>OZ005735.1:162088302-162777623 GCA_963930755.1 Eudasyphora cyanicolor
TCGAATTGTATCTCCCATATGCAGCATTAACTTCTGTTTTAAATCAATCATTTCAAATTTCTGAGTATTCCAAGTCGTCATTTTTGTTGTCAACCCTCCAAGTAATTTATTTTGTTCTGTTCAAAGATTATACGATTTCAATTATTATTATTTATTATTTATGCGAATGCCTAAAAAAGTAACTTTGAATTATTGAAAAATTTAAGAAAATTAAGCTATTTTCTGAATACTTAAATGCAAATAAATATTTGTTTCGGAAATAGCAGTTCGAAATAAAATCACATTGGGATGTAAACAAAGATTTGTTTAGAACAACATCTTCCTAAATATATAATCTTTGTGTGTACCAAATATTATTTGTATATATTGTACCCTAAACATATACTCGTATATGTTTCAAGCCGAATATATTTAGAACAATACTACAGAAGCGATTTTTTTCAGCGTGTACACACAGACAGACAGACACACAGACGGACGAACATTCCTCATTCGACTTAAAATGACCCAGAACGGACATCCGCCGAACATACTTAGGGTCTTAGGTCACTCCTTCGATGTGTTACACTTTTGGTTCGTAGCAAATGATATATACCCTCCTCTCTAAGGTGAGGGGATAAAAAACGAACGCTGCAAATTTTGGGCCGCAAATTTTTTTAACAAACTCTTCACCTGAAAAAAGTAGTGTTTATGGCTTGAAATAGCTTTTTGAAAGCTATATCTACACGGCTATATCTTGCCAAAATAGTTTCAGCTAAATTTCTTAGAAAATGTGATGTTTATGGCTTAAATAAGGAATTTTGGGAGCGACCTCTATAGGGGAGCTATATCAAAACATAGACTGATATGGCCCATTTGCAATCCCAAACAACCTGCAACTATTTACCAAATTTGATGAAACTAGCTATATTAT
This sequence comes from Eudasyphora cyanicolor, assembly GCA_963930755.1. NCBI lineage: Eukaryota > Metazoa > Arthropoda > Insecta > Diptera > Muscidae > Eudasyphora > Eudasyphora cyanicolor. The sequence continues at coordinate 162,089,216 of OZ005735.1, forward strand.
TACGGACTGTAGCGAGATTTCAATTTTCTTGAACGCCCAAAGAATTCTATTCAAATCTAGTATTACTAATTTTTTGTTTTCTAACATATTTTCTATTGAGTCTTTAATATTTTACAATAAAAAAAGAGATATGTACTTTTTGGATCATCAACCTTAGGAAGACTTTCCAAACTCGTATTTCCAAGACCGATGACTGTATGTAACCTGTGTTGGAAATAGTATTCTTGGAAGATCTTCCCAAAAGCCTCTTCAGATGGGCTATGCGGATTGCTTCCAAAGAATAGAAAGTTTTCATTCACAAAGTTATTTGATTTTTTTTAAATCGCTACCTCAACATAAAATCGTGGTTGTTGTAGAGCGATCGAGGGAGCACCTTCAACCTATATCTGTTAAATTCTTTTGGCAATGCCGTACAATTTATTCCCACGATTTTATGTGGCCATGTAAAAAGGAAGTTACCTAATGATGACAACCAAAACAAATTCTTGTCTCCACACAAACAGATACACAGACGGTCGGACGCATTGGAAGCCATACGGGCAAACAGACAGACGGACACGCAAAAAAGTAATGGTCAAAACCAACCAAGAAACAGAACAAACAACCTGCAGTTGCAGCCGTTGCTGGAGGAGAAAGATTAAACAAATACCTCTAACGCAGTTGGTATGAAATTCTATATTTAGTGAGTGAATGAGTTTCCTTTGCGCCTCCATCCATTCTCAAATGGCGAAACCGCTGACTGACCAACCAAAACCGTAGGAAACCGCGGCCGAGAGGGACCTCTAAACGAGTCAAGTAATTAGTAACAAGTCACAGTCAACATAACGATGCCACTTTATCAACCTGATGACGAGCTGTATTGAGCTAAGCTCTTCTGCTCTACTGAGTCCGAAAACGGTGAAACGTTCCTTTTGGTCTGAGCCAAAATTAAGAAGAAACAAATACGACAAACATTTGAAATATGGAAAACAACAATACTCGTAAAGCGGGGAAGCCTGGTCAACTTGACTTGGTCGCGTATATAAAATAGTCGTAAAAGCGATAAGACAACCCGTAACCACAACTAAGCCAGGCTAAGCTAAGCTAAGATCAGCTCAGCCAAACCAAGCGGGGCCAGACCAATTCAATCCAATCCAGTTCAGTTCAGGACACCGAGACCAACAGCTGGACACAGGAATGTATTGACGAAGCGAACGCATTTCGTATTTCCCAGCAAACGCATCTTCAAACTAGTGTATTGGTGACAAAGTGCTTGTGTCTGCCAACTACAAGCCGTGGTCAATAGATGATGTACCTTAGGGTGGCTTGTCTTAATTTAAATATATATTTTATTTTTTATACAAATCTGTTGAATTTATTTCTTTGTCATTTCTTAATAATATTTTGTCGGAATTTAATTTCTTAGAATATTAAATCGAAATACCCGTTTTAGAAAATTGTGTCGATTTTGTATATATTTTTTAATATCTGGTCAACGCTCAATGATCCTTAATCTGGTCCATGGTCCTTATTCCTATCAATAAACTTCAATCCTATTAATGACCCATCATCCGGTCAACGACCTTTAATCCAGACAACGCCCATTAATCCAGACAACGACATTGAATCCGCCAATGACCCTTAATCCGATCAATGGTCCAAATTTATGATAAATAACCCCGAATTAAAAGCCATTGGTCAGATTAAAGGTCAACGACCGCGGCCTTTTATACCACTGTTTAATAATGGTATTAAGCAATGGTATAAATGCCTTCAATCCGACCAATGCCCGTTAATGACCCCGGATATGGTACTATTGAACCAATTAAAGTTCATTGGCTTGATCAAAGGACTTCATCCAGATTAAAAGTAATGGTCATGATTGGTTTAAAGGTCATTGACTCCGGAATTAGAAAATTGATTCAAAAAATAAAATGATTGTCATATTTTCCACAAAAAAATAATTTTCTATAAAAATTAAATGTTGAAAAATAATTTCTATGAAAATTAATTTTTGTCAAAAATTTTTAGAATAATACAATTTCTACGAAATTTCCCATAAAAATTATCGAGTATACGAGTATATTACAGAAACAACTATTTAAACGAAATATTCTGCAGGGTGGAGCGCTGGAATTTGCTTTTTGCACTGCAGGCTGTGGCGGCACTGTTGGTCGAAGAGAGTGGAGAGTGCGCGTGGCTTATAGTGGCTGACAGGAGATTTGTATTTGTCTTCCCTTCAGTTGCCATTATGCATTGGACACGTGAGGAGAGGTCATTTTGTGTTGAAGCGTATTTTTCAAATGTGCACTCGATCATTGCAGTCCAGCGTGCTTTTCGTTTGCGATTCGCTGTTCCCCCACGCGGACGTGTTCCTGGACAGCAATCAATTGTAAATTGGTTAACTTCATTGAGAACAGCAGGGAATGTGTCATGTGTCCCAATGTGTCCCAACACCTTTGAGACCGAATAAACAATATTGAGGCTGAAATTGGCAGAATACCAGTGACATGCTTGTTAGAGTTTATGAAAACTTCAAAAAACGTATGCAGCAGTGTGTGGATAGCGAAGGTCGACATTTCCCAGATACACTATTTAAAACCATGTAATTGAAAAACTCCCTTACTGTTCTATATATCTAAAATATAAAATAATTTTTTCTAAGGTTCATACATTTTTTTATTTCATTCCCAAATAAGCAAATTACCGCGCTCTGTAGAAAATTCGAAGATTTCTAAACAAATTAAATTTCGAAGAGACACTGTAGAAAAAAACCTTATCAAAGAAATGTTCTAGCAAAAATCAAAACAAAATTTCTTAGAAATTTGCAATTTTGACGAAATTTTTTAGAAAAAATCAATTTTTACAAAATTTGTCATACAAAACTGATCTACAAAACAAATTGTTCTTTAAAATCATATTTTTGACGAATTTTGATATAAATTTTTTTTTACAATTTTTTTAAAAAAAAATAGTAAAAAATGTTTTTTACTACTATAATTAAATATCACTATAATTTATAACACAATTATCTCTAAAAAAACTTGCAAATTTCAAGAATATTGACGAAATTTTCTAAAAAAAAAATCTAAACTCAATTTTAACGACATTTTATATATATTCGTAAACGGAATTTCAAAAAAAAAAATTATAAAAATGTAATTTTGACGAAATTTTCAAAACTCGTCACAATTTTTTCTACAAAAATGCAATCTGAACGGAATTTTTATTGCAAAATAGCAAAAAGATAATTTGGAAAAAAAATTTCTAATAAAATAACATTTCTGTTTAAAGAGTAATTTTGATGAAAATTTGTATCAAATCTTAAATTCCATAGAAATTTCATTAAAAATACAATATTGGCAAATTTTGTAGACTATTCCATATTTCTACAAAAACAATTTCGATGACATTGTTCTAAAAAAATAATACTACTATGCAATTTTCTATAAAAATTCAGTTTTGCTATAACAACACAACTTTTACAGAAATTTCTTGAATTTTCGCCATTATTTTCTAGAAAAATTGAATTTCTACGAAATGTTCTAGAAAAGCGCAATTTTAAGGACATTTTCTGAAAAAATGCATATGCTCCACCATATTTTACCGATATTTGATAAAAAAAATTCGCAAACTAAAAGAAATTTAAACGATATTTTCTAGAATACAATTTTGGCCAACAATTTTCATAAAAGATTATATTTTGTTAAAATAACCTACATGGATATAAATTGTCTATAAAATCGTAATCTCAACTATATTTTATAGATATTTTATAGTTATTTTGCGAAATCTTCTAAAAATAGAAAATTTTAAAAATTTTTCTAAACAACACAAATTTTGAGGAAATTTTCTTAACAAAATCAAAACAGAATTTTAACGTCCAATGAACGCAATTTTGCAAATTTTGTACAAAAATGGAATTTTGACAAATTTTTTTAAAAAAATTCCATTTCAAGACATGCAACATCGACAACATTTGAAAAAATTCTTCACAAATAGGAAATACAATATTGACGAAATTAAATTTTGACAATACACATATATTTTATAAAAAATAAAATTGTGAAGAATTTTGTATAAAAAATACAATTATTACGAAATTTTCTACAAAAATTTAACTTCAGTTAATTTGCTGACAAAAATGCAATATCCAAAAAATTTTGTAAAATATTGAAATATCGAAAAATTTCAAATTAATGCAATATTGATAATATTTTCCAGAAAAATTCAATTTTGATTAATTTTTCGTCAAAAATGCAAATAATATTCAAAACAAAAAAGGGATTTCTATGAAAATGCAATTTCTGCAAATTTTTATGTAAAAGTGCGACTTTGAATTTTTTTTATAAAATCGCAACATCTATGGAATTTTTTAAAAAATACAATATATGCAAATTTTGTTAGACAAATCCATTTTCGAAAAGTATTAAATTTATAAAAAATTTCTAGAAAAATGCAATTTCTACAAAATTTTCTAAAAAACCAGTAAGGAAAGGCAGAAAGTCGGGCGGGGCCGACTATATAATACCCTACACCTCCCTAACAATGCGATAAGGGTCATTGCCATAATAATTTGGAATAATTGGGTAGAAACGTATTCTAATTCTGAAACGATAATCGCTAAATTAAGCAATATTCGTTCCTAAAGTGAGAAACATCTTTCTGGAAAATTTTAATGATCGGAAGTAAAATACAACTTCTATAGCGGTTTGATACCAAATCAGGAGGAACATATATATGGAGTTTTAATGTAAATCTGAACCGATCTTCCCTGAATACTTATTCATGTAAAAAGACCTCCTTCTGTCGAATTTCGTACTGATCGGATATAAAATACAGCCTCTACAGCGCTTACATGTCAAATCGGGGGTAACATATATATGGGAGCTATATCTAAATCTGAACCGATTTTCTCCAAATTTGGCAGTATTCCTTCATGTAATAAGAAACCTCTTTCTGCCGAATTTCGCACTGATCGGATATAAAATACAGTTTTTACAGCGCTTACAGGTCAAATCGGGGGTAACATATATATAGGGGCTATATCTAAATCTGAACCGATTTCTTCCAAATTTAATAGTGTTCATCCATATAATAAGAAACCTCTTTCTGCCGAATTTCATACTGATCGGATATAAAATAAAGTTTTTACAGCGCTTACCTGTCAAATCGGGGGTAACGTATATATGGGGGCTATATCTAAATCTGAACCGATTTCTTCCAAAGTTAATAGTGTTCATCCATATAATAAGAAACCTCTTTCTGCCGAATTTCATACTGATCGGATATAAAATAAAGTTTTTACAGCGCTTACATGTCAAATCGGGGGTAACGTATATATGGGGGCTATATCTAAATCTGAACCGATTTCTTCCAAATTTAATAGTGTACATCCATATAATAAGAAACCTCTTTCTGCCGAATTTCATACTGATCGGATATAAAATAAAGTTTTTACAGCGCTTACATGTCAAATCGGGGCTAACATATATATGGGGGCTATATCTAAATCTGAACCGATTTTAACCAAATTCAATAGGGATCGTCCTTGGGCCAAAAAAAGATGTGTGTAAAGTTTCGTCGAGATCGGACCATAATTGCGACCTGTACTTTGATTACAAGAATACATGCACAGACGGACAGACAGACGGACAGACAGACAGACAGACGGACATAGCTAAATCAACTCAGAAAGTGATTCTAAGTCGATCGGTATAATAAACGATGGGTCTATTTCTTCTTCTTTTGGGTGTTACAAACAATGCACAAAGTTATAATACCCTGTACCACAGTGTGGTGTAGGGTATAAAAATGCAAACTCTGCAATTTTTTTTAACAATTCGTAAAAAATTTCTATAACATTGTTACCATGAAGAATTTTTTTTAGAAAATTCGCAATTTCCTAGAAGTTAAAAAAATGCAATGATGCTAAAATGATGATAAACTAAATCAATTTTAAACAAATTAAAAAAAAAATTTTTAAAAAATCTATTTTTGGCAACATTTTCTAGAAAAATTTAATTTTGACAAAAGTTTCTTAAAAAAAAGTTATTTTTAAAGAATTTTTTTTTTAAATAATTTAATTTTTGACGAATATTATAGAAAAATGTAGTATGTATGTACTAACAAAATTTTTCATTAAGAAAATTATCTGCAATTTTTTATGAATTTTTGGTATCAAAATATTTTTTTGTAATTTTTCTATAAAGTAATGGTAATCTCTATTATATTTTATAGAAAAAAAGCTATTGCGTCATTCCATGCCAAACGGGACGATTTGTGACATCACTATTTTTGATTGCTTACTCCAGGTAGTTGTAGTAGTGAAATTGCCTTCAAAACAAGGTATAGCACATACAAATCTGTCACGTATTTCAGTAAATACAAGCTAAAGAATGAACACACCTTTTAGAAAAAAACCTAATTTCGTCAACTCATAACTCTTTAATTTTTTTTTAAATTTTTTCTTCAACTACGTATAAGATATTTTATAGAAAATAATACATACACAAAATATCGAAGCAATCATAGTGATGTCAAAAATCGTACCGTTTGGCATAGAATGACTCTATTTCAAAAAAGCAATTCAAAGAATTCTTAAAAAAAAACAATTTCAACGATATTTATAAAAATTAAAATTTCGTCGAAATTTTTTGAAAAATGCTGTATCAACGAAACTTTATAAACATTTTAAAGAATATTTCTCCAAAAACTTAATATCGTCAATCATATTTTATAAAAAAATATAGTTTCAAAGAAATTTTCAAAAAGATACATTAAAAAAAATCAATTTCTACAAAATTTTCTACAACAAGTACACGCTGAGAAAAAATCGCTTCTATAGTATATTGTCCCAAACATATTCGGCTTGAAGCATATACGAGTATATGTTTATGGTACACTCTAAATATATTATATTTGGTACACACAAAAATTATATATTTGGGAAGATGTTGTTCTATGCAAATCCTTGTTTTCACCCTAATACCTTTTATTTGGGATTTTAATTCCGAAACAAAAATGTATTTAAATTTAAGTATTCCGAAAATATCGAACCTTAATTGTGTTATGTTTTTCGGTAATTTAATGATAATTTTTTTAGAAATTTTTAATTGAAATCGTATAATTTTTGATAACATTAATTTACTCGAAGGATTGAAAAAATGCTGACATGAAATACCCAGAAATTTAAAATGAGTCCCTTAAAATAGAATGCAATGCTGCTAATGGTATTTTTGACTGGGAGAAATAATTCGAAACGAAGGAAAAATTAAAAATTAAATTAGAAAAATTCACCAAAGTTTTGAAAATCTTTCTTAAATTATATATATTTGAAGATATTCCTAAATAATAATTTTATTCGTATATAAATACATATTTTATTTGAGAAAATTAGTTTGCAAATATATTTTGTTGTAATATATTAATATATGCGTTCCAAATATATTTTATTGATTTTCAAATAATACTTATTTACTCAGAAATATAAAACATTTAAAAATTTGTGTTCCAAATATATTTTCTTTCGATTCAAACATATCAAAGAAGGCGATTTTGCCCCGTGTAAGAAAGTTCAGTCGGGTAGACCGAATTAGGAATGCCCTCACCTTGAGTCAAAAAATAAGTATTCGTAAAGTTATTTATTTTTTTGTTTAATTAAATTGTGTATTATCAATTTAACTTGCATTTAATAACTTTAAAGTACACGCAAAAAAAATCGCTTCTGTAGTATATTGTCTCAATCATATTCCGCTTGAAACATACATATGTTTAGGGTACACTCCAAATATATAATATTTGACAAACACAAATATCATATGTTTGGGACGATATTGTTCTAAGCGAAAGTATGTTTTCATCCAAATATTTTTTTATTTGGAACTATTTATATATACTTAAATACTATTGTATTTAAATATTTTGCCCTAATATTTAAATCAATGCCCTAATTTAAAGAAAAGTTTTGTATTGTATTGTATTGTATATGTTTGTAAGATTCGATTAAAATCATCTAATCTTTCTTAGCGATAAATTGCATTGATGGATTGACAAAATGTGATGAATTGGTATATTTATAAATTAAAAATTTGTTCTGTGAAACAAAAGCTAATGCTGCTTATGACATTTTGAACTATAAAATATAACACCATATCTAGGAAATATTTAAACTAAAATTCGAAAAAGTCTTTAAAAAAAAAGTTTTAAAGAGTTTTAAAAATCTTTTTTAAATAAAATATATTTGTAGAACTTTTAAACAATAACTTTGTTTGTGTGTAAATACATATTTTATTTGTGGAAGTAAGTTCGCAAATATATTTTGTTCTAATATATGCGTTCAAAACAAAATATCTTCATTTTCAAATAAAATTTATTTGTTCATAAATATGTAATGTTTAAAAATTTAGGTTCCAAATATATTTTCTTTCAATTCAAACATATCAAAATTGCGATTTTCCTCCGTGTATGTTCTGGTATTAAATCTATAAGCTGTTAACTTTTGGTGCAAAGTGGTCTATTTGTTTTTAAAAGTACCAAAAGGGGAGTGCCAATAATGCCCACTTTTCTATGGACTCTAGGTTCAAAAAACCTTACACTGCACAAAATTGCATGTGTTGTATAAACCGATATTAAAGCTATAAGCAAATAAATTGTTGGTGCAAAATGTTCCTTTTTTGTGAGAGGTACCGAAAGGGGCGCGGCAACTTCGCCCGTTTTTCTTGAGGTGTTATCGACTAATACTATATATGAAATTTCAGAAGATTCGAGTAAGTGTTAATACCACTTACTCGAATCCATATTTAATTAAATGTTAACCCTTTGTGTGGGAGCTACTAGAAAGAGTGGACCAATATGACACATGTTCGAACTCAGGCGGAGAAAATATTACCACATACCAAATTTTAAGTCAATCGGTTAATCCTTTCGAGAGTTATCATGCGCACCAGCCAGCAGACAGACATACAGAGAGCCCGATGGGCGGACGAACATTGCTCACATGGCTTAAAATGACCCAAATCGAATTTCCGCCAAACATACTTGGGGTCTTAGGTCACTCCTTCGATGTGTCACATTTTTGGCTCGTAGCAAATGAAAGATACCCTCCTCCCTAAGGTGAGGGGATAAAAATTGCTTTTCAATCAAATTGGTGACAAAAATCAACATCAACAAAATTCTGTAAAAAAATATTTGACGAAATTTTCTACAACAAATTATTTTTCGACAAAAAAGCGTTTTAAACAAATCCAAACTTGAAACTATTTTTTAGAAAATAAAATATCTACGAATTGTTCTAGGATATTGAAATTTCAAGAATTTTTTTGGAAAAATGCAAATTCCGCATAATTATACCTTCACTTTAGTGTGACGAGGGTATATATCATTTGCTACGGAAAAAAGTGTAACACTTCGAAGGAGTGACCTAAGACCCCAAGTATGTTCGGCGGAAATCCGTTTTGGATCATTTTAAGTCGAATGAGCAATGTCCGTCCGTCTGACTGTCTGTCTGCTGGCTGGTGCGCACGATAACTCTCGAAAGGAGTAACCGATTGAATTCAAATTTCGTGTGTGGTAATATTTTTTTCTATCTCCGGCTAAGTTCGAAGATGGGCCATATTGGTCCACTCCTTCTGGTACCTCCCCCACAAAGGGTTAAAATGTTGTGAAATATTGATTCTTTAATAACTGCTATTATACGTATTCGAATCTTCTGAAATTCCACACATAGTATTAGTTTGTTAGTCGCTATCAACTCGAGGAAAATGGGCGAAATTGCCACGCCCGTTTTGGTATCTCCCACACAAATGCACCATTTTGCACTAAAAGTTAAAAGCTTATAACATTAATACCAGTGTTTAGAAATACTTGAAATTGTGTACAGTGTAATGCTTTTATAGTGCCTACAGTCCAGTGAAAAATGGGCGTTATTGCCGCTCCCTTTTGGTACCTCCCATACAAATGCACCATTTTGCACCAAAAGTTAACAGAGTATAACATTAATACCAGTGTATAAAAATACTTGAAATTTTGTACAGCGTAATGTTTTTATAGTGCCTATAGTCCATTGAAAAATGGGCGTTATTGTCACGCCCCTTTTGTTACCTCTCCCACAAAGGCACCATTTTGCACCAAAAGTTAACAGTTTATAACATTAATATCAGTGTATACAATTACTTGAAATTTTGTACAGTGTAATGCTTTTATAATGCCTATAGTCCAGTGAAAAATGAGCGTTATCACCACGCCCCTTTTTGTACCTCCCACACAAAATGGCCAAATTATACCACAATTTAATATCTCAACGTTAATATACCAGTCCATATAAACGGTTACAATTCGGCACAGTGCAATGTATTTAAAGTATCTACTGTTCTGGTACCTCCCAATATTACATTACTCACAAAGTGAGGGTATACCTTAGTCGGTTTACCCGACTGAAACTTTCTTACTTGTTTTTTTTTACACAATCGTAAAAAAAATCATAATCTCCAATATAATTTATAGAAACTTTAACGAAATTTTCTAGAAAATTCGCAAATTAGAAGATATATCCTAAAAATATATTTCAACGATATCAAGTCAAAAATCAAAACAAAAATTTTTAGCAATATTTTATAGAAAAAGAGTTATTTCGACAAAATATCCTAAAAATAGCAACAAGTTTCAAAAAAAATTTCTAAAAAAAATTGTAGGTTCAATTTTAACGTCACCTTTTATACAAAGTCAACAGGCAACATTTTGTGTAAAGAATGTGATTTTGATGAAATTTTAGAGGAGAATGTAATTGCAAAAATATTTTTTTTTAAATGTTGACGAATATTTCTACAAAATTTCGACGATACATATTTTACTGTTCTAGAAAAACGCAATTTCAAAGAACATTTTTGGAAAAATGCAAATTCCGCATTATTTTTTTTTTTGTAAAATCATACAAAAAATCATAATCTCTACTATAATTTATAGAAACTTTGACGAAATTTTCTAGATTTTTCGAAGAAATATCCTAAACGATACGTTATAAAAAAATCAAAATAAAAATGTTTAGCAAAATTTTTATAGAAAAATAGTTATTTTGACGAAATCTTCTAAAAAAAACTAGCAAGTTTCAAAGAAATTGTCTAAAAGAAAATCTAAATTCAACGATAAAGTGAACCGTTTGTTTTGAAAGTGGCGTAAACGCCATTTTCACATAAATTGAGTTAAAGGTGGATTCGACTACAGACTAGTCGGATATAATTTTATCAAAAAGAATTTTTTCAAAAAAGTCAAAGGTGACTTAAATTTGTAAAGCTTAAGTTTTGCTAGTAAACAAATTTACAAAAACGTTTGTTTTGAAAGTGACGTAAATCCATACGCTTTGAATATTATGAAAACCGTGAACTTTTTTGAATATGTATTAATGCCAATTTATAATATACATGAAATACTATGCTTTTGGCACTTTGTAAATTATTAAGGTCTTTAACAAAGATGCCATTTTATTTTGTAAAATTATATCTGACGGAAAAATATAAAAAAATATTTTATATTCGAAATGCATAAGTAATTGTGATAGTTTCATCTTAAAATTTATAAAAAAAAGAAAAAGAAAGATGATATCGGACAATAAATCAGGTATAAAGATATTATTTGCAATAGAAATAGAACAATACATTGTATTTATTTCATGTAGAAGGACTTTATCAAGCAGCAATAAGCAAAACGCGGAGAAACGCACAAAGACGATGAAGAAACGTACTTTCACAATCACTGCAAAATCAACCGCCGTAAAAGAGGATGCAGAAATGAGGCTGTTTATTTTCAAAATGGAAATAAAGCTCCTTTTTAATTACGATTTTTATTATACTACTATTTCACGCTTTATGTATCACAATAAATAACTAGTTAACCCAAATTTAATATCTTTTATTTATCACTTTGTTTCCCAATTTACATGCATTTGTGTAACGTGCCAACTTTTTGAATGTAGGAATGCATTTCCAATTCAAATCGCTAAATTAGAAGTCATTTAAACAACTAAACATGTTTGATACCAGGAAGATTCAAAATGTAAAAAATATTATTATGGAAATTTGGTCTTTACGCCACTTTCAAAACAAACATTTTGTATAAAAAGTTTGTTTTGAAAGTGGCTTAAGTACATTTACCCTTGCAAAAGGTGTGTTAGTTGGATTCGATCACGAAAAATTTTACTCCACATTGAAACTTTGAAGTCTTGAGATGAAGTGTATGTAATTATTTCATATCCATAGTTCAACCAGATTTTTAAACTTATTGAAACGCAAAAGCCTTTATATCTCGTTTTAAAAACAAATGGATTTACGCCACTTTCAAAACAAACAGTTCAAGTAATTATTCTATATATCATTTGATGATTTTTTTTACAATATCGCAAAGCTACTAAATTTTGTATGAAAATTTCCACAAAATTCTATAAATTGACAATTTCGATGGACTTTCCTAGATCAATATGGGCAAAATTTCTTTTCTTGAAAAAGGCAATATCTGCAAAATTTCTAGACTAATTTAATTTCGACAAAGTCTTCTCGAAAAACTCAATATTCATGAAATGTTGTAGAAACAATGAAAAAATTTCGAAGAATTTTTCTACAAGGCACAAAACAGAAATTTCGAGTCATTTAAAAAACGATATACATACATATTACTGGGAGCTCTAATGGAGTCAACTCCAGAACTTTAAAATTAAATAGATCAGTATCACACGATGGTAACCAATCTATTCAGAAGGAGACACCCTAGTGTACACCGAGCATTGTCTATCACGGTGTACTTACGTTTGTGTGTCTCTGTGTTATATGCAGCAACTTGTACCGCTAATATGTACGCCTACTCCATTGGCTAATGATGCTACTAACAGACGCTCAAATGCTCCAGCCCAGTCCGAGACACAGACCCAACCGCAGCTCCCTCCGTTCAATGCAAAATCGAAGAGAAACCGGCAGGAAAACACGTAGCCGCAAATATTTTGTTAACTGGACAGCAACAAGACAATTTTGTTCACATCAGCATCTCCGGCACTGCCGAATGGAGTGGAGTGGTGTGGCGTACACTGCGTGTGCGTGGCGTGCCATATGTAGCATCTGCAACCGGGTTGCTCCAATGGAGGCGTGAGTGTGTGTGTGTGTATGAGAGAGCGCGCGCGGTTGGGCCAGGTTACGTGTGTGTTGGTATTAATGTTACCTGTCTCTGACATATAAAGCAGAGCACTTTGCATTAGCGACATAATTTATCACCCATAAGCAAGTTAACTCTCTTACATAAAAGAGTCTGTCCGTCTGTCTGTTTGTCCGTCCACCATTCATGCATCCATGTGGTTAGTTGTCGTCTTCTCATTGTGGAGTTCCTGGGCTCCTTGGTGCGCTTGGTGCTCTCGGTTGGGTTGTTGGTGGCAAAGCACCTGTACGGCTCGAAAAGGGTAAGTGTGGTTAACAGTCTGGTTTGTGGCAAAGACAGACATGGCCGTCCGTGTGTCCGTTGCGTGCCACTGCGTAGATTTGCAATATTCATAAGATTCTCTGAAGGAAACATTAGTAAACGGTGTACTGCTGTTGCGAATACTGATGACGATGAGGACGACGATTCATGATACTGTTGCATGTCGCCTATTGCCTGCTGCTGCTGCCGCTGCCGTTGGTTGGCGGTTGGAGGTTGCCTGCCTGCCCGTTGCTTCTGCCGTTTAGCCGTGCTTGGAGCTTGTTTCTTTTTTGGAGCAACAAGTGCAATTATTGCATATATTTATGCAATGTAATCATTATTTTTTTTGTTGTACATGTCGTCTTCATCTTCGCTCCGTTTGGCAAAAGGAAGTGCGTGGGGTGTTTAACTCATATTTCAGGTTCATTGATCGATTTGGCGATAAATGTGGTGGCATTGACTGTGTTCCAAAGGCGGTCGGTCTCCTGTGTAGAGGAAATTGGAAGCAATTCATGGCGACATAGTGGGATGATAAACTACAGACATGATCTTAGTTAGTAAAAATACTTAGAACTTAGACTGCCATATTTGTTAGAGACTCATGGCAAACTAACATACAGAGAAAAAGGCAAAAAGTAATGGAATTTTGAGAAAAAATGGAAAATAAATCTTCCGTTTATTTGCCGGTTGGCGGATTGAAATAAAATTTCTCATCAGTACTTGTAAAAGAGTTTACGTTTGAATTCTGGGTCTACTAAACCAAATTTTGGGCGGAGACAGGGGACCTCTACATAGGTTACCTCTGATATATGAAACGTTCCAACTATGTACGTTGCATCTGTATTCATTAATGCTTATGAAAGAAATGCTTTATGAGGATTATAATAGGAATTTCGGGAGAATGGCTGAGCATTTAGACATCACCAAATTTAAACTACATACACCACTTTATTACTTTATTGGTGTTCGATATAACAGACGTTTTCTGAAATAACGGCCTACAACAAAAAATCTAATTGTTCCAAAGAGAGCCAAAATACTTTTTCTCTCCCAGATCATCCGATGCTATCATTTACAACGGTACAATAGTAAAACAACACATTGAAGGAGTGATTTGAGATCATATGCATTCCCATGTTTGGTGAAAATCTATTTCAGCCCGTCTGTGACCGATTGACTTAACATTTTGTATATCAGAGCCTATAAGAGACTTCTCTATGCCAATTTTTATACAGATCGGTTTAAAAATTTTGCTTATACAGTGCTTATATGCCAAATCGGAGGTACATATACGTATATGGGAGCAATATGTAAATCTGGACCGATTTTAACCAAACTCAATAGGGATCGTCCTTGAAAGAAAGATATGGACTTTGCCCATTTCGTTGAGATCGGAACATAATTGTGGCCTGTACTTTGCTTACAGACAGACGGGCATAGCTTAATCCATGGGTCTCTTTATTTTATTTTACCGAACTAAGTCAACATACTAAAACTCTCATACCAATACATTTTTGTTTTTTGCTTGGGTTCGCATCGCGAACCACGAAAACAAATGTAGTTTTGTCAACGGCTAATGCCGACGTCATCGTACCTCATGTGTTTGTATGTGTTGTTGTTATTTATTGTTGGTCTGTGCTTTTGTTATTCAGTCAGAATTTATTTGGTTTGAGACCATATGTTCCATTTACTTTCTGTCTATTCCAAGAAAGTAATAGAAACAAATACAAAAATTGGTAGAGAGTTTTAATTGCTTGGTAGAATTGACTGCAGTTTCGATAGACACCACTCGATGACGATGACGTCGGCATTAGCCGTTGACAAAACTACATTTGTTTTCGTGGTTCGCGATGCGAACCCAAGCAAAAAACAAAAATGTATTGGTATGAGAGTTTTAGTATGTTGACTTAGTTCGGTAAAATACGGGTTTGGTTAGCAGTTCTTGTTAAATTCAATTTTCTGCTTCCTCAAGTATTTCAGCTGATTTAAGTTAAAGACATACACTATTGCTACTGAATTCTGAAGATGATAGAGTGGTGTCTATCGAAACTGCAGTCAATTCTACCAAGCAATTAAAACTCTCTACCAATTTTTGTATTTGTTTCTATTACTTTCTTGGAATAGACAGAAAGTAAATGGAACATATGGTCTCAAACCAAATAAATTCTGACTGAATAACAAAAGCACAGACCAACAATAAATAACAACAACACATACAAACACATGAGGTACGATGACGTCGGCATTAGCCGTTGACAAAACTACATTTGTTTTCGTGGTTCGCGATGCGAACCCAAGCAAAAAACAAAAATGTATTGGTATGAGAGTTTTAGTATGTTGACTTAGTTCGGTAAAATACGGGTTTGGTTAGCAGTTCTTGTTAAATTCAATTTTCTGCTTCCTCAAGTATTTCAGCTGATTTAAGTTAAAGACATACACTATTGCTACTGAATTCTGAAGATGATAGAGTGGTGTCTATCGAAACTGCAGTCAATTCTACCAAGCAATTAAAACTCTCTACCAATTTTTGTATTTGTTTCTATTACTTTCTTGGAATAGACAGAAAGTAAATGGAACATATGGTCTCAAACCAAATAAATTCTGACTGAATAACAAAAGCACAGACCAACAATAAATAACAACAACACATACAAACACATGAGGTACGATGACGTCGGCATTAGCCGTTGACAAAACTACATTTGTTTTCGTGGTTCGCGATGCGAACCCAAGCAAAAAACAAAAATGTATTGGTATGAGAGTTTTAGTATGTTGACTTAGTTCGGTAAAATACGGGTTTGGTTAGCAGTTCTTGTTAAATTCAATTTTCTGCTTCCTCAAGTATTTCAGCTGATTTAAGTTAAAGACATACACTATTGCTACTGAATTCTGAAGATGATAGAGTGGTGTCTATCGAAACTGCAGTCAATTCTACCAAGCAATTAAAACTCTCTACCAATTTTTGTATTTGTTTCTATTACTTTCTTGGAATAGACAGAAAGTAAATGGAACATATGGTCTCAAACCAAATAAATTCTGACTGAATAACAAAAGCACAGACCAACAATAAATAACAACAACACATACAAACACATGAGGTACGATGACGTCGGCATTAGCCGTTGACAAAACTACATTTGTTTTCGTGGTTCGCGATGCGAAGCCAAGCAAAAAACAAAAATGTATTGGTATGAGAGTTTTAGTATGTTGACTTAGTTCGGTAAAATACGGGTTTGGTTAGCAGTTCTTGTTAAATTCAATTTTCTGCTTCCTCAAGTATTTCAGCTGATTTAAGTTAAAGACATACACTATTGCTACTGAATTCTGAAGATGATAGAGTGGTGTCTATCGAAACTGCAGTCAATTCTACCAAGCAATTAAAACTCTCTACCAATTTTTGTATTTGTTTCTATTACTTTCTTGGAATAGACAGAAAGTAAATGGAACATATGGTCTCAAACCAAATAAATTCTGACTGAATAACAAAAGCACAGACCAACAATAAATAACAACAAGAATTATTTCCGACAACATTTCCGTAAGAAAATTGGTATCGTAATTAGATAAGATCTCTGAATAGACTCATAATTGCTTAGGAAAAGTTGGAATAATAAAAAAACCAGTAAGGAAAGGCTAAAGTCGGGCGGTGCCGACTATATAATACCCTACACCACTCTCGTAATATTGAATAACTCTGATATATAAATTTTGTAATTCATGTATAAATTGTTTACATAAATTTACTTTTGGGACATTTTATACTTAAATAATACCCTGTACCACAGTGTGGTGTAGGCTATAAAAACGATTGGATCTAAAGAGCCAAATCGGATGAAACATATATATGGGAGCTATAGCTAAATCTTAACCGATTTTCTTCAAATTCGGTAGTGTTAGTTCATGGATCAAGAAACTCTACCATTCTAAATTTCAACACGATTGGATGTAAAATACAGCTTTTATAGGACTAAAGGGCCAAATCGGACGAAACATATATATGGGAGCTATAGCTAAATCTTAACCGATTTTCTTCAAATTCGGCAATGTTGGTTCATGGACCAAGAAACTCTACCATTCTAAACTTCAAAACGATCGGATGTAAAATTCAGCTTCTATAGGACTAAAGGGCCAAATCGGACGAAACATATATATGGGAGCTATAGCTAAATCTTAACCGATTTTCTTTAAATTTGGCAATGTTGGTTCATGGATCTAGAAACTCTACCATACTAAATTTCAAAACGATCGGATGTAAAATACAACTTCTATAGGACTAAAGGACCAAATCGGACGAAAGATATAAATGGGAGCTATATCTAAATCTGCACCGATTTTCTTCAAATTCGGCAATGTTGGTTCATGGATCAAGAAACTCTACCATTCTAAATTTCAAAACGATCGGATGTAAAATACAGCTTCTATAGGACTAAAGGGCCAAATCGGACGAAACATATATATGGGAGCTATAGCTAAATCTTAACCGATTTTCTTCAAATCCGGCAATGTTGGTTCATGGATCAAGATACTCTACCATTCTAAATTTCAAAACGATCGGATGTAAAATACAGCTTCTATAGGACTAAAGGACCAAATCGGACGAAAGATATATATGGGAGCTATATCTAAATCTGAACCGATTTTCTTCAAATTCGGCAATGTTGGTTCATGGATCAAGAAACTCTACCATTCTAAATTTCAAAACGTTCGGATGTAAAATACAGCTTCTATAGGACTAAAGGGCCAAATCGGACGAAACATATATATGGGAGCTATAACTAAATCTTAACCGATTTTCTTCAAATTCAGCAATGTTGGTTCATGGATCAAGAAACTCTACCATTCTAAATTTCAAAACGATCGGATGTAAAATACAGCTTCTATAGGACTAAAGGGCCAAATCGGACGAAAGATATATATGGGAGCTATATCTAAATCTGACCCGATTTCAACCAAATTCAATAGCGATCTTAACAGCCGCGAAATACTCTAAACTGCAAAATTTCAGAACGATCGGAGTGAAATTGCGACCTGTAGTCGACGAACAACTTTACATAGACAGACGGACGGACAGACATCGTTAAATCGACTCAGCTAGTGATTCTGAGTCGATCGGTATACTTTGAGGTGGGTCTAGCTGTGTTATTTTAAGGTGTTACAAACATCTGCCGTGAAACAAACTTATAATACCCTGTACCACAGTGTGGTGTAGGGTATAAATATGATCTCTGAAGAAATGATTTCTGAAAAGGTAATCATTAAGAAAAGATGCTACATATCTGGAAATTTTTATTTTATTAAGTTAAATATTCTACATCTTTGTGCTATTGCGAATTTTTGTCAAAGAAACGCCCTATGTTAATATGTATAATAATACGTTTGAAATATTTTGAAAAACAAAAAATAAAACCGCCGATGCCCCCGATATGCCTCTACGGAGCCATGTATCATTGAGCTATTGCGAATTTTTGTCAAAGAAACGCCCTATGTTAATATAATAATACGTTTGAAATATATTGAATAAAAAAAGAATAAAACCGGCGATGCCCCCCGACATGCCTCTACGGAGCCGTGTAGAGTTAGATCCGCGCAGAGTTAGCTTGATCACACCGTGCGACAAATGCGAACTTTTGTCCCTTCTAAGAACGAGACTGTATAGAAGTGAGTCTATAGGCCAATAGCAAAGGCTGGTTACATTTTAAGGGCCGATGTTGATTTTGAATAAAGCACAAATTATTTAGGAAATTGAACCCCCATTTTCGTAAAAGGCTTTAAAATCTTTAACGCGTTGCTCGATTGTGTATCTTTCCATGGTTCAAATTGAGTTAGTCTGAAATTGAGAAATGTCAAATGAAATGCAGAAAAAACTTGACGTTTAGGTGTGGTTCACATTCAACATCGGCCCTTACAATTTAACCACACTTTAAATAAACTGCATACTCTGTTCTTCTCTATTTCGTGATTTTTACAGGACTTTTAAAATTTCAAGGATAACATTTTTGAAATATTGCACTTATCACAATGTAAATTTATAAATTTGCAAAACAACAAAATTTTTGGAATAACTTCCCAAGGACGAGGGGTATTTAAAAATGTCTTTTTAAACTTTTATCCTTGAATGTCATACAAAGTAGTGTGTCTAAAAATCTGAACAAATGCGAACTTTGTCTTCCTCCTAAGAACGAGACTATATAGAAGTGAATCTATAGGCCAACAGTATCTACAGATAAACTGCATACTCAGTTTTTTAATTCGTGATCGATGACGGGAATCGGTGTGTGTGCAGTAATAGGTGTAGTGACTGAGGTTGGCGATGCAGTAATGCAAGGGAAAATAGAATAAATAAATAAAACACAATTGTTTAGTTTTTCGATAATGCATAAGGCAGATCTTTATTTTGTATTTATGATAACGTAAACTACCATGTATTGGTGGCGACAAAGGCCGGTGTGAGTATTTCGAGTGCAAAACCTGAAAGAAGTGATCGTAGTGCAGTGCAAACAATGACTAGTAGTGATGTGCGCGATAGTATCGCCGAACAAAGGCTATAATTGACTACTTTACTCGGAGAGTGCTCGACAACGACTGGTGAATGTAGAGGCTCGATAAAAGTGTCACACTCCTTAGAAAGTGCGAGGAAAGAGAGAGAGAGAGAGACCCAAAGATAATGCAAGGCAGCCACACAACAACCAACGCCCATAGGCAATCCTCACTCTAACACATCCGTACTATGCCAATTAGGGTGTTACGAACTAAGTCCCCAATGAACTTAGTCCCCAAACCGAAAATGAACTAACTCCCCAAATTTGGGGTACTCATTCAATATGTATTAAAACACCAACATTTAGAGTGAACCAAATCCCCAACACAATAAAATGAGCCCCCAAAATGGAAATGAATTAAAATCCCAATTTTTATCCCCTCACCTTAGAGAGGAGGGTATATATCATTCTCTACGAGCCAAAAGTGTAACACATCGAAGGAGTGACCTAAGACCCGAAGTATGTTCGGCGAATATCCGTTTTGGGTCATTTTAAGTCGAATGAGCAAAGTCCGTCCGTCTGTCTGTCTGCTGGCTGGTGCGCACGATAACTCTCGAATGGAGTAACCAATTGACTTCAAATTCGGTATGTGGTAATATTGTCTTCTATCTCCGGCTAAGTTCAAAGATGGGTCATATTGGTTCACTCCTTCTAGTACCTCCCCCACAAAGGTTTAACATTTAGTGAAATATTTATTATTTGTCGAATGAGCAAAGTCCGTCCGTCTGTCTGTCTGCTGGCTGGTGCGCACGATAACTCTCGAATGGAGTAACCAATTGACTTCAAATTCGGTATGTGGTAATATTGTCTTCTATCTCCGGCTAAGTTCGAAGATGGGTCATATTGGTTCACTCCTTCTAGTATTCCCCCCACAAAGGTTTAACATTTAGTGAAATATTTATTATTTGATAACATCTATACTACTTATTTGAATCCTCTTAAATTCGAGAAAAATAGGCAAAGTTGCAACGCCCCTTTTGGTACCTCCCACACAATTTGTGGGACAATTTTGAACCAAAAGTTAATAGCTTATAACATTATTACCAGTGCATACAAAGACTTGAAATTATGTGCAGTGTAATGGTTTAATAGTACCTACAATACAGTGAAAAATGCACATTACTGCCACGCTCCTTTTGGTACCTCCCACACAAATTGACTATTTTGTACCAAAAGTTACCAGCTTATAAATTTAATACCAGTACATACAAATACTTGAAATTTTGTACAGTGTAATGCTTTTATAGTACCTAGAGTCCACATAAAAATGGGCGTTATTGGCCCGCCCCTTTTGGTACCTCCCACACAAATGAACCTTTTTGTACCAAAAGTTAACAGCTTTTAACTTTAATACCAGTGCATATAAATACTTGAAATTGTGAAAGATTCTGGGTAGTGGTATATATGTTATAGGATAATCAATATTTCACTAAATGTTTGCCCTTCGTGGGGTAGGTACTCGAAGGAGCGGACCAACATAGTCCATCTTTGACCTTTACCTGAGATAGAACAAAATGTTGACACGTACCATATTTGAAGTCAATAGGTTAATCCCGTCGAAAGTTATCGTGCGCACCAACCAGACAGACAAAAATGATGACTTAAAATGACCAAAATTAAGTCACTCCATCGATGTGTTACACTTTTGGCCCGCAGCATCTGATATACAGGGTCTCCCATATTCGACGGACCCATCTGGCAACGCCATAACTTTTGACAGAGATGTCAGATCGCTTAATGACATACCGCGTTTGAAGCGTCAGTCCAAGCAGATTTTTACCATGGAACAATACACGCCACGCGAGCGCTCTGAAATAGTTGAAATTTACATTCAACAGAAGAAGTCAAGTCAACGTGCTTTTAAAATATTAAAAAATGTGAGAAGTGCGCCTTCTAAGAACACCATTAAGCGTTTATACGAAAAATTTTCGACTGGTGAGGCTCTTTCTAATCCGAAGAGGTCAAATAAAAGTCGACCAAGGCGATCGGCCGAGAATATCGCTGCCGTACGAGCCAGTGTTGAGAGGTCCCCAAGAACATCCCAAAAAACGCCGTTCTCAGCAGTTGGGCATGGCTCGGTCCACTTTACAACGGATTATTCGCGTTGATTTGCATTTGTTCCCGTACAAAATTCAATTGACGCAAAGATTGTTGCCTGCGGACAAGCCTCGTCGATTGGAATGGGCCCAACGAGTCCGTGGGTCCGTCGAATATGGGCAACCCTGTATACCCTTGTTCACAAAAGGGGGATATAAAAACCGATTTTTTTGTTGAAATTCTCTCATTTCTACCAAAAGTGCTGTAATTTCTACATTTATCCATAGATTTTCTTCAAATAGGCATTCTTTTCTTCGTTAGGATGCTTTCAAAATATGGAACGATTTTGTTGTGAATTCCTTCCTTTTTTTCGTGCCAGAGAACGATTTTTTTTTAAAAAAATCACTTCTTATTAATTATTTTAACGAATGTTACTGAACTTATTTTTCCACATGAAAATTTCATTATTAACATTTGTAGTCCTCAAAATTTGCTTTTATTTAACGTGTACAAATTTGAAAAATATGGTCCAAATATTAAAGGCACCTTCCAAGAAAATTGGAATTTCAAAGAAAAATTAAAACAAAAAATCCATAATTTTTTTTGTTAATATTTATACCCTACACCACATTGTGGTACAGGGTATTATAAGTTTGTTTCATGGCAGATGTTTGTAAGACCTGAAAATACTATAGCTAGACCCACTTTAAAGTATACCGATCGACTCAGAAACACTAGCTGAGTCGATTAAACCATATCCGTCTGTCTATCTTAAGTTGTTCGTCGATTACAGGTCGCAATTTCACTCCGATCGTTCTGAAATTTTGCAGTTTGGAGTCTTTCGCAGCTGGAGAGAACCCAATTGAATTTGTTTGAAATCGGTTCAGATTTAGATATAACTCACAGATATATCATTCGTCCAAGTTGGCCTTTTAGTCCTATAGAAGCTGTGTTTTACATACAATCGTTTTGAAATTAATGGTGATTTCGTTTCTGAAAAATAATATCACCACATCATGTTGCGACATTTTAAAAATTCCCCCTGCACCCGCTGCTAATTTCGCATTTTGCATGCGAACAATCGAACTAAAATCGTGCGGTGAGTAAAACCCATACCTACTTTATGGCGCAACCATTTGATAGTGCATTAAGAATGTACGCTTTCAATTAGGTTTGGTTCTGAAGTTTGCTTTTTGATGGTGCAACCCTCCACACCGTGGACTGGGGTGAGTGGAAAATGCGATATTTTCGCATTTGCGGAGTGTAATAATTTTACAAACGAAATCAAAACCCGTTCATACGGCTGCACCATTTCTACAAACGAACCTAAAAATGCGGTTTCAGTGTAAAATGTAGAAAAATTTTTACATTTTTTTGCCCAAACGAAATCCCCATAAGAATGTTAGAGTTTCTTGATCCATGGACCACCGTTGCCGAATTTGAAAGCAAATCGGTAAAGATTTGGCTATAGCTCCCATATATATGTTTCGTCCGATTTGGCCCTTAAGCGCTATAGAAGCTGTATCTAACATCCAATTGTTTTGAAATTTAGTATGGTAGAGTTTCTTGGTCCATGTATGAACATTGCCGAATTTGCAGAAAAACGGTTCAGATTTAGCTATAGCTCCCATATATATGTTTCGTCCGATTTGGCTCTTTAGTCCAGTAGAAGCTATATTTTACATCCAAGTGATTTGAAATTTAGTATGGTAGAGTTTCTTGGTCCATGGATGAACGTTGCAAAAAAATCGAACGTTGAATTATATAAAATGTCACAAAAGTAAATTTTGTAAACAATTTATACATGAATTACAAAATTTATATATCGGTGTTATTCAATACTACTTTAGCCTTTCCTTACTGGATTTTCTTTTTTTTTTTGTTTATGACTCCATATTATACCAGAAAATGTTATGCGCAGCCTTCGACAAAAATGTTGTTGCATAATGTAATTTTATTTATATATAAATAAACACATATTTAATTTTTATTTAAAAAGTAGTTTACAAATATATTTTGTTGTAATATATTAATATATGCGTTGCAAATACATTTTAATGATTTTCAAATAAAATTTATTTGTTCAGAAACATATCAATACCTCCATTCTAAACTATGTTAAGTGCAACAACTAAAAGCGCTAAGTTCGGCCATGCCGAATCTTATATACCCTCCACCATGGATTGCATTCAGTTCTATTACTAGAAAATTTTTGGATATGGAGCAAATCATGAAACGATCCTTTTTGTTTAAGCAAATTATTAAAAACCAGTAAGGAAGTCGGGCATGGCCGACTATATAATATCCTACACCTCCCTAACAATGAAATATGGGCATTGCGATAAGAATTTGGCAATGTTTATACATGTAATAAGAAAACTCTCTCTGCCTAATTTCGCACTGATCGGATATAAAATACGGTTTCTACAGCGCTTACATGTCAAATCGGATGATGCTTACATGTCAAATCGGATGATGAAATCGGATGGGGGCTATATCTAAATCTGAACCGATTTTGACTGATTTCAATAGGGATCGTCCTTTGGTCAAAAAAGAGCACTGTACTTAATTTCATCACAATCGGACCATAAATACGATATGCACTTTCATTACAACGATATATCTACAGACGGGGGGATGGACAGACAGACAGACGGACTCAGGAAGTAATACCCACCATAGGATGGGGGTATATTCTAAATATTGATCTGAGACCCCATAAGGTATATATATTCTTAATCGTTGTAAAATTCTAAGACGATTTAGCCATGCCCGTCTGTCCGTCCGTCTGTGGTAATCACGCTACAGTCCGCAATAATAGAGCTAGGGTGATCAAATTTGGTACAAATACTTCTTATAGTTGCAGGTTGTTTGGGATTGCAAATGGGCCATATCGGTCCATATTTAGATATAGCTCCCATATATAGCATCTAACGTGTTGTGATTCCTACTGTTCTCATCTACTATATTTTTTGTGTTTTTCGGTGTTATTTTCTTTAGGTTTTAGTTATTTTGTGAGGTCACATGCAATCCACGGTGGAGGGTATATAAGATTCGGCATGGCCGAACTTAACGCTTTTATTTGTTTTCTATTCAAACATATCAAAAAAGGAGATTTTGCTCCGTGCTCTAGAGAGCATATTTTATAACCCGTCTAGCTTATAATAATGCAATTATATTTTAATTTTCGCACACTAATATCTAATAACAATAATACCCTCACCGTGAGTACCAAACAATTATTCGTAAATTTATTTTTTTTTGTTTTAATTAAATTATTATCAATTTAAATTGCATTTAATAACATAAAACTATGTACTGGCATTAAAGTTAAAAGCTGTTTACATTTGGTACAAAATGGTTCATTTATGTGGGAGGTACCAAAAGGCGCGTGCCAATAAAGGTAACTTTTCTCTGGACTCTAGATACTAAGAAAGCATAACACCGTACAAAACTTCAAGTTTTTGTATGAACTGATATTAAAGCTATAAGCATTTAACTTTTGGTGAAAAATGGTCCATTTGTGTTGGAGGTACCAAAAAGGGAGTGGCCACTTCGCCCATTTTCTCGACGTGTCAAAAAAGGCTATTGAAAAAAGTATCTCTACTTGGGTCACCCGTTACTATGTGTAGAATTTCGAAGGATTCAAATAAGAAGTTATTAAATAATCAATATTTCACTAAATGATAACCCTTTGTGGGGGAGGTACTAGAAGGAGTGGACCAATATGGTCCATCTTCGATCTTAGCCGGAGAGAGAAAAAAATATTACCGCATTCCAAATTTGAAGTCAATCGGTTACTCCTTTCGAGAGTTATCGTGCGCTCCAGTCAGCAGACAGACGGGCGGACGGACATTTCTCATTCGACTTAAAATGACCCAAAACGGATATCCGTCGAACATACTTAGGGTCTTAGGTCACTCCTTAGGTGTGTTACACTTTTGGTTCACAGCAAATGATATATACCCTCCGCTCTAAGGTGAGAGGGATAAAAATGGGCCAACTTTCACGTATATAATTTCGGATTGAAGTTTTGACCCTCTAAAAAAATTGCTTAATCTGTTGGGTTGTAATTTATTTTGTTAGGTCGATACCTCTCTCGGTAAACGGATCCTAGTTTATTATATATTACCTATATTAATTTTCCAGCCTACTCAATTTATTAATTGTGCAGATGCTACGTTTTTTTAACCGATCTTCTTGAAATTTACAAATTTGACTATATTTAATATGAAAAAATTCGTAGTAATACTATTTCGATATAGTCCCACATATATGTCTTCCTCATTTCACATAATTGAATATTTCTCTAGTTTACTCTTAAAAATCGGCTTAAATTCATGTAAAAAAACTAAAGCGTTTCTTTTCATCCTAAGTTTATCGGAAAAAAGTTAATTTATGTTTTATAATCGAAAGCGGAAAACAAAAACAGAGAGAGAAAATGAGACACTTGAAAGTTGTATTTAAAAAATGTCATTAGGCCCATTGGCCAACAGATATTACCATTCAAATAGTCAAACTCACCAACCAAACAACAGGCAACGAAGAAGAGAAGAGGCGGCTATGAGCATGTTTGTCAGGAGCAGCAGCAGGAGAGGAGAGTACTTATGGCTTATGGCCATCTCAGATATATAAACATTGTTAATGTGTTAAACAACCAAAAGTGATAAATTGCGCGGCATGAATTAATAGTTGACAATAACTGCAACAGAACAACAGCAGCAGCAGCATCAACAGAAACAACAATACCAACGACAACATCCACAATGATGTTGTAACTCTTTGGCAACAGCAACTGACGACTGACTATTGGTTGGTTGTGGGCAACGCTATGAACGACGAAAAAGATATGAATGGACTTTATGTGGATATGACGACGACTACGATGCAACGACAACACAGAATAAAATGATTATAATGAGGATGTCTATAAAAACAGAAATCATCGACGACGACAACAACAACAGCAACCACATCATCGAAAGCAATATTGCAGTTCAGAAAAAAACATCCCACATTAGCAGAAACAGCAACAAATTCATGGCAACATCAACAACATCACATTGCACAGTGGGAGCCAAAGCAACCGCATCAACGACAACAACATTTTCTAGAACACAAACAACAAACAGAACAATCCAAAGGCAGCAGTGACAACAAAACAAACATAACGACGACAATGTAGAGAGGGAATCGCGTCACCAAAAGGCCAACAAAATCCGGGAAAAAACGCCCATAATGTAATGGCAAAATAAACATCCAAAGCTTAACAACAGCAGCAAGAACCACGACGTCAACGCCAATGACAAACATCGCTTCAGCAGTAATAACCAAATCAACAAAATTATAAAATTAACTGGCAACCACCATTATGACAACAACAAATACGTAACGAGGGTCATCTCATCGACAGTGAAAAAAATCAGAATGTCCAATGGGTCAAGCTAAGAAATTTTGTTTTGCCCAAAAATTTAGTTAATGAACTTTTTAGGAAGAGGATATCTATCTATCTATATATATAAAATTGTTGCGTGACTGGCTGACTGACTGACTGGTTGACTGACTGATTGTCTGACTAAGAATCGCCCAGACTAAACCGCTGAAGCTAGAATCATGAAATTTGGTGGGAGGGTAGCCCTTGGGATGTAGACGAGCAATAAGACGGGATTTTTCCAAATTCGTACTATTACCCGCACAATGGGGCAAAAAGGTACCACCGCCAAATCTAAACAGAATGAGCTAGAATCGTGAAATTTGGCGTGAGGGTAGCCCTTATGAGGTCGACCCAGAAATTCACTGAATTTTTTTAAAATCCGAACATTTACCTGCACACTGGGGCAAAAAGAGATAAATGTGGTACAACAGCCAAATCCAAATGGCAAGAGCTAGAATAATTAAATTTGCTGTTAGAGTAGCTCTTGGGACGTAAATTAGAACAATGGGCGATTTTTTGAAATTTTTAGGGGTACAGTGGGACAGAAAGGATAAATACGGTACAACCGCCAACTTTAACGTCTAGAAATAGAATGGTGAAAATTGCAGCGTGGGATGACCTTAGGACAACGGATCGGGATAGTCAGCTTTTTTTGTCATCGTACTTTTCGGGGCACAGTGGTGCAAAAAGTGTAAAATAGGGTACAGTGGTTTTAAAATGTTAGATATGGTCCCATGGTTTATGGTAGCTTTTGTAACATAAACTAGAGATCGGAGGTGATTTTTGGAAATTCTAACTTTAAGAGGCACAGTGGGGCAAAACGGGTTAGTTATGATGCATTGGGGCAAAAATGAATCAATTTGGCAAAATTGGAACTTAAACTTGAGATGTGAAGAGCACAGCGGGTCAAAAAGTGTTAAATATGGTATAGTGAAACAAAAAGGGTTAAATATGGCACAGTGGGGCAAAAAGGGTTAACTATGGTACAGTGGGGCAAAAATTGGTTAAGTTGCACAAAATGGTTTAAATATGGTACAGTGGGTCAAAAAGGGAAAAAAAAGGTGTTAAATATGATACAGTGTATCTAATAGGATTAAATATGGTACAGTGGGGCAAGAATTGTTAAATATGTTACAGGGAGACAATGGGTTTAATTTTGCACAATAGGAAAACAGAGTTAAACATAGTACAGCGGGGAAAATATAGTTAAAAATGGAAAAGTGAGTGGACCAAAAAGCGTTACCTCGGAAATAATGAGGCAAAATGTGTTAACTATGGTACAGAGGGACAAAAATTATTAGATATGGTACAATGTGACAAAATTGGTTGACTATTGTACAGTGGGTCAAAAAGGGTTAAATAAGGTACAGTGGGAAAAAATGGTTAAAAATGCTACAGGAGGACAAAAATGGTTAAATATGTTACTGTAATAGAAAAACGTGCTAAATATGGGCAACATAATGGATCTATGGAGAGAGGGCAACGTCTGGAACATAAATATGAGATAAGAAGTCCTTTTTTCAAATGTTACGATTTTAGTTAAAGTTTAATATTATGGTTCAGAGTGGCTAAAAGGTGTTAAATAGGGTTAAGTATAGCAAAAAGGGGTAAAATGTGGTACAGTGAAGCAAGAAGGGTTAAATATGGTACAGTGGGGTAAAAAAATTTTAAATACGGTAAAGTGTGGCAAAATGGTAAATGTGGTAAGTGGGGAAAAAGTGTTATATATAGTCCCAGATATGTATACAATTTAATACTTTAGAAGAACAGTGGAATAATGAAATATTGAATTAAGTTAAGTAGTGCAGAGTGCGATGCTTCTAAAGGGTCCGCCAAAAAACTTTTTTTTTTGAAAATGCTATAAAAAAACTACTGAAAACGCATTGGAATGGTCAGTTGGCTTCAACTCCTGAACCACTTGGACTTTTTATGGCGTCATACCAAGGACTTTATGCAAAATTCGTCTCAATGATGTCTCCGAAA
Source organism: Eudasyphora cyanicolor (assembly GCA_963930755.1). Taxonomy (NCBI): domain Eukaryota; kingdom Metazoa; phylum Arthropoda; class Insecta; order Diptera; family Muscidae; genus Eudasyphora; species Eudasyphora cyanicolor. The sequence goes on from OZ005735.1 coordinate 162,118,622, forward strand.
TGTTCAATTGTTGATAACGACGGTGAATTGATGTTGATGGCGCTTAACGCACACTTTCTGCCACAGCAGCAATATTCTCGGGTCTACGCACTGTTTTTGGCTTTTCACGCTTTGGTTTATCGATGAGGATGCCAGTTTCTTTCACTTTTTTCACAAGATAGTGATTATGCGGAGGTGACGGTGCTTCTCTTCTTCCAAAATCCGTACGCAATTTTCGCACACATTCTGCAACATTACCATGATTTTCAAAGAAATGTCGCAATATTCGCAATAAAGCACTAGTTGAAAAAAAACGTTAGAACCGTGTGAAAAAAGTTGTGTGGTAAAAAGTTAAACGTGTCACACATAGGGGACATAAAGGGTAACTTATGGCCTAAGGTTGCGAATATGGCTCTTGGAATATAAATTTTGATTTCTCTAAATGCACACTTTTAGTGGCACTGTTGGGGCAAAAACGATTAATTGTTGTACAGTGGTGCTAAAATAGTAAATTGACACATTGGGTTGAATGAATGGAGCGAAGATGATTAAATATGATCCCAATGGCAATTATAAGTCTTGCAACTTAAACTAGGCATTCATTGTACCCTCACTTTAGTGTGACGAGGGTATATATCATTTGCTACGGAAAAAAGTGTAACACATCGAAGGAGTGACCTAAGACCCCAAGTATGTTCGGAGGAAAACCGTTTTGGGTCATTTTAAGTCGAATGAGCAATGTCCGTCCGTCTGTCTGTCTGTCTGTCTGTCTGTCTGTCTGTCTGCTGGCTGGTGCGCACGATAACTCTCGAAAGGAGTAACCGATTGACTTCAAATTTGGTATGTGGTAATATTTTTTTCTATCTCCGGCTAAGTTCGAAGATGGGCCATATTGGTCCACTCCTTCTAGTACCTCCCCCACAAAGGGTTAAAATGTTGTGAAAAATTGATTCTTTAATAACTGCTATACTACTTATTCGAATCTTCTGAAATTCCACACATAGTATTAGCTTATTAGTCGCTATCAACCCGAGAAAATTGGGCGAAGTTGCCACGTCCCTTTTGGTACCTCCCACACAAATGCACCGTTTTGCACCAAAAGTTAACAGCTTATAACGTTAATAACAGTGTATAAAAAAACTTGAAATTTTGTATAGTATTATGCTTTTATATTGCCTACAGTCGAGGGAAAAATTGGCGTTGTTGCCACGCCCTTTTTGGTACCTCCCACACAAAGGTACCTTTTTGCACCAAAAGTTAACAGCTTATAACATTAAAACCAGTGTATAAAAATACGTTAAATTTTGTACAGTGTAATGTTTTTATAGTGTCTATAGCCCTGTGAAAAATGGGCGTTATCGCCACGCCCCTTTTTGTACCTCCCACACAAAATGCCCAAATCATACCACAATTTAATATCTCATAACGTTTTTACAAGTGCACATAAATGCTTATAATTCGGCACAGTGCAATGAATTTAAAGTATCTAATGTTCAGCGAAAAATAGGTGTATTTGATAAACCCCTTCTGGTACCTCCCACACAAATTGACAGAATAATTCGAGTAATATTCAATATTACATTACTCACAAAGTGAGGGTATACCTTAGTCGGTTTACCCGACTGAAACTTTCTTACTTGTTTTACCTTTTTTTAATTAAAACTTTTAAAGACACTAGGGGAAAAAGGTAAAATATTGTCCAAAAAATAGTTTTTGACGGGAAAAGGGATAAATATTGTATTTACCCTGATGTCAGGAACATAAACAAGATAATTTTTAGCCATATGGAATAATCATTTGTTTTTGAAAGAAAGAGGTATAACTATTCTACAGTACCCTAAATAGAAAATAAATAAATGATGGCGCTGCGAAGCGCACCGGGTTATAGCTAGTACTATTTAAGTACATATAATTTGCTTTGGACCAAAAATGTAATAACTCGAAGGAGTAACCCACAAATGTTTGAAAGAAAATCACTTGGTGACATATAAAATCCCACAATTCCCAAAATAAAATAGAAAATTCCCAAAAACAGATTTTTGTGTAACCAGTAAGGAAAGACAGAAAGTCGGGCGGGGCCGAATATATAATACTCTACACCTCCCTAACAATGCAAAAATGGGCATTGCGATAAGAATTTGGCAGTGTTCATACATGTAATAAGAAACCTCTCTCTGCCGAATTTCGTATTGATCGGATATAAAACACGGTTTCCATATCGCTTACATGTCAACTCGGGTGAAACATATACATGGGGGCTATATCTAAATATGAATGGACTTTTCCAAAATCAGTAGTGTTCATTTACGTAATAAGAAAACTCTCTCTGCCGATTTTAGGTTAGGTTAAGTTGACTGAGGATGATACCTGGTGAGTGAGACCAAGCGCCCACTGAGACCATAATAGATCCATTGTGATTCCACATACATTCTTCATCTTCCATATCAGTTAATTCTTGAGTTCCGATCGGATGCCTTGATGAATTGTAGAAGTCTGAGAGGGTCCAGCCCTTTAAGCTCTTCAGCTCCTGAAAGTAAAAAGAGCCCAGCATCTTGTTTCTTCTATGGGATAAAAGGAAAAAAGGCAAAGGAAATGAAAGGTGTCTTCCACTTCATCAGGGTCTTGACACCAACGGCATAGGTTGTCATTGTGTCCTGTAATAAAGCCCACAATCTTTCGAATATTCGCTTTATCTAAGCCTAGCAGTATATCAGTATTTCGTGAAGACAGTTCGTCTCAGAAAGCTTTTGTTTGTTCACATCCTGCTGTTGATTGCCATCGCTGTTGCCAAAGGTTTTTGTATTTCGATTTAATATCACAGTAAATTAATGAAAGGGGTGGGCAGACATCAGTCTATATGTTGCTCGAGGAAATTGCGCCTGATTTTGAGATTTTAGTACAGATGGGAAGTAAAATACGCTTTCTACAGCGCTTACATGTCAAATCGGGTGAAGCATATATATTGGGGCTATATCTAAATCTGAAACGATTTTCCCCGAATTTGGCAATGTTTATTCATGTAAAATGAGAACTCTCTCTGCCAAATTTCGTATTGATCTGATATAAAATACAGTTTCTACAGCGCATACACGTCAAATCGGGGGTAACATATGTATGGGGGCTATATCTGAATCTGAACCAATTTTGATAGGGATCGTCTTTGGGTCAAAAAAGAGCTCTCTGCTACATTTAATCAAAATCGGACCATAAATACAACCTGCACATGGACAGACAGACAGACGGAGATACGCATATGGCTAAATCGACTCAAAAAGTGATTCCATGTCGATCAGTATAATAAACTATGGTTCTATATCTTCTCTGTATGGGCGTTACAAACAAATGCACAAAGTCATAATACCCTGTACCACAGTGTGGTGTAGGGTATAAATAGTAAAGGTTTTAATGTTATAGCTTTGCGTTTGGAGAAAATGCGGCTTACTTTTGAAATTTGGGTAAAAAATGGTGTGAATAGGAGAAGCTAGACAACAATACTAGTGAATATTTTTGACCCGTTCTTTCTTCGATAAGATTCTCTAGGAAGTTACCCTTAAGATGTACTCGTATATAAATATGTTATATTTTTATACCCTCCACCATAGGATGGGGGGTATATTCATTTTGTCACTCCGTTTGTAATAACTCTAAATATTGATCTGAGACCTCATAAAGTATATATATTCTTAATCGTCGTAAAATTCTAAGGCGATTTAGCTATGTCCGTCCGTCTGTCCGACCGTCCGTTGTTGTAATCACGATACAGTCCGTAATAGGGCGGGTCGATTTAAAAATCGCCCATTGCTCAGTGAAAATCATATTCTAGGGATCAAAATAAGAAACTTTGCCGAAGGAACCATACCTCTAAAACGAATTCTGATGTCCCGGGCAAAATCCCACTTTGACCCATTTAGAGTGCTCCAATCGAGTCCAAATGTATGGAACCCCCAGGGGGTTCCAGGGGGTGTGCCACTGGCATGGATGGGTCGGGCCTCCAAAGTTAGTGGGGGTCGGTCATACATTTGTACTCGATTGGAGTACTCTAAATGGGTCAAAGTGGGATTTTTCAAAATTTGCCCCTACCCAAAAGTTCGACCCAAATTCCGGGACATCAGAATTCGTTTTAGAGGTATGGTTCCTGCGGCAAAGTTTCTTATTTTGATCCCTAGAATAAGATTTTCACTGAGCAATGGCGACTTTTTAAATCGACCCGCCCTATTACGGACTGTAATAGGGCGGCCCACAAATCGACCCGGCCTAGTCCGTAATAATAGAGCTACGTTGATGAAATTTGGTAGAAACATTTCTTATAGCTGCCGGTTGTTTGGGATTGCAAGTGGGCCATATCGGTCAATGTTTTGATATAGCTCCCCTATAGATGTCGCTCCAAAATACGTTTTTTGAGCCATAGATACCATATTTTTAAAGCAATTTAGCAGAAGCTTTGCAGTTTGTATCCTATTTTAACAAGAATTCATCACATCAAAAATTTTACAAATCGGTTCATATTTTGTTATAGTCATCCTATAGAGGACGCACCAAAATATACGAATTTAAGCCAAAAACACCACATTTTCTTAGCATTTTCCCTGATTTCTTGCAGTTTGTACTTAATTAAGACAAGAATTCATGGCAGTAATTTTTTTTTTAAATCAGTTCATATTTTGTTATAGCCCACCTATAGATGTCGCTCCCAATAAGGCTTATTTATTTTCAAGTAATAAAATTAAATGCAATCCATGGTGGACGGTATATAAGATTCGGCATGGCTGAACTTAACGCTTTTACTTGTTATACCCTCACTTTAATGATACGAGGGTATTTATCATTTGCTGCGGGCCAAACGTGTAACACATCGAAGGAGTGACCTAAGACCCAAAGTATGTTCGGCGGATATCCGTTTTGGGTAATTTTAAGTCGAATGAGCAATGTCCGTTCGTCCGTCTGTCTGTCTCTCTGTTGGCTGGTGCAGGACCGTGCGCAGGATTTTGTTTTGGGGGGGTTTTCATACATGCTACTCAATTTTTTTTTTATTAAAAATCAATGGTTGGCATTTTTAATGCATATACATATACAGGGTTTTCCAATAAGAGTGATATGATTTCTATGAAAAAAAACACACTTATTGTTAAGGAAATTCAAAAGTTTCTTATTTAATGTGAAGTACAATCGATACAATTAAGTTCTAAATAAAACGTCATTCAAATGGCCTCCACGACTTCTTCTGCAGGAACGAATTCGATGAACTCAATTTTCGAGCACTTTTTCCACAAAATCAAGTCGTATGTCATGAATGGCTTGACTTGTAAAGCTTGAAGAGAGTCTGGTTTATTTCGAAAGAACAATGACTTCACATAACCCCACAAGAAATAGTCTAATGGTGTTAAATCACAACTTCTTGGAGGCCATTCAATATCACAATTTATTGAAATAACCGAATCTCCAAACTTTTCTCGCAACAATTCAATTGTTTCATTTGCTGTGTGGCACGTAGCCACAATCGGTCAATGGCAAAAAGATAGCTCTTAACGAGAGCTAAAATATTGCTCATGGGTGTCAAGGTCGTAGGTCGACTGGAAAGTTTTTTTTTGGATTTAAAAAAATTGACTTAGCGCACGAAAAGTTGCAATTGGAGAACGATTATTTTGATAATAAAACTGAATAATTTGTAAACGTTGTTCTTGCGTATATCTCTCCATGATGAAATTGTAAACACTGCTGAATACAATGAAAAACAAATGACAGATCATGACATATCAACACTATTGGAGAATCCTTTATTTAAAAGCTACCTCTGTGGGAGAGCTATATCATAACATGTACCGACATGGTAAATTGTCTTTTTGTAGATTTTATGTCTATAAATATGTCACACAAACTGTAAAAATTCAGAAAAACTATGGAATATGGGGTAAAATAAGACTATGGGGTAAAATAAGAATATTTTTGAATGACCTCTAGATAAAGAATTTAACCAAATATGAAACTATTTTTTTTATTTTTGTCTCTGATGAATTCTAGTCTAAATTAAATACAAACAGTAAAGTTTCAGCTAAAGTGCTTAGAAAACATAACATATGTCTTAACGATATACCTAAAAGGTCTAAAGGTATCACCCGATATATACATAGGTACATAGTAAGAGAAAATCGAAATAAATCAGTTATTTTACATATCGGGTTGAAATTTCACGAATGTCGTCCACCCCCACAATACAGCATTAACCGAATCAAGTATATGACCCTCGTAACAATGGAAAACAAAAGTCCGACAGAACTTCATAGTTGCGCAGGCAAATATCCAATGTCAACGCCAATAGCAATACTAAGTAATATTCATATGTGGACGTAGTTTTACAGATATGAAATGAAATGTTAATACGACTATTGATGCAAAAACAACAACATTCCGTTTTGTTGTGTCCCAAAGCAGCTGAAAAGATGGTAGTCAGCCAAACTGTCAAGCAGAAGCAGTCAGGACCAGCGCTAAAGCTATATGCCAGCCGGGAAAAGCAAACAGCTCAGCCTAGCCAGTCATCCAGTCAGCCAACCATCAGTCGGCCGTCGTCAAGTTCAAGTGCAGATTTTAGATTTCTTAACTTCAATGGAGCGCGTGGAGCGCTTTAGAGAAGCTGTCGTCGGGTCTGGTCTGGGTTGAACATTTTCATTCTTCCGAATGGAAGCAATACTCGTATATGTATGTACACACATTATAAAACGACCACGATGAGGCGGTTGATGATGATGGTGATGACGATGCTGACGATGATGGGGCAGCTGATAAGGCGGCAATAGCAAATCGCGTTTTGCTTTAATGCGTATTTTTGCATGCGGCTGCTGCTGAAGCTGCATGCAGCAAATGCATTTCGATAAAAAAGACGTTGCGGCGGCATTCGATATTAAAAACAAGGCAAAGTAAACAAATCGAATGATAACAACAAAAATACACACACACACACATCCCGACAACAACAACAATAACTACAAAGCTCCAGTAACTGGGAACTTGGAACCGGCAACTACTAACCGGATGATGTTTTGTTGACATAAACTATGTTGAGTGGCCACTAAACGGCTTTTTCGCTGCAACACCCCAAAGCACCGCCACCACCATCAACAACATTAACATACAACAACCAGACGACATCGTCATCCTCATCATCGTCAGGATCAGCAGTAGAGGAGCTATATCAAAAATCTCGCATATGTCTGCCTGGCTGCCGGCCTAAGAACCGAGACGAGGCCAACGCAAATCAAGTCAAGTCAAGCCAAGCTTTCATCATCTAACTTCCCAATCAGTCGTCGTCTGTTGTCTTCCCGTTGACGGTCAGTCAGTGGCAGGCGGAGGCAGTTGTCTGGCATGTGATGCATGGCCCCTGTGTGTTGGTGTTTACGTCTGCCAAGAGTTGGCCGCAGTGGACATGATGTGTCTGGTGCACATATCCTCCCATCTTCTTCATAAAGTATTTATTTGTTTTTCCTTTGACATTTTTATTATGTCTGCCAACATAATTTAAATATTCTTATAGATTTCGAGGATTTTGCTTTAGTAATTTAGGAAAAGATTTAATTAAAAATTAAGTATTAAAGTTTCAGTCGAAAATCCGACTCAAGTATACTTTGTGAGAAATCGTCGGCTTAATGCTATTTTGGTCCATACGCCATTTTTGTTGATAATATGGGTTCCAAGCATGCTCTTTCAGAATCTGCAATAATTTTTTCCTATCTCGCCTAGTTTTCGAGATATTGGTAGGGTAAATTTGTTGTACTCTGAATAACGGGAAATAATTTCGATATTTTTGTTCTATGTCTCAAATTTTCTATCGCCCTATATTTTTCACTCAGTATTTTACGTTCTTTCAATCACAATCTGTAAATTAGTGTCCTTCCATACCGACCCTTTTTGTGGTCCATGTAATACAAATACGAAAAAATATTAAAATAAAAGTGATATGGACCAAAATGCCAAGTACAAAAATTGTTATAACTTGCTTATTTTTGGATGTAATGGCATAGAAATGCATGAGAATCATACAAACACTGTTGGGAACCCTATGAAATAAAAAGTGTGTAACTCTTCAGTCCCGTTTTTACTCAAACAATAAATTGCGTTTTTCTCCGATCATACAAAATGGCGTATGGAACAAAATAGCATTGAGCCGACGAAATGTAATATGGAATTTGGTACTTTGTGTGAGATATGTCGAAACAGAGGAAACAATTCGTCTGACAGACAAAAGTAATCCGTAAAGTAATCTAATAAATACGATTTGAAAATATTAGGATGATTGCTACATAGGTTGTGGGTAAATTTATTTGTTATAAATTTATTACTGTGTGTGGGATAAGGGAATAAAAGCAGCATTAGCAAATATCTAAAAGCTGCATATCGGGACAAATTTTTTTTACATATAAAGGAGTTAAAAGTCTGTTTATACAGGGTTTTCCAATAAGAGTGATATGATTTCTTTGAAAAAAAAACACACTTATTGTTAAGGAAATTCTAAAGTTTTTTATTTAATGTGAAGTACAATCGATACAATTAAGTTCTAAATAAAACGTCATTCAAATGGCCTCCCCCGACTTCTTCTGCAGGAACGAATACGATGAACCCAATTTTCGAGCACTTTTTCCACTAAATTAAGTCGTATGTCATGAATTGCACGTTCAATATTGACTTGTAAAGCTTGAAGAGAGTCTGGTTTATTTCGAAAGATCAATGACTTCAAATAACACCACAAGAAATAGTCCAATGGTGTTAAATCACAACTTCTTGGAGGTCATTCAATATCACATTTTCTTGAAATAATCGAAACACATATTATTAGTTTGTTAGTCGCTAACACGCCAAGAAAAATGGGCGAAGTGGCCACTTCCTTTTTGGTACCTCCCACACAAATAAACCATTTTTCACCAAAATTAAACTGCTTATGGCTTTAATATTAGTTCATAAAAGTACTTGAAATTTTGTACAGTGTAATGCTTTTATAGTACCTAGAATGGAGCCACAAATGGATCATTTTGTACCAAAAGTTACCAGCATACCCAGCAAAAAATATCATCCAAAGAAGCAATCGAAGTCCCCAACTTATGATCCGGAAGTTGTTCTAATTTGGATTTTCACCAATGAATTTAACAAGGGGTTGTCGCGCCGGGGAAGTACTTATTTCTCACCACTTTTGGACCACTCCTTTTAAAGCACTGTAAGATTTGCTTTTTTGGTGTTGTATTTACTTGATGAATGTATGTCGTTCTTATTAACATCTTTGGGTGCAGTGATAATTCTCTTCTTTTAAATGAAAAACAAATGTTGAGCCTTAAATGTAATTTTAATATTTTTACTCTATTCTAAAATTGGAAATTTAACTCATTTTAATGTAATATGGATATGTATTTTGTTATTCCTTGAATCCGAATATATAAAATCGGCAAACGACATCACTGCCAATTATAAGTTATTTATATAACATAATCGTTTTGTAAGATTTGCTATTCAAACGTCTGCTTCACGACTTGAAAGTAAGAAAAATATCTCTCGCAACTTAAAAGTTAAAATTAATATGATTAAATTTCAAAGACCGATTTTCAATTCATAAAAAAGGCTGTCCACGTATTTTCATAAACCTAACATATGAAAGACACAGTATAAATAATTTACTATTGGCCAAAGTGAACAACGATTCTATATATGTTACAGGAAATCAATTTCAGAACACTTTAAGACGTTTGTAATCCGTGTACTATATGGTATGGCTGGCTCTTATGTGACCAAATGACCCCATAGTGTAAGTTCTAGTAACATTTTCGCAAATGGTCAACATAATAAATAAATAAACCAGTAAGGAAAGGCTAAAGTCGGGCGGTGCCGACTATACAATAAACTACACCACTCTCGTAATATTGAATAACTCTGATATATAAATTTTGTAATTCATGTATAAATTGTTTACATAAATTTACTTTTGGGACATTTTATACTTAAATAATACCCTGTACCACAGTGTGGTGTAGGGTATAAAAACGATTGGATCTAAAGAGCCAAATCGGATGAAACATATATATGGGAGCTATAGCTAAATCTTAACCGATTTTCTTCAAATTCGGTAGTGTTGGTTCATGGATCAAGAAACTCTACCATTCTAAATTTCAAAACGATCGGATGTAAAATACAGCTTCTATAGGACTAAAGGACCAAATCGGACGAAAGATATATATGGGAGCTATAGCTAAATCTGAACCGATTTTCTTCAAATTTGGCAATGTTGGTTCATGGATCAAGAAACTCTACCATTCTAAATTTCAAAACGATCGGATGTAAAATACAGCTTCTATAGGACTAAAGGGCCAAATCGGACGAAACATATATATGGGAGCTATAGCTAAATCTTAACCGATTTTCTTCAAATTCAGCAATGTTGGTTCATGGATCAAGAAACTCTACCATTCTAAATTTCAAAACGATCGGATGTAAAATACAGCTTCTATAGGACTAAAGGGCCAAATCGGACGAAAGATATATATGGGAGCTATATCTAAATCTGAACCGATTTCAACCAAATTCAATAGCGATCTTAACAGCCGCGAAATACTCTAAACTGCAAAATTTCAGAACGATCGGAGTGAAATTGCGACCTGTAGTCGACGAACAACTTTACATGGACGGACGGACGGACGGACGGACATCGTTAAATCGAATCAGCTAGTGATTCTGAGTCGATCGGTGGGTCTAGCTGTGTTATTTTAAGGTTTTACAAACATCTGCCGTGAAACAAACTTATAATACCCTGTACCACAGTGTGGTGTAGGGTATACAAATGGCTGTAATCGAAAGAAGCATATGTATTGGTACTATACCTACATGTGAACCGATTTTCTTTGAATAAAAAAAAAACGATGACTCTATTTATTCTCCTTTTGGGTGTTACAAACAAATGCCCAAAGTTATAATATCCGGTTCTATAGTGTGGTGTAGGTTATACCTAATTCCCATATATCTAATTATAACCTACACCAATTATAAGAAGAAGAGATACCCCATCGTTTACTATACCAATCGACTTAGAATCAACGTCTGAGTCGATTTAGATGTGTCCGTCTGTGCTTGTATTCTTGTAATCAATGTACAGGTCGCAAATATAGTCCGATCTCATTTATATTTTGGACCGAGGACAATCCGTATTGAAATTGGTAAAAATCGGTTCATATGTGTATACATATATATTTCTTCCGATTTGGCCCCTTAGCACTATAGAAGATGATATAGATATTTCACATTCCATCATTTTGAAATGTAGCAGGATGAGTGTCTTAACACTTGGAGGTCCTACATTGCCAAATTTTTATCACATTGGAAGCTTTATCAATCGTTTTGATTGTTAGATTAATAATTTATACTCCAAAATTACATTTTGGTAAGTTATTTAGGAGAACTTCACTAAATGACAAACAAAATGTTCATACCTATGATTTTGAAGTAATTATAATGCTATTCTTTTGAAAGTACTTCTTTTATTTTTTACTGGGTATAACTATAATACCAGTGCATACAAATACCTGAAATTTTGTACAGTATAAAAGGTTAGGTTAGGGTGGCAGCCGTTTTCTTATTTTTTGTCCTTCAGCTCACATAGACCAGTTTAGGTCCCTAGTGTATTAAAGTTATAAGCAGTCCAATTTTGATGCAAAATGGTTCATTTGTATGGGAGGTACTAAAACGGGCATGCTGATAATGCCCACTTTTCTCCGGACGCTAGGTACTATAACATCATTACACTGTACAAAATTTCACGCATTTTTATGCACTGGTATTAAAGCTATAAGCAGTTAACTTTTGGTATAAAATGGTTCATTCGTGTGGGAGGTACCAAAAGGGGCGTGGCAACTTCGCCCATATCTTGACGTGGTAGCGACTAATAAACTAATACGATGTGTGAAATTTCAGAAGATTCGAGTAAGTAGCATTTAAGTTATTAAAGAATCCATATTTCACTAAATGTTAACCCTTTGTGTGGGAGGTACCAGAAGGAGTGGGCCAATATGGCCCATCTCCGAACTTAGCCGGAGATAGAGAAAAATATATACCAAATTTGAAGTAAATCGGTGACTCCTTTCGAGAGATATCGTGCGCACCAGCCAGCAGATAGACGGAGGGGCGGACATTTCTCATTCGACTTAAAATGACCCAAAACGAACTTAGGGCCTTAGATCACTCCTTCGATGTGTTACACTTTTGGACGTAGCAAATGATATACATATACCCTCGTATCACTAAAGTGAGGGTATAATTACGAATATGTTTTTGGGACTCAAGGTGAGGGGATTTATGAGTCGGTTTACCCGACTGAACTTTCTTACTTGTTATACCCTCACTTTAGGGTAACGAGGGTATACATCATTTGTTACGGGCCAAAAGTGTAATACATCGAAGCATGTTCGGCGAAAATCCGTTTTGAGCCATTTCAAGTCATTTCAGCAATGTCCGTCCGGCTGTCTGTCTGTGTGTCTGTCTGCTGGCTGGTGCGCACGATGACTCTCGAAAGAGGTATCCGATCGACTTAAAATTTGGTATGCGGTAGTATTTTTCTCTATCTCCGGCTAAGTTCGAAGATGGGCCATAGTGGTCCACTACTTCTAGGACCTCTCCCACAAAGGGTTAAAGGTTTAGTGAAAAATTGATTCTTTCATAACTTTTGTACTACTTATGTATTCCAATCTTCTAAAATTCCACACATAGTATAGATTTATTAGCTACCTGTCACCTCGAGAAAAATGGGTAAAGTTGCCACGCTCCTTTTGGTACCTCTCACACAAATGGAGAATTTTGCACTAAAACTTAACGGGTTATAACTTTAATAATAGCGCATATAAGTGAATCCTTTTTAGTACATTTAAATAAACTTCTAACATATGATCCATCACCATCAAAGGTTCTTGAAACACTGATTGAACGGGGAAGAAAGGGAAGGATGTAATTGTTGGTCTAAGCGATTTTGGAGAGAACATAGTAGAGGGGGAGCCATTAAGAACTAGCTAACAGTCGGTTGGAGTGTTCGGTTCCACCATGAACTCAATTCCCTAAATCCGGGACATGAACAAAATTATTATAGACTCCCTATTGTCGATAATGAATATGAAATTAATGTAATTATATGGACCGATCTAACCATAAACATAAATTACCCCTTTATGGTATCACATACAAGGCGTTGTTGCAGGTTTTGTTGTTCTTGATTTGGTCAGGTCACTTAGACGAGAGTTATTTTCGTCTGTCTCCAAACGCCAAAAATGAGGGTAACTCCCACGCTAAAGGGAGAGTAGTGCGGACACAATAGAGATGAATGCGGGAGAGTATTCGCGTATGCGTAAGCGTCGTTATTGGGCTGCGCGCTGCATAATGGAATTCCCACAGTCCCGAAAAATCGCAATTGGTAGAGAACGAGAAGATTTGGGTTGTTGACTTCGGAGAAGCAATGATCCACGTCAAGCTCGATTTAATTGTATCACGAAAATTGATTAATAAATCTTCCTCATTCACGGGTTTCCGAAAACTTCCCGCAAATGAGGGAATCCTTATAATGAAAGCTTAAGAGACAGTTTTTACACTGGATGCGATATCTATTGCGTAATACGAAATTTATGAAGAGTTGTGTTCTATTCTACTACAAAATACTTCTGACCTTAAAAAATGTTTGTCAAATGTATTCCTAAGCGAATCTCAATGCAAATTTCTCCCTTAAAATTCTACTTTTGGCAGCTTTGATATTTTCTAAGGAAAATTCGATTACTTTCGCGTACAATTTGAAACTACTTAACAAAAATTTATCTTCCGTTCCCGTTCTCCCTTGTCTCCTCAACTAACACGTCCTCCTACATACTAAAACCTTATGTTCTCATTTATTTTATAGAAAATGGGTAGAAAGAGTAAAAAAAACATATAAAAAATATGTAAACCATAAAAAGTATCTAACCCCAACCGAGATTCGAACCTAGGCTCATTTGCATCTTAAGCGGACGTTCTACTACCTGCGCTACACTAAGCGTAGCTTCGCCGCCGCCTAAGCAGGGGTTTTAAGTGGACTGCCTGTCTCGTTTTGGCATCCCCAGTTAAAGTTATGTCATTATGTCAGTGAATCATACTAGACATGCATGAGTGTTATAAAAATAGATTGCATCTGGGAAGAATGCAGACAATGTTTTTTTTTGCAAACTGACGCAAAGACAAAAAACATGAAGCATCCCAGTTAACATTTTGAGATACATATATAGAATTTATGAAATGTTAAAGATGAAGTAAAAAACTGACTAGCGTTCATCACAAAATTTTGTACAGTGTAATGCTTTTATAGTACCCATAGTCTAGTGAAAAGTGGGCGTTATTGGCACGCCCCTTTTGGTACCTCCCACACAAATGGACTATTTTGTACCAAAAGCTTATAACTTCAATACCAGTACATACCTTAAAGTTATTCAATGCAATTTTAATTGATAATAATTTAATTAAAACAAAAAATAAGAATTTTTGTGGGATTGAATGTGAGAGGATTCTTAAGTCGGTTTACCCGACTGAACTTTCTTAGTTGATATACCCTCACTTTAGTGTAACGAGGGTATACATCATTTGTTACGGGCCAAAAGTGTAAAACATCAAAGGAGTGACCTAAGATTCTAAGTATGTTCGGCGAAAACCTTGAGAAAAATGGACGAAATTTTCACGCCCATTTTGGTACCTCCTACACAAGTGAACCGCATTGCACCAAAAGTTAACTGCTTATAGCTTTAATATCAGTTCATACAAATGCTTGAAATTGTGTACAGTGTAATGCTATTTTAGCACTGGGCGTCATTGGATTGCCCCTTTTTGTACCTCCCACACAAATGCACAATTTTGTTTTTAAATGCAATTTTAATCGATAATAATTTAATTAAAACAAAAAAATAAATGAATTTACGAATATTTTTTGGGCTGAAGGTGGGTCGATTCTCAAGTTGGTTTACCCGATTGAACTTTCTTAATTGTTTTCTTTTTTTATATCTATAGAAAACACAAGTGAATAAGTTTGAAATTCGATAATATTAGTTTATTTGTACACGGAAACATTCACACGATTCACAACGTGTGAATTTTTCTTTGCTTAAAACTTTCCTGAACCAAATCAAATAAAAATGGTTTGCGTTTTACGCTAAAATCTGTGGTTCAAGCTCTCCTTTTTGCATATCGCTGTTTATTGCAAAAACTATAGTCAATTCAAAGAAACCGCCTCCCTGCGCCGTAACAAAATTTTTTGTTTTTGTTGAGCTGTGTAAGGTAAAAAGTAAAAAAATAAAATAAATTTTAAATGAAAATGGTCCTTCGCTCCACACTGGAACGAAGGGAATAATATTTATATATATAATGAAAATCATGAAAAACGGATATTTAAAAAGAATAAATATCGTCAAAATCACTGCATAGATTTAGTTTTCTTCGTTTACAAATTTAATTTAATATTTGATTATACCCTACACCACACTGTGGTACAGGGTATTATAAGTTTGTTTCACGGCAGATGTTTGTAACACCTGAAAAAAACACAGCTAGACCCACCTTAAAGTATACCGATCGACTCAGAATCACTAGCTGAGTCGATTTAACGATGTCCGTCCGTCCGTCCGTCTGTCTGTCCATGTAAAGTTGTACGTCGACTACAGGTCGCAATTTCACTCCGATCGTTCTGAAATTTTGCAGTTTAGAGTATTTCGCGGCTGTTAAATCGCTATTGAATTTGGTTGAAATCGGTTTAGATTTAGATATAGCTCCCATATATATCTTTCGTCCGATTTGGCCCTTTAGTCCTATAGAAGCTGTATTTTACATCCAATCGTTTTGAAATTTAGAATGGTAGAGTTTCTTGATCCATGAACCAACATTGCCGAATTTGAAGAAAATCGGTTAAGATTTAGCTATAGCTCCCATATATATGTTTCGTCCGATTTGGCCCTTTAGTCCTATAGAAGCTGTATTTTACAACCGATCGTTTTGAAATTTAGAATGGTAGAGTTTCTTGATCCATGAACCAACATTGCCGAATTTGAAGAAAATCGGTTAAGATTTAGCTATAGCTCCCATATATATGTTTCGTCCGATTTGGCTCTTTAGATCCAATCGTTTTTACTACCACACTGTGGTACAGGGTATTATTTAAGTATAAAATGTCCCAAAAGTAAATTTATGTAAACAATTTATACATGAATTACAAAATTTATATATCAGAGTTATTCAATATAACGAGAGTGGTGTAGGGTATTATATAGTCGGCACCGCCCGACTTTAGCCTTTCCTTACTGGTTTTTTCTTAAGTTTAATATTTAGTTTTAGTTTATTTTTACGAAACTCCAATAATATAAAAAGACTCCATATTTTGCCCTATTCCACAATTGCTCTATCATTATTCTTTGCAAAGATAATCACACAATTTCACAATCCTAGCTTTAGCCTTGTCTATTTGACGGTAGTACTATATTTATCCCTTTATGTAGCATTCTAAACTTAGATGTAAGAATTTCACAAAATCGTCTATTTCCCCGAGTCTACATAGAAAACTCTGGTTATGTGGATTTAACCATGGTACAACCTTTATTCCGTTTTATTAAAAATTTGGTCGTATCCCCGATTGATTTCTCGATTACAGTTTAGCCGTTTGTACTGAAGTAGACAGCTATTGCAAACAACTACTTAACCGGGAAAACATCTTATTTTCTCAATTACCTATATCTTTAGAAAGCCTGAAATAATTAAATCAATTTAATAAGAGAAGACATACCAACTTACAAAATTGACAATCTTCACAATCCGTTGTTGTACAATACAATAATTTACTTGACGTGATCAACATACACTTTGTCAACGATGACTAGGAGAAAAAAACAGTAAACTGGAAACTGCCACAAAAAAACATGTGTTAGTTACAAGCAACTACGAGTAAATAAATTCAAAGTGTCATTGTGTAGGAAATTGCCAAAGAGTCCATCACTTTATCACACGCACGGAAGCTAGGACAACGAAAAGAAGGATAAACAATCAAAAGCAACTCACCACTGGAAACAAAGTCGCGTAATATCCATGAATATTTGATAAGAAGTTGGTCGGTTGACTGAAAGGCCAACATAAAAATCCTGGCAATTCAAAAAAACACTCACTTTGTTCTTAGGTGAATCCTTTAAATCCATCGAAGCTAGTGTGCGAAGCAAGAAGGACCTGAAACTAAAAATGTCACATATTGTTAAAGGCAACCGCAATATACATACCTTCAGGGATGAGGCAGGATATTGCATTAGTCAACACATGATGGTAGTTTGGCAGATGGCTCTACATTTAAGTTTTCTA
This sequence comes from Eudasyphora cyanicolor, assembly GCA_963930755.1. NCBI lineage: Eukaryota > Metazoa > Arthropoda > Insecta > Diptera > Muscidae > Eudasyphora > Eudasyphora cyanicolor. Next base: position 162,135,959 of record OZ005735.1, read on the forward strand.
TTTTACTTCAGTACCCTACTGATGACTTTTGAGTTTTATTCATTGAATTTGTTAACATTCACAAGATAATACAATATTTTTAGAAAACGAAATGAAACGTGTACTTCCTTCTTTTATCACAGCGGTTAGATGGTGGTGCGTATGAGTGATATGTACGAAAGTTCGTAAAATATAACTCATACGTACTTCAGTTCGAGAATATTAAAAAATGGATGTTGGGGCGTATGAGTAACATATAAGAATGACGGAGCATCAAAACTTATACGCACTGCATATAGACTATCCTACAAGTAACTACATTACTTAAACGCCATTTTGTCATTGTTTCAGTCAAATCGCTCACATGAAACATTACAGTTTTACTCTTCGTCAGTCAAGCCAATTTAGTCGCAATTTCATGTTCGCAATATTGATCTAGAAATGATATTAAAAAAAATAGTTATAACAATTTTAGTAAAACAACCTAAAGTCATATCACAGGATGTCAATTTATACACTCCAATTACAAATTCAGCGCACACTGGGAGAAAATCACAAATAGGGAAATAACTACCGTTTCTTAATCAGACAAATGAGTGAGGCAAAATATGACATGGGTGTTGTTTTGATTGGGGTCCTCTGTCCAGGGGCAAAGTTACAGGGCCTCAAGTGGGGTACAAAATACCACTTTTGTAAATTCGCATAACTGTGTTTCAAAAAATTTATTGAACAATTTTAATTTTAAGATATTTAAGTCATATATTACGTTTTTAGTTTTTTCTCTCGAACTATTCGCACCGACTAATAACACTATGCAACAAAATGTTTGTAAAAGGGCTGTCGTACAATTTTCTGGTGTAATATGGTGTCCTAAACAATGCTTATGTCATTTTTTTTTAATTTTTCTTTAAAATTCCCATTTCCTTGAAAGGTGTCTATAGTATTTTGACCATATTTTTTAAGTATATGCTCGATAAATCCCGGCTATACTTTAAATAAAAGAAGGTTATGAGGACTACAATGCAAGTAATGACACTTTCACGTGGAAACAGAGCTGTAGTTATAATAATTAGACACAATTTATTTTTTTTAATCGTTTTTTGCTGACACAAAAAATACCGTAAAAAATAGAAACAAAAAAAGTAAGAAAGTTTCAGTCGGATAAACCGACTAAGGTATACCCTTACTTTGTGAGTAATGTAATTTGGATTATTACACGAATTAATGTGTCAATCTGTGTGGGATGTACCAGAAGGGGTCTATCAAATACACTTATTTTTCGCTGAACAGTAGATACTTTAAATACATCGCACTGTGCCGAATTATAAGCGTTTATGTGCACTAGTATATTAACGCTGTGAGCTATTACATTTTGGTAAAATTTGACCATTTTTTGTGGGAGGTACAAAAAGGAGCCATGTGGTAACCCATTTTTCACAGGACTATATATACTTCAAAGCGTTATACAGTGCAAAATTTTGTAGTATTTTCGTGCACTGGTATTCACGCTATAAGCTTTTAAATTTTTGTACAAAATGGTACATTTCTGTGGGAGGTACCAAAAGGGGCTTGGCAATAACGACCATTTTCACTGAACTATAGGTGCTCTAAAAACATTACTGTGTGCAAAATTTCAAGTATTGTTAATCGCTGCTATTAATGTTATAAGCTATTGACTTTTTGTACAAAATTGTCCGTTTGTGTGGGAGGTACCAAAAGGGGCGGGGCCACTTCGCCCATTTTCGCCCAAGTTGATAGCGACAGATAAACTATTACAATGTGTGGAACTATAGAAGGATCGGATAAGTAGTATAGAAGTTATTAGAGAATCAATATTTCACTTAATGTTAACCCTTTGTGAGGGAGGTACTAGAAGGAGTGGACCCATATGGGCCATCTTCGAACTTAGCCTGAGATAAAAAAATATTATCCCATACCAAATTTGAAGCCAATCCGTTACTCCTCCGAGAGTTATCGTGCGCTCCAGCCAGACAGACAGACAGACAGACAGACGGACGGACATTGCTAAATGACTTAAAATGGATCTTAACGGATATCCGCCGAACATACCTAGGGTCTTAGGTCACTCCTTCGATGTGTTAAACTTTTTGTCCGTAGCAAATAATATATACCCTCGTCACACTAAAGTGAGGGTATACATAATTAGCACAAAAAACCGTTTGTTCCAATATTTCGAAGCTAGCATTCTAACGAAGAAAACAATTCCTATTTTGGTAGAAATAAGAGAATTTCAATATAATCCGGTTTTTAAACACCCACTACTGCGAAGAAGGGTATATATCAGATGCTGCAGGTCAAAAGTGTAACATATAGATGTAGTGACCAAAGAGACCTCCAAGAATATTTGGCTGAAACCCATTTTGGTCCATTTAAGTCATTATTGCAATGTCCGTAAGCCTGTCCGTCTGTATGTCTGGTTTGTGCGCACAATAACTTTCGACAGGATTAACCGATTGACTTCAAATTTGGTATGCGTCCATATTTTTTCTATCTCAGACTAAACTATGTTGGTCCACTCCTTCGAGTGACCCACAAAGGGTCAAAATTTAGTGAAATATTTATTATCTCATAACTTTTATACCAATATTCAGAATCTTTGACCATTCCACACATAGTATAAGCTTCTTGGTCGCTATCATCGCTTGAGAAAAATGGGTGAAGTTTTCACACCCCTTTTGGTACCTCCCATACAAATGGACCATTTTGGACCAAAAGTTAACGGCTTATAACTTTGATTCCAGTCCATGCAAATACTTAACATTTTGTTGAGTGTAATGCCGTGCAAAATGAGCGATATTACCACCAGGGCTGCGGAGTCGAGCCAAAACTACTCGACTCCGGCTCCGACTCCCGGAGTCGAATTTTAAAATCATTCGACTCCGACTCCAGCTTCGACTCCGGCAGTTAAATTTCTGAAATTATACGAGTATTTCTACTTAGACGTGAGTTCATGTTTTTGAAAATAAGATATAGCTGTGTTAAAAACAGAAAAAAATGGTATTCAAACCAGTAATTTAATTAAATTGTATTACTCATTTATTGATGCTTAACTTGCAAGCTGCAACTCACAATTCTTTCAACATGAAGTCATGATAAAATTTTTATAAATAACTGCCTCTATTTTAATATACCGCAATTTTTGGAAATTATGTTCGCTTCAAGCAATCAGTTCATTCGTTAGGTATTATACCCTACACCACACAATGTTACAGGGGGTTTTAAATTAGTTTTTTGGCAGATTTGTAAAAAATACTGCAACCAGACCCACCTTAAAACATACCGTTCTAGGTATGTTTTAAGGTGGGTCTGGTTGCGGGGATACGTCCCTGCCGTACAGGTATCGCCCCCTAAATGTTTTAAACATAGGCATAAACTGTTTACAATTTTCAAAATCACTCAAAAAAAAATACGAAAAATATTTGGAAGGCCGTTAAGAAAACAATACAAAAGCGTAAAAAATCGTAACAGTAAAAGTAATAACAACTAAAAATAAGAAATAACTTTTTAAATTATGCCTCGCTAAAACTTTTTAAATTATGCATCGATTTTCTTCGGAATGGTCTCAATTTACTCATAACCTTTCAGAGTTTATCACAATCACAAAAATATGACAATTATGCGTTTCTAGATGTTTTTATGAGGCTTTTATTTAAAAATTGTTAACATTTTCTCCAAAAATATGATTTTTTGCAATACTTTGTAAGATATCGTCGAAACCGCTGAAGGAATGGAAAATTGTATTGTGCGTAGTTGAAGGCTACTTAATTCTGAAGTTTGTAAAGCTTACCTGAACCAATTCGGATGAATGGTTCTCTAGTAATATGTTGTTATAGCTAATTTAGTAAGGTTTTAACTTTAAAACATTCTTATCGATGTAAAATTTACAAAAACAAACTTTAAAAGCTAAGATTGGAGATTTTGACGTTTTTTGACGTCTAGAATCAGAATCTATGCATTAAAACAGAAACCCAAGAAAAAATGTTGTTTTTGTCGACCGGTATAATTATTGGTTGGCTTTAAGTTTATGATAACCAGATGTGGCGAAAATTAAGTTAAAATTACATTTATTATTTATTATTTATCTATCTTTTGTGGGTTGCAGTGATGGAATGAGTTTGCACAACCGTGTATGTAAATTTGACTTTATATTGGGTGTGGTAATAAGTAGTACGGTTTTGGCCATTACACAGAACTTATCACGGTATTTGCAAACGATTAACCTAGATATAATAAAGGCTTACGAAATCATAAAATTGGCAACGACTAAATTAAGTGACATGCGTAGAAATGCAGATGCGGAGTTTGATAAACTGTTTGAAGAATCTACACAACTTGCAAGAAGTTTTGGAATAGAAGCTGCACTACCTAGAAGAGTAGGCACTCAAAAGTATAGGGCTAATATTTCTGGTTCAGATGCCAAGGCGTATTTTAGGACAACATTGTTCATACCATATCTGGACGAAGTAATATCACATTTATATAATAGGTTTTCCGAACATGAAGCTATAATTACAAGTCTGTTTAATATCGTTCCGATACGAGTTGTAAATCTAATAAAGGAAGATTTCGAAGAAGTCAAACTTTTTTACAAAAACGATTTAAAAAATTCAGCAAAATCTGTTTGAGCTGAAATAAGTATATGAATTGATTATTGGAAGCAGAAGAATGATAAGCCATCAAATACATTAGATGCTATTTCAGTTTGTGATGAGGACATGTTCCCAAGCGTTTTTACCCTTTTGCAGATGCTGGCCACAATACCTGTGACAACGACATCTGCTGAGCGAAGTTTCACGACGTTAAGAAGAATAAAAACTTATCTCCGGAACAGAATGGAAGGAGAAAGGCTATCTTATCTGGCTTTGATGTCTATATACAAAGATGAAGTCAAAATCGATGAAATAATTGATATATTTCTTTCAAAAAATCGAAGGTTACATTTTTAACTCTTACGTATTTTATTATAAAAAGTTTTACTGATCTCGTACTAAAGTACACATTTATATTTAGGAATAAAAAACTAAGGAACTTAACTTCCATTACCTACACAATAAACGCAATTTTTTAATTGTTTATCTTCGTTATGGAAAAAAGGTTGGGCCCCCCCGGACCAAAATCCTGGATACGTACCTGTTGTACGGTATCATATAGTTAGCTTCACCCGATTTTTCCTTACTTGTTTTGTACTCGCTTAATAGTATCGTATAGTCTTGCAAAAATACTTATTTTGTTAGCTAAATATAATCAGAGCTTTCCTAAAACTGTTTTTCATAAAAAACTCGATAGTTTGGTTAACTTTACAGATATTTCTGGCATAACAAAAAGGTTAAAAAAGCTTCGAAAATTTTATCCTTCATTTGTATCAAAATTGTTTTCCCAAAAGTTTTTGAGTGCAAAAGTTGTATCACATAAATGGTACATTTTGCACAATCAATCTCGGAGTCGGAGTCGACCATAATTTTTCGACTCCGGACTCCGACTCCAACTCCACAGCCCTGATTACCACCCCCCTTTTAGTACCTCCCATACATATTGACCATTTGGCACAAAAAAATAACGGCTTATAACTTGGTTTCCTGCACATACAAATACCCGAAATTTTGTACAGTGTAATGTTTTTAGTTAGTACCCACAGTATATTACAAAATGATCGTTATTGCCAGGCCTCCCAAACAAAATTGACAAAATAAAAAATATGAAAAATTATTTGTTTTTAATTTCCCCATTTTCACAATTTTTTGCTAATTTTTTCTATTTTTTTAGTGCCAGCAAAAAATGATTCTTTTGAAAATAAATGATTTTTTTCTAATAGATTAAACGACAGTTGCTAAACTTCCGTTTCTACGTGAAACTGGTGTACTCAGCATAATAATAAATATACTTCAAAAAATACTAAATATACCTTCCACGAAAATTGGAATTTTAGAAAAAAAAAGTTTAAAAAAAAACTTTACCATAAAAAAAAATTTTGTTTGGTTTCATAAAAGTTGTTATGTCTCGGACATAAAAAAAATTTTTGCATAGCGTAATATTGATCTTTTCAATTTCGTATAGATTCAAAATCGGGATATATGAATATACGGGTGTAACATCTAAATGTGAACCGATTTTCTTCAAACTTGGCAAGGTTTGCTCTCGGCCAAAGAAACTGTAATCTGCAAAATTTTAAATGGTTTTGTTGAGAAATGTTCTTGGCAAGAGACATTTTTATCTGCAAATATGAATAAATATGTTTTAGAAAACGCGGCTATAGCGGTTAGATCCCTACAGGAGGATGGACTAGTACAAAGACACAGAATTCGCTAGCCACGTAGCCCAAAAAAGAAATTAGAAGCGGTGTTTGAATGGTGGGAAATGAAAATGAATATAGATATTGTACTGCCCAAATGAGGTGGTTAAACGGAGACATACTAGAGAAAGCTGGTAAAAAACTAATAAACTAGATATAATCTAATGATGGATTAATTAAATAAATTAGATAACATAATAAAAAATTGTAAGAATTAGTACATTTTGTATAAAATTCTCTTCGAAAAACTTTTGATTTCAGAAATTCGTACTTTTGCGGCAACGTCTTCTTTAAATTCGATGCTATAACAACATTTTCAAAGACTGCGACCTACAGTGCGCATGAGTAACGACGTACCGACATTCGTATACGAGTATATCACTCATACATACCACTGTCTGTCTTAATATTGTCGATCTACACTGCGTATGATATATGTTTTTCGTACATATGACGCATACGCACCACCATCTGTCGACTGTGTAAGTTGGTGATATAAAGCAGGGATTTAACGAAAGTGGCTTTAGCGAAAGCGAATGCGAAAGCAAATATTGAAATATATTTCTTGCGAAAGCGAATATTAATTTGTTTGTTTTTGCAAATGCGAATTTCAAACACTGATTTACGAAAGCGAAAAATGTATGTCTACATTATGTCTTTTAGACACTATATATGTCTTGATCCTATAACAAATACAAACACATTTGAAAACCCAGTAAAGATAGTTGGCCGGAACCTTTAATTTGGCAATACTGTATGTAAAATCGGAAGGAACATATATATGGGGGCTACACGTATATCTGAACAGATTTCTTACAAAGTTAGTAGTATCTATTATAATTTCCGTAATGATCGGATGTAAACTGCAGACCCTATAGTGCTTTGATGCCAAATCCTAAAGAACATATCTATGAGGGCTATTTTAGCGAATATTTCAAATTTGGATTTTGCGAATGCTTTTTGCGAATACCCAAAATGAAGCGAATTCGCTTATGCGAATATTCGTTACATCACTGATATAAAGAGGAAATACTTAATTTGATTTCACTGAAACTGCACGAAATTTTTTTATAAATTGAGTGCAAATGAAAAATAATACTAATTGATGTTCCAGATTCATAAAATATAGATAATTAATTCATATATAATAGATAATTAACAGAAACCAGTTTTTTTACCAAAACTAACCGCTGCTTAATTTCCAGAAAATCGACCAAGATTTGTATACTCGTATAGATCAGTATAATTGGGCAAACAACATTGATAAATCGTGAGAATATTTCTTCTTATTCTGCTCTAATAGGGTAGTGTTGGATATCATATAGTCGGTTCCGTCCTGCCTTTGCCCGGTTTTATTGGTATAGATTCGAAAACGGTTTAGATACCCTCTCTAATATGTGAATTTATATTTAGTACTCGAATTTTTGCATATTTTAATTTTTTAGCCGATTGGAATCAAACATTGCATTTAGACGTTTTATCGTTTGGGTAGGTTTGTTCCTAATTTTTTCTCCTATTCAATATCTACACTTTGCTTCAGATGCAAAAGAGATATTCCGTAAGGTATACCGAGCAAAAAATATAAAAAAGTGCTAAAAATCCACCTTACGCTAAAAAAATCGTATGGCCATTAAATTATTAATTGTCCTAACTTGGCTAAACGAATGATGCAGAAGTTCTTGTTTTTGGGCTACTTTCACGTCCAATTATCAGAATTGAGTCCCAAATCAATGAGCTGAAAACTGCTGTACTGCGTAAATGTCTCGTATTTATAATTAAACTAGCTGAGCCCGGTGCGCTTCGCTGCCCATGTCAAAATTCGCGCTGTAGAAACTGTATTTTATATCCGATCAGTAAGAAATTCGGCAGAAAGAGGTTTCTTATTACATGAAGGAATGCCGCAAAATTCGGAGAAAATCAGTTCAGATTTAGATATAGCCCCCATATATATATGTTACCCCCAATTTGACATGTAAGCGCTGTAGAGACTGTGTTTTATATCCGATCAGTACGAAATTCGACAGAAACAGGTTTCTATTTTACATGAATGAGTATTCTAGGAAAATCGATTCAGATTTATATATAACCTCCATATATATGTTCCTCCAGATTTGGTTACAAAGCGCTATAGAAGTTGTACTTTACTTCCGATCATTACAAAGTTCTCCAGAAAGATTTTTCTCAATTTAGGAACGAATATTGCTTAATTTTGCGATTATCGGTTCAAAATACATTTACCAATTATTCCAAATTATTATCGCAATGACCCTTATCGCATTGTTAGGGAGGTGTAGGGTATTATATAGTCGGCCCCGCCCGACTTTCTGCCTTTCCTTACTGGTATTAGTAATAAATTCACTGAATGAAAAAATACCGAATTCAGTGGAAAGTCCAGAAAATAGAAATGTATACTTATAAAATTTCCAAATTCTTGTTTCATTGATATTGCATCACATTATCATATTGCGATTGTATTGGAGTGAGCAGCTGTAATTATCGCATACCGAGCATTTTTGTTCATGTATTTCCTATATAATACTTGCAAGATATATCAAAATATGGGCTGGGCCACGCCCACTGGTCCTATTCCGCCCATTTGAAAGCCAATCACGTAGACTGCTACCAGATACATATACGCAAAATTTCAACACTCTCGCTAACAAAATGAGCAAGATAATTCAATTTCAAAATTTGGCTTATATGGGCGGTGGCCCGCCCATTGGTCAGATCCCGCCAATTTTTGGACCAATCACGTGGACTGTCACCAGATACATATCTACAACATGACAGCACTCTAGATAAAAAATTGTGCAAGTTATATCAATTTCAAAATTTGGCTTATAAGGGCGGGGCCACGCCCATTGGTCCGATCCCGCCCATTTTCTGACCAATTACGTAGAATGACACCAGATACATATACACAACATTGCAGCACTCCCGATAGCAAATTGTGCAAGATATAAAAATTTCAAAATTTGGTCATTGTGGGCGGGGCCACGCCTATTGGTCCGAACCCGCCCATTTTTGGACCAATCACGTAGATCGCCAACGGATATATATACACAAAATTCCAGGTCTCTCGCTAACAAATTGTGCAAGATATCACATTTTTTAAATTTGGCTTATATGGGCGGTGCCACGCCCCTTGGTTCGATCCCGCCCGTTTTTGGATCAATCACGTGGATTGCCACCGTTTACATATACACAAAATTCCAGCACTCTCGCTAACAAATTGTGCAAAATATCTCAATTTCAAAATTTGGCTTATATGGGCGGGGCCACGCCCATTGGTCCGGTCCCGCACATTTTTTCACCAATTACGTAGAATGCCACCAGATACATATACGCAACATTGCAGCACTCCCGCTAGCAAATTGTGAAAGATATTAAAATTTTGTCTATGTGGGCGGGGCCACGCCCATTGGTCCGATCCCGCCCATTTTTGGACCAATCACGTAGACTGCCACCGTTTACATATACACAAAATTCCAGCACTCTCGCTAACAAATTGTGCAAAATATCTCAATTTCAAAATTTGGCTTATATGGGCGGGGCCACGCCCATTGGTCCGATTCCGCCCATTTTTGGAAAATTCACATAATCTGCCATTAAATGCATACAAACAAAATTTCAGCACTATACCTATAATAGGAGCAGAAATATCGGATTTTTAACCTGCGATTTGTATGGGAGGTACCACGCCCCTTTGTCCAATTAATTTTTTTTTTCTATATAAACCATCTCGTGAAAATTTAGAATCGAATAAAAAAAAATCATCCAAATCGCTCCAGCCGTTCTGACGTGATGCCATTACACAGATGGACCGTTTCATTTTTATATATATAGATTTTATTATGAAGAACAATACCCTCACTTTGTGAGTAATGTAATATTGAATATTCCACGAATTATTCTGTCAGTTTGTATTGGAGCTACCAGAACGGGTAACAGTAGATACTTTAAATACTTTGTGCCGAATTATAAGCGTTTATGTGCACTGGTATATTAACGTTATTAGATATTAAATTGTGGTATTATTTGTATTATCTATCTATCTATCTATATATATATAAATGAAACGGTCCATCTGTGTAATGGCATCACGTCAGAACGGCTGGAGCGATTTGGATGATTTTTTTTTATTCGATTCTAAATTTTCACGAGATGGTTTATATAGCAAAAAAAAAATTAATTGGACAAAGGGGCGTGGTACCTCCCATACAAATCGCAGGTTAAAAATCCGATATTTCTGCTCCTATTATAGGTATAGTGCTGAAATTTTGTTTGTATGCATTTAATGGCAGATTATGTGAATTTTCCAAAAATGGGCGGAATCGGACCAATGGGCGTGGCCCCGCCCATATAAGCCAAATTTTGAAATTGAGATATTTTGCACAATTTGTTAGCGAGAGTGCTGCAATGTTGCGTATATGTATCTGGTGGCATTCTACGTAATTGGTGAAAAAATGGGCGGGACCGGACCAATGGGCGTGGCCCCGCCCATATAAGCCAAATTTTGAAATTGAGATATTTTGCACAATTTGTTAGCGATAGTGCTGGAATTTTGTGTATATGTAAACGGTGGCAGTCTACGTGATTGATCCAAAAACGTGCGGGATCGAACCAATGGGCGTGACAATGCCCATATAAGCCAAATTTAACAAATGTGATATCTTGCACAATTTGTTAGCGAGAGACCTGGAATTTTGTGTATATATATCCGTTGGCGATCTACGTGATTGGTCCAAAAATGGGCGGGTTCGGACCAATATGCGTGGCCCCGCCCACAATGACCAAATTGTGAAATTTTTATATCTTGCACAATTTGCTATCGGGAGTGCTGCAATGTTGTGTATATGTATCTGGTGGCATTCTACGTAATTGGTCAGAAAATGGGCGGGATCGGACCAATGGGCGTGGCCCCGCCCTTATAAGCCAAATTTTGAAATTGATATAACTTGCACAATTTTTTATCTAGAGTGCTGTCATGTTGTAGATATGTATCTGGTGACAGTCCACGTGATTGGTCCAAAAATTGGCGGGATCTGACCAATGGGCGGGCCACCGCCCATATAAGCCAAATTTTGAAATTGAATTATCTTGCTCATTTTGTTAGCGAGAGTGTTGAAATTTTGCGTATATGTATCTGGTAGCAGTCTACGTGATTGGCTTTCAAATGGGCGGAATAGGACCAGTGGGCGTGGCCCAGCCCATATTTTGATATATCTTGCAAGGATTATATAGGAAATACATGAACAAAAATGCTCGGTATGCGATAATTACAGCTGCTCACTCCAATACAATCGCAATATGATAATGTGATGCAATATCAATGAAACAAGAATTTGGAAATTTTATAAGTATACATTTCTATTTTCTGGACTTTCCACTGAATTCGGTATTTTTTCATTCAGTGAATTTATTACTAATACCAGTAAGGAAAGGCAGAAAGTCGGGCGGGGCCGACTATATAATACCCTACACCTCCCTAACAATGCGATAAGGGTCATTGCGATAATAATTTGGAATAATTGGTAAATGTATTTTGAACCGATAATCGCAAAATTAAGCAATATTCGTTCCTAAATTGAGAAAAATCTTTCTGTAGAGCTTTGTAATGATCGGAAGTAAAGTACAACTTCTATAGCGCTTTGTACCCAAATCTGGAGGAACATATATATGGAGGTTATATATAAATCTGAATCGATTTTCCTAGAATACTCATTCATGTAAAATAGAAACCTGTTTCTGTCGAATTTCGTACTGATCGGATATAAAACACAGTCTCTACAGCGCTTACATGTCAAATTGGGGGTAACATATATATGGGGGCTATATCTAAATCTGAACTGATTTTCTCCGAATTTTGCGGCATTCCTTCATGTAATAAGAAACCTCTTTCTGCCGAATTTCTTACTGATCGGATATAAAATACAGTTTCTACAGCGCTTGAATTTCAAATCGGGGGTAACATATATATGGGGACTATATCTAAATCTGAACCGATTTTCTCAGAATTTGGCAGTATTCCTTCATGTAATAACAAACCTCTTTCTGCCGAATTTCGTACTGATCGGATATAAAATACAGTTTCTACAGGGCGAATTTTGACATGGGCAGCGAAGCGCACCGGGCTCAGCTAGTAGTATTATATTTTGCGTGGTAGGTACAAAAACGGGCGTGGTGATAACGCCCATTTTTCATAGGGCCACTATAAAAGCATTACACTGTACAAAATTTCAAGTACTTTTATACACTGATATAAATGTTATAAACTGTTAACTTTTGGTGCAAAAAGGTACCTTTGTGTGGGAGGTACCAAAAGGGACGTGGCAATAACGCTCATTTTTCACTGAACTGTAGGCACTATAAAAGCATTACACTGTTCAAAATTTCAAGTATTTTTCTCGAGTTGATAGCGACTAATAAACTAATACTATGTGGAATTTTAGAAGATTCGAATAAGTAGTATATCAGTTATTAAAGAATCAATATTTCCCAACATTTTAACCATTTGTGGGGGAGGTACTAGAAGGAGTGAACCAATATGGCCCATCTTCGAACTTAGCCAGAGATATAAAAAAAAAATTCCACGTACCAAATTTGAAGTCAATCGGTTACTCCATTCGAGAGTTATAGTGCGCACCAGCCAGCAAGCAGACAGACAGACGGACGGACGGACATTTCTAATTCGACTTAAAATGACCCAAAACGCATTTCCGCCGAACATACTTGGGGTCTTAGTTCACTCCTTCGATGTGTTACAGTTTTTTCCGTAGCAAATGATATATACCCTCGTATCACTAAAGTGAGGGTCTAAACAAATTTTTTGGTTTCATAAAATAGTATGCCTCAATCAATACAAAAAAAGGTTTAGGTCTCTTGGTATTTTTTTGGTAATTTATTCAATATCATCTATCGAGCGAAGCTCTTATAGATTACATATGTATACAATATTCAATATTATAACAATAGATTTAAAAATAATTAATAGTACAATCATTATCACTTAAGTACATTATACAAGTACAAGAAGAATAGTTTGCAGTATCGGGTAGAGTCCTCCTCAAGCTAATTTCTTATTAAGAATATCTCTTTTGTGTCTGAAGCAAAGTTGTAGATATTGAATAGGAGAAAAAAATGCGGACCAAACCTACCCGAAAAAGTGCATCTAGTGCTATAATAATCGACAAATCCACAAATATGTTTTTTTTTTGGAAGCACCTATTTACAATACCGTACACTGAAAAAAAATAGTAATAAAATTAATTACGACACATTCTTAAATTAAGTATGCGACCTCGGCATAAATTCAATCACAATTTTCATTAAAATAATGAAAATGTACATGTTTTTTTACGAAATTTTCCTTAATCTAAAGTTTTTTGAATTTGAATTAATGACTATCTAACCATTAGTTTTGTGTACGCCTTTAAATTAAAGAAAAAAATCATTATTTTTGTGACAATCCGCATTATTTTATGTAATATTTCAATACTTTTAAGGATTTTCTACATTAAAACTATGACGTATGTACCCATGTCATAGTTTTAATGTCGAATCGGACTTAATTGACAGTATGAGATATTTGAGTAATAAATTTAAGGCTATGCTCCCCTTTAAAGAAAAGTTGTCTTGGTAATAAATTTAATGATTATTGCCATTATTTTTAAGAATACATACGAGAGAATTATGTTATCTCTCTCTCTTTCGGAGAATTAAAGTTGTTTGTTAATGTTTGGATAAATAATTGTTATGGAATGTTAGAAGAGCTCTCTGAGTACGAGTATAGAGAATATTCTGTTGTTCGTTTTCTTTCAAATCAGTTACTTGGAAGCGATGGAGGGAAGTGGTTGTGTGTTTTGAGACGCGGATTGTAAAAAAATGAAAAAATGAAATTGTGGTGAATGTGTAAGTATACGTGCATGTTGCTTGGCACCATACAATAGCAACAACAAGAACTGAAACTCAAAATAACGGCAGTTGTGAATAACGAGGATTCGTGTACATGTGCGTATGTATGTGGTTATGACGTCGGCGTCTCCATCGATCCCGGTTATAACCCACCGGTAAAATGGTCCAGGCCTTCCAGGCATCAGGCCTGATAGAAGGGCTTCCACCACCACCTATTGGAAGGCACGCATGCCTCCTTTATGAAGGCCTGAAAAATGTGCAATCTCTCACTTCTAAAAAAGTAACCGTGCCTCCTGCTACCGTCTTTTTTCAAACATGTCTAACGCCTTCTAAAAGATGTCAGAGAAGAGTCGTTCTTCATGGTCAGCAGTCAAATTGAATTGTTGACAACCACCGCCGATATATGTTCATATATTGATGCGTTTCGTTCTCCCTCTCTCTCAAGTTTTTGCATATGTAGAAAAATGTACACTCTGCCTTCCTTCTCCCGTCTTTTATCAGGCATGATTCTGGTCTTCTAAAAATATATCATATCGAAGGTGTTTAGCACACAACATTTAAATTTTGTGTGGACACAATCATGCATGATAAAAGACGGGAGAAGGAAGGCGGAGTGTACACGAATTCGTTCTCCCTCCCTCAAGTATGAACTTTGTTGCTACTGCGAGAGTTCAAAACCAGTTTTATGCAAAAAAAAAAAGAAATACCTCTACACAAATTTAAAAGTGAAGGTGAAGACAATTAAAATTAACAAACAATTAGTCGTTGCAAAGGTTTTGTAGAGATCAGTTGCTTTGTGTTTTTGATATATTAAGATAGATTCTTATCAAAATTATTCTATATTATCTTTGCGAACTCCTATATTATGCATTTGAAGTGCTGAATGTGACATTCATTTAAAATACATTATTTGGTCTGCATTTTGAATTACTGTAGGACTTTCCTTCGAAGCTGTACATCAGACCTAGATCAGACCTTCATTTCGAAGCCCTTCTAAAGACCTTCCTTTCGAAGCCCTATATCAGACCTTCATTCGACAATCATTTGTTAGGCATGATTTTTACCGCGAGATGCAAGGCCTGACCTCGCAATGTCACTCCATGTAAAAAAGAAATAAAGATTGAATGCGGCGGCCAGGCCTCGTGGCTCTTAAATCAGGCCTGATAGCTTGCCGCCTAAGACCTGATTTTTACCGCTGGGAAGGGAGTGCGTACATCGTAGTTATTTTTGCTGTATGTTATTTATGGTGATGTATGTATGTACATACATTTTTGAAGTGATCTTGTTAGAAAGTCATGTGAAGAGATTTATGCGAACATTAAAAAATGGACAATAAAAATGCGGGTAATAGGTTTTGTAATACTGGAAGAGGCAATAGGAAAATGTTTAAATTAATGAAATATAATATATAGTCCTGAAATAAACAACCTATTGGTAATTACAAAATTAACAAAACACATTTTAATTGGAAATTATATATTTTTTAAAAGTATCTGCTAACAGTTGTATGCGCTATTGTAAAATTATTTCTGGCAACAACTATACAACTATCTTTTTATTTTTTAGTAAAACAATTTTAGAATGGGTCTTTTAGAAGTATTTTTGTCGTAGAAAAGTGACAAATTCTACCAAATATTTCAACGTAAGTATTATATATGATTGAAATATTTCCCTTAGTTTTCAGCGTTTTCCTATCGTGATATGATGAAATTTATTTGTATTTTCTTTAATCATTCTACTTGATTTCTTTTCAGAACAATTTAAATTTTATATCGCCAAATATTGATGATAAAAGATAAATGTAATTATTTCTTGTAAATTACAGCAAATAACTCATAAATTCAAACAAAATTTGTAAGTATTTTGTATTTGTGAACAAATTTTATTTGAAAATCAAGTAACAAATACAGGGTGACTGATATGTAATGCAACAAAGTAAAGCGCTATTTTTTTTTAATTTTTATACCCTCACTTTAGTGTGACGAGGGTATATATCATTTGCTACGGAAAAAAGTGTAACACGTCGAAGGAGTGACCTAAGACCCCAAGTATGTTCGGAGGAAATCCGTTTTGGGTCATTTTAAGTCGAATGAGCAATGTCCGTCCGTCCGTCTGTCTGTCTGTCTGTCTGTCTGTCTGTCTGTCTGTCTGTCTGTCTGCTGGCTGGTGCGCACGATAACTCTCGAAAGGAGTAACCGATTGACCTCAAATTTGGTATGTGGTAATATTTTTTTCTATCTCCGGCTAAGTTCGAAGATGGGCCATATTGGTTCACTACTTCTAGTACCTCCCCACAAAGGGTTAAAATGTTGTGAAATATTGATTCTTTAATAACTGCTATACTACTTATTCGAATCTTTTGAAATTCCACACATAGTATTAGCTTATTAGTCGTTATCAACTCGAGAAAAATTGGCGAAGTCGCCACGTCCCTTTTGGTACCTCCCACACAAATGCACCATTTTGCACCAAAAGTTAACAGCTTATAACATTAATAACAGTGTATAAAAATACTTGAAATTTTGTACAGTATTATGCTTTTATATTGCCTACAATCCAGGGAAAAATGGGTGTTGTTGTCACACCCCTTTTGGTACCTCCCACACAAAGGTACCATTTTGCACCAAAAGTTAACAGCTTATAACATTAAAACCAGTGTATAAAATACTTGAAATTTTGTACAGTGTAATGTTTTTATAGTGTCTATAGCCCTGTGAAAAATGGGCGTTATTGCCACGCCCCTCTTTGTACCTCCCACACAAAATGCCCAAATCATACCACAATTTAATGTCTCATAACGTTTATACCAGTGCACATAATTGCTTATAAGTCGGCACAGTGCAATGAATTTAAAGTATCTACTGTTCAGCAAAAAATAGGTGTATTTGATAAACCCCTTCTGGTACCTCCCACACAAATTGACAGAATAATTCGAGTAATATTCAATATTACATTACTCACAAAGTGAGGGTATACCTTAGTCGGTTTACCCGACTGAAACTTTCTTACTTGTTTTTAATTTTTTTGTTCAAAAGCAAAAAATGTCGGAAATAGCATAAAATTTTAGAAACAGTTTAGATTTGTTCGAATTGGCCACCTTTGGCACGAATTATGGCCTTCAAACGGCCGACAAAGCCATCACACGCTGCACGAAAGTGGCTCTGCGGTATTTTGGCCCATTCCCGGCGAAGCGCTGTCTTGAGATGATCGATACTTTGGTATTTTTTAGTGCGAACCTTACTCTCTAAAATGCCCCAGGCGCAAAAGTCCAACGGATTGAGATCCGGAGATCTTGGTGGCCATTGTGCGGTAGAAATGAAGCGAGGAACCTCCTTTTTAAGCCATTCTTGGTTGACGCGTGCTGAGTGCGATGGTGCTGAGACCTGTTGGAATGTCCATGGTCTGCGGTCTTTAGGACATTTTCCCGATAATATTCGGCATTTATTTTGACCCCATGGTCGATGAATACGAGCGGGGAGCGACCATCGGCCGTTACGGCGGCCCACACCATTACCATCGGCGGCGCTTGAGTTCTGGTGGCCAATCGAAGGTGTAAATTATTTTTGGCAAGTAAACCCGATCATTTTGTTTGTTCACAAACTGCTCAATTTGGAATGGCTTCTCATCGGAGAAAACCAAATTCGGTAACTGGCCACTTTCGTGCAAGCGAAGCAACTCCTTGGCTCTTTCCAGTCTAACTTTTTTTTGTGCATCGGTGAGCTTTTGCACTTTTTGGAACTTCAATGGCTTTAGTCCAAGCTCATTTTTTAATATGTGTTGTATCCGTTCTCGCGATATGTTCAGCTCACGAGCAATTTTTCTACCACTGCGGCGTGGATTTCGATCAAATCTGGCCTTCACTTTTCGGATCATTTCTGGTGTTGTTACAGTTGTTTTTCGTCCACTTTTTGGACGCGATGCAACACTGCCAGTATCACGGTAACGAGCAATGGTACGAGAAACAAAAGATTTATTCACATTTAAATGCTGGAGGGCTCTAACGATAGCCACTTGTGTTTTTCCACCCAAATATAAAGCAATCACACTATCACGCTTGAATTCCATCACGAATAACTTTTTTTCTGAATGCAATAGATCAAAATGCTTTTGTAAGCTTGTAAACAATAAAATTAACTGTCACTGATATAAATCTGTCAGCTATCAGACTAGCGGTTTAGAAATGATAGCAACCTGAAGTTGGTTGCAATACATATCAGCCACCCTGTAAAATATGTAAAATCACAATAACAATGTTATTGTGTTCCGAATATATTTTATTTAAAAAAGAGTTCAAACTTTTGACTTGTTCGAATTTTAATTTAAATACATACCCAAACGAAATACAAAAGCAAACGAAAATACAATTTAATTTTTTATCGATTTCGTGTTATACTCGTACTTTATAGTTAAACCTAATGTTACATTAGGCCAAATTGGTTAAATTTTTGCATCGATTCCTTTATGAACGGTAATATATATTACCTTATAATTTGGTCAAAGGGATATTTTTGTTTTACTGAAATCAAAATAATAAGCCTTTTTGCATAAAAATAATTTGTAAATAAGTTGCTTTCTTATCGCAATGTTTTGAATAAAAATAAATAAAAATTATTGGGTTAAAGATAATATTTTGTATGAAAAATGTAATATAGACCAAATAGTATCTTAATCTAGGATTCGTAAATATTTGCTAATCTAACAGCAGAGTTAAGAATGTCATAAGCAGCATTAGTTTCTGTTTTACAGAGCTAATTTTTAATTAATAGTCCAATTCGTAAATAATAGAATTTAAATATTTATATTCAGCTCATCGCAAGACTTCAAAGTTCTGTATGGTGTAAAATTGTTCGCGTTTAAGTTCTATTAACTCGTTTTCTCGTTTGTTCTTACATAAGATAAATCTGCATTACCTACCTAAGAATGATCTTTAATAAGCAACCTCATGGAGTAGTATAATATTACGATGTTTTCTTTTCTAAAAAATTATGGTGCCCTGTCAGCGAGCAGCATTTTAAACCCCTTTCGCATTGCAGAATTTTCTCAAAAACGAAATCAAAAAATCGGTTTAGGGCGAAATTTATCATTTTTGGCACAAAAGAAAAGACCATTATTATACCCTCACTTTAGTGTGACGAGGGTATATATCAATCAAGGAGTGATCTAAGACCCTAAGTATGTTCGGAGGAAATCCGTTTTGGGTCATTTTAAGTCGAATGAGCAATGTCCGTCCGTCTGTCTGTCTGTCTGTCCGTCTGTCTGTCTGTCTGCTGGCTGGTGCGCACGATAACTTTCGAAAGGAATAACTGATTGACTTCAAATTTGGTATGTGATAATATTTTTTTCTATCTCCGGATAAGTTCGAAGATGGGCCATATTGGTCCACTCCTTCTAGTACCTCCCCCACAAAGGGTTAAAATGTTGTGAAATATTGATTCTTTAATAACTACTATACTACCTATTCGAATCTTCTGAAATTCCACACATAGTATTAGTTTATTAGTCGCTATCAAGTCGAGAAAAATGGGCGAAGTTGCCACGTCCCTTTAGGTACCTCCCACACAAATGCACCGTTTTGCACCAAAAATTAACAGCTTATAACATTAAAAACGGTGTATAAAAATACTTGAAATTTTGCACAGTGTTATGCTTTTATATTGCCTACAGTCCAGAGAAAAATGGGCGTTGTTGCCACGCCCCTTTTGGTACCTCCCACACAAAGGTACCATTTTGCACCAAAAGTTAACAGCTTATAACATTAATACAAGTTTAATTTAAGGTTTTAAATTTAAGGTTTTAAAATCTAAGTCACGTTTGACTTTTTTGAGAAAATTATTTTTGATAAAATTATATGCGGCTAATCTGATGCCGAGTCCATCTCTAACTCAACTTATATGTAAAACTATCGCTGACGTCACTTTCAAAACACACAGTCCAAATAATTAATAATATATATTATATAAAAATATTTTTAAAATTTTTAGTAAAGCAATTTGTGAATGGATCTATTATGAGTATTTGTGTCGTAGAAGAGTGACCAATTGTACCAAATATTTCACTGTAAGTATTACATGTCAAAGATTTAAATATATCTCTTATTTTTCACATTTTGTTACTGTGATATGATAAAATGTATTTTTATACTTTTTCGTATATATGTAAATCATTCCGTTTGATTTCTTTTTAGATTATTTTAATTTTAGATCGTGTAATGAACTTTTTTTGGATATATGAAAAATTTAGTGGGGAATGAAATTTACAAATTGCAGCAAATAAGTGAGCATACAAACTATAAGACATGTAATACAAATTATATAACAATTATTTTATACAATTTCTATTTAAATTCCAGCCAAATTCCATGTTAAAAATTAATGTCAGTTCCAATGAAAATTGTTCTTGGTCAACAAATGGAGAAGGAATCCCACTATAGATTTAAAAATCGATACATACCAATAATAACAATATTACGATAGTGTGTTGGCCGGTTTGTCTTTATACAACTAAAATATTGTTTTAAATTGTAAAATGTTCAATGTTATCCGTAATACGTATTATAAGTTTTTTGTATATTCCAATATAAAATATAATAAATCCAATCTTTACAAAGAGAAAATGTTGTGTTCTGAATTTATAAGTTAACACTATAACTTGCATGAAGCATATTTTTTATGAATATTAAATGATTTCAAAGAAAATGACACATTAATGAGATTAACATTATAATAAATACAATCTAACGAATTTTCCATACATATTTTAAAAAACTATATTTAAATCCATGTATGCGTTAAATTAATAACAGTTTATTCTTATATCAATGACAGACATTTTAAATTTTATAACGATAATGTTTTAAATTATATGATATTTTACTACAAATAAGCACGCGGCAAACTTAAATTTACGCCAAAATGTGCTTAGTTTAAGACCAAACATAATTATGTTTATTACCCAAAATTCGTAATTCTATGAAATGCATCCTCAAACCAAGTACTATTCACGTCTTTAAATTAACTATAAAACCTTCTTATTTTTATAGCGATTGTCTTTGGCTCGGAATCATTGCGTAAAATTTGCACCACTTAAATCTGTTTCATTAAAATAATGACAATACGCTGTTTTGAATTCCACAGTAAAAAAGTTTTTTCCGATCCCGATTGCCTATTTTTTTAATGTATGACCACAAACGTATCAAAAATCATACAAGTTATGGCATTTGTCAATTTCCATATTGAAATTTTGAATGCTTTTTAAAACATTTCGTAGGGTGTCAACCATGTCACCGTAGAACTAAAATCATATAGTTCTCCCTCTCCGAGGGTACTGGATTAACCTTATATGTGCGGTTTGTAATGACATCTAGACGACTCTAAGTGGAAAAGGTTGCGCTCCCGCAGAAGCAGCGGCAACAAAAGGATGTCATCCTTTAACAAAACTAAACTCAATTGTGGTCTATAGAATAAAAGGACTCCTGTGTATGGACTTAACTAAAACTTTGTGTTAAAGAACTGTTAGCGCCGTTTGTTCTGCTTTCGAGTTCTTTTCGTCCTCGCGATGAGATTTGTTTGCAAAGGCCAGTCCCAGAAAAAATGGCAAATTTCAAGTGAATATTTGATATGTTGACTTTGGTTTCACACAGAAACCAACAAGAACTCCTTTCGCCAAATTATTTCAGTTGCTATTCTCCTTCGGCTGGCACATGACCGGGCTGCAACTCCAACACTCCACACGGAATGTATACCATTTGGTGGCGGCGATGGTGGACCATATCTAAAATGTATGATAGCGAAGAAGTTGCGGCCCACAAAAAATTCGAGAAAGTGTCCACGGAATGAATGCTATAGAGAGAGAAAAAAACGCAAAAAACTACGAAACTGGAGGATTGAGAAAATATGCTGCACTGCAGCACGTCACTACGTGGTTAGCAAATTTATTATGGTAAACGGAAGTTTGTACGAAACGAACAACGACAAGGATATTCATGACTACAGATGGAGGAAGGGAGAGCGACAAGAAAGCGAGGCCAAAAAATTCAGAATTGTTGTATGAATATTTACTTCTTGGCCTGGATTGCATTAGATGCACACACACACACATATACACGTACGCCCTCCTGGAAACTCCAACACCAGCTAAATGTCATATACAGGATAAAAGGACTTGGTGCGAGCAGAACTCGTTTCGTGCCCTGCCAAGTAAGAGTACGAATGTAAAATACCAACAATAAGAATAACAATAATAAGAGCAATAATAACACAACCTAAAAAGAACCAAAGACAACAACAATAAAATACATAAACAATTTGTATCTTTAACTACAGCAATATATCTCCAATTCCCGAGAAGATCGAAATCCTGAAGTATTCTGAATGCCAACAAATTGCTTTATCGTTATTAAAATGTACGCTCAGGACAATACGTACGAATTGAAATCAATTCTTGTTTTTTTTAATTTCAAGTGAAATATCTGAATTTCAATCGATTTATTTGAAATTTCAAATAAAATTTTTGAAATTCAGTTACTCTTATTTGAAATTGAATTGATTTTTTTCGTATTACCCTTAAAATAAATAGCTCACAAATTTTCAATATATCGCACCTACTCAACAAAAGGGTAACAACTCAAAATTCAGTAGAGGTCAAAAAAAATTTTTCTCAAACAAGTAAGAAATTTCAGTCGTGTAAACCGATTGTCCTCACTTTGTGAGCAATGTAAATCTGCACTGGTATATGTAAGGTTACGTTTATAAACTTTTTTTTTGCATTTTTTGAAAATTTGAGGTGAATCGAAGCACAACTGACAAAGGTATAGCAGTCTAAACAACCGCGCCTCATACGTGACTCAGTACATCAGAAAATCTTTAAAGCGTTTTTCCCACAACCCATGTATTCATGGGTGCCCCTCAAAGCTCAAAAGAATGTTTAACACTATTTCTTTACATAATTTACGAGGTAACTCTGTCGAGTTTTTTTATAATTTTTTTATTTAACAATAACCAATTAGTCGATTTTTTTTTCGCAAAAATCGCATTTTTCACTTCAAAGTGTTCCCAAAAATTTGTATTTCGAAAACAACTCGACAGCGTTACCTGGCTATAACGATTATCTAACTAAATAAATGTATTTGTTTAATTAATTTCTGATGATCCGGTATCGAGTTATGAGGGGCACGGCAATTCAACTTTTTTTCGAGATGTTTCCGCATAAATGCTATCGTTGCCATATTTTTTAATATTTTTTATGCAAATTGTACACAATAAACTTCGAAAGTTATACTTCAATGCACCATTGGATTCAATCAAAAAAATTTTAACCGTTTCGTCACAAAAAAAATTATAAAAATATGCCTTTTTTGCACACGAATACCTATTTTGAAAAAGTGGGGGGCTCGAAATTCTTTTTTGACCTATGGTTTCTTGGGCAAAATTTCTCTAAATGACCCAGAGAACAAGAATCGCGATGCACTTTGACACGAAAAAAATTTGCCCGCCCTAATGTAGTTAAATTTTAAGGGACGTGTTGATTTTGAATAAAACACAAATTATTTAGGAAATTATTGTCATTTCTTTTTATTATGATAATATTGGTATGGTTCAACTATGTATGGAATAAAATATCGGCCAAATGGCCGCCGCGACCTTGGCGGCACACATCCATCCAAATTTTCGATGACGCTGAGGCATAATTGAGGTTCTATGCCGTTAATGTGCCGAGTTGTCTCATCCTTTACCTCTTGAATTGCTGCTGGCTTATCGACGTACACATTTTCTTTCAAATAACGCCAAAGAAAGAAGTCCAACGGTGTCAAATCACATGATCTTGGCGGCCAATTGACATCGCCACGACGTGAGATAACACGGCCATTGAATTTGTTGCGCAAAAGAGCCATTGTTTCGTTAGCTGTGTGGCAAGTGGCACCGTCCTCTTGAAACCACATATTGTGCACAAGTGACTTTTATCTTCCAATTCGGCCCATAAAAAGTTCGTTATCATCTCACGATAGCGAACACCATTCACAGTAACTGCCTGACCGGCCTCATTTCGAAGAAGTATGGCCCGATGAAGTCGCCAGCCCATAAGCCGCACCAAACGAACTGGGCGAGCATGCACAGGTGTTTTCACATCTCCTACAGACCCTGTTTGCTGAAATTTGCGCACAATTCTCCCGATTGTGGACACATTTGGTAGATTATGCTGATCAAAAAAAACATCACGAAGTGCACGAAATGCATTTTGATTGGAGCGCCCATTTTCGTAAAAGGCTTAAAAAACGTTAACGCGTTGCTCGATGTATCTTTCCATGGCTCAAAGTCTTAAATTGAGAAATGTCAAATGAAATGCAGAAAAAAACTTGACGTCTAGGTGTGGTTCACATTCAACATCGGCCCTTGCAATTTAACCACCCTTTATATGTATTGATACTCACAATATAAGCTGTTAACTTTTTGTACAAAATGGTACGTTTGTGGCATGGATAGCAATTAAGAACGTTCAGTCGGGTAAACCGACTTATGAATTCCCGCAAAAAAATGGTAATTGTATTTTTTTGTTTTAATTAGGTTATTATCAATTTAAATTTGTGTGGGAAGTACCAAAAGGGGTGTGCCAATAACGCCCACTTTTCTATGGACTCAAGGTACTATAAAAGCATTACACTGTACAAAATTTCAAGTATTTGTATGAACTGAGTAAAGCCACCAGCAGTTAACTTTTGGAACAAAATGGTCCATTTGTGTGGGAGGTACCAAAAGGGGAGTATTAATAACGCACACTTTTCTCTGGACTCTAGGTACTATAAAAGCATTACACTCTACAACATTTTAAGTATTTGTCTGAACTGATTTAATGCCATAAGCAGTTAACTTTTGGTGCAAAATGGTCCATTTGGTTGGGAGGTACAAAAAAGGGAGTGGCCACTTCGCCCATTTTTCTTGATGTTGTAGCGGCTAAAAAAAATTATACTATTTGTGAAATTTCAGAAGATTCGAGTATACTACTTACTCGAATCTTCTGAAATTTCATTTGCTACCAGCCAAAAGTGTAACACGTCGAAGGACTGGCGATTTGGCTCATTTTATGTCATTTGAGCAATGTCCGTCCGTCCGTCTGGCTATCAACTACGAAAATGCTGGCTTCAATTATTTGTTGTATGTTGCCACAACCAACTGTTTTTAAAAATTGGTTGTTCTGACAATCAGTCATATACTACCGACAATTAATTAAAAACAGTTGGTTGTGGCAACATACAACAGATAATTGTAGCCAGCATTTTCGTAGTTGTCACAACCAAATATGATTGTTATCAAAATGGAAGCAGAAGTATACCACAACCAAAATGTTGGTTGTCCTAATGGAATAGCATGATAGTGGACAGAAATACCAAAATTCGGTTGGCAAATAATTCAGTTGAGGCAAACAAACTGTATTTTGTGCGTTTTAAAAGTAAGTTGTATATGTTTATTTGCTGTAGAACTATAAGTTGATTTGTCAAATAAAAGCAATTTTTAACTAGCAGCTGATATGTCAAAAGCTAGAAACTTTAAATTTTCCAATTTTAAGACATTTTCAACGGCCATGAGTTCTCATATTCTATTTGATCATAAAAAAATATAATATGAGTAGTGGATACGCCAAAAAATGTAATATTGCATACTTTGGTTTATGGTTTTCACCAAGTTATGTTCGACCATGGCTGCTAAATGTATGCAAATGGTCCATTCGTGTGGGAGGTACCAAAAAGGGAGTAGCCACTTCGCCCATTTTCTTGACGTGTTAGCGACTACCAAACTAATACTATGTGTGATTCCAGTACGTAGTATAGAAGGTATTAAAGAATCAATATTTCACCCTTTGTGGGGGAGGTACTAGAAGGAGTGGACCAATATGGCCCATCTCGAACTTAGCCGGAGATAGAGAAAAATATTACCGCGTACCAATTTTGAGGTCAATCGGCTAATCGGCTATTTCGAGAGTTATCTTGCGCACCAGCCAGCAGACAGACACACAGATAGCCAGACGGACGGACGGACGTTGCTCAAATGACATAAAATGAGCCAAATCGCCAGTCCTTCGACGTGTTACACTTTTGGCTGGTAGCAAATGATACATACCCTCCTCTCTAAGGTGAGGGGTTAAATGGAAGATGAACCATATATTTTAGCATAACTCGCGACCCCTTTATCGTAATTAATCCCATCAGCAGTTCCAAAGATTTCTTACAAAATATAACAAATAATTAATTTTTTTGAGAATATTTTAATACTTTTTAATTAACCCCTTTTAAAAACATCGAAATATTCTCAATTATTATATTTTTATTATTTATTTATTTATTTATATGAATTACAATAGAAAGTAAATTTATATTCAAATTTTACGGTTCTGGGCAATGCCGGATGACAAAGACCAAGTTGCTTGCTATATTTTGTAGCGACAGACCAGAGCCTCTGGTGGAAATCGAACCCACGACCTCCAATCTCAAAGGCAAGCCCACTACCATTTCACCTACTGGGGCGCTCATTATCCCCTCACCTTAGAGAGGAGCGTATATATCATTTGCTACGAGCCAAAAGTGTAACACATCGAAGGTGTGACCTAAGACCCTAAGTATGTTCGTCGGATATCCGTTTTGGATCATTTTAAGTCGAATGAGTAATGGCCGTCCGTCCGTCTGTCTGTCTGTCTGCTGGCTGGTGCGCACGATAACTCTCGAAAGGAGTAACCGATTGACCTCAAATTTAATAAGCGGTAATATTTTTGTCTATCTCTGGCAAGTTCGAAGAAGGGCCATATTGGTCCACTCCTTCTATTACCTCCCCCACAAAGGATTAACTTTTAGTGAAATATTGATTCTTTAATACCTTCTATACTACTTACTCGAATCTTCTGAAATTTCACAAATAGTATTATTTTTTTAGCCGCTACAACATCAAGAAAAATGGGCGAAGTGGCCACTCCCTTTTTTGTACCTCCCAACCAAATGGACCATTTTGCACCAAAAGTTAACTGCTTATGACATTAAATCAGTTCAGACAAATACTTAAAATGTTGTTGAGTGTAATGCTTTTATAGTACCTAGAGTCCAGAGAAAAGTGTGCGTTATTAATACTCCCCTTTTGGTACCTCCCACACAAATGGACCATTTTGCTCCAAAAGTTAACTGCTGATGGCTTTAATCAGTTCATACAAATACTTGAAATTTTGTACAGTGTAATGCTTTTATAGTACCTAGAGTCCATAGAAAAGTGGGCGTTATTGGCACACCCCTTTTGGTACTTCCCACACAAATTTAAATTGATAATAACCTAATTAAAATAAAAAAATACAATTACCATTTTTTTGTGGGAATTCATAAGTCGGTTTACCCGACTGAACGTTCTTAATTGTTATCCATGCCACAAACGTACCATTTTGTACAAAAAGTTAACAGCTTATATTGTGAGTATCAATACGTATAAAGGGTGGTTAAATTGCAAGGGCCGATGTTGAATGTGAACCACACCTAAACGTCAAGTTTTTTTCTGCATTTCATTTGACATTTCTCAATTTAAGACTAACTCAATTTGAGCCATGGAAAGATACATCGAGCAACGCGTTAAAGTTTCTACAGCAAATAAACATATACAACTTACTTTTAAAACGCACAAAATACAGTTTGTTTGCCTCAACTGAATTATTTGCCAACCGAATTTTGGTATTTCTGTCCACTATCATGCTATTCCATTAGGACAACCAACATTTTGGTTGTGGTATACTTCTGCTTCCATTTTGATAACAATCATATTTGGTTGAGACAACTACGAAAATGCTGGCTACAATTATCTGTTGTATGTTGCCACAACCAACTGTTTTTAAAAATTGGTTGTTCTGACAATCAGTCATATACTACCGACAATTAATTAAAAACAGTTTAATTTTTATTTTATTTTTTTTAACAAAAAGTCAAACAATTTATAAACAAATTTAAAATTCCATATTACAAATTCATCACTATTATGAGATGTGGAAATATTTGACACAAATTTTAGTAACGAGAGTACATAACATGTATGCTAATATCGCTTAACCCTTTGCTTTCATGATTGTTGCTTTTATTTTTTATTTATGTAAAACATTTTGCACGACATATTTTGCATTACCCACGAGATTATATTTGACTACATATACCGTTCTTGAACAAAATGTTGAAGATTTATTTATGTCGAATAATTTTATTAGTTGTTTGTCATATATCAGCAAAAGAACAGCAACCAATCTTTCGGTTGTATTTCCCAAAAAAACATTTAATTACTCTAAATTTAGGAAATGATTGGGATAACCAAAAAATTAATATTTATTAATATTTTTTCTGTTGTAGTAACCAATAATAATCTTTGCAATAATAATCTTTGGTCTATTGATACAATTTCTCTTGTCAAAAATAAAACATTCGTTGTCACAACCAAATATCGATCATATGGTACTATAATGAAAGTTTAAAAGTAGTTACCACAACTAACCGAGTGTCAATGAAACAAACAATCTGAATTCGATTGATACAACCATCGATTTGGTTGCAAGCATTTTTATTTGATCGTCTCGATGTTATTATTGTTGTTTCAACTATTTATATATAAATACAACCGGCAAACGGTGTATTACAATAGAATTTTTGTTGCTAGTACTATTTTTTATTGTTACTATCGAATTCCAACCAATTATTTTCCTGGGTGTAATAAATACTCGTAAATATTACAAAGTTAATTTTTGTATTTGTCAAAGCTAAGGATTTTGATACTATAATTTGGATCAGCTTCAAAATTGTACTGTTTTGATGTTGTCTTTTAATCGTAGTTTTATTATAAAATCTTAAAGGTTACGAAGTTTGGAACACAGTATTAAAAGACAACCCAAACAACGCCGGGTATTAATTTGCTAGTTAATAAATATATTCGATAAGGTTTTTTAATCCTTCTCATAGAGACAAAGTGACTTTCTTTCATAAACTCATCCCTTCGAAGTTGCAAACTTTAAATAAAACAGCTGTTTAATAAAGGTAAACGAAAACAATGAAATATTTTTGGGTCTTGAACGTGACCAGTTTCTTAAAACATAAAACTATGTTTATCACGGCTGCCTCTACTGATATAACATTTGGCAACGGTTGGACAACCCCAATTATCATGCCACCACCGTAATTACCCAGAAATCCTTTTACAAGTCGTGCCCAATTTCTATTTAAATATTTAAAGGATATTTTCAATTTCTCTCTCTCTCTCTCAAGGCTTATATTGCTAAGACAACATTTCAATATAAATCAATTTTTGTGTCTGTTCAAAATCGAAGAGAAGATGGGCTCCTTAGAAGCCCAAAAGGATGCAAAAAAACAGAACAACTTCAAGCAAGTCGAATGGTGGTGCATACCAAATGACTGCTGACATATGTGGAAGCCACCGGCAGCAGTCGCAGCAACAACAAGAAGAACAACAACGGCCAAACACATACTTGCCACACATTTTTCCTAGAGGCCACCAGGCAACCAACCAACTAGCGAAAGAAGCAGCAAAATAACACCAAAAGAAGTTTAAGAGAAAATCTGAAGAAAATGTCAAGAATATTTTGTAACATTTTACTTTGGAATATTTTACGACTACAATGACGACGACTTCTTAACGTTTTGTGATTTCTGTATATGTTTTTTTTTGTTTGTTGCTACTTTCATGCCTGCCTTTTTTCCTTGGCTTTTTCTCGAAATTGCAACTTGGCAAGAGGCATTATGTGATTGTAGCAACTCCATCTCCAGTTATAGCTCCAAACTCCTTGCACTCCAACTCCAACGCCAGCTCTTTCCTGCAGCACCATCGCCAATTGGATGTGTATGAATTTATATCCCCAAAGAATATTTTCTTTCGGTTGTGTTGTATTCTTTATTTGAAGATGTATTTATGCAGCACATATGCCAAGTTAAATTGAAAGGATAATTCGCCTTCAAAAGAATACAGAATGCGACGACGTCGACATCGACATCGACGTCGACAACAACGGCTGTAAAGAAAAC
Source organism: Eudasyphora cyanicolor (assembly GCA_963930755.1). Lineage (NCBI taxonomy): Eukaryota > Metazoa > Arthropoda > Insecta > Diptera > Muscidae > Eudasyphora > Eudasyphora cyanicolor. Next base: position 162,166,198 of record OZ005735.1, read on the forward strand.
ACCCTCATGGGATGTCAGGCCACTCACTCACTAGCTCACTTGCTAACTTATGGTTCATGGCTTGGCTCTCGACTGCCGCTGGCACTGGCTCAGTCAGTCAATTGTGCCATAGCCGCACAGTGGATATTCTGGAAAATAACACAATGTCACCAAATTACATCTTATAGGATAAAAAGCTACAATCCGTTCAATATAATTCTGTACCAGTACACCTAAGATTACAGCTTTTCCAACCTTTTAATTTTTCTTCTACAAAGTTTCATCGTTAATGACTTTGCTTCTTGAAAAGGTCATCGTTGATGACTTTTCTTCTTGAAAAGGTCATCGTTGATGACTTTTCTTCTTGAAAAGATCATCGTTGATGACTTTTCGTCTAGAAAAGTTCATCGTTGATGACTTTTCGTCTAGAAGAGTTCATCGTTGATGACTTTTCGTCTAGAAGAGTTCATCGTTGATGACTTTTCGTCTAGAAAAGTTCATCGTTGATGACTTTTCGTCTAGAAAAGTTCATCGTTGATGACTTTTCGTCTAGAAAAGTTCATCGTTGATGACCTTTCGTCTAGAAAAGTTCATCGTTGATGACTTTTCGTCTATAAGAGTTCATCGTTGATGACTTTTCGTCTAGAAAAGTTCATCGTTGATGACTTTTCGTCTAGAAAAGTTCATCGTTGATGACTTTTCGTCTAGAAAAGTTCATCGTTGATGACTTTTCGTCTAGAAAAGTTCATCGTTGATGACTTTTCGTCTAGAAATTTCATGGTTGATGACTTTTCGTCTAGAAAAGTTCATCGTTGATGACTTTTCGTCTAGAAAAGTTCATCGTTGATGACTTTTCGTCTAGAAAAGTTCATGGTTGATGACTTTTCGTCTAGAAAAGTTCATCGTTGATGACTTTTCGTCTAGAAAAGTTCATCGTTGATGACTTTTCGTCTAGAAAAGTTTATCGTTGATGACTTTTCTTCCAGAAAAGTTTATCGTTGATGACTTTTCTTCCAGAAAATTTATCGTTGATGACTTTTCTTCTAGAAAAGTTTATCGTTGATGACTTTTCTTCTAGAAAAGTTTATCGTTGATGACTTTTCTTCTAGAAAATTTTATCATTGATGACTTTTCTTCTAGAAAAGTTTATCGTTGATGACTTTTCTTCTAGAAAAGTTTATCGTTGATGACTTTTCTTCTAGAAAAGTTTATCGTTGATGACTTTTCTTCTAGAAAAGTTTATCGTTGATGACTTTTCGTCTAGAAAAGTTCAACGTTGATGAATTTTCGTCTAGAAAAGTTTATCGTTGATGACTTTTCTTCTAGAAAAGTTTATCGTTGATGACTTTTCTTCTAGAAAAGTTTATCGTTGATGACTTTTCTTCTAGAAAAGTTTATCGTTGATGACTTTTCTTCTAGAAAAGTTTATCGTTGATGACTTTTCTTCTAGAAAAGTTTATCGTTGATGACTTTTCTTCTAGAAAAGTTTATCGTTGATGACTTTTCTTCTAGAAAAGTTTATCGTTGATGACTTTTCTTCTAGAAAAGTTTATCGTTTTCTTGTAGAAAAGTCCATCGTTGATAACTTTTCTTCTAGAAAAGTCCATCGTTGATAACTTTTCGTTGATGACTTTTCTTCTAGAAAAGTTCATCGTTGATGGTTTTTCTTGTAGAAAAGTTCATCTTTGATGAATTTTCTTCTAGAAAAGTTCATCGTTGCTGAATTTTCTTCTAGAAAAGTGCATCGTTGATGAATTTTCTTCTAGAAAAGTTCATCGTTGATGAATTTTCTTCTAGAAAAGTTCATCGCTGATGATTTTTACTCTAGAAAAGTTCATCGTTGATGACTTTTGCTCTAGAAAAGTTCATCGTTGATGACTTTTGCTCTAGAAAAGTTCATCGTTTATGACTTTTCTTCTGGAAATGTTCATCGCTGATGACTTTTTTTCTGGAAAAGTTTATCGTTGATGACTTTTCGTCTAGAAAAGTTCAACGTTGATGAATTTTCGTCTAGAAAAGTTTATCTTTGATGACTTTTCTTCTAGAAAAGTTTATCGTTGATGACTTTTCTTCTAGAAAAGTTTAGCGTTGATGACTTTTCTTCTAGAAAAGTTTATCGTTGATGACTTTTCTTCTAGAAAAGTTTATCTTTGATGACTTTTCTTCTAGAAAAGTTTATCGTTGATGACTTTTCTTCTAGAAAAGTTTATCGTTGATGACTTTTCTTCTAGAAATGTTTATCGTTGATGACTTTTTTTCTAGAAATGTTTATCGTTGATGACTTTTCTTCTAGAAAAGTTTATCGTTTTCTTGTAGAAAAGTCCATCGTTGATAACTTTTCTTCTAGAAAAGGCCATCGTTGATAACTTTTCGTTGATGACTTTTCTTCTAGAAAATTCATCGTTGATAACTTTACGTCTAGAAAAGTTCATCGTTGATGACTTTTCGTGTAGAAAAGTTCATCGTTGATGGCTTTTCTTCTAGAAAAGTTCATCTTTGATGAATTTTCTTCTAGAAAAGTTCATCGTTGATGAATTTTCTTATGTACCAAATTTCGTTCTTTTACAACAAATAGTTTCTAAGATGTTCAACATTATCTTTTGTATAACATATTGAAACCACTGTTAATCACCCCCACTCCACCCCATCCCAATAATTGTTAATAAGTGTTGTTATTATCTTTCCTTACACATAAACCACTGTGTTCCGAAGTCTCACGGGTGCGGTCAGCAGAATCACGTAAAACTGTTATGTGTGGTGGCATCCAAAGTTTTATAGATTCTTAGCGATACATTTCGCTATGTTGGCTGCCACATACGGATGTGGCACGTTCCAACATTGTTATGTTGGTGGCGGTGGTGGTTCGGGCAGTTACTTCACTAAAGATTTAAACTCATGTGAAAATATTTTTATTAAAAATACTCTTAGGTATCCTTCGAAAGTGCGGTGGGTTAGGGGAATTTCACAAAGTCCATTATGTCTCTCATGGAATTCCTGGTACCAGCAAGCTCTGACACAAAGACAAATTACCACTTGAGGCATTCAATATGAACAACGATACACACAACCACAAAATGCATGATCCTTTTAAGAGCCGGTGGATTTTTTCTTCTCCTGTTCATAATCAAATTTCCATCCCTACAAATCGTCACTTGTACTACTTTCTTTGCTTTATTTCAATTTCATACAGTTTTATGGGGGGTCAACAAATTTTCGGTTTGTCTTAACTCCTTTACACGGCGCGCTATATTTAGGCAGAAAGGAGATGTTGGCTTGTCATTAATTTTGCGAATATGATTCCTGGCCTGATATCTTGAAAACATCAGCTTACCTAGAAAAAAGGCTTTCGCAGTCAGCGTAAGCTATATGGCATCATTGCGCAGTGTAATCGATCAATTAGTCATGCTTCGATTTTTTTCTTATATTTCTTATTTTATTCATAATCTAAAAGTGATCGTGGTGCTAAACCTATCACTAATGTATTTTTTGGTAGACAACTCCAAAACTGTTGAATATTAGGGGTAATTTCATTTTGATATTTTTATTATTCAAGAGTGACAAATCGTTCCGGAGCTGTCTCATAAATTTTGAGACAACCATACTAAACATTTAAAAAAAAACTTATTTATTCATTATTATCCAATGCCCGGTTCCTTTCTTAACCCGCTTCATTTACTTAAAATAATATAGAATTTTAATTCCACTTTATTAATAATATTCTTTATATTTTAGTGGTTTGACATGTTGTATTGTCAAATACCGGCCTTTATTGCCTAAATCCAGTTTTATCTGGGTATAAGTCCCAAGCGCTACATTTATACCAAATTTCATAATTCTTATCATTTGGATCATATACATTAAACCGGGTTGGCCTCCATGTAACAAAAAAAAGTTCCCGAATGCGAGGTGGAATATGATAGCTTACCTCGAGACAATCACAAAAACATTTTTTTCAATTTTTTCGGCGCCCGCGGAATCGGCCCAAAATCGTTTTTTTATCATAACTTTTTTGTTTGTAGCTCGATTTTTACATGCGATACATTAATGTGTTGGTCTCAATATGTACTAGATTTGCCTCGTAGACGACGCTGATGTACAAAGTTATTTGCTAATAAAGACTCCACTTACTGCATTTTCAACCCCTACAATTTCAAAATATTTTTCTATAGGATTAAAGCGTTTTAAAAACCATGAACATTTTGCTTTGGGTGTACACCCTTTTATTCAAAAACAAAAAAGTTAAGAATGCATTACAAAAGACGTGCTATATCGGCGACATCTATGAGGCAATGTAGTACTCGTCGATACCAACACATTGATATATCGCATGTGACAATCGAGCTACAAACAAAAAAGGTACGATAAAAAACGATTTTGGGCCAATTCCGCGGGCTCGGATAATTTAAAAAAAATGGTTTTGCGATTGTCTCGAAGTGAGCTTTCATATTCCGCCTCGCATTTGATAACTTTTTTGGTGACCCGATAAGATAAAAAAACGATTTTGGGCCAATTCCGCGGGCTCGGAAAAAATTTTAAAAAATATTTTTGCACTTGTCTCGAGGTCGCCTTTAATATTCCGCCTCGCATTTGACAACTTTTTTTGGTGACCCGTTCTAATATACATTATCCATTTTGATCCCATTTTATCCCAATAATGGACGACTTTCGAAAAATTCCGCCTTATCCCGGATGTAGGACCTACATCTCTATACTAGTTTCGACAACCTCCATACTAGAGTCGACCACTGTGGTCTTCCTCTATACTAGAGTCGACCACTGTGGTCTTCCTCTATACTAGAGTCGACCACTGTGGTCTTCCTCTATACTAGAGTCGACCACTGTGGTCTTCCTCTATACTAGAGTCGACCACTGTGGTCTTCCTCTATACTAGAGTCGACCACTGTGGTCTTCCTCTATACTAGAGTCGACCACTGTGGTCTTCCTCTATACTAGAGTCGACCACTGTGGTCTTCCTCTATACTAGAGTCGACCACTGTGGTCTTCCTCTATACTAGAGTCGACCACTGTGGTCTTCCTCTATACTAGAGTCGACCACTGTGGTCTTCCTCTATACTAGAGTCGACCACTGTGGTCTTCCTCTATACTAGAGTCGACCACTGTGGTCTTCCTCTATACTAGAGTCGACCACTGTGGTCTTCCTCTATACTAGAGTCGACCACTGTGGTCTTCCTCTATACTAGAGTCGACCACTGTGGTCTTCCTCTATACTAGAGTCGACCACTGTGGTCTTCCTCTATACTAGAGTCGACCACTGTGGTCTTCCTCTATACTAGAGTCGACCACTGTGGTCTTCCTCTATACTAGAGTCGACCACTGTGGTCTTCCTCTATACTAGAGTCGACCACTGTGGTCTTCCTCTATACTAGAGTCGACCACTGTGGTCTTCCTCTATACTAGAGTCGACCACTGTGGTCTTCCTCTGTACTAGAATCGACAAATTTCGAAAAATTGGTTTGTATGCCGAATTGAATTTAATCTAGATATAACGTTTTCAAAGGAGGATTCAAGTAATAATTTGGTCTTTCAAGACCCACAGCTACATTCTGCGAAAATGGTGTCACGTCGCTTACCTCGATCCACCCGAATTTTTTACAAATTTATTGTTGTTGACTCTACTATCTGAGAGTCCCATTTTCACTTTTCCGCTGTCAATTGTTTCTGAGAAATTATTCTATTAAATATTGCCACATCCACTAATCCTCACCCGCATATTTCTTGTGTAGTTCGTATTAATTTCACGAACTTGCAAACCAAAGCTAGTTCAAGTCCACTAATCCAATCTCGCCCTCCTATTCAATGTTTAAATGAAATCACGCGTACTATAGCCACGCCCACTATTTCGTCTTTATTTATTATCGTTTTTGTTACATATGGACGGATATTTTTTAGTGTCTGGAGTTCCGGGACACAACAAATATTAAAATTTAAAAAAAAAATTGGTTTTTTAAATCGACGTTTGAAATATTTAGAATCTATGACTTGTTCTCATAATTTTCAGTAAGAAAAAGTTGGAGGTTACTTAAAGAGTTTAACTGAATTTTACAGATGATCCTACCTACCAAATTATTATGGGAAATTTCGTAACGTCCGATCAAGTTTTTGTTTATATAATGCTTCTTAATGTTGGGAATCAGATCGCGTAAAGGCAATATCATAGATCTTTTAAAAATTTGCAAAACGTACAAAATATGTTAAAATTCTGCAGCGTCTGGGATTTCAGAAATACCCATACATATATGTAAAGATTTCACCTATGAATAGCGAAGGGTGTTCGTAGATCGTTACACAAGTGGTAATAAAATGTATTCCTGTTCCGGGTCCAGTTCTTATTTCATATTTGATGTAGTTTTGTTTTTTCTTATTGTTGCCCAACTCGAAATAATTCCACACGTTTTGGTGTTGTATATAAATTGTATTTCGTGCCCTGTTTTGTTGTGTTTTTTTTTTTTGGTTAGGTTCGTTGGTGGCTCATGAATGCAATGCAGCACAGCACATCCTTGCAACCCATATGTGTTGTGTCGCATGAATTTGCGGTGGCACCACATAAACTGCTACGACAGAGTACGAGTATTTGCGTATTCGTATGAATATCCTGGCACACACATACAGACACACACAACCCCACACACGCCGGTTGTTGGCGTGTCTCCGTTATTACTTGGGATTGTTGTCGCTTTCCGCCCCGAATTTTTCTTTTGGTCTGCAATTCTCTTTCGGCCGCCAGTGTTGTGGTCGCTGTTTGTTTTATGCTCCTTCTACGAGGATGCTGCATCACTATATATAGTTTCTTTAGCACAGAACGACGGACGACTTTACATCATCCGGAAATGCACAGCCTTGCCGTTCGCCGCCTGCCACAAAAGTAGTTATAAGGATACATGTGGCATGCGGTAGCTTCGGCTCAGCCACTGCCACAGCAAGAAATTATGACCTTACAAGAAGTCATTGCATATGAACTCATATTTAACGGCAATGGGCACCTACGAATTCGTTTATCGTTTTTCTTCTACTCCTCCTGTTTTTTGTTTTTCCTATTTTTTTTTGTTTTTGAAGATTCATTGCAAAACCTCTGCCAAAAAAAGAAAGCAAATCCATTTGAGGACAACGCGAGCAAAGAAACTCGTCTCTGATACAATTTTTACAGACCGACAGACGGAGAGACAATGGAGGACAACAACGAAATACGCTTCCACATCGTACGTACGTAAATCGTAAATGTAGAGTGGAAATTATAAAAATTATGCGATTTATGTACCAAATCACCACATTGTTGGGGCAGTCCTTCGTCTTTAGGCAAAGACTCAAAAAGGATGTGGCAGACAAACAGAAAGACCGACTGACAGACTCACGGCCAGCGAAAAACAGCGACAGTAAAAACGATTCATATCAAATGATGCACGTACTATTGTAAGATGACATTCGGAGATGAGTACGCCCATATTTCTTAAAGTCTACCCGTACCCCATAGTTTTACAAAATAACTTATAATATATTACATTAAAATCAAGTAGAAGTCGGGCGGAGACGCCTTTCTAATACTCACCAACATTGTTTGACAATCGATGCTCGTAGGGGCTATCAAACCATTATTACTATGATTTGTTGATGATTAAATAAACTATGCAAAAATTTTTTTTTGTGTCCGAGACTTAAAATCTTTTTTTTTTTTTTGTAGAGATTGAGGCACACTATTTTATGAAACCAAAACAAAATTTTTTCATGGAAGGCACCGTAGTATTTGAACCATATTTTTTGAAGTATGAGTGCGATAAAGCCGTTTAAATTAAAGGAAACTATAACCATTTAAATAAAGAAAATGCTGAAAATATCAGTTTCACGTAGAAACGGAAGTTTAGTAACTGTCGTCAAAACAATTAGAAAACAGGTAAGAAAGTTCAGTCGGGTAAACCGAATTATGAATCCCCTCACCTTGAGTCCCAAAAAAATATTAGCAAATTTATTTATTTTTTTTGTTTTAATTAAATTAATATTAATTTAAATTGCATTTTATAACTTTAAACTATGTACTGGTATTTAAGTTATAAAGTGTTAACTTTTGGTGTAAAATGGTCCATTTGTGTGTGTGTGGGGGGGTACCAAATGGGGCGTTTTGGTACAAATATGTCCATTTGTGTGGGAGGCCCCAAAAGGGGCGTGCCAATCACGCCCACTTTTCTCTGGAATCTTGACACTATAAAAGCATTACACTGTACAAAATTTCAAGTATTTGTATGCTATAAGCTGTTAACTTTTGGTACAAAAAGGTTTGTGTGGGAGGTACCAAAAGGGACGTTGCAATAACGCCCATTTTTCTCTGGACTATAGGTACTATAAAAGCTTTACACTGTACAAAGTTTCAAGTCTTTGTATGTACTGGTATTAAAGTCATAAGCTCGTAACTTTTGGTACAAAATGGTCCATTTGTGTGGGAGGTACCAAAATGGGCGTGCCAATAATACCACTGTATTGTAGGTACTATTAAACCATTAAACTGTAAAAAATTTCAAGTCTTTGTATGCCCAGGTAATAAAGTTATAAACTGGTAACTTTTGATTTAAAATTGTCCATTTGTGTGGGAGGTACCAAAAGGGGTACGTAATCTTCGCCCTTTTTTCTCGAAGTAATAGTGACTAATAAACTAATAATATGTGTAGAATTTCAGAGGATTCAAATAAGTAGTATAGAAGTTAATAAATAATCAATATTTCACTAATTATTAAACCTTTGTGGGGGAGGTACTCGAAGGAGTGGACCAATATGGTCCATCTTCGAACTTAGCCAGAGATAGAAAAAAATATTACCACATACCAAATTTGAGGTCAATCGGTTACTCCTTTCGAGAGTTATCGTGCGCACCAGCCAGCAGACAGACAGACAGACGGACGGACATTGCTCATTCGACTTAAAATGACTCAAAACGGATTTCCTCCGAACATACTTGGGGTCTTAGGTCACTCCTTCGACGTGTTACACTTTTTTCCGTAGCAAATTATATATACCCTCGTCACACTAAAGTGAGGGTATAAAAATGAATTCCTCGACCCGAAGAAACAGTAAGATACTACAACTTTCCATAATAATAAAAAAAATAAGCATTTGATAAAATAAATTTGCAATGATATTTTCTTGTTAGGCGCGCATAACTGTATTTTCTATCTCATGACTATACCGTTAGATATAGAGTCTTACGGTTTCGACCACCTTCAAGAGAATTCTTTGGAGAAGAAATTGGTGCAGCCAGATTTTATTTTGCTGTTACCGTGTAGCGCACGGTGGGCTTACAAAAGCGACATTGTGGAAATTAATGTAAAAACCATAATATCGCACCAACGATATTAGTTCAAAATCTATTTGGGTTACTTGATTGTGTGTTGCTGCGTTTTAAACATATACCCCACTGAAGTTGAAAAATATTTTAGTCAAAATTGCGTTAAAAGTCTACAAAACCAGGCAATGTTTTTGAAATTAAAACCAAAGCAACTTAAATAAGATAAAATCGTAATCTGCAATATTTTTGAAAGCTGAAGTTTTCCAATAATGGACTTATACAATGGGTCGTCGACTGTCAATACAAGAAAAGTTAAATTAAAAACAAAAAATAATCGATCCACCCTAATATACATTAACTGCAGAAGAGTTTAACTATATTTGTATGGTTTTTGTAGAAGAAGTAAACTATAAAAATGATACATATAATCTTAATAATATTAATAAGATCGCTAGTTTTGATTGTAGGACACTACAAACTTGCAGCCGGACTTGTATCGGACGTATTTATTATCCGATTTTGCCGAAATTTCGCAAAAAGTTATTTTTTAGACCAAGAAAATCGGTCTATTTGTTTCGGGAAAGTCGGTTTATAGATAGATGTAGCTCCCACACATATTTTCTATATTTAAAGTAAAAAAAAGCAAATATGTAAAATACAAAAATCTGCCATAATCGTAAAAAGTCGCAGATAAACTAGGTACAGTTGGATTCATCACTAATGGTGTTTTCTTTTCTAAAAAAAGATGTTGCCCTGTCAGAGAGCAGCATAGTAATAATGTCGCCTACGCCCTTCTGTACTGCTGCATTTTTTATAGTCAGAATCGATAACAAAAATGCGAAAAACCAGCCTTCTAACTCACTAAAAGTAAACTAAAAACAAAGAATACTCCACGGCGCTGCCTAAATAAAGCATCTGACCAAGCTTCATTATAAAAAAGAACGCACGGGCACACACGGGTATTTAGGCAATTCGCTCGACGCCGAAAAACACTTTTTTTTGTAGGGCAGCGATCACCCCTTCGATTAAATACAGGGCTGAAATGTTGCATTTTTGCCCCGTGCAAGTGCGACATTTTTCACAAAAGAAAACGAAACCCTTTCACAGTGCAGCATTTATTTTACAATCGAAGACAAAAAGCCATTTTTGGGGCGAAAGGCATAAAAAATTTTGCATTTTTTGGTAGTGATCCCACGTGATCCAAAAAAGTTGTATTCTATTTACTGTGGATAATTTTTTTTAAAAACTAAAAAAAAACTGTGTTTTTACTTCGAAATATCTCTTCATTTAAAGACGTTAGAAATACGTCATATACACCAAAAATAAGATGAATATAACCTTATTATATGTTACAAAGTCGAATTTCACCAACAAACGCGAAGTCTACAAGCATGTAGTACATACATACATTTTATCATCGCAATGTTATTTGCATTTATTAGTAAAAAAGACAAACTTTGAATGGTCATAACTCGAAATCGCCTGGACATATTTTCATAAAATTTAAAGATATTTTCATTAAATGTTATCCACAATACAACAGCATTCCCAAAAAACTGATTTTTGGTAGTTGCTTTCAAAGTCCTATGCGCGCATATTTCATCATATTTTCCCATCGTGCGGCGTTCCAAAAATCATCAACTTCAAATGCGTGTAAAAAAAAATCTCGCACTGAACTGAAAAAAACCCTTGAAGGTTTTGTTATGGATAATGTCAGCTTTTACTTGCAATTGGTCTCATCCCATTCCCATTCGGAAAGTTCGATTTTGTCCTATAAATGTAACTGTGGAAGCACTGTGGCCAAATCATACCAACATTTAAAAGCTCATAACTTTAATAGCAGAAATGTCGTTGAAATATTCAATCACAATCTGTACAAATTGACAGATTTATTCGAACACAATTTCCCCATAACTTCTGCATTAATCATCTGAAAGTTTTCATATTTTGTATTTTAGACAAATTTTGCAATGACTATAAACAAAATAAAATTCTTTAACGTTCCTGGTCCCACAATACTCAATAACATTACTACTGAAATTATCTTACTAGTTTTCAGTTCCTTTACGTGCTTATTTTCACAAAAACATCCAAGTATTAAGTGAAAAAATTAACAATTTACCTTCTGGTTTGTTACATTTTCTTATGTTATTTAAATCAAATTTTATATCGATGGCTTATATCCAAAAGCTGCTATATTAAAACCCCCAATTGATACAATATTATTAACAAAATATCTTATATGACTAATTATTCAATGATTATAAATTTTTCTGATTTTAAAAATTACAAACAATATACAAATCTTAGAGATAGACAAACCTAACATATTCAAATATGCAAAAAAAGCACTTATAAAAAAACATTAAAATGAAAGTAATAAGGATAGGAGAAATATAAACTACTCTCAAAGTCAATGAAACTGAATTATTTTTGAACAATCGATACATTTATACAAAACTTACGAGACAAGAGAAAAAACGAAAGTCTTTATTACAAACACACCCCACACCCATCATAAAACCAACTTGTTTTTCACAGAAACTGGCAAAGGCGGTGAAAATAATCTAGAGGGCAACACAAAATTAAAATGTATAAAATGTATACCAAAAGGGGCGTGGCAATAACGTTTATTTTCCATGGGAGTGTAGGTACTACAAAAGCATTACACATCACAAAATTTCAAGTATTTCTATGAACTGGAATCAAAGTTATAAGCCGTTAACTTTTTGTGCAAAATGTTCCATTTGTATGTATGGCAGGTACCAAAAGGGACGTGGCAACTGCGACCATTTTTCTCAAGATGATAGCGACCATGAAAGTAATCATTTGTGGGGCATGGTCAAAGATTCTGAATAGTAGTATAGAAGTTATGAGATAGCAATATTTCACTAAATTTTGACCCTTTGTGGGGGACGTACTTGAAGGAGTGTTCCCACAAACTCCATCTTTGAGCTTAGTCTGAGATAGAAAAAATATTAACACATACCAAATCAATCGCTTAAACTTGTCGAAAGTTATCGTGCGCACCAACCACACAGACAGACGGACATTGCTAAAATGACTTAAAATGGACCAAAATGGATTTCCGCCATATACTCTTGGGTCACCTCATCGATGCGTTAAACTTTTAGTTGGCAGCATATGATATATACCCTTGTTCACAATAAGGGGTATAAAAAACAATTTTTGTTCAAATTCTCTTATTTCTACCAAAAGTACTATAATTTCTACATTTATCCATAGATTTTCTTCAAATAGGCATTGTTTTCTTTCTTCGGATGTTAGCATTTAGTATGGAATAAACGATTATTTGGCGATTTTTTTTTCTATTTTTTATGAGTTTTCGTGCCAGCAAAAAACGATTTTTTGAAAAAATCTAATTTTTTCTAATTGTTTTAACGACAGTTACTACACTTCTATTTCCTCATTAAAGTGTCATTACTGACGTTTGTAGTCCTCATAATTTCCTTTAATATAACGTTTATCCTGGCATTGTCGAGCACGTACTTTAATATTAAAGGCACCTTCCAAGAAAATTGGAATTTTAAAAAAAATTACCATAAAAATTGTTTTTAATATTTTTTCGTGTTTAGGACTCCATATTACACCAGAAAATGTTATTCTCAGCCCTTTGACAAAAATGTTGTTGCATAGTGATACAGTACATTTCTAATTTCTAGGCACATCGGATAAAAACGTAAGATCTACACCGGCAAGAAGAAAAATTCGTCTGTGTTTTTATACCCTCCACCATAGGAGGGGGTATATTCATTTTGTCACTCCATTTGTAACACCTCTAAATATTGATCTGAGACCCCATAAAGTATATACGAGTATAAAAATTCTAAGACGATTTAGTCATGTCCGTCTGTCCGTCCGTCCGTCTGTTGTAATTACGCTACAATCTATAATATTCGAGATAGGTTGCTGAAATTTGGTACATATACTTCTTATAGCTGCAGGTAACTTGGGATTGAAAATGGGCAATATCGGTCCATATTTCCATATATAGCCCCCATATGTATATAGCATCTTAATTATTGTGATTCCTACAGTTCTCATCTACTCTACGTTTACCATATTTTTATACCCTCCACCATAGGATAGGGGTATATTCACTCTGTCATTCCATTTGTTACACCTCTAAATATTGATCTGAGACCCCATAAAGTATATATATTCTTAATCGTCGTAAAATTCTAAGACGATTTAGCCAGACGTCCGTCCGTCCGTCCGTCTGTTGTAATCACGCTACAGTCCGTAATAATAGAGCTAGGTTGATCAAATTTGGTAGAAATGTTTCTTATAGTTGCAGGTTGTTTGGGATTGCAAATGGGCCATATCGCTCAATGTTTTGATATAGCTCCCCTATAGAGGTCGCTTCAAAATACGGATTTTGAGACGTAGATAACACATTTTAAAGGAATTTAGCAGAAACTTTGAAGTTTGTATTATATTTTGACAAGAATTCATCACAGCAAAAATTTTACAAATCGGTCCATATTTTGTTATAGTCACCCTATAGACGTCGCTCCAAAATATATGTATTTAGGCCATAAGTACCACATTTTCCAAGCATTTTAATTGAATCTTTGCAGTTTGTATTTAATTAAGACAAGAATTCATCGCAGTAAAAATTTTTTAAATTAGTTCATATTTTGTTATAGTCCTGTAGATGTCGCTCCCAAAATTCCTTATTTAAGCCATAAACATCACATTTTCTAAGAAATTTAGCAGAAACTTTTCAGTTTGTATTCTATTTTCGCAAGAATTCATCTCAATAAATAGTATACAAATAAATATTTATTTTGTTGTAGTCCTTGTGTAGATGTAGCTCTTAAAAAGCTATTTTAATCCATAAATACCACATTTTCAGGTGAAGAGTTTGACTAAAGAATTTGCGGCGTAAAAATTGTAGCGTTCGTTTTTTTTTTTAAATTGACTTAAACAAAAACGATCGTTTGCTCCATATCCAAAGATGTTTGCAATCAATGGTGGAGGGTGGAGATTCGGTGGAGGGTGGAGATTCGGTGGAGGGTGGAGATTCGGCATGACCGAACTTGACGCTTTTACTTGTTTCTGTTTCAACTTAATATGTTTTGTCATGACGCACAGTGTCGTGATCATAAATAGAAGGAGCCGTCGCAGGTGAATGAAATTTTTGCATAAGTCGTTTTTTCGGTCGGAAAGAATAAAAACGAAGTTTTGGAAAAATTTACTAAAGGACAGCTATAGCCCCCATATATATGTTTTGTCCGATTTGTCCCTTTAGCCCTATAGAATCTGTAGTTTACATCCAATTGTTTTAAAATTTAGTATGGTAGAGTTACTTGACCCATAGACCAGTATAGCCGAATTTGAATAAAATATAAAGCTCCCATACCTATGTTAAGTCCGATTTGGCTACAGAACGAATTGTTTGTAAAGAAAATAGGCTCAAATTTTGAGGTTCACCTTCATTTTCAATTTTGATTTGTTTTTAATTTTCGTTTATTTTTTGGATTTTTATCACATATGCATTTTGAACATAACAGTAAATGTTCAAAAAAGGATTTAGTTTTCCATAGTATATTTACAGCAAATCATAATACATTTAACACATTGCGAAAGGAACTTTTTATTTATTTCAGATAATATGTAATAAATACAGATATACTCGTAAGTACGAACAAATATACTACTCACTATGCTTTTAACTTTTGGTCTAAAATGGTCCATTTGTGTGGGAGGTACCAAAAAGGGAGTGGTCACTTTGCCCATTTCTCTTAGCGACTAGCAAACTAATACTATGTGTGAAATTACAGAAGATTCGAGTAAGTAGTATAGAAGTTATTAAAGAATCAATATTTCACTAAAAGTTAACCCTTTGTGGGGGAGGTACTAGAAGGAATGGAGACGGACGGACGGACATTGCTCAAATGACTTAAAATTACCCAAAACGGATTTCCGCCGAACATACTTAGGGACTTAGGTCACTCCTTCGATGTGTTACAATTTTGCCTCGTAGCAAATGATATAAACCCTCCTCCCTAAGGTGAGGGGATAAAAAGATTCACCAATAAAATTTGTGCAGAGCTGTGCAGCTGAGACTTATATATGTTCATGTATGAACTAAAAATATTATAGCTAAAAAATATCAAAAAATTGGAGAGATGTTTTTTTAATTGTCTACGAAATTGTGAAGTCAAAACCTGACTTCACACCAGACCTGTCTTCTTGCTAACGGTACATCACATATGATCAATATTTGTAAACTATAACAGTGTTGCAATTGTAGCAATATGTATCACACTTGCATTTCAATTGCATTTTGTACCAACCGTTAACAAAAATTTTGAATTTAACACCTTATTACTGGATACGAAATTTCATTGTGTTCCTTTACAATTATCATTTTGCAAACAAACACCAACTTTGAGCCACAATAACTCAAAAACTGCTCAATATTTTTGGATAATATTTTACACTGTTTTTAGTTGTTGTGTTTTTCATAAAATTGTGTAAAAAAAATCAACAATTCCAACATCAGCTCTTACCATTTTTGGCCACGCTCGTGACACTGTGTGACGGTATCGATCGATATATCAATTAAATTTGTCGGGCCCACTTTCATTTTTCAGCTTACACTTAAATTGAGATTGTTTTTGTCGAGTTCCTATTTACATCTGTCAGCACATAGACTAACAACTGAAGTTCCTCGGCGTTTCAAGGTAAACTCAACAGATTCTTTTCATTCCATATAAATCTTTGTATCTTGCCAACCTGGTGAATACCACCTCAAACTTTCATACAAAACATGACAATGTCTTCTTCTTCTTCTCAACCTAAGTAACTAAATTTACACAGTCCAACACAAAACAGGTTTGTTTATAATCAGTTAGTAAATCGAAGAAATATGTTCGGCCAAAAAGAAGGAGTCATATATCAAAAACTAATTAACAACCAAACTGAAATGAGAATTTTCCAATAAATTATTAAATTTATGATCTCCCACATACTTATTAAGTGGCAGTACCGAGAGACGACACATCCTACTCCTGCTCATCATCACCATCTCCATTGTCCATATCGACATCGATGTTGCCTTTGGCAATCGCAGTCCCTAAGGCATCGCCGGTGTGTGTGTGTGTGTGTGAGCGTTGGAGGATGAAATGCATCAACAAAGGGCTCCCTTAATGGTCACATATGAGAATTATAAATCCTTTTGTTGTTGTTGTTTTTATTTTTGTTTGTGCTGCTGTGCTGCTGTGCTGTTGTTTCAAGTTTCATTAAACATAAAATCAGATAAGAAACAAAACAGACGCATCACATAATACAAATGTTGAATGAATATGAGTTACTGTTATTGGTAGGAGGAGCAAATGCAGTGGTCTCGCAATTGGAGTGATGAACTTGGTTCAGGAAATTGGTGAGGACGAAAATATTTTGAAGAAGGAAAACAATCGAAATGCGCAGATTCTTTAAATAAGTAAAAATAAATATAAGTTTTTATTGTAAAATTTCTGAATGAATATCTATTATTACTAAAGCCTTTTAGGTAACAAAAAAGTGGACGGCAACTTTCTTGAGTCAATCAGGCAGGTGACGCTATGCTACAAAATTTTTGCGAAGGGCAGTGCATAAAATTTTCTGGCATAATAGTTTGTAAAATTTGTAGAGTAAATTTTGTATACCCTCCACCATATTCATTTTGTCACTCCGTTTGTAACACCTCTAAATATTGATCTGAGACCCCATAAAGTATACATATTCTTAATCGTCGTAAAATTCTAAGACGATCTAGCCATGTCCGTCTGTCCGTCTGTCCGTCCGTCCGTCCGTCCGTCTGTTGTAATCACACCACATTCTATAATACTTGAGCTAGGTGGCTGAAATTTGGTATAGATAGTTCTTATAGCTGCAGGTAACATGGGATTGAAAATGGGCGATATCGGTCCGTATATAGCATCTAACTTATTGTTATTCCTACTGTTCTCATCTACTATATTTTTCCTACTGTTCTCATCTACTATATTTCTTTGTATTTTTCTGTGTTATTATACCCTACACCACACTATGGTACAGAGTATTATAACTTTTTGCATTTGTTTGTAACAGCCAAAAGGAGAAGAAATAGACCCATCGTTTATTATACCGATCGACTCAGAATGACTTTCTGAGTTGATTTAGCTTTGTCCGTCTGTCTGTGCATGTATTTTTGTAATCAATGTACAGGTCGCAATTATGGTCCGATCTCGACGAAACTTTACACATATCTTTTTTCCTATTAAATTTGGTTAAAATCGGTTCAGATTTAGATTTAGCCACCATATGTACGTTACCCCCAATTTCACGTGTAAACGCTGTAAAAATTTTATTTTACATCCGATTAGTATAAAATTCGGTAGAAACAGGTTTCCTATTATATGAATGAACACTTTTAAATTTGGAAGAAATCGGTTCAGATTTATATATAACCTCCATATATATGTTCCTCCTGATTTTGTATCAAAGTGCTATAGAAATTGTTCTTTACTTCCGATCATTAAAATTGAAATCCAGAAAAAATTTTCTCAATTTAGGAACGAATATTGCTTAATTTAGCGATTATCGGTTCAGAATTAAATAATATGTTCTTACCCATTTACCAATTATTCCAAATTATTATCGCAATGACCCTATCGCATTGTTAGGGAGGTGTAGGGTATTTTATAGTCGGCCCCGGCCGACTTTCTGAATTTTCTTACTGGTTTTCTTTAGGTTTGAGTTATTTTGTGAGGTCACATGCTATCCATGGTGGAGGGTATATTAGATTCGGCATATCCGAACTTAACGCTTTTACTTGTTTTTCTAATTATACCCTCCACCATAGGATTGGCGTATCCTAATTTTGTCACTCCGTTTGTAACACCTCTAAATATTGATCTCATACCCCATAAAGTATATATCGTCGTAAAATTCGCGTTAAGTTCGGCCATGCCGAATCTTATATACCCTCCTCCATGGAGATGTAGCTCTCAAAATGTTATTTTAAGCCGTAAATACCACATTTTCCAGGTGAAGAGTTTGACTAAAGAATTTGAGGCTTAAAAATTGCAGCGTTCGTTTTTTATACCCTACACCACACTGTGGTACAGGGTATTATAAGTTTGTTTCACGGCAGATGTTTGTAACACCTGAAAATAACACAGCTAGACCCACCTTAAAGTATATCGATCGACTCAGAATCACGAGCTGAGTCGATTTAACGATGTCTGTCCGTCCGTCTGTCCATGTAAAGTTGTTCGTCGACTAAAGGTCGCAATTTCACTCCGATCGTTCTGAAATTTTGCAGTTTAGAGTATTTCGCGGCTGTTAAGATCGCTATTGAATTTGGTTGAAATCGGTTCAGATTTAGATATAGCTCCCATATATATCTTTCGTCCGATTTGGCCCTTTAGTCCTATAGAAGCTGTATTTTACATCCGATCGTTTTGAAATTTAGAATGGTAGAGTTTCTTGATCCATGAACCAACATTGCCGAATTTGAAGAAAATCGGTTAAGATTTAGCTATAGCTCCCATATATATGTTTCGTCCGATTTGGCTCTTTAGTCCTATAGAAGCTGTATTTTACATCCGATCGTTTCGAAATTTAGAATGGTAAAGTTTCTTGATCCATGAACCAACATTGCCGAATTTGAAGAAAATCGGTTGAGATTTAACTATAGCTTCCATATATATGTTTCGTCCGATTTTGCTCTTTAGTCCTGTAGAAGCTGTATTTTACATCCAGTCAATTTGAAATTTAGAATGGTAGAGTTTCTTGATCCATGAACCAACACTACCGAATTTGAAGAAAATCGGTTAAGATTTAGCTATAGCTCCCATATATATGTTTCGTCCGATTTGGCCATTTAGTCCTATAAAAGCTGTATTTTACATCCAATCG
Organism: Eudasyphora cyanicolor; assembly: GCA_963930755.1. Taxonomy (NCBI): domain Eukaryota; kingdom Metazoa; phylum Arthropoda; class Insecta; order Diptera; family Muscidae; genus Eudasyphora; species Eudasyphora cyanicolor. The sequence goes on from OZ005735.1 coordinate 162,185,378, forward strand.
TTTTGAAATTTAGAATGGTAGAGTTTCTTGATCCATGAACCAATATTGCCGAATTTGAAGAAAATCGGTTAAGATTTAGCTATAGGTCCGGTCCCATATATATGTTTCGTCCGATTTTGCTCTTTAGTCCTGAAGAAGCTGTATTTTACATCCAATCATTTTGAAATTTAGAATGGTAGAGTTTCTTGATCCATGAACCAACAATACCGAATTTGAAGAAAATCGGTTAAGATTTAGCTATAGCTCCCATATATATGTTTCGTCCGATTTGGCCCTTTAGTTCTATAGAAGCTGTATTTTACATTCAATCGTTTTGTAATTTAGAATGGTAGAGTTTCTTGATCCATGAATCAACACTACCGAATTTGAAGAAAATCGGTTAAGATTTAGCTATAGCTCCAATATAAATGTTTCGTCCGATTTGGCCCTTTAGTCCTGTAGAAGCAGTATTTTACATCCAATCATTTTGAAATTTAGAATGGTAGAGTTTCTTGATCCATGAACCAACACTGCCGAATTTGAAGAAAGTCGGTTAAGATTTAGCTATAGCTCCCATATATATGTTTCGTCCGATTTGGCCATTTAGTCCTATAAAAGCTGTATTATACATCCAATCGTTTTGAAATTTAGAATGGTAGAGTTTCTTGATCCATGAACCAATATTGCCGAATTTGAAGAAAATCGGTTAAGATTTAGCTATAGGTCCCATATATATGTTTGGGGCCGTTCAAGTATTACGTAAGCACTATAGGGGGGTGGGGGGGTCTTTGCTTTGCTTATTTTTGATGACATTGGGGGGGGGGTGTTGGAGATGGTGATTACGTCAGCAGTAGTTCTTTACTTTTTTCCACATATGACAAGTATTGATCAAGTATTTTTCATATCTCAAGATGATAAAGCTCGGGTCCCTATTGGTGTAACTGCGGCAAATAAGCAAGCACCTCTTCTAATGCACATGGAATATAGAATCAAATTGCCTGATCACGACTGGGTAATCGCTGAGCGGCATAAATTAATACCATCAGTTTATGCTGGTATCAAAATCACTTCCAGTATGCTAGGACAACCGCAAGCCGTTGGATATTCTGGACCAACATACATCGCTATTCGAAGTGGAAAGCATAGTTCATCTACTGCAAATACTCATGCTCATGATTTCGAGACACTTCTCGAACTTGAAGAGTTTCAAGCATTAGCTAAAACTGACCATGGGTTGGTAAAACCAGTAGTAATCATGACGGTTGATGGAGGGCCAGATGAAAATCCGCGTTATACAAAAGTTATAGGGTTTGCTATTAAACACTTTAAGCGACATGATCTCGATGCATTGTTTTTAGCTACCAATGCTCCTGGCAGAAGTGCGTATAACAGAGTAGAGCGCAGAATGGCTCCTCTTAGTCGGGAACTGGCTGGTTTGATATTGCCTCATGACCATTTTGGGTCACATTTGGATGCACGTGGTGTTACAATTAATGAACATTTAGAAAGATCCAATTTCGAGTTTGCAGGAAATGTGTTAGCTGAGATATGGAGTTCAATGGAAATTGATGGCTATCATGTTACTGCACAATATGTTGGGCCGGGCGAACAAGATCTGCCTGATTTGCCAGATATTGAATGGTATTCAGAACATGTGCGTGAAAGCCAATACTTACTTCAAATTGTAAAATGTAGAAACATAGAATGCTGTCGTCCAAGAAGTGGCCTATTTAGATTACTAGACAACAGGTTTCTTCCACCACCAGTAAAAGTAAAACAAACAGTTGATTACTTGGTTTTGGATGATGGAGGCCAATTTCTCAATCTTCCAGTCAATTTAGATCTACGCTTAAATTCTTCACTCAAAGATTTCCTACAAATGCCATACGATTATTTTTGTCCGACGGTAAAATTGAAGCTATTAAGTCGAACATGCAAAACGTGTGGTCTTTATCATACTTCCGTCAAGTCACTAAATCGTCACATCGAGAAGATCCATAAAAAAGTAAACACGCACACTGATATGAAAGTTAGGCCTTTAAGAGTGGCTGCTCGTCGTGCTAATGAACTGATGTGCATTATTCAAAATTTAGAGCACCAAGATGTTGAATGGCTCGATGAAAACGACGTAGACATTCCAAAATCGAATGAAAGTGAGCAGACACACAACATTGAGCAGCAAACATCCAATGTCATCGAAAACTTAGAATCATGGATTCGGGTGTCATGGACTGAAGACTGTTAATTGGAATTAATATGTACACCAAAAATTTAAAAGAATTTTGTTTAGTTCGTAATATTACTTAATAAGATTATAATATTTGTACTTTACTCTATGTTGAATACCGTATCAATAAAGTTTGTTTAAATGAATATTATGTGCGTTAAAGTCCTCTATCCTAAGCCTATTTTCTTATTTCTAGAATTTTAACTGCTGCTCATGAATGAATAACAAAAATAGAATACATTAAATGAAAAATGCATATAACAATGTTTACGTAAGCATGGGGGGGGGGATAAGAGCTTTGCTTACTTTTGATGACAAGGGGGAGGGGGGGGGTAAATAATTGCAATAAATCTGCTTACGTAATACTTGAACGGCCCCTTTCGTCCGATTTTGCTCTTTAGTCCTGAAGAAACTGTATTTTACATCCAATCGTTTTGAAATTTAGAATGGTAGAGTTTCTTGATTCATGAACCAACATTGCCGAATTTGAAGAAAATCGGTTAAGATTTAGCTATAGCTCCCATATATATTTTTCATCCGATTTGGCTCTTTAGATCCAATCGTTTTTATACCCTACACCACACTGTGGTACAGGGAATTATTTAAGTATAAAATGTCCCAAAAGTAAATTTATGTAAACAATTTATACATGAATTACAAAATTTATATATCAGAGTTATTCAATATTACGAGAGTGGTGTAGGGTATTATATAGTCGGCCCCGCCCGACTTAAGCCTTTCCTTACTGGTTTTAAGTTACTTAAACAAAAACGATCGTTTCATCATTTGCTCCATATCGAAAGATGTTTGCAGCAATAAAATTGTATGTAATCCATGGAGGAGGGTATATAAGATTGGGCATGGCCGAACTTAACGCGAATTTTACGACGATATATACTTTATTACGATATATGTATGTATACTTTATGGGGTCTCAGATCAATATTTAGAGGTGTTACAAACGGAGTGACAAAATTAATATACCCCCCTTCCTATGGTGGAGGGTTTACAAATACTAAACAAATGTTTATAGAAATTTATTTAAAAAAATTTTTTTCTTTAAAATTCTCATTTCTCTGGAAGTCGCCTTTAGTATTTGTACCACAGTTTTTGACGTATATGCTCGAAAAAAGACGGAAGAAAATCTATGGATAAATGTAGAAATTTTTTGTTTGAAAAAAGAGAATTTCAACATAATCCGATTTTTATTCACCCACTATTGTGAACAAGGGTATATGCTGCAGGTCAAAAGTGTAACAGATCAATGGAGTGACCTGAGAGACCCCAAGAATATTTGGCGGAAATTCGTTTTGGGCCATTTTAGGTCATTTGAGTAAAGTCCGTAAGCCTGTCCGTCTGTCTGTCTGCTTAGTGCGCACGATAACTATCGGCAGGGTAAACTGATTGATTTCAAATTTGGTTTGTTGCAATATTATTTTTTATATCAGGCTAAGGTCAAAGATGGACAATGTTGATCCACTACTTCGATTACCTCCCCCACTAAGGGTCAGAATTTTGTGAAATATTGATAATCTCATAACTTCTATACTACTATTTGACTACTTTGACCATTCCACACACAGTATTAGTTTCTTAGTCGCTATCATCTTGAGAAAACGTGCGAATTGACACGCCTCTTTTGGAACCTCTCATACAAATGACCCATTTTGCAGAAAGCTGTTTAAGCTGTTAAAACTTTAATAGCAGCACATACATTGGAGTTATTAAATGCAATTTAAATTGATAATAACACTATGCAACAAAAAATATTGTGTCCGAGACCTAAAAACTTTTTTGTATTTTATGAAACCAAAACCATTTTTTATGGTAAATTTTTTTTAATTTTTTTTTTAGATTTCCAATATTCTTTGAATGTGCCTTTAGTATTTGAACCATATTTGAAGTATAAGATCGATAAAGCCAACATACCATTTAAATTAAAGAAAATTATGAGGGCTAAAAACGCTTAAAACATCGCATTCATGTAGAGATTGAAGTTTGTAACTGTCGTTAAAAAAAGTCGTTTTTTTTCATGGTTTTTACTGGCACGAAAAAAAAACCATAAAAAATAGAAAAGAATTCGCAATAACATTGTTTGTTCCCTTTTTAAAGCTAACATCCTAACGAACAAAACAGTGCTTATAACTCATAAACTTTTTGTGCAAAATGGTCCATTTGTATGGGAGGTGCCAAAAGGGGCGTCGCAACTTCGCCCATTTTTAATGGACTGTAGGTACTATAAAAGAATTACACTCCACACAATTTCAAGTGTTTGTATGTGCAGGAATCCAAGTTATAAGCCGTTGACTTTTTGTGCAAAATGGTCCATTATGGTGTCTAAAGTCCAGTGTAAAATGGGGTTTATTGGCAGGCTCTTTTTGGTACCTCCCACACGAATGAACTATTTTTCATCAAAGGTTAACAGCTTATAACGTTAACACCAGTACATACAAATAATTGCAATTTTGTTCAGCGTAATGGTTATATGTATAGTACCTACAGTCCAGTGAAAAATGGACGTTATTGCCATGCCCCTTTTGGTACCTCCCACGCAAAGAAATAATTTTGTACGAATAGTTAACATCTTATAACTTTTATACTAGTGCATAAATATAAAATGTTGTACAGTGTAATGTTTATAGTACCTACAGTCTGCCAAAAAATGGACGATATTATCACGCACCTTTTGGTACATCCCAAACAAACGGTCCATTTTGTACAAAAAGTTTAAAGCTTATATCGTGAATACTATTGGATATAAATTCTCAAAACAGTGTAAAGTTTTAAAAATTTCTGCGGTCTTTTTAAAAATGGTAGTTATCACCACACCCGTTTTAGTACCTTCCATACAAAAAGAGCCAAGACATAACAAATTTAAATTTACATTGCTCACAAAGTGAAATTTCTTATTTGTTGATTACACTATGCAACAAAATTTTTGTCCAAGGGCTGTGGATAACAGTTTCTGGTGCAATTACGTGTCACAAACACGAAAAAAAATATTAAACCAGTAAGGAAAGGCTAAAGCAAAATAATACCCTGTACCACAGTGTGGGGTAGGGTATAAAAACGATTGGATCTAAAGAGCCAAATCGGATGAAACATATATATGGGAGCTATAGCGAAATCTTAACCGAATTTCTTAAAATTCGGCAATGTTAGTCCATGGATCAAGAAACTCTACCATCCTAAATTTCAAAACGATTGGATGTAAAATACAGCTTCTATAGGACTAAAGGTCCAAATCGGATGAAACATATATATGGGAGCTATAGCTAAATCTTAACCGATTTTCTTCAAATTCGTCAATGTTGGTTCATGGATCAAGAAACTCTACCATTCTAATTTCAAAACGATTGGATGTAAAATACAGCTTCTATAGAACTAAAGGGCCAAATCGGACGAAACATATATATTGGAGCTATAGCTAAATCTTAACCGATTTTCTTCAAATTCGGTAGTGTTGGTTCACGGATCAAGAAACTCTACCATTATAAATTTCAAAATGATTGGAGGTAAAATACACCTTCTACAGAACTAAAGAGCAAAATCGGACGAAACATATATATGGGAGCTATAGCTAAATCTTAACCGATTTTCTTCAAATTCGGCATTGTTGGTTCATGGATCAAGAAACTCTACCATTCTAAATTTCAAAATGAGTGGATGTAAAATACAGCTTCTTCAGGACTAAAGAGCAAAATCGGACGAAACATACATATGGGAGCTATAGCTAAATCTGAACCGATTTCAACCAAATTCAATAGCGATCTTAACAGCTGCGAAATACTCTAAACTGCAAAATTTCAGAACGATCGTGAAAGGCGACCTGTAGTCGACGAACAACTTTACATGGACAGACGGACGGACAGACATGCTTAAATCGACTCAGCTAGTGATTCTGAGTCGATCGGTATACTTTAAGGTGGGTCTAGCTGTGTTATTTTCAGGTGTTACAAACATCTGCCGTGAAACAAACTTATAATACCCTGTACCACAGTGTGGTGTAGGGTATACAAAATTGTTTATGGTAATTTTTTTTTTTTTTAAATTCCAGCTTTCATGGAAAGTACATTCAGTATTTGGACCATAATTTAAAGTATAAGCCTGATTGAGCCGTGTTATGCCTCAAATTAAAGGGAATTATGAGGGCTATATATGCTTTACATATGCTTACATATCGCTTTCACGTGGAATCTTTGGTTTAGTAACAGTCGTCAAAAATATGAGAAAACCAGTAAGGAAAGGCTAAAGTCGGGCGGTGCCGACTATATAATACCCTACACCACTCTCGTAATATTGAATAACTCTGATATATAAATTTTGTAATTCATGTATAAATAAATTGTTTACATAAAATTACTTTTGGGACATTTTATACTTAAATAATACATTGTACCACATTGTGGTGTAGGGTATAAAAACGATTGGATCTAAAGAGCCAAATCGGATGAAACATATATATGGGAGCTATAGCTAAATCTTAACCGATTTTCTTCAAATTCGGCAATGTTGGTTCATGGATCAAGAAACTCTACCATTCTAAATTTCAAAACGATTGGATGTAAAATACAACTTTTACAGGTCTAAAGGGCCAAATCGGACGAAACATGTATATGGGAGCTATAGCTAAATCTTAACCGATTTTCTTCAAATTTGGCAATGTTGGTTCATGGATCAAGAAACTCTACCATTCTAAATTTCAAAATGATTGGAGGTAAAATACACCTTCTACAGAACTAAAGAGCAAAATCGGACGAAACATATATATGGGAGCTATAGCTAAATCTTAACCGATTTTCTTCAAATGTTGGTTCATGGATCAAGAAACTCTACCATTCTAAATTTCAAAACGATTGGATGTAAAATACAGCTTCTATAGGACTAAAGGGCCAAATCGGACGAAACATATATATGGGAGCTATAGCTAAATCTTAACCGATTTTCTTCAAATTCGGCGATGTTGGTTCATGGATCAAGAAACTCTACCATTCTAAATTTCAAAACGATCGGATGTAAAATACAGCTTCTATAGGACTAAAGGACCAAATCGGACGAAAGATATATATGGGAGCTATATCTAAATCTGAACCGATTTTCTTCAAATTCGGCAATGTTGGTTCATGGATCAAGAAACTCTACCATTCTAAATTTCAAAACGATCGGATGTAAAATACAGCTTCTATAGTACTAAAGGACCAAATCGGACGAAAGATATATATGGGAGCTATATCTAAATCTGAACCGATTTTCTTCAAATTCGGCAATGTTGGTTCATGGATCAAGAAACTCTACCATTCCAAATTTCAAAACGATCGGATGTAAAATACAGCTTCTATAGGACTAAAGGGCCAAATCGGACGAAAGATATATATGGGAGCTATATCTAATTCTGAACCGGTTTCAACCAAATTCAATAGCGATCTTAACAGCCGCGAAATACTGAAATACTTCAGAACGATCGGAGTGAAATTGCGACCTGTAGTCGACGAACAACTTTACATGGACAGACGGACGGACGGACAGACATCGTTAAATCGACTCAGCTAGTGATTCTGAGTCGATCGGTATACTTTAAGGTGGGTATTTCGCAGCTCCCTATTGAATTTGGTTGAAATCGGTTCAGATTTAGATATATATCTTTCTTCCGATTTGGCCCTTTAGTCCTACAGAAGCTGTATTTTACATCCAATCGTTTTGAAATTTAGAATGGTAGAGTTTCTTGATCCATGCACCAACACTGCCGAATTTGAAGAAAATCGGTTAAGATTTAGCTATAGCTCCCATATATATGTTTCATCCGATTTGGCTCTTTAGTCCTGTAGAAGCTGTATTTTACATCCAATCGTTTTGATATTTAGAATGGTAGAGTTTCTTGATCCATGGGCTAACATTGCCGAATTTTAAGAAATTCGGTTAAGATTTCGCTATAGCTCCCATATATATGTTTCATCCGATTTGGCTCTTTAGTCCTGTAGAAGCTGTATTTTACATCCAATCGTTTTTATACCCTACACCACACTGTGGTACAGGGTATTACTTAAGTATAAAATGTCCCAAAAGTAAATTTATGTAAACAATTTATACATGAATTACAAAATTTATATTTCAGAGTAATTCAATATTACGAGAGTGGTGTAGGGTATTATATAGTCGGCCCCGCCCGACTTTAGCCTTTCCTTACTGGTTAAATGATGTTTTTGCTTATATTGAATTCGCCATATGTGATAGAGACATATAAGAGACATTGCAGTTGCATTTTATTTTATGAGGATTGATGTCAGACATTATAAAATTATAGAGAGGACGAGGTTTTATGGCCGTTCGTAACCCTCCATAGAACATGATTTGCAATGTGAGAGCTGAGCTATTGGATGAGATCCGCTCAGATAGTCGGTCAATCAACAATATTTGTGTTTTTTTATTTATGAGGTTTCCATTAAGTGACGCCTTATAGGTGCATGGACATCCAAAGTATTACGCGGCAGTCTTGAAAATATTGGGTGTCTACTTTCGAAGCAAACTATATGTCAGCTACAGGTACTGCAGTAAGGAAAGTTTGAAAGCAGTACTTTTACACAACGGAAATCAGAAACCGTCGATTCCCATTGCTCATGCTGTCAACACTAAGGAATCATACGAAACAATGGCTAAATTGATAAAATACACAACATGACTGTAAAATTTGTTGCGATTTAAAAGTAGTTGGGATGTTATGTGGAATGGAAGGCGGATATACAAAATATTGCTGTTTTATGCCTCTGGGATAGCCGTGCTCGCGAAGATCATTACAGAAGAAAGAAATGGCCAACAAGAATGCACATTACATTGAAGTGAAAACAACATAAAATACACACCTCTCGTCCAAAAAGAAAACATTATTTTGCCACCACTGCATATTAAGCTGGGGCTCTTTAAAAAATTTGTAAAAGCCTTAAGGAAAGATGGCAATTCACTCTCATATTTAAAAACTTTATTTAAAAGTCTTTCTTTTCAAAAAATCGCAGAAGGTGTTTTTGATGGGCCTGAAATAAGGAAACTGATGAAAGATGTGAATTTCGAATCATATTTGACGTCGGATGAAATTGCAGCATGGAGGTGGTTTAAGCTTGTAGTTTCAAATTTCCTTGGATCCAATAAAAGCCCGCAATATGAAACAATGATTAATGATTTGTTAAAGAATTATGAAAAAATTGGTTAGAAATATATTTTTTCTTTATTTATGTATATAACACAAGATTTTTTTGGCGAGCACATCAACGGTTTTTAAAACAGACGAAGATAAAAATATAAACATGCAAAAACCGTTGTTGTGAATAAATTTCATCAAAGGCCGCGAAAGTTATGGCGGTTCCAAATTAAAATTTAAAAAATCTATATATATAAAGAAGAATGTGTGTTTGTTGGTTTGTTTGTACCGTATAGACGTCTAAACGGCTGGATGTACATGTGTGGGGCGTGGTGAAAATAGGGTACTTGAATTTTCGTATTTTATGTATACGTATCTGGTGGCAGTCTACGTGACTGGTCTAAAAATGGGCGTGGCACCGCCCATATAAGCCAAATTTTGAAATTGACTTTTCTTGCACATTTTGTTAGTGAGAGTGCTGTAACTTTGTGCATATGTATCTGGTAGTAGTCTACGTGATTGGTCCAAAAATGGGCGGAAGCGGACCAATGGGCGTGGCACCGCCCATATAAGTCAAATTTTGAATTTTAGATATTTTTCACAATATGTTAGAGAGAGTGCTGTAATTTTGTACATATATATCTGGTGGTAGTCTACGTGATTGTTCCAAAAATAGCCGGGATTGGACCAAAGGGCGTGGCACCGCCCATATAAGCCAAATTTTGAAATTAAGATATCTTGCACAATTTGTTACCGAGAGTGCTGTAATTTTGTACATATGTATCTGGTGGCAGTCTACATGGTTGGTCCAAAAATGGGCGTGGCACCGCCCATATAAGCCAAATTTAAAAAATGTTATATCTTGCACAATTTGTAAGCGAGAGTGCTGGAATTTTGTGTATACGTATCTGGTGGCAGTCTACGTGACTGGTCTAAAAATGGGCCGAATCGGGTCAATGGGCGTGGCACCGCCCATATAAGCCAAATTTTTAAATTGACTTATCTTGCACATGTTGTTAGACAGAGTGCTGGAATTTTGTGCACATGTATCTGGTGGTAGTCTACGTAATTGGTCCAAAAATGGGCGGAAGCGGACCAATGGGCGAGGCCCCGCCCATATAAGCCAATTTTGAAATTGATATATCTTGCACAAATTTGTAGCGAGAGTGCTGTAATTATGTGCATATGTATCTGGTGGTAATCTACGTAATTGGTCCAAAAATGGGTGGAAGCGGACCAATGGGCGTGGTACCGCCCATATAATTAATATTTTGAAATTCAGATATTTTTCACAATATGTTAGAGAGAGTGCTGTAATTTTGAACATATATATCTGGTGGTAGTCTACGTGATTGTTCCAAAAATAGCCGGGGTCGGACCAAAGGGCGTGGCACCGCCCATATAAGCTAAATTTCGAAATTAAGATATCTTGCACAATTTCTTATCGAGAGTGCTGTAATTTTGTGCATATGTATCTGGTGGTAGTCTGCGTGATTGGTCCAAAAATGGCCGGGATCGGACTAAAGGGCGTGCCCGGCCCATATAAGCCAAATCTTAAAATTATGATATCTTGCACAATTTGTTAGCGAGATGCTGTGATTTTGTGCATATGTATTTGGATCGGTTTTGATGACATTTGCAGGGAATGTTCAGATAAGCCTAGAGGGTGACATAGGCTTTATAAGTTCTTGATTGAGGGGACGTGGGTCCGCCCATACAAGCCAATGTTTTTAGTGATTCCTACTGTCCGTACCTACGAATAGATTAACGAGATTCCTACTGTCGCTATCTACATGAACCATGTTTTGATAAATGAACGGCATCGGAAATCTGAAGTCTGGGGCAACGAAGTGGACCGGGTCCAGCTAGTATTGTATAAAATGCAATTTTAAGCGGAATTCGGAAAACTAAAATTACAATCATAAAACATTAGCATTTCTATCAGCTTATGACAAAATATTCGCTGTAGCTTCATTATTCGGATAAATATAGCGAATCAAAAAAATGTTTAATTGAAAAATAATGTAATATATCGAATACCGCGAAATATAAAAATCGAAAAAATATAAGTCTAATATTCACGATTATATGAGGCAATTTTCTGTGGCCTATGTTTGTTTCAAAATTCGAAGTTCACATCATATGTGTTTTATTTTAATAAAAACAATTTATGATTTCATCGTTATCATACGAACATTATTTTTGTGGAAATATAATTTTTGTAATGTGCATAATTTGCACAATCATCAAAATAAAATGACGGCCCTCCGATTTCGGAATAGAGCGTTAAAAATCCTATTATTTTATATACACTTCCGCCATATCTGTACCCCGCACTGGGTGTGCCTTGACGATCATTGCTGAGACAAAAGTGTCACGTTCTTCGCGTACAAGACTTCAATCTTCAAATAAGTATCCATGATTGTTAAGTGCTCCACAGCAGTACGCCCGAAGAACATGGAAATGAATTTCAGACGTTTAAACTATTGAAAATGCCAAGAACAAAATTTGCAATTTTTGAAAAAATTGAAAAAAGTGAATAACATTTAATTCAGCTCAACCTATACATAACTGTCGATGTGCTCCGCGAAATACACTATCAACAAATAGTTCACGCAAGTTTAACAAAGGTTTGGGAAGCTATAGCGGTGGTTCCATTAAGAGCACATCAACGACACCTTTATAGATTTATAGGTATTTCAAGCCGCTATAACCGCTTCAAAAAACACTTGAAATCGCATTTCAAAAAGTTATGAGCTATAATTTTTTGCGGAAAGATCTCACATGAACAGTGCTCATGAAAAATTCTTCCTCCATGTGTCCCTCGTGCTTTTTGTAACTGACCAGTAAAATATATAGTTTGGCCACAACTTATAAAAGAATGGATACAGATATTAACATTTCTGGGACTTTTTTCACAATTTTGAAATGTATGTGCTTATAACTTCTAAAGTTTTTTAGATAACAACAAACTTTTTTGGGAAACAACTTTTATGTTTGTGGTTTATCTAACTCCATCAACGTATGCACCGAAATCTGTACACAAAGCGAGAAAAGGGTAAAACAACATACATTACCCCTGTGTTAACAAATTTTGATATTTGCCCATATGTATGTATTCTTCCAACTAATTTTTCGCTTTATGTATTTCAACAGGTGTAAGTATGTCCCTCAAAATTAATTTCTTGCATTCTCATTTAAACTTTTTCCCCGAGAATCTTGGCGACGTAAGTGACGAACATGGCGAAAGGTTTCACCAAGAATTGAAGTCCATCGAGCGGCGTTATGGGAGATTATATTTGGTTCCTCATTAGAGAAACCGATTTCGAAATCTACAAACGTCAACAAAGAACTCACAATTACTTCTAATGAAACTTGTTCATGTAAATAAACTCAAATTTACATAATATAAATAAATGTAATAATAAAAGCGCTTTTTAAACAGAAATTAAAAAAAAAGATTTTTTGAAATCCCCTTTCCTCTACCAAAAGGGCTATAATTTATCCATAGATTTTCTTCAAATATGCATTATTTTCTTCGCTAGGATGCAAGCTTTTAAAAAATAAAATATTTTCTTCGATTTTTTTCTATTTTTATTTTTTTTTTTGGCGCAGGATTTTTTTTTTTTTTTTTGAAAAAAATCTACTTTTTCCAATTTGTTTAATGACTATTACTAAACCACTGTTTCTAAGTGAAAGAGATATTTCCAACATTGGTAGTCCACATTCATAGCTTTAATTTAACGTATAAGTCGACCTGATCGGGCATATACTCCACAAATTATAGTGCAGATACTAAGGGTACCTTCGACGATAATAGTATTTTTAATAAACATTTTTAAAAAAAAAACGTTACAATAAAAATATTTTTGGTTTTGATTTTATATAACAGTATGCCACAATCTATACAAAAAAATAATTTTTAGGTCTAGGACACGAAAAAAAATGTTTTGTTGCATAGCGATATATAGGGTAATTTCGAGGTTCCCTACATTTGTATTCCCTACACCACACTGTGGTACAGGGTATTATAAGTTTGTTTCACGGCAGATGTTTGTAACACCTGAAAATAACTCAGCTAGACCCACCTTAAAGTATACCGATCGACTCAGAATCACTAGCTGCGTCGATTTAACGATGTCCGTCCGTCCGTCCGTCTGTCCATGTAAAGTTGTTCGTCGACTACAGGTCGCAATTTCACTCCGATCGTTCTGAAATTTTGCAGTTTAGAGTATTTCGCGGCTGTTAAGATCGCTATTGAATTTGGTTGAAATCGGTGCAGATTTAGATATAGCTCCCATATATATCTTTCGTCCGATTTGGCCCTTTAGTCCTACAGAAGCTGTATTTTATATCAAATCGTTTTGAAATTTAGAATGGTAAAGTTTATTGATCCATGAACCAACACTACCGAATTAGAAGAAAATCGGTTCAGATTTAGATATAGCTCCCATATATCTGTGGTCACAATGCATAACAGCATATGTGTGTTTTTGCAAGTTTTCAGGAGAGCATTTTAAAGGTTTGAATCGATATAGCAAAAATATTTATAAACTTATATTGAATTTAGCGCCTGCAATTTCTCAGGACTTGGAAGTGACATTAATTAATACGAACACATTTATATAATTATTTTAATTATAATTGTTAAAGGCTAAAAACTGTTTTATGCTGTTATTCCCTTTTTAAATAAATTAAGTTACAAAACACACAACTCATAGCGTTTTTCCCAAATCAATTTCAGGCTCCCAAAAACGTCATTCCAAAATGGCCCATTTTTATGGGAATTTCTGGAGAGGAGCAGTTGCCACAACTGGAAGATGGGACTATGTACCGACAAGGCCTGCGTACTGAACGAAGCCCTAGGAAGGCTCTATCGACCCATATATAGCGTTTTTCCCAAATTCGTCCGATTTGGCCCTTTAGTCCTACAGAAGCTGTATTTTATATCCAATCGTTTTGAAATTTAGAATGGTAAAGTTTATTGATCCATGAACCAACACTACCGAATTAGAAGAAAATCGGTTCAGATTTAGATATAGCTCCCATATATCTGTGGTCACAATGCATAACAGCATATGTGTGTTTTTGCAAGTTTTCAGGAGAGCATTTTAAAGGTTTGAATCGATATAGCAAAAATATTTATAAACTTATATTGAATTTAGCGCCTGCAATTTCTCAGGACTTGGAAGTGAAATTAATTAATACGAACACATTTATATAATTATTTTAATTATAATTGTTAAAGGCTAAAAACTGTTTTATGCTGTTATTCCCTTTTTAAATAAATTAAGTTACAAAACACACAACTCATAGCGTTTTTCCCAAATCAATTTCAGGCTCCCAAAAACGTCATTCCAAAATGGCCCATTTTTATGGGAATTTCTGGAGAGGAGCAGTTGCCACAACTGGAAGATGGGACTATGTACCGACAAGGCCTGCGTACTGAAAGAAGCCCTAGGAAGGCTCTATCGACCCATATATAGCGTTTTTCCCAAATCAATTTCAGGCTCCCAAAAACGTCAATCCGAAATGGCATATTTTGACGGGAATTTCTGGAGAGGAGCTGTGGCCACAACTGGAAGATGGGACTATGTACCGACAAGACCAGAAATCGATTTGGGAAAAACGCTATATGTGGGTCGATAGAGCCTTCCTAGGGCTTCTTTCAGTATGCAGGCCTTGTCGGTACATAGTCCCATCTTCCAGTTGTGGCCACTGCTCCTCTCCAGAAATTCCCGTCAAAATATGCCATTTTGGAATGACGTTTTTGGGAGCCTGAAATTGATTTGGGAAAAACGCTATATATCGGTCGATAGAGCCTTCCTAGAGCTTCATTCAAGTTGTGGCCACTGCTCCTCTCCAGAAATTCCCATAAAAATGGGCCATTTTGGAATGACGTTTTTGGGAGCCTGAAATTGATTTGGGAAAAACGCTATACATGTGTCGATAGAGCTTTCCTAGAGTTTCTTTCAATATGCAGGCCTTGTCGGGACATAGTCTCTAGGACTTCTTTCAGTATGCAGGCCTTGTCGGTACATAGTCCCATCTTCCAGCTGTGGTCACTGCTCCTCTCCAGAAATTCCCATCAAAATGGGCCATTTTGGAATGACGTTTTTGGGAGCCTGAAATCGATTTTGGAAAATCGCTATATGTGGGTCGATAGAGCCTTCCTAGGGCTTCTTTCAATATGCAGGCCTTGTCGGTACATAGTCCCATCTTCCAGTTGTGGCCACTGCTCCTCTCCAGAAATTCCCATCAAAATGGGCCATTTTTGGAAGGACGTATTTGGGAGCCTGAAATTGATTTGGGAAAAACGATATATGTGGGTCGATAGAGCCTTCCTAGGGCTTCTTTCAATATGCAGGCCTTGTCGGTACATAGTCCCATCTTCCAGTTGTGGCCACTGCTCCTCTCCAGAAATTCCCATCAAAATGGGCCATTTTTGGAATGACGTATTTGGGAGCCTGAAATTGATTTGGGAAAAACGCTATACATGGGTCGATAGAGCCTTCCTAGGGCTTCTTTCAGTATGCAGGCCTTGTCGGTACAAAGTCCCATCTTCCAGATATGGTCATATATTTTCTTCCGAGGTTCCCTAGTTATCAAATCTATTCTATATGCCCTCTAGGTCAGATGGTAATTTTTTTAAACAAAATGATATGTTTTTATCATGGTAACTTAATTTCACTTTAAAATACGCTCTAGTTTTCGAGAAAAACCTAATTTTCCTCAAATACCCCGACTTTTAATTTTCATATTAGGGTTTGTGTCTTCGCTAGTACGTATTTATCTTCACACACATGATATATCTTTCGTCCGATTTGGCCCTTTAGTCCTATAGAAGCTGTATTTTACATCCAATCGTCTTGAAATTTAAAATGGTAGAGTTTCTTGATCCATGAACCAACATTGCCGAATTTGAAGAAAATCGGTTAAGATTTAGCTATAGCTCCCATATATATGTTCGTCCGATTTTGCTCTTTAGTCCTGTAGAAGCTGTAGTTTACATCCAATCATTTTGAAATTTAGAATGGTAGAGTTTCTTGATCCATGATCCAACACTACCGAATTTGAACAAAATCAACATTGCCGAATTTGAAGAAAATCGGTTAAGATTTAGCTATAGCTCCCATATATATGTTTCGTCCGATTTGGCCCTTTAGTCCTATAGAAGCTGTATTTTACAACCGATCGTTTTGAAATTTAGAATGGTAGAGTTTCTTGATCCATGAACCAACATTGCCGAATTTGAAGAAAATCGGTTAAGATTTAGCTATAGCTTCCATATATATGTTCGTCCGATTTTGCTCTTTAGTCCTGTAGAAGCTGTATTTTACATCCAATCATTTTGAAATTTAGAATGGTAGAGTTTCTTGATCCATGATCCAACACTACCGAATTTGAACAAAATCAACATTGCCGAATTTGAAGAAAATCGTTTAAGATTTAGCTATAGCTCCCATATATATGTTTCGTCCGATTTTGCTCTTTAGTCCTGAAGCAGCTGTATTTTACATCCAATCATTTTGAAATTTAGAATGGTAGAGTTTCTTGATCCATGAACCAACACTACCGAATTTGATGAAAATCGGTTAAGATTTAGCTATATCTCCCATATATATGTTTCATCCGATTTGGCTCTTTAGATCCAATCGTTTTTATACCCTACACCACACTGTGGTACAGGGTATTATTTAAGTATAAAATGTCCCAAAAGTAAATTTATGTAAACAATTTATACATGAATTACAAAATTTATATATCAGAGTTATTCAATATTATGAGAGTGGTGTAGGGTATTATATAGTCGGCACCGCCCGACTTTAGCCTTTCCTTACTGGTTAAAGATAAAAACATAAATTCAAATTGAATGGGGAATGTTTATTATCATTTGAAAGAACATTCTTTGGCATTTATTTTTTGATGATTATGTCTTTCAAATGTTGGCCGCGGCTACGTCTCAGATGGTCCATCCGTTGAGTCCAATTTTCGATGACTCGTTCGAGCATTTCGACTGGTAACTGGCGAATGACATGCGTGATGTTTTGCTCCAAGGCCTGAATCGAAGCGGGTTTGTCCGCATACACTTTAGACTTTACATATCCTCACAGAAAAAAGTCTAACGGTGTGATATCACACGATCTTGGTGGCCAATCGACCGGCCCAAAACGTGAAATTATCTGCTCACCGAAGTGTTCTCTCAATATATCCATTGATTGATGCGATGTGCGGGGGAAGTGGCGCCGTCTTGTTGAAACCAAATGTCGCTGAGATCAGGAGCTTCAGCTTCATTTCAGGCATCAAATAGTCGGTTATCATGGCACGATAACGGTCGTCATTGACGGTTACGTTCTCGCCGGCATCATTTTTGAAGAAATATGGACCGATGATTCCGGTACGTCAGATCGGGAATCGGTCAATGGCAAAAAGAGAGCTAAAATATTTCGTGGGTCGAAATTATTTTAAAAAAAAATGGACCTAGCGCAATTGCCGAATAATTATTTTATTAATAAAATTGAATAATTTGTAAACGTTGTTCAGGCGTAAGTCTTTCTATGATGAAATGCCAAACAATGCTTAACAAAAATAACATGACACAACTCACACGTGATCTGTCAAAAAAGGCTATTGAAAAAAGTATCTCTACTTGGATCACCCTATACTTGGAAAATTATGGTCCATATACTAAATTAAAAACCAAAATAACATGACAGCATGACACGACTCACACGTGATCTGTCAAAAAAAGGCTATTGAAAAAAGTATATCTACTTAGATCACCCTATATAAGTAAACATAATGTTGTAAAACATATTAATATCATAATCCAAACAAATTATCATTTTGCGACAAACGTTTTCTCGTTTATTGAAAAACTGGCATTGCTTGTGACACATGAAATGTTTGCAACAAACGTCCCGCAAAGTTTGGCATAAACAGGCATTGCTTGTGACACACACAATAACCGTTTGCACCAAACGTTTCACAGTGTTTGTAATAAATATAAATCATAACGTTAAGTACACTAACCGTTTGCTATAAACGTTTCTTTGGGTTTTGGGATAAACCAAACAAGTTAGCGAAAAACATAGACCACAAACGAAAATCGTTTGTCTAATTTGTTGTTTGTCGTTTGGGAGCAACAAATTTTTTCTTTGCGTGTAGTTTTATCGTAAAGCTTGATAGACCATGGAAAAAATTAACCAATTCCGAAGAAAATCGCTGCGTAATTTATAAACTTATAAGTAATTTAGTCAACTTACCCATACCTTTCAACTTAGCTGTAGCGCACGATAAAAGTTTTAGAATGTTTATGACAGATTTGCTAAATTACCTACAACTTTTTAAATCAAGCTAAACGATAAAATTATAAAAATAAATAAAATTTGACATATTGCTATATTACAAATTTTTTTAGAAACTATTAAAAATATATAAAACAAGAAAGAAAGTTTTAGTCGGGTAAACCGACTAAGGTATACAATCACTTTGTGAGTACCAGAAGGGGTTTATCAAATACACCTTTTTTCGCTAAACATTAGATACTTTAAATTCATTGCACTGTGCCGACTTATAAGCATTTATGTGCACTGGTATAAACGTTATGAGACATTAAATTGTGGTATGATTTGGGCATTTTGTGTGGGAGTTACAAAAAGGGGCGTGGCAATAACGTCCATTTTTCACAGGGCTATAGACACTATAAAAACATTACACTGTACAAAATTTCAAATATTTTTATACACTGGTGTTAATGTTATAAGCTGTTAACTTTTGGTGCAAAAAGGTACCTTTGTGTGGGAGGTACCAGAAGGGGCGTGGCAACAACACCCATTTTCCCCTGGACTGTAGGCAATATAAAAGCATAATACTGTACAAAATTTCAAGTATTTTATACACTGTTATTAATGTTGTAAGCTGTTATATTTTGGTGCAAAATGGTGCATTTGTGTGGGAGGTACCAAAAGGGAGTTGATAGCGACTAATAAGCTAATACTATGTACGGAATTTCAAAAGATTCTAATAGGTAGTATAGCAGTTATTAAAGAATCAATATTTCACAACATTTTAACCCTTTGTGGGGGAGGTACTAGAAGGAGTGGACCAATATGGCCCATCTTCGAACTTAGCCGGAGATAGAAAAAAATATGACCACATACCAAATTTGAGGTCAATCGGTTACTCCTTTCGAGAGTTATCGTGCGCCACCAGTCAGCAGACAGACAGACGGACAGACAGACGGACGGACATTGCTCATTCGACTTAAAATGACCCAAAACGGATTTCCTCCGAACATACTTGGGGTCTTAGGTCACTCCTTCGACGTGTTACACTTTTTTCCGTAGCAAATGATATATACCCTCGTCACACTAAAGTGAGGGTATAAATATATAATTTTTACGCCATATTTTGGCACATATATTCGAAACCGTTCAACAGATGAAAAAAGTGGTATTAGAAAAAGTTAAAGGGCATAAAATTTCCAATTCCAATTTCAATTGATATCCATTGTTCACAAGTTGTGGCCAAATATGTGGTGTAACCTCTCCATTTATGCATATCGCCGTATATAACGATAACAAGAGCTAATTCAATGAAATTCATTTATAGCCCGTGATCTGTATTATCCAATATACCCAAATCAAGAGCAAAATCGTATACCGCAAAAAAAGTTGTCCTCTTTTATATACATTTACAGATATTTTGATTGCGTTTTCAAAATGTGTTTTGATAAAAAAATCTTAAAAAATAGATCGCATCATTTCACCACATCCAAAATTAGACTGTCGCTAAAAAAGACGTCTAAGAAAATGACTTCAAAATTTAAAAAAAATATCAATTGGTGTAATCATTTTTGAATTCCAATCTAAAAGATTAAAATGTTAAAAACTTTCACAATTATGTATAATGGGTGTTACAACACAACTTTCTCCTCACCTTAGAGAGGAGGGTATACATATATCATTTGGTACGAGCCAAAAGTGTAGCACATCGAAGGAGTGACCTAAGACCCCAAGTATGTTCGGCGGATATCCGTTTTGGGTCATTTTATGTCGAATGAGCAATGTCCGCCCGTCCGTCCGTCTGTCTGTCTGTCTGTCTGCTGGCTACTGCGCACGATAACTCTCGAAAGGAGTAACCGATTGACTCCAGATTTAGTATGTGGTAATATTTTCTTCCATCTCCGGCTAAGTTCGAAGATGGGCCATATTAGTCCACTCCTTCTAGTACCTCCCCCACAAAGGGTTAAAGTGAAATATTGAATCACCCTTATCGGGATTAAAATTCCACGCGGAATTTGTTCCCTTTTCAATGTGCAATTTAGGGAACAAATTTCGTGGGGAATTTTATTCCCGATAAGGGTGATTATTTAATAACATCTATGCTACTTATTTGAATCCTCTGCAATTCTACACATAGTATTAGTTTATTAGTCTCTATTACCTCGAGGAAAATGGGCGAAGTTGCCACGCCCCTTTTGGTACTTCCCACACCCATTTTGGTACTTCCCACACAACTGGACAATTTTGAACCTAAAGTTAATAGCTTATAACTTTATTACCACTTCATACAAAGACTTGAAATTTTGTACAGTGTAGTGGTTTGATAGTGCCTACAATACAGTGAAGAATGGGCATTATAGCAACGCTTCTTTTGGTACCTCCCACACAAATGGACCATTTTGTACCAAAAGTTACGAGCATATAACATTAATACCAGTGCATACAAATACGTGCAATTTTGTACAGTGTAATGCTTTTATAGCACCTAGAGTCCAAAGAAAAATGGGAGTTATTGGCACGCCCCTTTTGGTACCTCCCACACAAATGGACCTTTTTACACCAAAAGTTAACAATTTATAACATTAATACCAGTGCACATAAATACTTGAAATTTTGTACAGTGTAATGCTTTTATAGTACCAAGAGTCCAGAGAAAAATGGGCGTTATTGGCACGCCCATTTTGGTACCTGCCAAACAAATGGACATTTTTGTACCAAAAGTCAATAGCTTTTATTTTAATATCGTTACATACTTTAAAGTTATTAAATGCAATTTAAATTGATAATAATTTAATTGAAAAAAAAAATAAATATATTTACTAATATTTTTTTGGGACTCAAGGTGAGGGGATTCATAAGTCGGTTTACCCGACTGAATTTTCTTACTTGTTTTTTAAAGCAGTGTACAGTACATTCAAAACAAGTAGTGTACAGTACCATCAAAATCGATTATTTATTTCAGGTGTTACAAGCGATTGAATGAACAAACCTTTCTGAAAAATAGCAATTCCGCCGTCTTTAAATTGCTCATAACTTTTGAACACAATTTGTATACCATACACTCAACTGTGGTACAGGGTTGTGCATATGTTTGTAACGACCAAAAAGAGAAGAAATAGAACAATAGTTTATTATACCGATCGACATATAATCACTTTTTGAGTCGATTTCGCCATGTCCGTCTGTCTGTCCTTGTATTCTTGTGATCAAAGTACATGTCGCAAATATCGTCCGATCTCGACGAAACTTTACACATATCTTTTTTTGGCCCAAGGACGATTCCTATTGAATTTGATTAAAATTGGGTATTCCGAAACTGTGTCAAAAATATCTGTCACCTCACCGACAAAAATCTCTTAAGCCCTTTTGAACGAAGCCCCCTGGAACACGTAGGCCAACGCCAAAGTCATACGGAGTATGATCATCATAATTTTTATGGCGATAAATGAGCCAAGATATTGAGTTGACAACAGCATAAAATCCCCTCCCTCCCAAAAAAAAAATAAGGACAAAAACCCATACCGCGCTGAGTTACAACATCGTCAACGATGTACATAATTAAATGTCGACAATTAATCACATTGTTTGGACCCAAACAAAAAATATAAGGGGGAGTGAGATAAATGAAACGACTATCTTGCAGAACCAACAATAACAACTCCAGTTTCAGCTGCCACGCAACAGGAGCTGAGAGATGAAGCAGCAGCAGCAGAGGAGGCGGAGGTGGGCAACATAAAAATATCCTGAAAATTAATATGCGTTAAAATGAAATGGTCAACAAACAAACAGACAGACGAGCGGACAGACAGACAAAAGTGCACTGAACACCGAACTCGGAACGGTGGACAACCGAACTCATTAAAATATCCGCTGGCTGATGGCAGGACAGATTGCATACTCCAACGCGTTGTTCACTCGGTTGCTGGGATATAGTATTTTTTTTGGTTATTCCAACAAACCAAAACCAACAACCCAGAGAAACACTACACAACACGATATCCGAAACATATTCGAAATTCTCATTCGTATCTGTGTTTGTCTGTCCCTTACGTCTATCTGCAGATACAAATTCATTCTACATACAACACATACAAATGTACTTGGGTATGTATTTCATCTGCAGCTTCAATCCAATCCCTATGAAAAAGTCGTGGGAGCAATTATAATCATTTCCTTTTTCGGTCGTTCGGTCTGTTGGTGTGTCCGTCATTTCGAGAGCTATACGAATTTTTGTCGCTGTAATCGTTGTCCAACAACTCCAATGTACATCAGTGACATCCATAAAAAAACACAAAGATTTACTTAACACAACATTATCATTCACATATGAAACACACATATAAAGGGTCATACATTAGGGTGGGGATAGAAATACATCGAACTATTTACCTGCTGTTATAATTCTCTGTATTTTTCGTTAATCAAAAGAATAATTCTACACCATATCATCCAGCCGGATCTGCCAGACATCCTAGAAAGGCCGAACCCAGTATATCCAGATGTCAACGTGGAACAGGACAACAGCAGGTGCTCAATGCTATACAATTCTTCCTCAAATGCACAGCTTCTTTATAAGTCATTGGACTCAATTCCCAACCTTATGGCGTGTACGCCGACCAGGCTGTGTCCCGTCATAACTGAAACCACTGTATACAGTTTTTTAGCGCGAGGAAATATCTTTACCTTCTCAGGTCGTATCCTTACCCTTCTGATGTGAACTTCTGCCCATCTCTCATTGGAAATTCTGAGTGTTTTTTAACTAACCAATATATGCTAAAGACCCAACCTTAATAAGCATAAGCAACTGTGCGAATACAACTTTTCGTTAAGTTCTTTCAGCTCTCTCTCAGTACCCATTTACCTAAGAAAGGTCCCAAACTGAACGCACTTTCCATACGGAATTGGTTATGCATATTATGGTTGCACCTTAATTCTTCGAGAATTTGTTGTAGACCATTTGCTACAATGTTCATCGGATTTACAGTTCCCCAGGATATTCACATGCCCAGGTACCCATATGCGGTATATGTTCAACTGCTTAGTCATCGCGTTAAGAGATCTGCTGCAGCCGACGAATGTTTGTGAATTTAGGGATGCAGCATCCAGAGATTTTATAGAAGCCTGTCAGTCAGAGTAACGGACGAATCAGTGTTGGTCACTACGTTGCGATTCAGCTACCTGGCGACTTCCCTTATTGGCATTATGTCGGCTTGATAGACACTTAAGTAGTCTCTGAGCTACATTAAAACAATGTTTTTTACACTTTAATCTGAAGGAAATCAAGCTCTGAATCAATTGCAAAGAAGAGGTAATTACTACTTCCAGGTATTCTGCCAACATATTCCTCTCTGGCAGGCATCTTAGCGACAAAGCTGCAGCGTTGGTATACATATAGTCCACTCGGTCGATTACCATTGCACTACAATGTGATATCCTTATGCTGCCGTAGTTCTTTACACCATCCAGACTTCAGGTGCGGCAGAACAGTTCTTGATTGTCCCGGCAATATCTCTTCTTCTAATGCCACTGGTGAGGGATGTTCTCCGACGACGATATTCATCAGGTATTTATTACGGATTTTAACCATTTGGCTTCGCTTTAGTTAGTGCATATCTCTTCTGATCCGTCTGTGTGGGAGGGCCTATCTAGAGAATTGTTGCGATGGTTACACCAAATGATGATGGGTCACTGTCTTATTGGACGGCACGCAGAAAGATAATGACTTTTGCAGAAGCTATGGAGACGAAAAGGAGGAGGAATCAATGGAATACTTTCTGTGTCTGTGCTCCGCTTTCTCTAGAAGGCGGCAACCAACTTTAGGCTCTTATTTCTTTCGGGAGTTAGCTAACAAGGCTGATGTTGCAATCCGCCAACTTTTGAGCTTTTAAAGCAATCAAATTAGTTCAACGGGAGGATAATTTATGTTTTTCCTTACGTCCCTGGGGTAACTCAATGAACTGTATAGTCTCTTCACATCCTGCCAATACACAAGATGTGAAATGTTCAATATCGACGAGTCCATGAGAAGGTACCCTGCCTTTAATTATAAAACGACATTCTAGAAGGTCCGTATATTTCTTCCACAGTGTTGTTTGCTCATATTTGGTGTCCACAATGGCGCGGCATAGTTTGCCACGAATCGCCATGTCGCTGCGTAAGAGGTTAATAAGGTGTCGATTCCCCGAGTTATTTTGAGGTCATTGTTCCGATCTCTCATTCTATCGCAGATATAAGTAGTAGTTTCTGCAGCTATAAAACTGCTTTGTAATATGACCCCGATAATCCTAGGGTATTTGGTTGCTGTTACACGGGACCTGCAAAACTTATTCATCCACTTAATTTTTTATTGGCTCTGTTCTGAGTAGAGTGTGCAGCGCTTGAGAACAGATGAGGACACGAGTTGGGGATTGAGTCGTTGATTCTTGGCCAGTAACAATTCAAACAACTACTCCATCCTCATTGCAGTTGAGACACATTCTTGCAATGGGCAGTTAACGGCCTCCGAGAAAGATGTTGTCACGGTAGAACGATATTGTTTCGATGGTCGTGACTGTGTGAATATCGTTCATTGCTGCCTTGCATGATATTCGATCTAAGGGCTCGCTAAGATATTGTTCGATGGTACCTCTATACAATAGTAGATCGTACCTAACATCCCATGAGAGGTTTAAGTTCAACGTGCAATGTTTAAGTTCAACGTTCAATGTGTCTTAACCTTAAGTAGCTTCGTCGCATCGTGTTCATATTTCGGTGAAAATATTTGGTCACAGCCAGTTATGGTCCTAATGTCAGCATTCTGACATCTGTGTACATTCTTTCACTGAGTATCGGACTCTCGGCCAATTGTTTTGTAGATAGATAATAAGGTATCCTCTAATGCCGCCTAAGTAGTGACATGATGATCTTATTTCAACTTTGTTGCAGCAGAGGACATAAAGAGGCTGTCGAATGTAATCTGTAGAATTTTTTGGGTGTTTTGTGGTCGCCATCGACCTGTCTTTCTAATTCAACAAGAAGAAGTCCGTGTTGTAAAGAGATTTTGCCAATGATTTTGTGGGTGATTTCAATAAGTTTATCATAGTAAAGAAGCTTGGTATTTTTAACGCATAATTTGCACAGCCGGTCGCCAAGAGCGTGAAGTCGTCGGGATAGGGGATGAGTTCTCTTACTTTTTAATTGTAGTGGTTCTTGATTTATTGCGCGGAAAATCAACAAATGACTGACATCACCACATACTCGTATAGTTTATTATACGGCATGGCAGAACAACAAACACGAGGACCGATCGTGGTCGGGGCTGATTAAGGCCGTGGAATATCTGTATAGTAAAGGCGGTTAATGCTATATTGGTGCTACACAGCCTGCATACTATGGGAACTACCCTACCCATCGTCCATACCTCGGGGACTATAAGGGTAGATGGAGACAGGTTGAGCATGAATATGCCATCAGGCCCAAGGATCTTTGATGTCTTAGTATTTGCAAAGGTCTGTGCAACCTTGCTGGATGTGAAGGTCTGTGGTTCTGCGATGAGCCAAATATCATGTTCCTTCCTAATGATTCTCAGTTTAGCTCTGTTTCTCTCAGGGTACTCAATGAAAAACCGGGCATTGTAACTTGCGCGCCCTTCGGGTTCAGAAATGGTTGTGTTCCCAAAAGTGTATTGTAGTTCGTTCTGGGAATTAGTATGTCATCGAACATTCAGATGTAGCCACACTTCTGCAGTCCATATAGGGACCACGTGGCCAATGATTTGATGGCGAAAATCTATATATTTCTCGCAGCAGAGAAACTGACAAGGTCAGCCAATATTTATCCTCCCATAGACATCATCGGTTTTGGTACTGGCTGTCAGAAACCTAACTGAATAAAGGACTGAGGCCCACACATATAATTTATTAGTCATCTCTTCACGGTGTTGGGAAGACTGTTTTCATAATGTCTCTGAAGAGAATGGCATTGCTGACTGTGTCAAACGCCTTAGATAGGTCATCATCCACGAGGACTGTTCGTGGGCACGGTTGGGCCTGGATAAGATCATGGCATATCTGTGGGGTAGTACCGGTTAACGCTGCTTGCGAAACCCATGCTGATTTTAGGCAATCTGAATAAGTTTCGCTAAGGTGTGGATGAGTAATAACTGCAGAGTCTTAGCTACAAGGGACAGCAGCGATATTGGACCGCATGAGTCTCCCAGCTATCTTTCCTGGTTTTAGTATGGAATTACCTTGCCCATCATTAATACATCGGGGACAATAAAAGTAGTAAGCGACAGATTGAGCATAACAGTCAAGTACTATACTCCCGATGCATCCAGATGTTTGAACATCAGCAGGCCCAAATGCCTTAGATGTCTTTCCATTCGGTTTGCGCAATCTTACTCGATGTGAAGTTCAACGGGGGGCCTAAGATTATGTGCAAATTAAAAATTATTTGGACCGAAATTCTGTATATTCCTCGCAGTAAAACTGTATATTCCCCGGCGACATCAGTCATTACTAAATTTAGCCTCTCATAGATGCCATCGATTTTGGGCCCCGATGGTAGAATCGTACAATCGACAAAACAGTGCCGCATATGCCAGGAGGGAGAGAAGTAAATTACGCATGATTTGGTGGCAGAAATCTGTATATTCCTCGGTGGCAGTAAATCTGTATATTCCTCGGCCAAGTCACTCATAGATGTCATAAATTTTGGGACCAGATGGCAGAACCGCACACACGGCTAAACAGTGTCGGATATGCCAGGTAGGACGAGCGTAAATTACCGATGATTTGGTGGCAGAAATCTGTATAGTCCTCGAAGTTAATCTGTATCTTCCACGGCCAGATCAGACATTACTAAATTTAGCCACTCACAGATGTCTTTGGTTTTGGGACCCTATGGCAGAACCATACAATAGACTAAACAGTGCCGGATATATCAGGTGAGATTCATTGGCAACATCCTCAATGAAGGTGGCGTAGTTTAACATCAGCATGTATATGTCAAAAGGTCCACGTGCCCTTTGATGTCTGGGAATGTAATGACTTAGTATTCGCAATGGCCTGGTTCAGCGGTGATTCTCCTTTTGGAACTGCTTCTCTCGTGGTGCTCAATAAAAAGTCGGCTAAAATGGATCACGCACCTTTTGGGATCAGAAACCTTTGTGTTTCCGCACCGTATTATAGCTGGTAGGTAGTAGTTCAGAGGCGGCCGCATTTCTGTACTCCATATATGAACCAGATGGTGGATAATTTAAGGGTGAAAATCTGCATAGTCCTCACAGCAGATAAACTAGTAAGATCAGCCAGCGCTAAATTTAGTCTTTCACGGAGGTCATCGATTTTGGGAACCGATGCAAGAGGCTAAACAGTGCAATAGGCTAAACAATGCCGGATATACCCGATGAGATTTATTGGCAACATCCTCAATGAAGGTGGCGTGGTTTAACATCAGCATGTATATGTCAAAAGGTCCACGTGCCCTTTGATGTCTGGGAATTCCCAATGGTCTGGTTCAGCGGTGAGCCTCATGAATCACCTTTTTGGTCTGCCTCTTTCGTGGTGCTCCATGAAAAGTCGGCTAAAATGGATCCTTTTGGGATCATAACCGTTTGTGTTCCCGAACCGTATTATAGCTTGCAGGGTAGTTCAGAGGCAGCCGCATTTCTGTACTCCATATATGAACCAGATGGCGGATGATTTAAGGTTGGAAATCTGCATATTCCTCACAGCAGAAAAAACTGGTAATTTAGCCTCCCGCGCTTCGGATGACATTGGCAACTTCGCCATCTGTAAATTGTTGGGATACCTCTTCGGCTCGGATAGTATGAATATGACGCTTAACTTTATTTTACGAAATATCATTCTCAGGGTTATCTATAAAAAGTCGGTTAAAATAACTCATGTACTGTTATTTAGCTAATTATAATTGCAGTCTGACGACCATCTATTTTAACAGCATATCCTATGTTAGGTGTGGTGCTTGCTGATGTTGCTGGTGAAAAGACTTGGTAGGAGCGCATCCACTGCGTTCAGTTTCTTCCCTCAATACACAAACAAAATTTGTTTGCTTTGCCAAATTAATATAGATTTTTTCGGCCAACTCTAATATACATATCGTATAAACAGCAGTTGAAGTCAATCTTTTGCTGGATTGCGGCTCTTCGAATGAAATGGTTGGTTGTTGGCTTTCTCATTTTAAGTGTGTGTAAATGAGCAGTTTATCATTTGGGGCTTTTGAGTTTTTTTCATCATTTCGTTTTTTTTGCATTTTGTATTGCTACAGAACACTGAACAACTGTGATTTTTATCTGTTTGTATGGCATATAATAACAATAATTCTTAAAGTGGGGGAAGGTCAACATCTCAGAGACTTTTCGAACTTTCAGCAACTGCAGTGACACAAAGGGCAGCACCAACACCGGCAACAGAAACAGTGACTGAGGCACTGACTGAGGCAGTGGCAGAGGCATCAGCAGTAGCCAAACGAGTGAACAGCATTGGCTTATGGGGACAATGTGGCTTTAAACTCATCGTCGGGCATTAATTGTCAGTGCCACGAATGTTAATGTTGCAAATAAAGACCAAACGAAGTTATTTTGATAGGTATGGGGTAAGTGTTGCATACGCACAGTGGTCCCTAGAGAACATAGGAATACCTGGAAAACATACGGCAGTAATTACCCAGTCAACAATTTTCCGAAAAAGCAATCGAGTAGGGAATTAAGCAGCTTTGTGCGTACTAATTCCCCACTCGCTTCCAAACCCGATTCCTTTTATAAAGGAATGAGACTTCCAGAACTAATTCTGAATTGCTGTAAAAAGAATGCCTTCTTTTTTTGAGTTTTTCACCAGGTTAGAAAAATGAAAAAAAAAATATTTTCTTTCGTTGTCATTTCTCTTTATTTTCAATTTTTAATTTGTTTTATATATGTATATATATTCATTTTGTCACTCCATTTGTAACACCTCTAAATATTGATCTGAGACCCCATAAAGTATATATATTCTTAATCGTCTTAAAATTCTAAAACGATTTAGCCATGTCCGTCCGTCCGTCCGTCTGTTGTAATCACGCTACAATCTATAATACTTGAGCTAGGTGGCTGAAATTTGGTATAGATACTTCTTATAGCTGCAGGTAACTTGGGATTGAAAATCGGTCCATATTTAGATATAGCTCCCATATATACCATCTAACTTGTTGTTATTCCTACTGTTCACATCTACTATATTTTTTGTGTTTTTCGGTGTTATTATACCCTACACCACGCTGTGATACAAGGTATTATAACTTTGTGCATTTGTTTGGAACACCCAAAAGGAGAAGAAATAGACCTATCGTTTATTATACCGATCGACTTAGAATCACTTTCTGTGTTGATTTAGCTATGTCCGTCGGTCTGTCCGTCTTTTAACCAAAGTAAATCATATGTCATTACCCAGTAAAAATTACTGGTTATATTTGAAACAGACTCGCCCAGTCAGTTTCAAATATAAGTTTATATATAAATCTGAACCGATTTTCCCTGAATACGCATTCATATAAAAAGTCCCGTTTCTGTCGAATTTCGTACTGATCGGATATAAAATACAGTCTCTACAGCGCTTATATGTCAAGTCGGGGGTTACACATATATGGGGGCTATATCTAAATGTGAATAATAAGAAACCTCTTTCTGCCAAATTTCATACTGATCGGATATAAAATAAAGTTTTTACAGCGCTTACAAATCAAATCGGGGCTAACAAATATATGGGGGCTATATCTAAATCTGAACCTTGGGCCAGAAAAAAGATATGTGTAAAGTCCAAGCAGATTTTTACCATGGAACAATACACGCCACGCGAGCGCTCTGAAATAGTTGAAATTTACATTCAACAGAAGAAGTCAATTGTGAAAACTCAAAAAACAAAATTATCATGTCCGATGAAGCCCATTTCACATTGAATGGGACCGTAAATAAGCAAAATTGCCGTATTTACGCCACTGAAAATCCTCAGGAGATTCAAGAATTGCCTCTTCATGACGAAAAAGTCACAGTTTGGTGCGGCGTTAGTGCGAAAACGGTCATTGGGCCGTCTTTCTTCCAAAACGAAAATGGCCATGATGTTACCATCAACCAGGAGCGTTATCGCGACATGATGACCAATTTTGTGATGCCAATTATTCGTCGAAAGCGTATGAGGCAGTTCTGGTTTCAACAAGACGGCGCTCCACCCCACACAAGTCGCATAACAATCGATTTTCTGAAGAATTTGTTTCCGGGCCGTTTGATGTCGAAAAGTGGTGATTTGGACTGGCCACCGCGTTCGCCCGATTTGACGCCGCCTGACTTTTTCTTGTGGGTATATTTGAAGTCAAAGGTTTACGTTAACAAGCCAAGGACCGTAGAAGAGCTCAAGGACAACATTCGTGAAGAAATAGCCGCTATTCCGGCCGAAATGTTGGCGAAAACGATGGAAAATGCTGCAAAAAGGGCACAATACGCCATCAACGCCAGAGGCGGCCATTTGAGAGATATCATATTCAAAAATTGATGTAAACAAATCTACTTGGAACAAATTAAATGATTAAGATTTCCAACCGCCAAATTTTTATTTTTTCTTTGATTTTTTTTTAAAAAACATGGGTCCGTCGAATATGGGCAACCCTGTATATACGATAAATATTGTTGTTGAAAATGTAACTTACATTTTCTACTACTGCGGAAGAATTTTTACTGCTCCGAATCACTGTACCCCAAAACATACAACTAATAATTCTGTCTTTTTTCCTTTTTTTTTATTCTTCTGACTTTACTGCAGTTTCTTTGTGAGGCATTTAAAATAAAATGCCCGAGTGTTTTGTGTCCACAAATGCGAGAGTTTATTTCTTATTCGGAAGGCGCCACTTTATACAAATGATTCTGTATCTTTATAATTTTGCAGCGTTTATAAATTGGCATTGTGTGTTTTTAAATTTGTTATTATTATTTGTCTTGCTGGTCGCCCTCTTCTTTGGCATCTTCGGCAGCATCTGCAGATGTGATCCCATTGTTGGCATAAAGAAAAGGTTGAAGGTGGTACCGTGATTGTGACGAAGGCAAAGCCTGAGACAGCAGGCATATGGACGGACAGACCGACAGTCAGACCCCCTACAGAAGTGGCAATGGGCTGTTAATGATCTTTTGATATTTAAAAGCAACCATTGGCAACATTTAACCAAACAAATTCCAAGAATGATATTTCATTAAAACCAAGAACGGCGATCGGACCGAAGGATCGATTTATTTCTGCAAATAATAATCTTATAATTTATGCCATTTCATATGTGACAAATTATGTAAATCATTGGTAGTGATGTCTTCTAAACTAAACTTTTTTTGTGTTTTTATGTATCGTAGATGAAAGACACCCGTCCTCGTTATAATTAAAGTATTTTTTAATTTATTATGATCCTTCGCTTGATTGAAGACTATAAACATTGCTCAGGACTTTGAAGTCGCGCGAGATTGTTTGATTGCCTAAATGCAATAATCGATTAAAAGAGAGGTGGATTACTTTTCCTGTTATTCTACATGCGATGCTTCATTACACTGACCCACAGAGATTTCACTTGCAATCATTATATTTACAGCTCAATCATTTGGAATTTATGACATTCTATGACGTCAAGAAATAAGTAAGGATAAAACAAAATTTAAATAGCAAATCGACTAGCATTTCTGATGTTTAAGGCGTCAATAAGTCATATCAGCTGGGACCTTTGACTTATCATAATGTGGAAAAAGGTTTGAACCGGTTCTCTGCAAATTTTTTGTATATTGTAAATTTTCAATCGAATCGGTTGGCGCATCGTGATTCTTGTTCTACGGTCATTCCAAGAAACTTTGCCGAAGAATCCATATCTCAAAAATAAATGTCGAGCCCCCGCATCGAAAATCACGAAAGCTGAAATTTTGCACATGCATAGACATGAGTGTAGACATAAACCACGGGCGGCTACTTATGCATTCTTTTAGTCATGTCAATCTGTCCGTCTGTTGCAGTCACGCTACAATCTATAATACTGAAGTAAAATTGCTGAAATTAGGTATATATAATTCGTTAGCTGCAGGTAGGCCGGGATAGAAAAATGAGCCATATCGCTCTCTCCGATTTTACTCCTTATTGCCCTATAGACCACAAATTTCAACTGATCGGGCTGAAAAATTAGTAAAATAGGTATTATTATACCTAGAACCCTTCATTCAAACAACGTTCGTAATATGTTTTGATATAGCTCCATACAAAGGTATCTCTAGATTTTACTTTTTAACGCAACAAAATCATCAAATTTCAACGAATTGGACTCAAATTTGGTTATATAAGATTACTAGCTGGACCCGGTCCACTTCGTTGCCCCAGATTGAGATTTCCGATCACGTAAATTTTTGAATCAATCACGAATCCTGCCACCAAATACATACAATACAAAATTATAGCACTCTCGGGAACAAACAAATTGTTCAAGTTATCTCCATTCTTGGCTCATATGGGTGGGGCCACCCAGACCCATTGGCCCGATCCCACCACTCACGTAGACTGCCAACAGATACATATACACAAAATTACAGCGCTCTCGCTAACAAATTATTCAAGATATCCCAATTTCAAAATTTGGCTCGAACGGGCCACGTCCGTTGGTCCGATCCTGACCATTTTTGGACCAATCACGTAGACTGCCTCCATATACATATACACAAAATTACAGCACTTTCGCTACCAAATTGTTTTATATATCTCCATTTCAAAACATGGCTCACAAGGGCGGGGTCACGCCCGTAGGTCGTATCCCGCCCACTCTTGTATCTATCACGTGGACACAAAATTACAGCACTCTCGATCACAAATTCTGCAAGATATCTCAGTTTCCACATTTGGTTTTTATGGGTGGGGCAACGCCCACTGGTCCAGTCCTCCTATTTTTGGACCAATCACATTAACTTTCAGCAACTTCCAGTTGGACCGCAGAAATCTGGGACCACGGTCCTGTCCCAATCATGGTGCAGCCGTTTTGAAGTCCATACGTTACATACATACGAGTACACACATCCAATTTTATATATATAGATTTGTACACAGACACCTAGCCATACAAAGTTCCAGTGCCAAATCTATGGCTTTTCAAATCAACAAACCCGCAAATTTCAACAAATCTCGCTGAAATTTGGTATAATATGAGTTTATTGCGATCCATGGTGGAGGGTATATAAGATTCAGCATGGCCGAACTTAACGCTTTCACTTGTTTTCTATATACTCGTATGTCACTCCAGATGTCTAGGTTTAGATTTGTTTGCTCTCGACTCTACCAAAAAGCTCTTTTTTTAGAAAATATTAAGTATTAAACACAACAATTGTTTTTATTGATTTTTCGAAAGGGAAATTTCTTATTTGTCCAATCGTTTCAACTAAGACAATGTAGCTATGTCCGTCTGTCCGTCCGTCCATCCGTCTGTTGTAATCACGCTTCAATCTATAATACTTGAGCAAGGTGGCTGAAATTTGGTACATATACTTCTTAAATCTGCAGGTATGTTGGGATAAATAATGGGCAATATCGGTCCATTCTTGGATATAGCCCCCATATATAGCATCTCCCCGATTTGAATTCTTAATGTCATAGAGACCACAAATGACAACTGATCGGGCTGAATATTGGGAACTGGGGTTTATTTACTCGTATACCCGGTATCCTTCACAGGAACAACGGTATTATAGGTTCATGTTTTTATATAGCCCCCATACAAAGGTCCCTCTAGATTTGACCTCGTAACGCCACATAAACCTCAAATTTCAACGAATTGGGCTGAAATTTGGTATAATAAGTTTATTAGTACCCGTAACCATTCACATGCGATCCATGGTGGAGGGTACATAAAATTCGGCATGGGCGAACTAAACGCTTTTACTTGTTTTAATTCAATTAAATTATTTCCAAAATTAGATTCAAACTATTATGTTCCCTCAGGATTTTTTGCTACAGACCTCCAGGTGCCGCGAACCACCATGCACTAGGAGAATTGCAATATGTAGGAATTCCTTTAACGACATGCAAGTTCTTCTTGAGACATTGTGCGCTTCTGGCAACAAATGACAGGCGATCACTAGCCATGTCTAACTTATCATGTCCGTCACGACGTGTCACTGCCTTATTGGATGACACGCATAGATATTGGTGGTCTTGCGAAATAACTTTTACATAA
The DNA here is from genome assembly GCA_963930755.1 of Eudasyphora cyanicolor. Classification (NCBI taxonomy): domain Eukaryota; kingdom Metazoa; phylum Arthropoda; class Insecta; order Diptera; family Muscidae; genus Eudasyphora; species Eudasyphora cyanicolor. The sequence continues at coordinate 162,220,212 of OZ005735.1, forward strand.
GCTGTGATGACGAAGAGGAGGATGGATCAGTATAGTACCTTCGTTATCGCGGTGCGCCGCGCTCGCTCTAGAAGGTTGCTGGCTACCCTAGACTCTCATTTCCTTGGGGAGTTATTGGGGGTATAACAATACGTGAATAAAACCAGTAAGGAAAGGCAGAATGTCGGGCGGGGCCGACTATATAATACCCTACACCTACCTAACAATGCGATAAGGGTCATTGCGATAATAATTTGGAATAATTGGTAAATGGGTAAGAACCTATATATGTGGATATATCTACTTCTGAAACGAGAAACATCTTTCTGGAGAATTTTGTAATGATCGGAAGTAAAGTACAACTTCTATTGCGCTTTGTAACCAAATCAGGAGGAACATATATATGGAGGTTATATATAAATCTGAATCGATTTTCACTGAATACTCATTCATGTAAAATAGAAACCTCTTTCTGTCGAATTTCGTACTGATCGGATATAAAATACAGTCTCTACAGCGCTTAGATGTCAAATCGGGGGTAACATATATATGGGGGCTATATCTAAATCTGAACCGATTTTCCCCCAAATGTACTGTCTCTAAGGTATCACGAGACTACTCTCTGTCAATTTTTGTACAAATCGGTTCACAAATGTTGCTTTTACAGTGCATATATGCCAAGTCGGAGGTACATATATATGGGAGCTATATGTAAATCTGAACCGATTTTAACCAACAGGGATCGTCCTTGTACGTAAAGAAAGATATGAGCAAAGTTTCGTTGAGATCTGACCATAATTGCGACCTGTACTTTGATTACAAGAATATATCTACAGACAGACAGACGGACATAGCTAAATCGACTCAGAAAGTGATTACAAGTCGATCGGTATAATAAACAATGGGTCTGTCTCTTTTCCTTTTGGTTGTTACAAACAAATGCACAAATTCATAATACCCTGTACCACAGTGTGGTGTATGGTATAAATAAAAGGTGGCGCAAAAGTAACCTTTCGATGTTTTTTGGCTGTAATTTAAAAAAAAAATGAAAACCTTTGATTCTTCTTGTGGATTATTTTTATTTGGTCTTTTAATTTTTTTACAACAAGTCGAGAATATTATGTCATGTAAATGGCCGCCGCCACAGTTGATTGTCATTTGAGCCCTTTTTATGGCATTTTCAATCACTTTGGCCAAAACTTCAGGCGATAGGTCCTCACATTCTTGACGGATATTGTCTTTAAGAGCTGCAAGAGTCTGAGGCTTGTTGACATAAACCCGCGACTTCAAAAAGCCCCACAAAAAGAAGTCTGGAGCGGTCAAATCAGGCGATCTTGCTGGCAAGTGCAAATCGCCAAAACGGGAGATTAGGCGCCCGGGAATTGCATCCTTCAGCATATCGGTTGTGGCACGTGCAGTGTGTGCCGTTGCACCGTCCTATTGGAACCACATGTTTTCCAATCCCAATTCATCAAGTTGCGGCAAAAAGAACTCGTTGATCATTGCTCTGTAGCGCTCACCATTCACAGTAACCGTTTGGCCCGCGACGTCTTCGAAGAAAAAAGGTCCGATGACTCCTCCAGCGAAAACAGCACACCATACAGTGACTTTGAGCGGGTGTAATGGCTCTTCGTGGGTTACACGCGGATTTTCAGTGCCCCAGAAGCGTAAATTTTGCTTATTTACGTACCCGCTAAGATGGAAATGGGCCTCATCACTCATGATTATTTTTGATGAAAAATCATCTTCCTCTTGGTGGTGATTAAGGATGGCTTGAGCGTATGTTAGACGCGATTGGCGGTCAGCAGCTAACAGCTGATGCACCGTCTGGACTTTGTACGGAAACATCTTCAAATCTTGTACCAAAATTCGCTGTAGAGACCGCCGACTGATACCCACTTGCGTGGCACGTCGTCTGGTCGATGTCGACGGCGCTTCCATGACATCCTCGGCTACAGCAGCAATATTCTCTGCAGAACGGCTACTCCAGGGTCTGCCACGCCTGGCAGCATCTCGTGTTGTGCCAGTCTCTTCGAGGCGAACGTCTAAACGTCGCAGTGTTTCACCAGTAGGCGTTGGACGGCCAGGAAATCTGCGACGAAATTCACGTTGTGCCAAAGTCACCGACCGATTATTGGTCAAATAAATAGTCAGCAATATTCCGCGTTCTGGAGCAGTGTAGCGTAACATTGTTTATTAACTTGTATTTCGCATGTGTTTACTACACAAATGTCAAAACAGAACTGACATTAAGGGCCAATCGCAAAATTTATAGCATTTTCTGATAGGAGGATTACTTTTGCGCCACCTTGTATATGTATAATAAACAAGTAAAAGCTTTAAGATCGGCCATGCCGAATTTTACGTACCATCCACCATGGATTGCACTATTTTTATACCCTCCACCAGAAATTTCAACGAATCGGGCTGAAATTTTGTAATATGACTTTATTTGTGCCCGAAACCATTCACATGCTATCCATGGTGGAGGGTACATAAGATTGGGCCAGGCCGAATTTAACGCTTTTACTTGTTAGTACTGGACTAGCTGACCCCAGCAGACGTTGTCCTGCCGGTTAGGTTTGGGATGAATTGGTTTGTTATTCATTGCTATTTCATTAAAAAATGCATACATTCCTAGATTTAGGAAAAAGTAACCATACAAATGCGTATTGGGCATAAGTCCACTACAGCGCAATCTACCGGTTAGAATCATACATACAAACTATTTTCAAGACAAACCACACGTATATTTTCAGTTTCAAACAAATCGGTCTGGAAATTCGGATTTTGCAAATAACTCCGCCATTTTTCGAGGTTAAAATTATTCTAAAACTCAAATGACCCCGAACTGAACCTAATGTGCATTTTTTAGCACATTCCTTTTTATGTTTTCGGAGATCATGCGTTACTAACAAACGTACAAAGGATTTTATATATAAAGCAGATGAGAACAGTAGGAATAACAACAAGTTAGATGCTATATATGGGAGCTATATCTAAATATGGACCGATATCGCCCATTTTCAATCCCAAGTTACCTGCAGCTGTAAGAAGTATCTATACCAAATTTCAGTCAACTAGCTCAAGTATTATAGATTGTAGCGTGATTACAACAGACGGACGAACGGACAGACGGACATGGCTAAATCGTCTTAGAATTTTACGAAGATTAAGAATATATATACTTTATGGGGTCTCAGATCAATATTAAGAGGTGTTACAAACGGTGTGACAAAATGAATATACCCCCCATCCTATGGTGGAGGGTATAAAAATAATACTATTGGTTCATACCACTATTTGGCCATCGCAATAGTCGATGTGTGATCTGGTGCATTGTCTTGATGAAGCAACACTTTCCTTTTCGCCAAATGAGGTATTTTTTCTTTAATTTCATCACTCAAACGCTGCAAAAAGTTAGCATAATAGATGCCGTTGAAAGTTCTTCCTTTTTAAAGATAATCAATAAAAATTATCCCACCCGCATCCCAAAAAAAGAGAGGTCATGACCTTGCTTTGATGGAACTGCCTTTGTCTCCTTTGGACACGATTCTCCCCTTTCAGTCCTCTGTTTTGACTGTTTCTTTGTCTCAGGTCTAGACTGCTGGACCCGCGTCTCACCCATGGTGACAAATCAAATGCAAAAACTCCGCATGCCAAACACTCGATTGAAACATCTTCACGACGCTGTTTTTGTTTGTGAGCAAACGCGGCATCCACCTTGCGCACAGCATTCCCATCATCACATTTTCCGTCAATATGCGATCCATAGCTTTCTTTGAAATGTCTATAACTTCAGCTAGCTCACAAACCTTCAACCGACTGTCATCCAATACCATTTTATGGATTTTTTAACCATTTCTGGCGTGGACTTCTCAATTAGTCGACCACTACGGTGTTCGTCTTGGCAGCTCGTACGACCTTGTTTAAACTGTGCCACCCAAAATTTTATATTTGTAAACAAAGGAGCAGACTCCCCCAAAGTACAATCCTTTCAAATGAAAGTATTGTATATCAAATCGGTGAACAATTTTTTTCATGTTTACAAATTCACTGAGATCTTTTGAGTGCTAGAGAAAAAACTAAACCACGTGGCGCCTTGAAACTTAAAACATATTTTTTAGAAGGTTTCCACTTATGACGAAAGTATTTTTTTCAAAAAAACTACTACCGCCATCTATATGGCAAGTCGGCTGGTTATGAGATCGCTATGTGAGGTATATGGAAGGATCTGTTCAACCGAAATAAATATAGTTTTTTCGTATCATTATGAAATTCGGCAGAGAGGAGTTCCAAGATCCTTTAATGAACGCAACCAACTTTAAAGAAAGTCGGTTCACAGTAAGATATAGCTCATATATATGTTCATTTTGATTTTAAATATAAGTCCAATCGAAACCACACTTTCCAACTGATCACTAAACATTTCATAGAATTAGCATGGTGTTGCAGGGTAACATATAGTCGACTCCAACCGGCTCTAGTGTCTCTTTACTAATTTATTTGAATTTTTCTTCTAAACATTGCAATATTTAGTAACAAAATTACCGATTTGGCTCCGAAATGGCTCTAAACTATTGTATCAGATAGTCGGTTCCGCACGATTTTGGTATTTCCACCCATAGGAAGATGATTATTCCTTTACAATATTGATGATATAGTTCAGTGTATACGTATTTGTATTGAGAAACATTACTTCGTTTTTCGTATAATTGAATCAACTTCTCAAGTCCTGTTTGAATTTATGCCAAATACATGTCCCTTTGCTCCTTCCAAAGAATATTTCACATAATACTCTTTAGAAAATTTAAATAGACTAAACCCCAAAAGACGATACTTATCTAACAATTATCATAAAAATCTCTTAAAAACCAATAACAAAACTCCCATAAAAATTGCACACTTTAAAATGGCAATTGCAGTCGGAAACCGAGAAACAACTCTCAAACTCCGAATCCTGTCTTTTACGGTTCATTTACATGAATGGCAGTGAGAAAAATCGGACGACACACACACAAAAAAAAGAACACAGAAATAAAGTTTCATTGCCAAAGTTTATGTCAAATATTGCATGAGTAGAATCGCTGGACGGCCGGCCAACCGACCGGCCCACTTAACCAATAAAAATGTTCGGTTGGCCGGACATCTCACATACAGAGACAGAGCCATGGTCACAGCCACTGTCGTAGCCACCGCCAAGTCAGAACTTGAGTGGCAAACGAGAGGAACCGAAGTGACATGACAGGATATTGGCGGCGGAAGTCCGACAATTTTTTTGCTTATGCGATTTTAATATTCAAACACAAACTAAGTACACACAACAGAAGAAAGAAAAATATAAAATAAATGCAATTGCAGACATTGAAAATGTTTTCTCCTCGAGAAAAAATTTGGCTTTATTTTTTTTATAAAATGTCAGAAAAAAGGTCGGATGCGTATCCTTCTTCTAGTTTTTTGTTGTTTTTTCTGAGGCTCCAAAAAATTGGCTACTTGTAAATGCATGCAAAGGACTGCGAAGGAACACGAAGGAGCTGAAACAAATGTCTAACAAATATTGGATTTTTTGGCAATGAAAATTGTAGTCAAAATGTAAATTTTAGTTTTTTTTTTTCGCAGTTATCACAACGGTTCATCTCGAGGGTGGTCTACGGGCGTATGATATCATCATCGCAACATGAGAATATAAATTGGCTGTTACAAAATGACAAGCAACAAAAAAAATATAAAAAAATTGGTACGTATAAATGCTACATGAAAAATAATTTTCCTGTTTAATTGAACATGCAATTGAAAAAGAGTTTGTTAGTAATTAACACTTGTGTTCGTGGCATAATCGCCACATATTCTTTGCCAAGTACTTGCGAAGTTGCTGTTGTGTTTTTTTTAACAAAATAATGATGACGATAATTATCTTCACCATAAAACACTTAATCAATGCCAGAATCGATTGCCAAAACTAATTTGTAATAAATTTATCCACTTGCAATCATCACATCTGACTAATATAAATTTATGCAGGAATGGCCTGTGCTGCGGTACGTCAGGAATATTTACAGTAGAATTTTTATATGCATGAAACAAAAAAGAGATCATTGTTTGTTAAGTCTTAAACAAGTAAAGGCGTTAAGTTCGGCCGGGCCGAATCTTATATACCCTCCAACTTGGATAGCATGTGAATAGTGGCATTCATGACGTAAAGAAATAAAAACCAGTAAGGAAAAACCAGAAAGTCGGATGGGGCCGACTATATAATACCCTACACCTCCCTAACAATGCGATAAGGGTCATGGCGATAACAATTTGGAATAATTAGTAAATGGGTAAGAACATATATATGTGGATATATCTTCCTCTATACTAGAGTCGACCACTGTGTTCTTCCTCTATACTAGAGTCGACCACTGTGGTCTTCCTCTATACTAGAGTCGACCACTGTGGTCTTCCTCTATACTAGAGTCGACCACTGTGGTCTTCCTCTATACTAGAGTCGACCACTGTGGTCTTCCTCTATACTAGAGTCGACCACTGTGGTCTTCCTCTATACTAGAGTCGACCACTGTGGTCTTCCTCTATACTAGAGTCGACCACTGTGGTCTTCCTCTATACTAGAGTCGACCACTGTGGTCTTCCTCTATACTAGAGTCGACCACTGTGGTCTTCCTCTATACTAGAGTCGACCACTGTGGTCTTCCTCTATACTAGAGTCGACCACTGTGGTCTTCCTCTATACTAGAGTCGACCACTGTGGTCTTCCTCTATACTAGAGTCGACCACTGTGGTCTTCCTCTATACTAGAGTCGACCACTGTGGTCTTCCTCTATACTAGAGTCGACCACTGTGGTCTTCCTCTATACTAGAGTCGACCACTGTGGTCTTCCTCTATACTAGAGTCGACCACTGTGGTCTTCCTCTATACTAGAGTCGACCACTGTGGTCTTCCTCTATACTAGAGTCGACCACTGTGGTCTTCCTCTATACTAGAGTCGACCACTGTGGTCTTCCTCTATACTAGAGTCGACCACTGTGGTCTTCCTCTATACTAGAGTCGACCACTGTGGTCTTCCTCTATACTAGAGTCGACCACTGTGGTCTTCCTCTATACTAGAGTCGACCACTGTGGTCTTCCTCTATACTAGAGTCGACCACTGTGGTCTTCCTCTATACTAGAGTCGACCACTGTGGTCTTCCTCTATACTAGAGTCGACCACTGTGGTCTTCCTCTATACTAGAGTCGACCACTGTGGTCTTCCTCTATACTAGAGTCGACCACTGTGGTCTTCCTCTATACTAGAGTCGACCACTGTGGTCTTCCTCTATACTAGAGTCGACCACTGTGGTCTTCCTCTATACTAGAGTCGACCACTGTGGTCTTCCTCTATACTAGAGTCGACCACTGTGGTCTTCCTCTATACTAGAGTCGACCACTGTGGTCTTCCTCTATACTAGAGTCGACCACTGTGGTCTTCCTCTATACTAGAGTCGACCACTGTGGTCTTCCTCTATACTAGAGTCGACCACTGTGGTCTTCCTCTATACTAGAGTCGACCACTGTGGTCTTCCTCTATACTAGAGTCGACCACTGTGGTCTTCCTCTATACTAGAGTCGACCACTGTGGTCTTCCTCTATACTAGAGTCGACCACTGTGGTCTTCCTCTATACTAGAGTCGACCACTGTGGTCTTCCTCTATACTAGAGTCGACCACTGTGGTCTTCCTCTATACTAGAGTCGACCACTGTGGTCTTCCTCTATACTAGAGTCGACCACTGTGGTCTTCCTCTATACTAGAGTCGACCACTGTGGTCTTCCTCTATACTAGAGTCGACCACTGTGGTCTTCCTCTATACTAGAGTCGACCACTGTGGTCTTCCTCTATACTAGAGTCGACCACTGTGGTCTTCCTCTATACTAGAGTCGACCACTGTGGTCTTCCTCTATACTAGAGTCGACCACTGTGGTCTTCCTCTATACTAGAGTCGACCACTGTGGTCTTCCTCTATACTAGAGTCGACCACTGTGGTCTTCCTCTATACTAGAGTCGACCACTGTGGTCTTCCTCTATACTAGAGTCGACCACTGTGGTCTTCCTCTATACTAGAGTCGACCACTGTGGTCTTCCTCTATACTAGAGTCGACCACTGTGGTCTTCCTCTATACTAGAGTCGACCACTGTGGTCTTCCTCTATACTAGAGTCGACCACTGTGGTCTTCCTCTATACTAGAGTCGACAACTGTGGTCTTCCTCTATACTAGAGTCGACCACTGTGGTCTTCCTCTATACTAGAGTCGACAACTGTGGTCTTCCTCTATACTAGAGTCGACAACTGCACGGAGGAAAATCGTAATTTTTGATATGTTTGAAACGAAAGAAAATATTCTTGGAAACGATTTTTTTAAATATTATATATTTGTTAACAAATAAATTTTATTTGAAAATCAAGAAATTTTGTTTGGAACGCATGTATTAATATATTAGAACATAGTTTATTTGCAAACTGAATTTCACAAATAAAATATGTGTTTACACACAAACATAGTTATTGTTTAAGAAGATTTCCAAATATGTTTTATTTAAAAAGATTTTTAAAGCATTACTGACTTATTCGAATTTTAGTTAGTTTTTCCTAGTTTTCGTGTTAAACTTTATAGCTAAAAATTTCCTTATTTATAAATATTCCTATTCATCACTTTTGTCAATCCATCAATGTCGTTTATATTTACGAAAGATTGTTCGATTTAAGTTTTGATTAAATTTTACAAACATATAAAATTTATAAAAAAATTGTTCTTTGAAAATCTAAAAAACAGAAAACTTGTCTTTAAGTTAAGGCATTTAATATATTACCAAAATAAATAATTACAAATGAATCCTTGTTTCGGAAATACTAGTTCCAAATAAAAAATATTTGAATGGGAGCATATTTTTGTTTAGAACAATATCCTCACAAACATATAATATTTGTGTGTGTAAAATATTATATATTTGGAGTGTACCCTAAACATATGTTTATTTCAAGCCGAATGTGTTTGGGACAATATACTACAGAAGCGATTTTTTTTCAGCGTGTGTGGTCTTCCTCTATACTAGAGTCGACCACTGTGGTCTTCCTCTATACTAGAGTCGACCACTGTGGTCTTCCTCTATACTAGAGTCGACCACTGTGGTCTTCCTCTATACTAGAGTCGACCACTGTGGTCTTCCTCTATACTAGAGTCGACCACTGTGGTCTTCCTCTATACTAGAGTCGACCACTGAGGTCTTCCTCTATACTAGAGTTGACCACTGAAGTCTTTCTCTATACTAGAGTCGACCACTGTGGTCTTCCTCTATACTAGAGTTCTTCTCCAAAACGAGAAGAAGGTTTCTTAATACATGAAGGAATACTGCCAAATTCGGAGAAAACACTGTGGTAACACCTAAAACTATTGAAGCTAGAGCCACCTTAAAGTATACCGATTGACTCAGAATCACCAGCTGATACGATTTAACAATGTCCCTCCATCCGTCAATCTGTCCGTCTGTCTGACATTCTTAAGTTGTTGGCAAAGTACAGTTTTCGCCAATTTCACTCCGATATTGCTGAAATTTGGCACAAAGCACTTTTTGACCTAAGGTACGACGCGTACTGAAATTGGCGAAAATCGGTTCAGATTTAGAAATATAGCCCATATTCAGATTTTGCCAGTTGCGCTATAGAAACATTATCTTAATTCCAATGATTTTGAATTTCGGGAGAGTACAGTTTCTTGTCACAGATTTTGTTATAGGCCACAAATATACTAATATCTCGATTTAGACTAGATCTGTATAATATTTGGCAGATAACAGTTTCTTCAATCAGATTTAGATATTTCCCCCACATAAACCTACATCTAGATTTTTAATCTATGCGCTATATAATCCTGAATTTTTCTACAAATATTTATAAAATTAAGTAAATAATAGTTTTGTAAGCCAGTAAAAAACCTTGCAAAATTTGAAGGAAATACTGATTATGCATCTAAGCGCTCTAAAATCAGCATTTATCAACAAGTATTTATAATTTTAACAGACAACAGTTTATTCAACCAAAAACGAATATTGCCAAATTTACTAATCGGCCCAGATTGAAACTAAGCGCTCTGATAGTGTAGTGTAGGGTATCAAATAGTGGGCCCCCACGAATTTAGCGCTTTCTAACTGATTTTAAATTCGAACCTTTAGGGACACGGTGCACAGTGCTCTGTCCCATTGACAAAAATCGATAATAATGTACTGGCTCAAATAATGGTAAAATAGGTACTCATCATATCTTAACAAACCAATTAATATAACAATATTTTTCTGTTTAGCTTTTTTTGACGCTCTCGCGGCGCCAAAGTCAATTGCTGTATGTATATGCAAATCGACCAAAAATAAACTACCTTAAACGTACCTTGTAAAATAGCTGTACAAAATTCGTTTATTAGGGAAATTAAACCAAACTTTTTGTATATGACAGTTTATTGAGTTCCTAATAATAAAAATGCCATGAAATGAATAGTACAAATGCATTTGTACTATTCAAAATTGCTTTGGAAAATTCGTATTTTTTGTTAAAGTGAAAACAATTTGCAAGTTTAATGGAATGAGAAAAATAATTTGGTACAGATCCCTAAAATTTTATTCGTTAAACACAATATATGTACTGTAACTATTAAATAAAAAATATAAAAACATAAAATAAAAGCGCACAAAATTAAAAACAATATATATTTTTTTATGTCTAAAAATTTTATTTTCAAATGTAATTTTTAGGTATGTTCCAAAAACAGTTGCCAACGCTTAACGTGATGACCAACCCCATAATTTTTTTTGCGCAAGATAGATGACAGAATTCTTAAAAAATACAAAAATTCATACTTATAAATTATTGTTGAGAAAAATATAAAAAAGTGGCATTTAATATGGTGCCTTTACGCCAAAAAATCAAAAATATTAAATATTGTATGGAATCGGAAAAAAATTCGTAAAGATCATTATTTTTTTCGCCAGATATTATTAATGATATGCCCTCTTTAAACATAAAATATATAAGTTCAAATTATTCGCGCACAAAATTCCGAAAAAGTAGTTTTAGGTCTAAAAAGTAGTAGTAGTTTAGTAGGTCTAAATTTTTTTAGTTTGTATTCCAGAAACCATATCCTTTAACTTGTAGAACAAACCCATATTTTTTTGCGCCTAATAGTTGACATAATTCTTAAAAATACAAAAACTCATATTTATAAAATATTTTTGAGAAAAATTTTAAAAAATTCCTTTTAATATGGTGTTTTTTCAATTATTCGTGCAGAAAAGGAGGAAAAAGTACTTTTGCTTTACGAGTATGTCTAAAATGTTCTTTCGACAAAAAACCGTAATGCATTTAAGGAGTTCCTAGTAGCAACAACGATAATAATTTTATGCGCTTCCAATGATATTATATTTCAGTAGTGTACATAAAGTACTAATTCGAGGTTACGATGTTATTACTTACTTTAATTTGCCAGTAAGTAATTTTATTTCCGGAAACATTTATTTAATTTAAGGTTGTTTATCTGAGGAAGCCAGTCACAAAATTATCCGAGAAGCTCGTGTGTATACCAGGAAAAAATTGTCCAAACAACACAAACAAAGATTTAATGACGTACCTTACAATAAATTCTGATCCTATTATAAGTTCAATACGGCTTAAAAATCTTAACGTTGGTAATATTTTTAAGAGTAATATATCCAGTATCCATTAAACGAATATTTATATATATTCGGTATTTTTGAGGGCATTTTTGGCGAGGATGATAATATGTATTATTTTAGAAGTCAACGAAGTAAACTCTTCTGACAAATTCATGCATTAAACTTTTAAAACGAAACAATACAGTACAATACTACGCAAAAACACTTTGGCCACATACCCGACGCTTGACATACAGAAATTCCCTATTGAGTATTCAACTTTTCTCACCATATTTGTAATCTACGCAAAATCCTCTTTAATTTGATGGGTCGCACGATATATGGACCAAAAAGTAATTTTTCAAGATCTTCTTGGGAGCTGTGTTGAGGGGTCTTGAAAAAAATCCTCCCAAAATTTATGCACACAGTTACTCACAGCAAGCCTATTACGCTTTACAAACTTTGGTCGAAATCCAGCGCCACTCTTGAGCGTTTTTTATGTATTTGTTTTTAAGTCCTTTGAACCCGTTGTGTGGGAGGTACCAAAAGGACTCGCTATATGCCGCGGAAATTTTGCACCGCAACTGTTTTATATGAAATATTGTGACATGTTACATTTCATAAATATACAATGCTCCAGTTCAGTGTTAAAGACCCGCCGTCCGATTGGGTCCAAATTTTAAAATTTTTCTTAACTATGACCAAATACAGCTTGGTACCGAATTTCATAATTGTGCAATTACTCCTTCTATTTTTGTCACAAAGATATATGAAGACAGAGCACTGTGCGGTGTGGCAAACATCGTTATATATTTTCCCAGGGTATGAAGGTAGCTAAAAATGATCGCAAAAATTGATTTTACAAGTTTTCGTAGATTTAGAGGCAAAGAGACATAAATTTGGCCAGAATACGACTTAAGAAAGTCAAAATATCTCCTGGCATTAGAGGTGAAAATAGTGCCTTTGTTACTGTCAGTTCTGATGGGACATTGCCAGATCGGCGAACACGTCAGGAGGTTGGGAAGGTTGAATCCAATGACTTCTGCTGTGGAGCTTACGAGGAAGTGGAGAGCATTGAGTACCTGCTTTGTTACTGTCTCGTTTTGTGTAAACCACGTCTGGCTGTACTGGAGTCGGCCTTTCTAGGAAATCCGACAGATCATGCCGGCACCGATGTTTGTATAATTGATTTGTGTATCAAACAGGGGCCTAATTACCGCATCCGTTTCGTACCGTAATTCGATTACGTGAGATCTGATAACTCTACTCTAACATTTATGTGGAGATATTGATGAAATTTCAGCATATCGTTCCAAAGGTGATTCATAACTTATTTATATAAAAATAAGCGAAAAAATAATTTGCCAATTACATACTCGTTTTATGCTATCGAAAATTCGGATCACGATACGAAACGGATGCGGTAATTTGGCCCCAGGTTGACGCCGATTAGGGGTAACTGAGCCCGTGAGATCACTATGGACCTCTATTGGTCTACGAGTATATGAGTTGGTAACTCCGGCTGCCACCCTAATCTTACCTTAGGGGAACAGTAAGAAAAATGGTTATCATGGTACGAGGTCATCTCTGGGAAGATAAACAATAAATAACCAGTAAGGAAAGGCAGAAAGTCGGGCGGGGCCGACTATATAATACCCTACACCTCCCTAACAATGCGATAAGGGTCATTGCGATAACAATTTTGAATAATTTGTAAATAGGAACATATTATCTAATTCTGAACCGATAATCGCTAAATTCATCAATATTCGTTCCTAAATTGAGAAACATCTTTCTGGAAAATTTTAATGATCGGAACTAAAGTACTAAAGTACGTGTCAAATCGGGGGTAACATATATATGGGGGCTATATCTAAATCTGAACCGATTTCTTTCAAATTTAAAATTGTTCATTCATATAATAGGAAACCTCTTTCTGCCGAATTTCATACCAATCTGAAATAAAATACAGGTTTTACAGCGCTTACATGTCAAATCGGGGTTAACATATATATGGGGGCTATATCTAAATCTGAACCGATTTTCTCCGAATTTGGCAGTATTCCTTCATGTATTAAGAAACCTCTTCTCCAAAACGAGAAGAATTATCGCAACGACCCTTATCGCATTGTTGGGGAGGTGTAGGGTATTATATAGTCGGCCCCGCCCGACTTTCTGCCTTTCCTTACTGGTTATTTATTGTTTATCTTCCCAGAGATGACCTCGTACCATGATAACCATTTTTCTCACTGTTCCCCTGAGGTAAGATTGGGTGGCAGCCGGAGTTACCAACTCATATACTCGTAGACCAATAGAGGTCCATAGTGATCTCACGGGCTCAGTTACCCCTAATCGGAGCCAACCTGGGGCCAAATTACCGCATCCGTTTCGTATCGTAATCCGAATTTTCGATAGCATAAAACGAGTAATTGGCAAATTATTTTTTCGCTTATTTATATATAAATAAGTTATGAATCACCTTTGGAACGATATGCTGAAATTTCATCAATATCTCCACATAAATGTTAGAGTAGAGTTATCAGATCTCACGTAATCGAATTACGGTACGAAACGGATGCGGTAATTAGGCCCCTGTTTGATACACAAATCAATTATACAAACATCGGTGCCGGCATGATCTGTCGGATTTCCTAGAAAGGCCGACTCCAGTACAGCCAGACGTGGTTTACACAAAACGAGACAGTAACAAAGCAGGTACTCAATGCTCTCCACTTCCTCGTAAGCTCCACAGCAGAAGTCATTGGATTCAACCTTCCCAACCTCCTGACGTGTTCGCCGATCTGGCAATGTCCCATCAGAACTGACAGTAACAAAGGCACTATTTTCACCTCTAATGCCAGGAGATATTTTGACTTTCTTAAGTCGTATTCTGGCCAAATTTATGTCTCTTTGCCTCTAAATCTACGAAAACTTGTAAAATCAATTTTTGCGATCATTTTTAGCTACCTTCATACCCTGGGAAAATATATAACGATGTTTGCCACACCGCACAGTGCTCTGTCTTCATATATCTTTGTGACAAAAATAGAAGGAGTAATTGCACAATTATGAAATTCGGTACCAAGCTGTATTTGGTCATAGTTAAGAAAAATTTTAAAATTTGGACCCAATCGGACGGCGGGTCTTTAACACTGAACTGGAGCATTGTATATTTATGAAATGTAACATGTCACAATATTTCATATAAAACAGTTGCGGTGCAAAATTTCCGCGGCATATAGCGAGTCCTTTTGGTACCTCCCACACAACGGGTTCAAAGGACTTAAAAACAAATACATAAAAAACGCTCAAGAGTGGCGCTGGATTTCGACCAAAGTTTGTAAAGCGCAATAGGCTTGCTGTGAGTAACTGTGTGCATAAATTTTGGGAGGATTTTTTTCAAGACCCCTCAACACAGCTCCCAAGAAGATCTTGAAAAATTACTTTTTGGTCCATATATCGTGCGACCCATCAAATTAAAGAGGATTTTGCGTAGATTACAAATATGGTGAGAAAAGTTGAATACTCAATAGGGAAAATTGCTGTATGTCAAGCGTCGGGTATGTGGCCAAAGTGTTTTTGCGTAGTATTGTACTGTATTGTTTCGTTTTAAAAGTTTAATGCATGAATTTGTCAGAAGAGTTTCCTTCGTTGACTTCTAAAATATCTTCGCCAAAAATGCCCTCAAAAATACCGAATATATATAAATATTCGTTTAATGGATACTGGATATATTACTCTTAAAAATATTACCAACGTTAAGATTTTTAAGCCGTATTGAACTTATAATAGGATCAGAATTTATTGTAAGGTACGTCATTAAATCTTTGTTTGTGTTGTTTGGACAATTTTTTCCTGGTATGAAACACGCGATCTTCTCGGATGATTTTGTGACTGACTTCCTCAGATAAACAACCATAAATTAAATAAATGTTTCCGGAAATAAAATTACCTACTGGAAAATTAAAGAAAGTAATAACATCGTAACCACGAATTAGTACTTTATGTACTCTACTGAAATATAATATCATTGGAAGCGCATACAATTATTATCGTTGTTGCTACTAGGAACTCCTTCAATGCATTACTATTGATTTTTTGTCGAAAGAATATTTTAGACATGCTCGTAAAGCAAAAGTACTTTTTCCTCATTTTCATTGAAACTTTTATATATTATTTTTTAAGAGAATATGACATTAATAATTTTTGTCGAAAAAAATGTAGATCTTTACGATTTTTTTTCCAATGACATAAAATATTATTTCTTTTTTGGTTTTTCGACATAAAAACACCATATTAAAAGGAATTTTTTAAAATTTTTCTCAAAAATATTTTATAAATATGAGTTTTTGTATTTTTTAGAATTATGTCAACTATTAGGCGCAAAAAAATATGGGTTTGTTCTACAAGTTAAAGGATATTGTTTTTGGAATACAAACTAAAAAAGTTTACCCCTACTAAACTACTACTACTTTTTAGACCTAAAACTACTTTTTCGGAATTGTGTACGCGAATAATTTGAACTTATATACTTTATGTTTAAAGAGGGCATATCATTAACAATATCTGGCGAAAAAAATAATAATGATCTTTACGAATTTTTTTCCGATTCCATAAAATATTTAATATTTTTTGATTTTTTGGCGTAAAGGCACCATATTAAATGCCACTTTTTTATATTTTTCTCAACAATAATTTATAAGTATGAATTTTTGTATTTTTTAAGAATTCTGTCAGCTATCTTGCGCAAAAAAATTATGGGGTTGGTCATCACGTTAAGCGTTGGAAACTGTTTTTGGAACATACCTAAAAATTACATTTGAAAATAAAATTTTTAGACATAAAAAAATATATATTTTTTTTTAATTTTGTGCGCTTTTATTTTATGTTTTTATATTTTTTATTTAATAGTAACAGTACATATATTGTGTTTAACGAATAAAATTTTAGGGATCTGTACCAAATTATTTTTCTCATTCCATTAAACTTGCAAAATTTTTTCACTTTAACAAAAAATACGAATTTTCCAAAGCAATTTTGAATAGTACCAATGCATTTGTACTATTCATTTTATGGCATTTTTGTATTACTAGGAATTCGATAAACTATCATATACAAAAAGTTTGGTTTAATTTCCCTAATTAACGAATTTTGTACAGCTATTTTACAAGGTACGTTTAAGGTAGTTTATTTTTGGTCGATTTGCATATACATGCAGCATTTGGCGCCCTCTCGCGGCGTCAAAAAGAGCTAAACAGAAAAATATTGTTATTATTTATCTTAATTGGTTTGTTAAGATATGATGAGTACCAATGTTACCATTATTTGAGCCAGTACATTATTATCGATTTTTGTCAATGGGACAGAGCACTGTGCACCGTGTCCCTAAAGGCACGAATTTAAAACCAGTTAGAAAGCGCTAAATTCGTGGAAGCCCACTATTTGATACCCTACACTACACTATCAGAGCGCTTATTTTCAATCTGGGCCGATTAGTAAATTTGGCAATATTCGTTTTTGGTTGAATAAACTGTTGTCTGTTAAATTTATAAAGATTTGTTGATAAATGCTGATTTTAGAGCGCTACGATGCATAATCAGTATTTCCTTCAAATTTTGCAAGGTTTTTACTGGCTCACAAAACTATTATTTACTTAATTTTATAAATATTTGTAGAAAAATTCAGGATTATATAGCGCATATATATTGAAAATCTAGATGTAGGTTTATGTGGGGGAAATATCTAAATCTGATTGAAGAAATTGTTATCTGCCATATATTATATAGATCGAGTCAAATCGAGGTATTAGTATATTTGTAGGCCACAAACTAAATCTGTGACAAGAAACTGTACTCTCCCGAATTTCAAAATCATTGGAATTAAGCTAATGTTTCTATAGCGCAACTGGCAAAATCTGAATATGGGCTATATTTCTAAATCTGAACCGATTTTCCCCAATTTCAGTACGCGTCGTACCTTAGGTCAAAAAGTGATTTGTGCCAAATTTCAGCAATATCGGAGTGAAATTGCGAACTGTACTTTGCCAACAACTTAAGAATGTCAGACAGACGGACAGATTGCCGGATGGAGGGACTTTGTTAAATCGTATCACCTGGTGATTCTGAGTCAATCGGTATACTTCAAGGTGGCTCTAGCTTCAATAGTTTTAGGTGTTAGAAACATCTGCCACGAAACAAATATATAAAACCCCGTACCACAGTGTGGTGTAGGGTATAAAAACGCTCCTTATCCCAAGAGTACGTTGCAAGACCTACAACTGTCATTTGGGACCTATTTAATCCTTTTCGCTCCGCTGTACCACATTTAACCATTTTATCCCACTGTGCAATATGTACAGGTTTTATCCCCACCATACCACCTTGTTTAGTATCATATTTAATCCTTTTTACTCCGCGGTGCCATATTTAACTTATTTTGCCTCCCACAGTGTTTCCAGAAGTACGAATTTGGAAAAAACAAACGTTTCTTAATTATGGTTTATGTTGTAAGAGCTACCATCGTACACTGGGACCACAGTTAGCTTCTTTTGCCCTTAATGTATCATATTTAAAGATTTTTACCTCACGCTAAAAATGCACCAATCTACCTCTAAGGGTATGCATTTCTAAAAAAACTCTTAGCTCTAACTTATGTTCCAAGAGCTATCCTTACACCATTTTAATCATATACGAGTAAGCCCACTCTACCATGATTAACACGTTCTGCTCTACTGTGTCACTTACAATAAGAATTTGGAAAAATTGCTTCCTATTCCAATCATAAGCCCTAAGGACAACCTTCGCATCAAATTTTAAGATTCTTAATCTTTGAATTTGGAGGCATTACCTTATTTATCCCTTTTTGTCTCCTGTTCCCCTTTAAAAATTTACCTGCGTCAAGTCTCTATGCCTAGCCTCAGCCAAGTTTTACGATTCTAGCTCTTTTCGGTTTGATATGACGGTGGTACCGTACTATTTTTTCCAAATTATATTACAATCTAGTAATTCTTAAGTGCTGTGAGCAGTTTATCGTCATTTTGACGATTTTTAGAGCCAAATAATAGGACATGACGATTTTTGCCCCGAAATGACGATTTTTTATAATATGATAAAAGATATGAAAACATAAAAATGTTTCCTTATATTAAATACTTTCTTAAAAATAAAAAAATCTTTTTAAAAATAAAATTAGAAATGTTAGACAAATTTCTAATTATTACGGCTGATCATTGCTGGTAGGTTCGATTGCTTTCAATGTCGAATGAAATTTTGTTGAGTTGTAAAATCGGCGTAGGAAATTGCAGTGAACTTTTTTAAAGAAGGTAAAGGCTATATCAAAACATGGTCCTAGGAAGTCATTATCGAATCTTTTCGAGAATGCGAGATTGGCTAACAACATTTTTGTTTTGACGATTTATTGACGATTTCAAAAATTTATTTTGACGATTTGACGATTTTTATACCCCTATTTTGACGATTTTCGGCCAAATTCGTCTGGCAACACTGACAGTGTGCCAACATTGGATAGCCTCACAAATATTTTTTACGATACCCCTTCGAGATATATATATACAGTTATTCCGTCATACAAGTAGGTGGGACTATCCAATATATTTCTCGAATCTCATACCGCATAACAATATCGATCAAAGTTTAGATATAGCCCACATATTAAGAACCCCAAAACGTCCCCAAGAATTTTACAAAATATTGTTCATACCTGTGCCAGACTAATTTTTGTAGGTGCGCACGCCATCACTTTAGTCTATCTAAGCTGAGACAGACACAACCACACACATCGACACATGGGTGATGACGACGACGACGATTATGACGGCTATAAGGAGGCACAACAGTGGCTGCTGGTTCGGGACAGTAATGAGTCATGCCTCTTGCAAATAATTCCATTCGAAAAACAACAAACCAGACCGTCCCACAAAATACTAATACCGAATCAAAACTTGTGTCCGTAGCAATGTGGAATTGTTGCTGTTGGAGCTATTGTAGTTGTTGCAGCACCCAAAGAATCAGACCAAACGAATGATTTCGAGATGGGGATGCGACGGTGGATGTATGTTGGTTGGCACATGTGTAAATCTATTATGACATGTTAGGCAATTAAATTAATTTTTCTATTGGAAACCTGCAGAAATATATGATATGTTTTTGTACTCTATAGCAGGTATTGCGGTGGCTACACAAGGGATGTATCAAAAGTGTTTATTCTTGGATCAATAAACTCCTTTGTGGTAAATTTAGTAATACTCAGATGTAAACTATCACTTTTATAGCGCTTTGATTCCAAACCCGAAGGAATATGGGAACTCTGACAATCTGAAATGATATATTATTCAAATTAGGCAGTGTTTATATTTCTATCTAGAAACTTTATTGTGCCAAATTTAATAATGAACTACTATTTCTGTAGCACTTTGGATACATGGACAGATTTAGGTTTTGGTAGTGAGGTAAGGGTAGTAAAATGTACACAGGTACTAGGGTCTACAAGTGACCATTTCTCATGTATAGATTCTGTGTATCGGTATTCGGGAAACTGCGGATGCTGACTACAAGATTGTGTTTTTGGTAGTGATGAACTGGGAGTATAGTACGCAGGGACTATGGTCCATAGGTGGCTGTTTCTGCTGGGGGGATCCTGCAGATCGGTAATCGGGGAATTACGGATGCTGACAGCACGCAAAGAAAAAACGTTTGGAGGTCGTTTATCGCAAACATAGTTCTTTGTCTCAAACTCTCTACTTTTCCCATAACAGTTGAAATATTTCTAGTGACTGAAAACGTTTATCGTAAACGTAGTTTCTTTTGCTATCAACGAACATTATTTCATTCCAAAATGTTCATAATTTACGTTGATAGGCTTGGAGAGTTTGGTTACCGAATCATCAAGCCAGCCATATAGATTACTGATGAAGGGGGTTACGCCCCAGAAATCATGATCTGTGGGCACGCAGTGAAATACTTGCTTGCTATCTATCACTGTATAGAAGAAGGTTGGTCTTGAGCCGAGAGAGTATCTCAGTTGAAATCATAATGATTATAGACCGAACAATAACGGGCAACCGGCAATTTACGTTTATTGTAAACGAAAAACGTTTAAGGAATCAAAGAATTAAATAAACCAAAGAATCTAAATTATCGGAGGTGCGATATTTCGCAAATATAATGCGGACTCCAAATTTAATGTTACAGGTAAATGGGTAATGAAGTGAAGACATGTGGGAAAATAACCAGATGTCAATAATGAAAGCATTAGATCGAGCACTACATGGAAATATTTAACATTTTGTGGATAGCCGGAAGAGAAAAAAACAATAGATTTTAACACAAACTGTGACGAACCATCTATTGTTTATGTTAATGACTAAATGGTTATTTAGTCGTTAATTGTGAATAAGCAAATTAAAACTATTAACAATAACTATTGCAATCAATAATCACACGTTTAGCTACTAAATATCCTAATGGGAATTGTTAAATAAATTTTTTATCAAACCCATCGCCATCTTAATCAGGCACGGTACAACTACTTTGCTTCTGCAAACAGCTGAAATTTTCAACACTAAAGAGGTAAATTTTTTTTGTTAATGACACCCGAAATTGTTCATGTTATTTTCTGATGTAGTTTGGTATTCTATTCACAAACTTTTGAATGGTCAGCATTTAGGTCAGATTTTTTAATATTCACCGAGGAAGTTCACTATTTACTAAAAAGTTTGATATATGGCTCCTTAGATCCACACAATGATACATGCTTCCCTATTTACAGTTTGTCTACAAATCAACTAGAAGATATCAGCCAATTAATAGCAGATGTGTTTGTCGGGGAGCTCCCAGGTACATTTTACTAAAAATTGTGAAATTTTTCATTAAAAACAAAATTTTATTAAACATATTAAATATATAGTAATTCCAAAAATGATTCGTTTGCGCAAAAGTTTTCTCATGTATTGATAAACTGGCATTGCTTGTGACGTTTGCAGCAAACGTTTCACAGGGTTTGGGATAAACAGGCATTGCTTGTGACAAAGATAATAACCATATGCACCAAACGTTTCTCAGGGTTTGTAATATATATAAATAAATCATTTACGATAAGTACACTAACCGTTTGCTATAAACGTTTCTTTGGGTTTTGGCATAAACATAAATCGTTTGCGACAAACATATACCACAAACAAAATTCGTTTGTTTAATTGTTCGTTTGGTAAATATTGTGACATTTTTCATTATAAACATAATTTATAAAACATATTATCCAAAAAAAGGTTTTCGTTTTTGACAAACATTTATTGATAAACTGGCATCGCTTGTGACAAACGCAATAACCATTTGCAATAAACATTTCACAGGGTTTGGGATAAACAGGCATTGCTTGTGCCAAACATAATAACCGTTTGTAACAAACGTTTCACAGGCTTTGTAATAAATATAAATCATTTACGATAAGTACACTAACCGTTTGATATAAACGTTTCTTTGGATTTTGGGATAAACATAAATCGTCTGCGACTAACATAGACCACAAACGAAATTCGTTTGGGAGTAACGATTTTTTTCTTTGCGTGTACGGGATAGAGGTTTTATTAGGGAAGTGTTGGCAGTAGTATGTATGGGGCACACAGGCACTAGGGTCCATGATTGGCCATTGGGGTGATACTGACTACGTGGTTAAGATTTTGAAAGTTGGCTAATGGGAAACATTCGAGGATGTATTCGAGTTCAAGCTGAGGAGAACTTTAAGCTACTGGAAGTATAATGTATTGCGAACGCAGGAGCAAGGGTCCATAAGTGGCCGATTATGATGGGGGATCCCATAGGGTCGGAGGAGAACTACGGATGCTGACTACTGAATTGAGATTTTTCTAGCCACTGACGACATACATAATCACGATACTAGTATTAGGAAAATACTGTTTATGATTCTCTGAGCATGGGGATTATAAAAAAATGATTTTGCATTTGTTGGATCCCGTCATTTTCCGGTTGGGTCTGGATTTTGTTTGAACTCAATCAGTAGGTACTGTGGATCACGGGTCAGTCCTTAACAGCTTTAGTCTGTTTCCCCGAATAAAACTATCATACTTGTTGTGATTCCGTACAAATCTGCATGTATTACACAGTTGTGGCAAATAAATGGAAAAACTCAATAGAGATTTTATTTAAAAAATGTTTACGAAAATATTGCATCGCATCATCAGACGTAATTATACCATATGGATGTATGAATGAATGGCCTGTAACTGCATTGTGGTGGTGGTGGTGTTGTTGTTGAATTGGAGGAATCACACAGATACCTCCATCGATCGGCCAATTATTAGATACAAACATTAGAAGCATTCACATAATCACACACAGAGAGACACAAACAGACGATATTTGTAAGAAATATAATAAGTTTAGTTCAATAATTGTTCTATGAGTACATCAGAAGTTGAACATGCTTAGGAGTGACAGAAATTAAAAAAAATTGTTTTTATCTGAATTACAATACAATAATAAAAAGCCGTCAGGGAAAAGAACTTTACGGAAAGAACACTATGGCTTTAAAAGGTTCAGTGGACAATGTATAGATCAATCTATAGACTTCAAAGAATATTTCGCCCACCGGAAGAAGTTTTGATTAGAATTTTCGCCCACCAGAAGAAGTCTTGATTAGAATTGTTGACATGCTGATTTGGCATCAGAGAGTGAATAATACACACAATAGAATTGACTGACGGAAATTAAACAACATTACCGCCAGAGCCTATAAACATCGTGCCGCCCTAATTGGTTTATAATCATTTAGTTTCAGTGGCACCAGGAAAATAATAGACAAATTTACCAATTTTTAATGTAGATAATTAATATATTGCTCATTTAGAAAAAGAACGTCACAACTCAAAATCGGAAATTTCGCATATAGACGATTTGTGTAGCCTATAAAAAATGAACCTGACAAGCGAATTTCTAAGTTTGTAAATCATAGTTGCCTACCCCATAAATCCAAAATATCCATCTATAATCTATACATTTCGAAGAGCAGGACATTTTTGTATGAGCATTTAGAAATTTTTAAATTTTGAGTTGTGACGTTCTTTTTCTAAATGAGCGATGTTTTATTGTTTTCAGTTATGCTGTAATTCAATTATTATATTATTTTTAATAATTCTTTGAACTAATTTACATTTCGATTTCAGTTTTTTAATTCAAGGTACTCCCTCAGACTATCAACTCCAAAACGCTATGTCCTGGAGTGTGTCACTCTAATCTAACCCGCCTGTTCTTCCTCGAACACATGTTGTGGTCTCAGAAAAAGTCAGCAATATTTTTGTCTGTTGCGTTTTTTCCATTTTTCATAATGCTGATGTTTGCAGTCTGTATGACGACGTGACAACAGCAATGTCTTATGTTGCTGCCTGCAACCTGGCAACCGTGAAGGCTTTGGGGTAACCTGCAACAGTTTATTGCAGCCGAAATGACTGTGAAAGTGATGTTGCGATATATGCCGGATGGTGCATACCACGACTGCAGACCAAATGTATTTGCAAAATTGGCAATGTTTTCCTTTCTTTTCACCTCTCTAAATATTAAATACAATTTCGGAACTTATCGGTATGTAACTATATCTAACAAAACATTGAATCTGAAAAATCCCCAAATCGCTTTAGAATGGCAAAGAACTTTAAAAGTGATAGTATTATATATAAAAGTATAATAACGAGTTTTCCAATAGGGATGATATGATTATAGAGTTCCGGCCATTTGTAATATGTCATGATGTGCCATATGTGTTTCATTGTATTCAGTAGTGTTTATAATTTCATCATGGAGAGATATACGCAAGAACAACGTTTACAAATTATTCAGTTTTATTATCAAAATAATCGTTCTCTTCTAAGGGACCAATTCGATGTTGAGACTGATAATGCCCCGCCATTGCATATCAAATCGAATGGGCAAGTGGAACGCTCAGATTTTACGATAGGAGAAATCGTCAGATGTATTAAAAAAGAATGAAATATCAGTGACATACACGATTTGTTACACTTTATTATTAAGTACCCAATTTGAAAAACGCCTTGCAAAAATAACTGTTTTATATTTTTTTCTAAAACGTACCGAAAAATACCAACATTTAAAAAACAGTTAGGAAAGACAGAAAGTTGGGCGGGGACGACTACATAATACCCTACACCTCCCTAACAATGCGAAAATGGGCATAGCGATAAGAATTTGGCAGTGTTCATGTAATAAGAAAACTCTCGCTGCCAAATTTCGTACTGATCTGATAAGTAATACAGTTTGTACAGCGCTTACATGTCAAATCGGGTGTTACATATATATGGGGGCTATATCTAAATATGAACCGATTTCCTCCAAATTTGACAGTGTTCATTCATGTAATAAGAAACCTCTTTCTGCCGAATTTTGTACTGATCGGATATAAAATACAGTTTTTACAGCGCTAACATGTTAAATCGGGGGTAACTTATATATGGAGGCTATATCTAAATCTGAACCAATTTTGCCCAAATTTCGTATTGTGTCTAAGTGTATCACGGGACTGCTCTGCGCCAATTTGTGTACAAATCGGATCAAAATCTTTGCTTATCTATATACATATATAAAATTGTTGCGTGACTGTTTGACTGATTGACTGACTGAACATCGCCCAGGCCAAACGGCTGAAGCTAGAATCATGAAATTTGGTGGGTGGGTAGTCCTTGGGACGTAGACGAGCAATAAGGCGGGATAAATATGGTACCACCGCCAAATCTAAACGAAATGAGTAGAATCTTGAAATTTGGTATGAGGGTAGCCCTTAGGAGGTACACTCAGAAATTGGAAGGATTTTTCGAAATTCGAACATTTACGCACACAGTGGGGTAAAAGGTGATAAATGCGGTACATCAGCCAAATCCAAATGGCAAGAGCTAGAATCTTGAAATTTGGTGTGAGGGTAGTCATTATGAGGTAGACTCAGAAATTGACAAGATATTTCGAAATTCGAACATTTACGTACACAGTGGGGTAAAAAGGGAAAAATGGGATAAATGTATGTAGTACAACAGCCAAATTAAAATGGCAAGAGGTAGGGACTTGGGACGTAAACAAGAACAAGAGGATTTTTTTTAAAAAAAATTAGGGGCACAGTGGGCAGAAATGTATGAATACGGTACCATAGTCAAAGTTAAAGCCTAAAACTAGAATGGTGAAAATTGAAGCGAGGGATGTTTTTAGTACAACGGATCGGGGTATTCAGTTTTTTTGTATTCGTAGTTTTAGGGTCACAGTGTGGCAAAAAGTGTAAAATATAGTACAGTGGCTTAAATATGTCAAACATTGATCAATGGTTCCCGGGCAACTTTTGGAACATAAACTAGAGATTGGAAGTGTTTTTTAGTGGGACAAGACGGGTAAATTATGGAGCATGGGGAAAAAAGGGAACAATCTGCCAAAATTGGAACTCAAACATGAGATATGGAAAGTTTATATGGTTTTAGGAGCACTGTGGTCAAAAACGGTTAAATAGTGGAGTGGAGAAAATATGATTAAATATGTTACAGTCGGGGAAAAAGGGTTAAGTATGCTAGCATGGATACAAATTTTAAGTACGGTACAGTGAGACAAAAATTTGTTAACTATGGTACAGTGGGACAAAAATAGTTATATATGGTAAAGTGGGACAAAATGGGTTAAAAATCGTACAGTGGGGCAAAAAACGTTAACTATGGATCAGTGGGACAAAAATGTATTTACTATGATACAGTGGGGCAAAAAGGGTTAAATATGGCACAGTGTGACAAGAATGGTTAGGTATGCAGTACAGTGGGGCATAACTGTGTCAAATATTATACAGTGGAGCAAAGAGGGTTACAGTGTGGCAAAAACTTTTAAATATGGTACAGTGAGACAAAGGCCTTAATATGACACAGCGGGGCAAAAAGGGTTAACAATGGTACCGTGGGGCACAATAAGTTGAATACGGTAACGTGGGACAAAATGGGTTAAATACGGTACAGTGGGGCAAAAATCATTAACTATGGCACAGTGGGAACAAAATGTGTTAGCTATGGCACAGTGGGAAACAAATAGTTAAATATGGTACAGTATGACATAAATGGTTACAGTGGGCACAAATAGTAAAATATGGTAACGTGAAACAAAATGGGTTAAGTATGGTACAGTGGGACAAAAAGCGTTAACTAGGGAGAGATGGTAAGTTAAATATGAAATAAGAATGTTTTTTTTTTTCTTTTAAAAAATGTATGCTTTTACTAGCACTGTGGTGCAAAAAGGTTATAATTATGATGCAGTTGGGGCAAGCAAAAATTGTTCAATATGTTACAGAGGGGAGAAAATGTGTTAAATATGGTTTGGAGGAGCAAAAAGGTTTAAATATGGTACGCTGAAGCAAAAAAAGTTGAATACGGTTAAATGGTTAAATGTGGTATGTGGGGAAAAAAGGGAAAAAATAGTCCCAGATATGTATAAAAATTCTTACTATAGAAGCACAGTTGAATAAAAAGTGTTTAATGTGGTCCCTGAGTGCAAAGGTAGCTCTTAAAGCATAAACCAAAGCTAAGAAATTGTTTTTTCCAAATAGGTTCTTCTACTTAAACCATGGGGAAAAACAAGTTAAATAAATGGCAAAGATATGGGACAAAAACGTTGAAATACGGCATAAGCTTGCGAATTTTGATCTTGAAATATCAATTATCATTTTAAAATATTGTACAATCGTGCAAAATTGGTTAATTATGACACACAAACGGTTAAATGTGGTACAATGGAGCTATTCACTTTAGATTTTTAAATTCGTACCTTTATAGACACAGTGGGACAAACATATTTTTATATTGTACCAGGGTGTGAATGTAGATATTGGAAAATAAACTAGGGGAAAGTTGCTAAAAAAAATAGTTTTTCAACGTTCAGAGGTACAGTGGGAAAAAAAATAAAAGTAATCAAATCTTCTTCATTTTGTACCATATGTAATAACCCAGCAAAATTTCTCATTACCAAATAATCCGACGAGTAAGCAAAGTTCGATAATGGTAAGTACTTATTATTTAGCCACTTTTCTCATTATTTTAACATGGGGATGTCATTGGAGGGAAGTACTTCCCAAAAGCATACAATAAAGTAGCATAATAAGTACTTATTTGTAGCATAGGCATACCACATAAATATGTGCTTATGTTTTCACGATTTTAAGTACTTGAATAATGCATTACCAATAAGTTACAAAATACGTAGTAGATATGGTAGATATGTAGAGATGGCCATTGAAAGTAATTTTATGCATATTGTCGTGCATATTTCGAATTTCTGAACCCAAACCACCATGTGAAAAATTCTTCAATGGTCTAACATCATACGATATACGTAAATATTTTTGGTATTTTCATTCAATTTGCACGTATTTTTGGAAAACTTGTTGAAAAAAAGATAAATCTTCTACAATAACCCACATATAGCCAAAATTGCATTATACTAAAATTTGCCAAAAATTATTTTGATAAAAAAATCACTTATTTCTGTTATTATTTGTAAGTCATTATTAATAAGCCGAAAGTAATTCAGCGAATAATGAGATGTCATTATTTGGTAATGCAGGGAATAATGACAGGTACTTACCAAGATTTTGCTGGGAAGTTATAAATATTTTACAGTACTTAGTACAGAAAATAAATAAAAGATGGGGGCTGCGAAGCGCACCGGGTTAATGCTAGTACAATGCAAATATGCCAAATCGGAGGTACATATATATGGGAGCTATATGTAAATCTGAACCGATTTTAACCAAATTCAATCGGAATATAATTGCGACCTGTACTTTGATTACAAGAATACATCTACAGACAGGCAGACGGACATAGTTAAATCGACCCAGAAAGTGATTACAAGTCGATCAGTATTATAAACAATGGGTCTATCTCTTCTCCTTTTGGGTGTAAAAACAAATGCACATAGTAATAATACCCTGTACGACACTGTGCTGTAGGGTATAAAAAGATTTTTCAAATCGGACCATAGCTTAATAAGTTATGACCAACAACCCGATACACAGAGTGATATGTTAAGGATTTTTAAATATCGATAACTTCTGAATGAGTTATCGGAGAAATCTCAAAAAAAATCCATAAAGCGTTTCTTCAAGTGTATTAACAAATATAAAAAAATGGGAAAAATCTAAATCGAATTTTTTTTAACCCGTCGATTTGACGTGGTATTCCCCATATAAAAATGGAAAAAAAATGTTTTATACTCGTAGACTCTGAAACCACTGGAGCGATTTATCTTTTTTATATCCGACCAAACAGCTTCCAAAAAAAAACTTTTGGGATAAGTGGGCGGTGCAAATGTGGGTGTGGCATTATTTAAAATTCGAATATCTCAGAAAGTGTTGATCCTAGAAAAAATAAATTTGGAAAATATGTTAGTGGAGTTATTATCTAAAACATCAATAAAATTTGGCAGGAACGGATTAGTGGGTGTGGAAAATGTAGACATAGCATTAGTTAAATATTTATTATCTCAGAAACTATAGACTGTTGTATAAAGAAATTTGTATTGTAATTTATAGGAGTCAATATAAGTAATTTCACCAAAAGTGAAGGTGATGGTAAGATAGAATAAGTGGGCGTGGCATTACATAAAAATCGAATATCTCAAAAATTGGTTGGATCGGATTAGTGGCCGTAGAAGAACGAAATTCGGATTGTAAATTATTGGAGTAAATATTTGTAGTTTCCCCAAAAGTGGTCGGGATGGAGTAAGAGGGTGTGACAATATTTAATCCCAGTAAAAAACCAGTAAGGAAAGGCTAAAGTCGGGCGGGGCCGACTATATAATACCCTACACCACTCTCGTAATATTGAATAACTCTGATATATAAATTTTGTAATTCATGTATAAATTGTTTACATAAATTTACTTTTGGGACATTTTATACTTAAATAATTCCCTGTACCACAGTGTGGTGTAGGGTATAAAAACGATTGGATCTAAAGAGCCAAATCGGATGAAAAATATATATGGGAGCTATAGCTAAATCTTAACCTATTTTCTTCAAATTCGGCAATGTTGGTTCATGAATCAAGAAACTCTACCATTCTAAATTTCAAAACGATTGGATGTAAAATACAGTTTCTTCAGGACTAAAGAGCAAAATCGGACGAAACATATATATGGGACCTATAGCTAAATCTTAACCGATTTTCTTCAAATTCGGCAATATTGGTTCATGGATCAAGAAATCTACCATTCTAAATTTCAAAATGATTGGATGTAAAATACAGCTTCTACAGGACTAAAGGGCCAAATCGGACGAAACATATATATGGGAGCTATAGCTAAATCTTAACCGACTTTCTTCAAATTCGGCAGTGTTGGTTCATGGATCAAGAAACTCTACCATTCTAAATTACAAAACGATTGAATGTAAAATACAGCTTCTATAGAACTAAAGGGCCAAATCGGACGAAACATATATATGGGAGCTATAGCTAAATCTTAACCGACTTTCTTCAAATTCGGCAGTGTTGGTTCATGGATCAAGAAACTCTACCATTCTAAATTTCAAAATGATTGGATGTAAAATACAGCTTCTACAGGACTAAAGGGCCAAATCGGACGAAACATTTATATGGGAGCTATAGCTAAATCTTAACCGATTTTCTTCAAATTCGGTAGTGTTGATTCATGGATCAAGAAACTCTACCATTCTAAATTACAAAACGATTGAATGTAAAATACAGCTTCTATAGAACTAAAGGGCCAAATCGGACGAAACATATATATGGGAGCTATAGCTAAATCTTAACCGATTTTCTTCAAATTCGGTAGTGTTGGTTCATGGATCAAGAAACTCTACCATTCTAAATTTCAAAATGATTGGATGTAAAATACAGCTTTTATAGGACTAAAGGGCCAAATCGGACGAAAGATATATATGGGAGCTATATCTAAATCTGAACCGATTTCAACCAAATTCAATAGCGATCTTAACAGCCGCGAAATACTCTAAACTGCAAAATTTTCAGAACGATCGGAGTGAAATTGCGACCTGTAGTCGACGAACAACTTTACATGGACAGACGGACGGACAGACGGACGGACAGACATCGTTAAATCGACTCAGCTAGTGATTCTGAGTCGATCGGTATACTTTAAGGTGGGTCTAGCTGTGTTATTTTCAGGTGTTACAAACATCTGCCGTGAAACAAACTTATAATACCCTGTACCACAGTGTGGTGTAGGGTATAATTACTTGTTATATTTTTAACTGCCTCGCCCGGAAATATTTCCAGTTCCGTTTGCCAAAATACAATTAAGCATTGCGCTCTGCATTCCATTGAAGTAGCTGTAGAACTAGCTCCAAGGAATTAATTCTTCATTGTATTTTTTCCTTCCGGAATATAATGTGCTATAAAAAATTTTTTTTTTTCATTTTTCTAAATTGGTGAAAAGATCGAAAAAGAAAGCATTCTTATTTCAGCAATTCATAATTAGTTCCGGAAGTCCATCCCTTTATAAAAAGAATCGGTTAGGGCGAGTGGGGAATTAGTACGCACAAAGCTGCTTAATTCCCTACTCGATTGCTTTTCGGAAATATTTGGGAAATACTGGGATATTTAATATGTATACTCGTATATAAAAACACAAAAAAATGTTATAACAATGGCTGTTATTGACTTTGAAACCATACAACCGAAGTACCCCAAACCGGTGTAATGAGTAACCGATTGACTTTAAATTTGGTCTGTGTTAAAACTTGTTTTCTATCTCAGGCTAAGGTCAAATATGAAATATATTGGTCCACTCCTTGGAGTATCTCCCCCACAAAGGGTTAAAATTTAGTGAAATATTTGTTATATTATAAATTCTGTACTACTACCCAGAAGCGTTCACAATTTCACAAATATGTAGTATTAGTTTTTTCGTCGCTATCATCTTGAGAAAAATACAAAATGGATAATTTTGCACAAAAAGTTAACGGCATTATAACTCTGATTCCAGTCGATACATATAATTGACATTATGTGAAGTGTAATGCTTTTATAGTACCTACAGTTCCGTAAAAATGGACGTCGCACAGTGGCGCCATTTGAGTTTTTTCGTTGCAAAAATCATATCTTTTAAACCGAATAAGATAATTGAACAGTTTAAACAGCATATGATAGATAACTGTTCAGCCTATGAAATGAGCCTATGAAATGAAAAGGGTGCTACGCTTTGTAGGGGCCTACTTATGGGTTATCAAAGTTAAAATTTGTAGAAAAATCAATTTTATGGTAACTAAAAAAAATTATTTTTACATTTTTAGATTGTTTTTATTTTTTTTCTTTAGGGTTTTATGTTTTAAATTATTACCCAACAAATTAAAAAAAATTACTTCTTTTTTAAATTTATTTTTTTCAATTTTCTGTAAAATATTCATCACAATTCGTAGGAGAAGGTATATCTAAGAGACTAATCATTTCTAAACTATAATTATTTTCTAACTCTATTCGTGACTTCACATGCCGCAGGGAAGAAATAAGTGGATCGGAAGATGCTGCCAACATGTTGAAGAGATCCTCATTTTGCCTTACCCTTGATGCTTTGAATATGTTCTGCAATCTATATTTTTTATAAAATTTGTTAAGAGACTCCTGTGCTTCTTCAGAAAGCTCTCCAATTGGCAAAGACTGGTACTCAATTATATCTTTGCCATGCGCCAATATTTTATGGACGGTCGGGGTCAACTTCTTCTGTGAATACATTTCTGCTAAAAGAGATGCAGTTTTCGATGCATATTCTCCATATTTTGTAGAATTGACATTTTCTTTGCAGTTTAAAACATTAAAGATCGTTCCCAATCTTTTCACAATTTGATTGTCAATTCCAGTGATTCTAGTTACTGCCTCATCATTTTCAAAAAATCTCCTAGAAGTGTTTCCATCGTTTGAGTTACCGTATCCGTGCTTGGGACAGTCTACTTTTAGTCCAACTTGTTTAAAAAAAGCATCCTGTATTTGCTTCTTTCTGATCTTTTCCTTATCCTTTATTGATGTATTTTCATCGAAGTTTTCCTCCTCTTGTGGTAGGGTATACGCCAGTTTTAGCAAGAACTCCATACACCTTATCCTTGCGTGCAATGGTGACATTCCATATTCGTAATTCTCCTCGTTTGTAGAATCGTTTAAATTGCCAAAGTTCTTCTGACTCTTTTTGCAAATCGGGCATGACAATGTTGAGGTTGTTCCTGTCAGTTCGTTTACGACTTTTCCGTCAACCATGGTCAGGTGGAACTCGTAATTGCATTCAATATATTTTCCTTCTCCAATTTGCAGCTTTGTAGGCTTAATCTTGCTTATTTGTTCTTCAATGTCCTTCACCGTGGTCCTTATGAGTTCTGCCGATTCCCTTGCAAACTGAAACATTATTGGTCGGCAATAATGCACTGATGACGGACGTGGATTTTTCCAGTGTAGGGAAACATCAGATTTTAGCCGCAAAGGAACAACAGATGCCATAAACATATTTCCGTCCGATATTGTAGCGTCATCGGAAGATATCCTTTGCTTATAAACGCTTTGTCCGGATGATCCATCGCAGCCCCATTTGCTGATCAATGCCAGTTTCTCAGGAAGAATTTTCACCTCATTTTCAGGAAGACTCTCCAACAACCGTTTTGCTGTATGGCCCATGAGATCCTGCAGATTGGCTTTCACAGAGACTTCCGTAAACTCCGTATGCAGTGGTCGTGAATTTATTTTGGCTTGCGTAATATGCTTGTATCCTGGTAAAACGTCAGCCCCGTGTCGCATCAATGATGCCCGTAGTATCTCATATTTTTCTTTGGAAAGTTGTAAGTCCATAAACAAGCCCAAGGCTTCTTCGGAACCATACTTTTTAATGTGTGCGTTTGTGGGCGTGGGAATGCTTTCCTTAATCCTTTTTAGTCGCAGTGGGCTTGCATCAGCAACAGATTTTGCGACCTCACTCTTTCACTATCCTTTGTATATTTAATAGACAGCGCCTCCGATTAATGCTTCGTGGTCAAGTCATTGGTGGCATCGGCAAGTTTCCTCTTTCTTGTGAAAATTTAACACTCCTCAATACTTTTTTTGGCCTTCCTTTTGCTCCTCTGGTTGATTTGGTGGGTTTATCTACTGCCAATATATCCAGGATGGTGTCTTCATTAGGCCAGTCCTCGTATTTGGAGTTGAATTTCTGAATGGTTCGATTAGATTTCACCCATTTTGCCTTAATATTTGCATATATCAGATAAAAATTATTTTTTATAATTTCGCTTCTCTCAATATTTCCGTATAAGCTATCAAGTTCTTCTAAAGCAGCTTCCGTGAAAAACTTTGGTGTGGTTGACTTTCTAAACAGTTCAAATAATTATACCCTCACTTTAGTGTGACGAGGGTATATATCATTTGCTACGGAAAAAAGTGTAAAACGTCGAAGGAGTGACCTAAGACCCCAAGTATGTTCGGATGAAATCCGTTTTGGGTCATTTTAAGTCGAATGAGCAATGTCCGTCCGTCTGTCTGTCTGTGTGTCTGCTGGTTGGTGCGCACGATAACTCTCGAAAAGAGTAACCGATTGACCTCAAATTTGGTATGTTGTAATATTTTTTTCTATCTCCGGCTAAGTTCGAAGATGGGCCATATTGGTCCACTCCTTCTAGTACCTCCCCCATAAAGGGTTAAAATTTTGTGAAATATTGATTCTTTAATAACTGCTATACTACTTATTCGAATCTTTTGAAATTCCACACATAGTATTAGCTTATTAGTCGTTATCAACTCGAGAAAAATGGGCGAAGTCGCCACGTCCCTTTTGGTACCTCCCACACAAATGCACCATTTTGCACCAAAAGTTAACAGCTTATAACATTAATAACAGTGTATAAAAATACTTGAAATTTTGTACAGTATTATGCTTTTATATTGCCTACAGTCCAGGGAAAAATGGGTGTTGTTGTCACGCCCTTTTTGGTACCTCCCACACAAAGGTACCTTTTTGCACCAAAAGTTAACAGCTTATAACATTAAAACCAGTGTATAAAAATACTTGAAATTTTGTACAGTGTAATGTTTTGGCTAGTTTGACGCCAAAAACTATTAATGAGGTTTTGTATAGGATCATCCCCTCCACTCAACTGTGAACAGATCAAAATCGTATCTGCTTCGCGACGCGAGATATCGCAAAAACAGTAGAAAACGATGTTAGTTGCGTTTTACAATTTACACCACCAAGTTTTTAAAAAATATTATGGTGAACATTTTTAGATTTATATAGTCGAAATCTATGATATATAACGAATAGATTGATATGAAATTTTTCGCGATAGTCATTCCGCGATTAAAAAATTTCAACAAAAAACACTTTTATCTCAGAATTATTTTAACATAAAATCCAATTATAGCGGGCGGAGTTAGTCCTAGCGAAAGTGACCAAGGAAATAATGTAGACTACGAACAAGTCTACATCTCTTTCTTTAAGAAAAAAACGCAGGGTTATTTAGTAAAGATTTACAGCCTCTCAAAACTTGTGAATATTCAATTTAAATGATCCCTTTAGTTGTATTACTTTTTATCCCCTCACCTTAGAGAGGAGGGTATATATCATTTGCTACGAGCCAAGACCTAAGACCCCAAGTATGTTCGGCGGATATCCGTCTTGGGTCATTTTAAGACGAATGAGCAATGCCCGTCCGTCCGTCTGTCTGTCTGCTGGCTGGTGCGCACGATAACTCTCGAAAGGAGTAACCGATTGACTTAAAATTTGGTAAGTGGTAATATTTTCTTCTATCTCCGGCTAAGTTCTAAGATGGGCCACATTGGTCCACTCCTTCTAGTACCTCCCCCACAAAGGGTTCACATTTATTGAAATATTGATTATTTAATAATTTCTATACTACTTATTTGAATCCTCTGAAATTCTACACATAGTATTAGTTTATAAGTCACTATTACCTCAAGATAAATGGGCGAAGTTGCCACGTCACTTTTGGTACCTCCCACAAAAATGGACAATTTTGAACAAAAAGTAAAAAGCTTATAACATTATTACCAGTGCATAGGTTTAGGTTTAAGTTAGGGTAGCAGTCGTATTTTTTTTTATACAAGCTCACATAGACCAGTTTAGGTCCCTAATGTTACCACGGGCTGAAATTCCCCTCATCGAAAC
Source organism: Eudasyphora cyanicolor (assembly GCA_963930755.1). Taxonomy (NCBI): domain Eukaryota; kingdom Metazoa; phylum Arthropoda; class Insecta; order Diptera; family Muscidae; genus Eudasyphora; species Eudasyphora cyanicolor. The sequence continues at coordinate 162,256,064 of OZ005735.1, forward strand.
CAACCTGTTTGAATACAAATGTATCGATAGCACGAATATTGGTACTGGAAATATCTGTTAGGCTGTCTAGAAAGGCAGACCCCAGTAGGTCCAGTCGTCGTTTACTCAGAGCGGGGCAGTCGCATAGCAAGTGCTCAATGCTCTCCACTTCTTCCTCATCTCCACAGCTTCTGCAGAAGTCCTTAGAGTCAATACCCAATCTTTTGGCGTGTTCGCCGATCAAGCAGTGTCCCGTCAGAACTGATACTAACGTAGACAATCTTTGCCTCTCTAGTGCGAGAAGATATTTTGATCTTCTCAGGTCATACCTTGGCCAGATTTGTCTAGCTACCCTGCAGGTGCCGATTTCTGTCCATCTTTCGTTGGTGGAGTCAATACCCAATCTTTTGGCGTGTTCGCCGATCAAGCAGTGTCCCGTCAGAACTGATACTAACGTAGACAATCTTTGCCTCTCTAGTGCGAGAAGATATTTTGATCTTCTCAGGTCATACCTTGGCCAGATTTGTCTAGCTACCCTGCAGGTGCCGATTTCTGTCCATCTTTCGTTGGATTGCCTCTTGCCTAAGCCAAAGCTTGCACGTGGATAGTGGCCCACCAATATATGCAAATTCTTCGAGAATTTGTAATGTCGTCCCTTACCTAGCAAGTTCATCGGCTTTGCAGTTCCCAGGGATATCCCTATGCCCAGGCACCCATATGAGGTGTATGTATATTAAACTGCTCAGCCATCTCGTTAAGAGATCTGCGGCAGTCGAGGGCTGTTTGTGAATTTAGGGATGTTGGCTCCAGAGAATTGATGACAGCCTGGCTATCCCAGTAAATGACAACGCCAGTGTTGGTTACTATGTTGCGACTCAGCCACTTCCCATATTGCCATTATTTCGGCTTGATAGACACTGCAGGTACACTGATAGAAAAAGCTTCGTCATTCGTCAAATGTCAGCTAACGTACGGATAATCCTATCTATGAATTTGTTCGTCGCCATGATGAATCTCTGTTTAAGTATACTAGAACAAGAACTATTTAGTGGAATAAAAAAAAACCCACAGGGTGATTACATATCATCCCTACGATGAATCGTGCTCATAAATAAAAAAATGATATATACCCTCCTCTCTAAGGTGAGGGGATAAATATGGGGATTTATTTGATTTATAATACAAATATCAATAAGTGTATATTAGGCCGGGTCGATTTGTGGGGAGGCAAAAAAAGTCGCCATTGCTCAGTGAAAATCGTATTCTAGGGATCAAAATAAGAAACGAACCATACCTCTAAAACGAATTCTGATGTCCCGGAATTTGGGTCGAACTTTTGGGTAGGGGCAAATTTCAGCATTTGATCAGCATCGACTCCAGTGCGTACAAAGACTTGCAATTTTGAGCTGTGTAATGGTATAATAGTACCTACCATACAGAGAAAAATTGGCATTATTGCCACACTCCTTTTGCTACCTCCCACACAAATGGACCATTTTGTACCAAAAGTTACCAGATTATAACTTTAATACCAGTGCATACAAATACTGGAATCTTCGTACAGTGCACCGCTTTTATAGTACCTAGAGTCTAGAGAAAAGTGGCCTTAATTGGCACGCCCCTTTTGGTACCTCCCACACAAATGGACCATTTTACACCAAAAATTAACTTTAATACCAGTGCATATAAATACTTGAAATTGTGTGCAGTATAATACTTTTATAGTACCAAGAGTCCTGAGAAATGGGTACCTCCCACACAAATGAACATTTTTGTATCAAAAGTTAACAGTTTTTACTTGAATACCAGTACAAATACTTGAAATTTCGTACAGTGCAATGCTTTTGTAGTACCTAGAGTCTGGAGAAAAGTGGCCGTTATTGGCACGCCCCTTTTGATACCCCCACACACGAGTGGACCATATGGCACCAAAAGTTAACAGCTTATAACTTTAATACCAGTACATACTTTAAAGTTATTAAGTGCAATTTAAATTGATAAATTTGCTAACATTTTTTGGGACTCAAGGTGAGGGGATTCATAAGCCGGTCTACCCGACAGAACTTGCTTACTTGTTTTAATGACAATTTGCAAACATTTTTACACCAAAACATACTAGTGAGACTTCCCTTAGCTTGGTATGTACCACTTCATGTCATCTTCTCGTAAATATAAAAAAACTCGAAATGACGCATATGGAGGTTTGTTCAGTATAATCCGCACTTTATAAATACATTGTCATCATTGTCCGGTCGCTCTATTTCGCGAGTTATTGTAAAAACATACCTTCAAAAAAATATGTTGTACCTTGTGTTTCGTTTTATTAATGGGATGCATTGAACAATTAAATTTGTATAATACCAACTAGCTTTAACCCGGTGCGCTTCGCAGTCCCATCATTTATTTATTTTTTTTTTTTGGGTACTGTAGAATAGTTATACATCTTTCTTTCAAAAATAAAAATAACTATTCCATATGGCGAAAAATTATCTTGTTTATGTTCCTGGCATCAAGGTACAATATTTATCCCTTTTCCCTTCCGTGCCTCTAAGTCAAAAACTATTTTTTGGACCATATTTTACCTTTTCCCCCTTGTGTATGTTCCAATAGCTACATTCACACTCTGATACAATATAAAACAATGTTTGCCCCACCGTGTCTTTAAAAGTTTTAATTAAAACCAGTAAGGAAAGGCTAAAGTCGGGCGGGCCTACTATATTATACCCTACACCACTCTCGTAATATTGAATAACTCTGATATATAAATTTTGTAATTCATGTATAAATTGTTTACATAAATTTACTTTTGGGACATTTTATACTTAAATAATACCCTCTACAACAGTGTGGTGTAGGGTATAAAAACGATTGGATCTAAAGAGCCAAATCGGATGAAACATATATATGGGAGCTATAGCTAAATCTTAACCGATTTTCTTCAAATTCGGTAGTGTTGGTTCATGGATCAAGAAACTCAGCCATTCTAAATTTCAAAACGATTGGATGTAAAATACAGCTTCTACAGGACTAAAGGGCCAAATCGGACGAAAGATATATATGGGAGCTATATCTAAATCTGAACCGATTTCAACCAAATTCAATAGCAATCTTAACAGCTGCGAAATACTCTAAACTGCAAAATTTCAGAACGATCGGAGTGAAATCGCGACCTGTAGTCGACGAACAACTTTACATGGACAGACGGACGGACGGACAGACATGCTTAAATCGACTCAGCTAGTGATTCTGAGTCGATCGGTATACTTTAAGGTGGGTCTAGCTGTGTTATTTTCAGGTGTTACAAACATCTGCCATGAAACAAACTTATAATACCCTGTACCACAGTGTGGTGTAGGATATAAAAAGGTAAAATGAATGACTAGTTTAAGTTGCAAGACTTACAGTTGCCATTGGGATTATATTAAATCATTTTCGCTCCATTCATTCATCCCAATGTGTCCTAATTTACCATTTTTACACCACTGTTCAACATTTAATCGTTTTTGCCCTAACAGTGCCACTAAAAGTGTGCATTTAGAGAAATCATACTTTATATTCCAAGAGCTATATTCGCAACCTTAGGCCGTACTTTACCCTTTATGTTCCCTATCTGTGAAACGTTTAACCTTTTGCCATACCGTACCTTATTCAACTTTTTTCCCACGGTTTACATAGAAGCATCGCACTCTGGCCTGCACTATTTAACTTAATTAAATATTTTATTATTCCACTTTTCTTCTAAAGTACGAAATTGTATACATACCTGGGACTATATATGGGGTGATCAAAGTAGAGATACTTTTTTCAATAGCCTTTTTTTGACAGATCACGTGTGAGTGACACGTCATGCTGTCATGTTATTTTTATTAAGTATTGTTTGGCATTTCATCATGGAAAGACTTACGCCTGAACAACGTTTACAAATTATTCAGTTTTATTATCAAAATTATCGTTCGCCAATTGTGCTAAGTCCATTTTTTTTAAATAAAAAAAAAACACTTTCCAGTCGACCCACGACCTTGACACCCATGAGCAATATTTTAGCTCTCGTTAAGAGCTATCGTTTTGCCATTGACCGACTCCCGATCCGACGTACTTGAATCATCGGTCCATATTTCTTCAAAAATGTTGCCGGTGAGAACGTAACCGTCAAGGGCGACCGTTATCGTGGCATGATAACCGACTATTTGATGCCTGAAATTGAAGCTCGTGATCTCGCGACATTTGGTTTCAACAAGACATCCCACACATCGCATCAGTCAATGGATTTATTGAGAGAACACTTCGGTGAGCAGATAATAGGCCGGTCGATTGGCCACCAAGATAGTGTGATATCACACCGTTAGACTTTTTCTGTGGGGATATGTAAAGTCAAAAGTTTATGCGGACAAACCCGCTTCGATTTAGGCCTTGGAGCAAAACATCACGCGTGTCATTCGCCAGTTACCAGTCGAAATGCTCGAACGAGTCATCGAAAATTTAACTCAACGGATGGACCATCTGAGACGTAGCCGCGGCCAACATTTGATAGACATAATCTTAAAAAAATAAATGCCAAAGAATGTTATTTCAAATGATAATAAACATTCCCCATTCAATTTGAATTTTCTGTGTTTTTTTCATTAAAAAAGTAGGGAACCTCGAAATGGATCACGCTATATAACACTTTTTCCCCACTTACCACATTTACTATTTTGCCACACTTTACCGAATTTAACAATTTTTTACCCCACTGTACCATATTTAACCCTTCATCCTTCACTGTACCGCATTTAACCCTTTTTGCTATACTCTACCCCATTTAACACCTTTTAGCCACTCTGCACCATAATATTAAACTTTAACTGAAATCATAACATTTGCAAAAAGGACTTCTTATCTCATAAAGGGTTTTCCAAAAAGAGGTGTTATTTTGGTATTCAAAGAAAAATGCAATTTTTTGAGATAAATGATCGGATGTTTATTTCATAATAAAGAAGAAGGTATGCCATTAATAATGAAAAACAACATCAGCCAAATGGCCACCACGACCACGCTTACATGAAATTTTCCATAACCAAATCGCAAAGTGGCTGCCCTATGTCCTCGATAGCCTCACGAATTCTATCTTTGAGGTCTTGAATCGACGCTGGGCTGTTGGCGTAGACCTTATCTTTCACGTGGCCCCAAAGGAAGAAGTCGCAAGGTGTTAAATCACAAGATCTCGGTGGCCAATTGTGATCACCTCTTCGAGAGATTACCGGTCCGGAAACTTTTCCCGTAACAGAGCAATAGTTTCGTTGCTTGTGTGGCACGTAGCGCCGTCTTGTTGAATGTAAACGTTGTCCAGATCAATACCCTCCAACTCCGACCATAAAAAATCATTAATCATCTCTCGATAGCGCAATCCATTCACCGTAACTGTTGATCCAACCTCATTTTCGAAAAAGTAAGGTCCAATGACCCCGCCGGACCATAAACCGCACCAAACAGTCACACGTTGAGGATGGAGAGGCTTCTCAACAATAACTCTTGGGTTTTCCGAGCCCCAGATGTGACAATTTTGCTTCTTGACGTAGCCACGGAGGTGAAAATGGGCCTCATCAGTCAAGATGATTCGTATCGTTTTTTTGTTCGATCGTTTTGTATCGTTCGATGATCGTATATCGTTTCATTTTTAGTAATGGCGTAGTTTCTACTTGTCAAATGACAAAGAATAAAAGCTTCAAAAGTGACAGCTACCGAAATACCGCGTGATTAAAAGTAACACCTCTTGTTGCAAAGCCCTGTATTTATGTTCCAGATGTTGCCCTCTTTTCCTGGATCCATGATTTTGATCATATTTAGCACTTTTTTGTATTACAGTACCATATTTAACCATTTTTCCCCACTGTACCATATTTAACCCTTTTTGACCCACTGAACAATAGTCAACCATTTTTGTTACATTGTACCATATGTAATCATTTTTGTCCCTCTGTACCATAGTTAACATATTTGTTGCCTCACTATTTCCGAGGTAATGCATGTTGGCCCACTGTAACATATTTAACCCATTTTGTCTCACTTTACCATTTTTGACTATATTTCCCCGCTGTACTATGGTTAACCCTTTATTGTCCCATTGTGGAAATTTAAACCCTTTGTCTCCCTGTAACATATTTAACACTTTTTGCACCACTGTACCATATTTAATCCAATTTGCTCCACTGTATCATATTTAACACCTTTATCCCCCTTTTTGACCCACTGTACCACAGTTAACCATTTTTGTCAAACTGTTCCATATTCAATCCTTTTAGCCCCACTGTATCATATTTAATCCTTTTTGCCCCACTGTATCACATTTAATCGGTTTTGCCCCACTGTACCATATATAATCCAGTTTGTCCTACTTTACCATATTTAACTATTTTTGCCCCACTGTACCATACATAACCCTTTTTGCCCCACCTTTTTGTCTCACTGTACCATATTTAACACTTTTTGTCTCACTGCACCATATTTAAAATTTTTCACCACTCTACCATAGTTAACCGCCTTTTGGCCCCTTTTTGACCCACTGTACCATAGCTAACCATTTTTTGCCACACTGTACCATATTTAATCCTTTTTGCCCCACTGTATCATAGTTAATACATATTTGCCCCACTCTACCGTATCTAACCCTTTTCGTCTCACTGTGCCATATTTAAACTTGGTCCCCACTCTACAAAACATAACCCTTAACTGTACCATATTTAATTACATTTTATCCACTGTGACATTTTGCCCACTATACATTATTTTATGTTTTTGACCTACTGTGCTCTTCACATCTCTATTTTACACTTTTGCCCCACTGTGCCCCGAAAAGTACGATTACAAACAAAAGCTGACTACCCCGATCCGTTGTCCTAAGGACATCCCACCCTTCAATTTTCACCATTCCAATTCTAGACGTTTAAGTTGGCGGTGGTACCATATTTATCCCTTTCTGTCCCTAAAATTTTCCAAAAAATCGCTCCTTGTTCTAGTTTACGTCCCAAGAGCTACTCTAACAGCAAATTTCACGATTCTAGCTCTTTCCATTTGGATTTGGATGTTGTACCAAATTTATGCATTTTTGCCCCATTGTGCGGGTAAATATTCGGATTCAAAAAAAAATCAGTCAATTTCTGGGTCGACCTCATAAGGGCGTTCCGTTTAGATTTGGCGGTGGTACCATACAGTACCATATATAGGAAGATAAGGACAAAAAAAGGAGCGGTTCGGACGCGACAAAAATGGAAGTAGTTTTCGTGAACATCTTTAACAACATGAAATTCAGCGAAATCACAAAGAATATGTTAAAGATGAAAATGTTAATATGTTAAAAAAGAATACAGTTTTTGAACATCTTTGTTTGTTAGAAATATCTTTGGTAGTTTTTTTATAATTTAATTTTGAAGTTGGTTAGAACGTGACATTTTCTCCATGACCTTTTTAAAATAAAACAAGTAAAGACGGATGAAGTTCGGTCATGCCGAATCTTATATACCCTCCACCATGGATCGCATATGAATGGTTTCGGGTAAAAATAAACTCATTATACCAAATTTCAGCTCAATTTGCTGAAATTTGAGGGTTTCATGGCGTTACGAAGACAAATCTAGAGGGACCTTTGTATAAGGGCTATATAAAACAAGTAAGAAAGTTCAGTCGGGTAAACCGACTTATAAATCCCCTCACCTTGAGTCCCAAAAAATATTAGTAAATTTATTTATTTTTTGTTTTAATTAAATTATTATCAATTCAAATTGCATTTAATAACTTTAATGTATGTACTGGTATTAAAGTTAAAAGCTGTTAACTTTTGGTACAAAAAGGTCCATTTGTGTGGGAGGTACCAAAAGGGGTGTGCCAATAACGCCCATTTTTCTCTGGAATCTAGGTACTATAAAAGCAATACAGTGTACAAAATTTCAAGTATTGTACATATGTACTGGCATTAAAGTAATAAGCTGGTAACTTTGGTACAAAATGGTACATTTGTTTGGGAGGTACCAAAAGGCGCGTGGCAACAATGCCCATTTTTTACTGTATTGTATCCACTATTAAACCATTACACTGTACAAAATTTCAGGTCTTTGTATGCACTGGTAATAAAGTTATAAGCTATTAACTTTTGGTTCGAAATTGTCCATTTGTGTGGGAGGTACCAAAAGGGGCGTGCCAATTACGTCGATTTTTCTCTAGGCTCTAGGTACTATGAAAGCATTGCACTGTGCAAAATTTGAAGTATTTTTATGTACTGGTATTAAAGTTATAAGCTGGTAACTTTTGGTACAAAATGGTACATTTGTGTGGGAGGTACCAAAAGGCGCGTGGCAACAATGCCCATTTTTTTACTGTATTGTATCCACTATTAAACCATTACACTGTACTAAATTTCAGGTCTTTGTATGCACTGGTAATAAAGTTATAAGCTATTAACTTTTGGTTCAAAATTGTCCATTTGTGTGGGAGTTACCAAAAGGGTCGTGGCATCTTCGCCCAATTTTCTCGAGGTAATAGTGACTAATAAACTAATACTATGTGTAGAATTTCAGAGGATTCAAATAAGTAGTATAGAAGTTATTAAATAATCAATATTTCACTAAATGTTAACCCTTTGTGGAGGAGGTACTAGAAGGAGTGGACCAATATGGCCCATCTTCGAACTTAGCCGGAGATAGAAGAAACTATTACCACATACCAAATTTGAAGTCAATCGGTTACTCCTTTCGAGAGTTATCGTGGACGGACGGACAATGCTCATTCGACTTAAAATGACCCAAAACGGATATCCGCCGAACATACTTAGGGTCTTAGGTCACTCCTTCGATGTGTTACACTTTTGGCTCGTAGCAAGTGATATATGTATACCCTCCTCTGTAAGGTGAGGGGATAAACATAAATAAACACCAGTTACCAATTTTCAGCCCGATCAGTTGACATTTGTGGTATCGATGGGGTTAAGAAGTACAATCGGGGAGATGCTATATATGGGAGCTATATCAGATAATGGACCGATAGTGTCCATTTTCAATCCCAAGTTACTTGTAGCTATAAGAACTATCTATACCAAATTTCAGTCATCTAGCTCAATTATTGTAGGCTGTAGCGTGATTACAACGGACGGACGGACGGACGGACGGACGGGCGGATGCATGAACTTTACACTGTGGCTAAATAATAAGTACTTACCATTATCGAACTTTGCTTACTCGTCGGATTATTTGGTAATGAGAAATTTTGCTGGGTGGCAGTGATTTCCTAAAGCACATTTTGTTAGAAAATAGGCCCCAAATATGGAACGCACCTTTATTTTCAATTTAGGGTGCATTTTCATGGGGCCCATCTTGCGCCCGTCTCAAAATTAGGCGGAATGAAATTGGGCCCCAGGAAAATACACCCCAATATTTTTATGAATACGGCCCCAAAAAATAACATGTCAAACAACAACAATTTTTTTTTGGGGCTTAATTTCATTTTTTGTCTACTTTTTGGGATTTCACTTCATTTCTTGTCTGCTTTTTGGGGCTTATTTTCATCTATAAATTTAGAAACAGGAGAGGCTACTCATAAAAAATTTGCTCCACGTTGTCAACTTAGAAAATAGGTTCGTATACGTGTATTATTACGTACTCCCCAGATTTACGAAGAGAAAATTTCTTAGTTTTTTTGGGGTTTATGTACATTTCATGTTGTTTTCTTCATTGGGGTGTAATTTCCTAAATCAGTTTTTGTAACGAAAATAGACCCCAAATTTGGGCCGCACTTTCATTTTCAATTTGGGGTGTATTTTCTTGGGGCCCAACTTCCGGCCGCCTCAAAATTAATCTCCAAAATGTCTCTGATTTACGCCTATTACAAAACATTTTATTTATTTCCATTCTAAAATTTCCTCACTGTGTGATGATGTGACACTCAGTTATGAAATTTTTGAAGAATTATATGCTACATAAAATAATTCCTTTATATTTTAGCGAATTCAATTATAAGACTCCCATGGTTACTCAAGCTGCTGATACATCGTCTCGACTGTCGGCCCAATCACTTTGCTGGTTCACAAATAATTGTTGGCATCCTCACCCAACTATAGCGGTAGCAGCAGAATCAGTTTCAGGTCATTAATAAATCTCGATACAAATACAAATTACATGTATTTAACATTCGTTTTATTCGTGTAATTAGATTTTTATCATTAAAGCGTTTTTCTACTAATGCTCCAATTTGTATCCAAAACTTCAGTGTCGTCGTCGTCGTAGTGTTCTCCCAAAGCCAAATTAAAACAATGAGCTCTTGAGGGATAACAAAAAAAAATCCACCAAAACAAAAAAAAAACACGAACCGAGCCTCATTGAAATTCATGAAGTCGGCGGTGTACAAAGTGGATATAGTGGATAGACTGAATTCGAAACGAACTCCCCATTCCCCTACCTATGGAACGGAGCAACCAAAACGCAAAAAACTCTAAATACAATTACAAATATTTTGGCAACATTAACAACATTTGAAACAAATGTCCTGCCAGGATAACTACTGGCTGAATAAAAAGTGAGTCGCCAGTACGAGGGTCGTAAAAGAACATGTCCACCACACTGTGATGTAAGGTATTCAAATGTTGCACATTGGCTTGGAACACGCAAAAAGGGCGTTTATTATACCCATCGACATTGAATCACTTTTTGAGACGAAATAGCCATGTCCGACTGCCTCTTCTTAAACTCAGATAAGCTGGTACCCGTAGGTATAGGGTCAGTGTGGCAGCCGGAGTTATCATCGAAACCAATCTGTTTGATACACAAAGTCATCAATAGTGCGATTATTGTACCGGCCAAATCTGTCACACTCTTTCTCAATGCGGAACAGTAACAAGGCAGATGGGCAATGATCCCCACTTCCTCCACATCTTCACAACATCTGCAGAAGTCATTGGACTAAATTCCCAACCACATTGCGTGTTTCCGATGAGGCAGGGTCCATCACACCTGACAATAGGTCAGGTTAGGGTGGCAGCCAGAGATACCAGCTCACATAGACCAATAGAAGTAGGTCACTAGTGATACCACGGGCTCAGTTACCCCTCATCGGTACCAACCTGTTAAATACACAAAGTTATCAATTTTACGAACATCCGTGCCGGTAAGATCTGTCAGACTCCCCAGAAAGGCCGACCCCAGTATATCCAGACGTCGTTAACTCAATGCGGGACAGAAGCAAAGCAGTTTATCAAAGCTCACCACATCCATCTCATCACCACAGCTTCTGCAGAAGTCATTGGATCAGGCACAGACAGTCTTTTTCTCTCTGCTAGGAGATATTTTGATCTTCTTAGTTCATATTTTGGACAAATGTTTCTATCTACCGTACTTATACATGTGACGATTTCTGTCCATACCTGTCCATATCATTGGACTGCCTGATTGCCTAAGCCAAAGCCTACATGTGGACATTGGCCCCCTTTTCTAGCAAGTTTATCGGGTTTGCATTTTCCAGCGATATCGCTATGTCTAGATACCCATATGATGTATTTGTTAAACTGCTCTGGCATCTCGTTGAGAGATCTGCGCCTGTTTGAGTTGTTTGAGTATTCAAGGATGTTACCTCCAGAGAATTGATGGCAACCTGACTGTCCGAGTAAATGACAACACCAGTGTTGGTCACTATATTGCAACTCAAACACTTGGCGAATTGTCGTATTGCCACTATTTCGGCTTGATAGACACTGCAGGTATCAGGGAGTCTGTGATAAGACTACGTTATCCGAAGCCAACCCTCCCATCAAACTACGAGCTTTATGTATAAAGCCGGAGATAGTTTCTATTTACTGCCAATCTGCCAACCCATTCCTCTCTGGCAGGTATCTTAGTGGTAAGGTTGCTCTCGAATGTGTAACGGATCCACATGTGAAACTTTATACATACTTCCTAGTAAATAAAACCAATTCTGTCTTGTTTAGGTTAACGCTCAAACCACTGCTTCGGTCCCACGTAACCAATTTCGCAGTCTCTTGTCACTTACTGAGATTGCCACGTCATGCGCATATGCCACAATCTTGCAGCTACAACATTCTAGATCTACCAGGAATTTATTCACCGCTAGGTTCAAAATTAGTGAAGGCAGTACTCCTACTTGTGCGGTCTGTTATGGGTTTTTTTGGTGAGCAGGCTTTGAATTAGCCTAATCAAGCTAGAGTTCACCTTTAGATGTGACAGCGCCGCAATTACCGCATCTGAGATAATGTTGTTAAAATCCCCTTCTACGTCATGAAAGTGAATTCCCTGAAATGTAGGGACGATTCGATAGTGCCCACATGTTCGTGCAGGGCAAAGATTATGTAGACGTGCCCTTGCTGTTAGCATGTTTATATACACCTCATATGGGTGCGTGGGCGAAGGGATATCCCGGGGAACTGCAAAGCCGATGAACTTGCTAGGAAAGGGACGACTTTACAAATTCTCGAAGAATTTGCATATATTGGTGCGCCACTATCCACGTGCAAGCTTTGGATAAGGCAAGAGGACACAAATCGGCACCTGTAGGGTAGCTAGACAAATCTGGCCAAGGTATGACCTGAGAAGGTCAAAATATCTCCTCGCACTGGAAAGGAAAAGATTATCTACGTTAGTATCAGTTCTGACGGGACACTGCCTGATCGGCGAACACGCCAGAAAATTGGGTATTAACTCCAATGACTTCTGCAGAAGCTGTGGAGATGAGGAAGAAGTGGAGATCATTGAGCACTTGCTATGTGACTGTCCCGCTTTGAGTAAACGACGACTGGACCTACTGGGGTCGGCCTTTCTAGGCAGCCTAACAGGTCTTTCCAGTACCAATATTCGTGCTATCGATACATTTGTATATCAAACAGGTTGGTTTCGATGAAGGGCATTTTAGCCCGTGGTACCACAAGGGACCTAAACTGGTCTATGTGAGCTGAAGAAATAAAAAAGAAAACGGCTGCCACCCTAACCTAAACCTAAACCCTAGCATGTTTACTACCCGACAGGAGTTTTGTATCGAAGCTTTCTCTAATGAAAGAATCCTAAGGTATTTTCAAACCTTTCAATAGGAAGGAGACTTTAGTAACGCCGTCATGTCCATGTGATTTAAATGGCTCAAAGCTGTTAAACGCCCAGCTAATTCTGTATTCATCATTAAACAAGCTAGCGACGCTTGCAGTCTACTCGCTCTCTTGTTCATCCTGCATTTCCTCGAGCTTTGTCTGGATTTTCCCCGGAAAATGTGTATCGAGCAGTAGTTTCAGCTTTGACCTCATCCTGCAGGTAACCCACTGTACCGGTTGCAGTGGATAATATCTTACGGAGCCTTTTCCACTTTTCCACAAAAGTGATGTGCCAAGAACACCTTTGCGTTTTCCTAAGCTCCTTCTTATAGATTTTGAGCTGCTCTTTATAGTCACTCCAGTCATTGGTGAGCCCAGTATATTTGGCATTGTTGAAAAGCTTTTTGCAATGAAGAATCATTGGCTTTAGTGCAGAAGTCCACCAGTGGTTTTGAACAGGCTTCTTCAAGGAAGCTATTGAAAGATGTAGTGTGTGATCGAATGATAGCGCCTAATTGACTGACATAGATTTACATTTTACCGTAATTGCCATAAAGTTTGAGGAAATTGTTTCATTAAACGAAATTTCAAGATTTGCTTTTTGCAATTTTTGGCGTATCTGAAACTATTTTTCAATACTGGCAAAAAATACCATAAATCGGGTACTATTTTATTGATTTCTAGAAAATTAAATGTATTTTTCAAAATTCTAATTTCTCCATAATAACTGTTCAAGTCCGTGTGACTTGAAATCAGAAAAATAAATAATTAATATTTCACTAAATGTTAACCATTTGTGGGGGAGGTACTAGAAGGCTTGGCCCATCTTCGAACTTAGCCGGAGATAGAAGAAAATATTACCACATACCAAATTTGAAGTCAATCGGTTACTCCTTTCGAGAGTTATCGTGCGCACCAGCCAGCAGACAGACAGACAGACGGACGGACGGACATTGCTCATTTGACTTAAAATAACCCAAAACGGATATCCGCTGAACATACTTAGAGTCTTAGGTCACTCCTTCACCCTCCTCTCTAAGGTGAGGGGATAAAAATTATGACTGCAGAAACTCTTGAATACGAAATTCCATCATCGTCCAATATTTTGCTTCATTCTATGCTCCTCCATTCAAACGAACGAAGCCGGCTATTTTTCTCATAAAAATATAAATTTGGTCAAATTTCGGCGAATACTCGTAAATGATAGAAGCATAAACTTTTCTATCGAGAGATACAGTTCCAAACTGTCCATTGACAGGGAAAACGATGCCTTAAAGAATTTAATTATTAATGCACGAAACACTTCCACAAATATATCGTTCAGTAATGGACAACGATTTTGTCTTCCCCACAGCATTGTCTCATTTATTGGCCAGAGGAAAAGGTACAAAAGAAATGAACAACGCACCAACTGTCCACAACAAAAATTAAAAAATTATTCTATACAAAATGTGTTTCATTTCTAAGTCGAGCTATTGACATAAAAATAAATGAAGAAAGAAATAAAAAGTGGACAAATCTTCTCTCAACACTTGAAACCAGGCGATAAAAATTGTTGGAAGATTAGTCGTTCATTAAGATCAAAGGAAATCGTACCATATCTCATATGATGTATAATGCACTGATAGAAAAAGCTTCGTCATGACGACGAATTTGTACATCATCACGATTATTTTTTCAGCTAACGTACGGAATAATCCTCTTGATGAATTTGTTCGTCACCATGACGAATCACTGATAACTAAAATAACTTGACTGCTTTGCCAGGTTCAGTTGTGATTATTCGGTTCGAAACGCAGTTCTTATCAGGAAATGCTTAAATACAACGAACGAGAAGTATTCATTACTTCTGATATCTTAAATCAAAAATAATCTCATGGAGTTATGTATTTGCCAACAGACGAATCCCATTCATCCCCACGACGAATACCATTCATCACCACGACGAATTCCATTCATCACCACGACGAATTCCATTTATCACCACGACGAATCCCATTCATTACAACAAATTATTTAACTACGTATAGAACAGTACAATTAAGCACAAACTACAAATTGATTGCTTAGTTTTATCATATTTTCACCAAAATGGTCAAATAAATCTTTTCGTCGTGGGAATGAAACCTTATGGTTCCCTCGTCGAATCACCAAAAACATGGGTTGATGATCGTGTTCGTTCTATTGACGTACAAAAACATCGCATGTACAAAACTTTTCGTCACCAGTACGAAGATATATTGACGAAACTGATTCGTCATGGTGACGAACGGTTTTTCTATCAGTGTGGAATTAAGATAATCACAGACATAGAAAAGGCAGAGTTACTTGCAACCATCATGTTAATAGGATCAATAATATAATTAAGATGACGTACGAGCCAAAAAATCACTGGTCTAGTATTACTAGACATTGAAAAGGCATTCGATATCGTGTGGCACAATGGTCTTCTCTACAAATTAGCACCCACAAACACTCCCAAATACATACATCTGTCATATCATATCATTTGTAGTGTCAGTAAACAACAACTGACACTACAAATACCAGCGGGGCTTCCTCAAGGATCAATTTTGTCTCCGATTTTATACTCAATTTACACTTCTAACTTCAATCCATCCAGTGAAATCGCGGTCGCATCCTACGCGGATGATACCGCTTTAATTTCATCAAGCGAATTGACGAAGGCTCTAATGAAAAAGATGGAAAACAGTCTAGAATCATGCAACGAATGTTTTCGTAAGTGGAAAATAAAAATAAACCAAGAAAAAACTCAGAGCGTAATATTTCCCTGGAATTAATCACCAAAAAAAATTCCATCGACACCACTATCCTTCAGCGGTAGCCCACTCCCCGTACAAAACGAAGTTAAATACCTTGGTGTAATTCTTGACAAAAAGTTGACATTCCGTGAACATATTGCACCCTACATGAAGAGACAGGTTATGAACCATTAAAGGCCTTCATTACTCAATTAAATGACAAATCATTTAGAAAATTTGCAGATTCTTCTTATGAAATACTAACATAATATGTATAACATAGAAACTTAACAAACTAAAAACGTTGATTTATAGTAAATTATTTGAGCGAATAATTACTCTATGTTTCAATATTTTTTTACTACGAGTATTGTTTGAATTTAAAAATAAATACTTAAATAAGGTTTTTCTTAGCCTTTTTTGCCTTAAACATATCTTTTTAAAAAATTCTATAAAACAATGTATATATAAATGTAGTACTAGTTGCTGTAATATCTTATAGATAAAGCTCAAAAATGTATTTCGTATTTTAAACAATTAAAAAGTTCAGTCGTGTAAACTGACTTATGAATCCCCTCACCTTGAGTCCCAAAAAAAATATTATTAAATTTATTAATTTTTTTGTCTTAATTAAATTACTATCAATTCAAATTGCATTTAATAACCTTAAAGTATGTACAGGTATTAAAGTTAGGTTAGGTTCGGGTGGCAGCCGTATTTTTTTTATACAAGCTCACATAGACCTGTTTAGTTCCCTAGTGTTACCACGGGCTGAAATGCCCCTCATCGAAACCAACCTGTTTGATATACAAATTTATCGATAGAACGAATACCGGTACTGGAAAGATCTGTTAGGCTGCCTAGAAAGGCCGACCCCAGTATGTCCAGTCGTCGTTTACTCAGAGCGGGGCAGTCGCATAGCAAGTGCTCAATGCTATCCATTTCTTCCTCATCTCAACAGCTTCTGCAGAAGTCATTGGAGTCAATACCCAATCTTTTGGCGTGTTCGCCGATCAAGCAGTGTCCCGTCTCAACAGCTTCTGCAGAAGTCATTGGAGTCAATACCCAATCTTTTGGCGTGTTCGCCGATCAAGCAGTGTCCCGTCAGAACTGATACTAACGTAGACAATCTTTGCCTCTCTAGCGCGAGGAGATATTTTGATCTTCTCAGTTCACACCTTGGTCAGATTTGTCTAGCTACCCTGCAGGTGCCGATTTCTGTCCATCTTTCGTTGGACTGCCTGATTGCCTCTTGCCTAAGCCAAAGCTTGCACGTGGATAGTGACGCACCAATATATACAAGTTCTTCGAGAATTTGTAATGTCGTCCCTTTCTTAGCAAGTTCATCGGCTTTGCAGTTCCCCGGGATATCCCTATGCCCAGGCACCCATATGAGGTATATATTAAAGTTATAAGCTGTTAACTTTTGTGTAAAATGGTCCATTTGTGTGGGAGGTACCAAAAGGGGCGTGCCAATTACGGCCACTTTTCTCTAGACTCTAGGTACTATAAAAGCATTGCACTGTACAAAATTTCAAGTATTTGTATGCACTGGTAATAATGTTATAAGCTTTTAACTTATGGTTCCAAAATGTCCATTTGTGTGGGAGGTACCACAAGGGGCGTGGCAACTTCGCCCATTTTTTTTCGATGTAATAGTGACTAATGAACTAATACTACATATGTGTAGAATTTCAGAGGATTCAAATAAGTAGTATAGAAGTTATTAGATAATCAATATTTCACTAAATGTTAACCCTTTGTGGGGAAGGTACTAGAAGGAGTGAACCAATATGGCCCATCTTAGGAGATAGAAGAAAATATTACCACATACCAAATTTGAAGTCAATCGGTTACGCCTTACGAGAGTTATCGTGCGCACCAGCCAGCAGACAGAAAGACCGACAGACGGACGGACATTGCTCATTCGACTTAAAATTACCCAAAAGGGATATCCGCCGAACATACTTAGGGTCTAAGGTCACTCCTTCGATGTGTTACACTATTGGCTCATAGCAAATGATATATAGCCTCCTCTCTAAGGTGAGGGGATAAAAAGATGTATGTAATTTATGATTGGATTAATAAATATTTTGAAATTGTAAAAATTGAAGATTTGTTTAAGACAAATGTTCCTAAGTAAATAATATTTGTTAATGCAAAATATTATATATTTCGAGTGCATCCTAAATAATACATATGGTATGTTTAGTGCACAATATGTATCTTTCGGACAATATAATACAGACGCGATTTGTTTCCAGCGTTTAATGTAAGGCCCTGTATCTTCGTCCAACCCGATTGCAGGAGGATACAATTTATGATATAGGCACGAAAATACCTCTTGCTTATGTGTGTGGAGTTTTAGTGCGATGTCTGGACGTCTTATTTTTATAATTTTTTTGGAAATGCCCCAAAAAATTAACGATTTGTTTCCAGCGTTTAATGTAAGGCCCTGTATCTTCGCCCAACCCGATTGCAGGAGGATACAATTTATGATATAGGCACGAAAATACCTCTTGCTTATGTGTGTGGGATTTTAATGCGATGTCTGGACGTCTTATTTTTATAATTTTTTTCGAAATGCCCCAAAAAAATTATGTATTACCAGCCCTATTTAGAGATTTCGAAACTTGTCCTACCTACCTCGTAGTCCTAGTACAAAAAAAACGGACCTCCGTCACATTGGGGGCCACCACGGCAGTAGAAATGCAGTGAACCACAGTCTGGTCGGGGTTTTTTTTTCTCTTTTTCTTAACGGGTTTAAATGTTTGCTCATTTAGACGCACTCACATCCAAATTCTGCTGCTTTAGTACTGCAACGGATGAGGACTTTTTTTGCCCATTTTAGGGTGTTACATCCAAATCTTTGTTTCCTTTTTCGTGGACTATCATCAGCAAAAGAACTGGAAAGGGGACAGACTTTGGTGGAAAATTTAGTGGGCACTCAAACATAAAACGAAAAATTGAACCTATGGCGCCTGGTTTGAAAATTTATGAAGGGTGAAAATAATTGCTGCTGGAATTTGGGTTTCGGATAGTTTAACTTTGCTTCTTACATTCGAGGAGGAGGGGTGTTCGTAACAATGGTCACAGTTGGTGTCACATTGCTTCAGCGGTGGCATGATGTATATCTTCAGAGTGGTGAATGGATTTTGAAGAAAGCAGTTTAAATTGAATTATTATTAAATCTACTTCTTTTTTGCAAATGTCCACAGCCAACGCAAATACATTTCTGCTGATGTTCTTTGGAGTTACAAAACACGACATAGATGGCATGGTATGTGAATGCACAAATATTCTCCTCCCATATGCAAGTGGACTCTTGAAGCTGCAGGTACTCATCCTCCTGCTGCCAGAATATTCATACAATTGGCAATGCGTTAAACGCGTGTTAGAGAAATCGCACAGTGAAACGATTCTATATAAGAAGTGATCAAAAGTAGGAGACACATCGGTAGGAGATCCAAGTATGTTCGGAGGAAATCCGTTTTGAGTCATTTTAAGTCGAATGAGCAATGTCCGTCCGTGTATTATATAAACCCCTTCTGGTAACTCCCACACAAATTGACAGAATAATTCGAGTAATATTCAATATTACATTACTCACAAAGTGAGGGTATACCTTAGTCGGTTTACCCGACTGAAACTTTCTTACTTGTTGTATTTGTCATTGAAATTTTTTGTTAGACATACATTTATGTTCTTAAATCTAGAAAGACACATGGACAAATTGGTATACGTTTAATTCCGATTCGCAAATACCAGATTATGAGATAATGTTTAAATTCTAATTTATAAAAGTAGATACATATGTTGGTCTCCGACGCTGCAAGTCTGAGAAGATACTTCACCCTGTACAGTGGGTCATTTGCAGGATGAGGCAAATAACTGGACAAAAAACAGCGCGCAGTCGCTTAATACCCTCACCAACAGAAACCGAAGATCAGCAGGACCAACAAGAGTGCGAGTGGACTGCGAGCGTCTCTAGCTTGCTGACTGAGAGATCCACAATAAGCTGGGCTATTAACAGCTTTAGCCCTTAAAGTCATTACAAATTCTCGAAGAATTTGCATATATTGGTGCGCCACTATTCACGTGCAAGCTTAGGCAAGAGGCAATCAGGCAGTCCAACGAAAGATGGACAGAAATCAGCACCTGCAGGGTAGCTAGACAAATCTGGCCAAGGTATGACCTGAGAAGATCAAAATATCTCCTCGCACTAGAGAGGCAAAGGTTGTCTACGTTAGTATCAGTTCCCTGCCTGATCGGCGAACACGCCAGAATATTAGGTATTGACTCCAATGACTTCTGCAGAAGCTATGAAGAGGAGAAAGAAGTGAAGGGCATTGAGCACTTGCTATGCGACTGTCCCGCTTTAAGTAAACGACGATTGGACATACTGGGGTCGGCTTTTCTAGGTTGTCTAACAGATCTTTCCGGTACTGATATTCGTACTAAATTCCACCCACATTTATGAGTCCTAATTTTTTGGAAAGTTTTAAAAAATTTGAAACGCACACGTGCGTGAACAAAATCATGAATGATGATATGTACCTGTCAGTAAAATATTTAAAATACGTGGTATTTATAGGTGTTCATTGATCGATTTTTTTAAATTATAATTTAGAGTGAAAAACATTTTAAAAAGCAGAAAATAAGAAGTACCCAAAATTCGTTAATTTTTTCAGGTTTGTGGTCATATCGTCCCAGGATCAAAAATTTGTTTACTGAGGAATTTTATGGCACTGGATAGTGCATCCATCTTTTTCGGGTAGGTTTGATCCGCATTTTGTTCTCTTATTCAATAGCTACAACTTTGCTTCAGACACAAAAGAGATATTCCGTACGGTATACCGAGATATAACCGTGTTAAAATAAAGAAAAAGTGCACACAAAAAAAATTAAGTCACTTGAGCAATTTACGTCCGTCTGTCAGGGTGGTGCGCACCATTACTCTCGAAAGGTTTAAAGTATTGACTTCAAATTTGGTATTTTATTATATTTTTTTTCTCATCCCAGGCTAAGGTCAAAGATGGGCCATATTTGTACACTCCTTGAAGTACCTCCCTCACATTGAGTTACAATTTAGTGAAATATTTATTCCCTATTAACTTGTATGCTGTCTATCCGAATCCTCTGAAATTACACCAAGCTATCACCTTGAGAAAAAATGGACGCAATGGCCCGCCCCTTTTGGTACCTCGCACAGAAAGGGGACATTTTGTACAAAAAGATAACTGCTTATGATTTTAATACCAGCGCATATAAATATAGCACCGTGCGACAAATGCGAATTTTTTGCACCTAGATTTTTAGGATAAAGCATATAAGTTTAAAAGGATTTTTGTAATACCGTTGGTCCTTGGAAAATTATCCCAAAAATTTTAGTGAATAGAAGGAATTCTTCCCTTTGATTTGATATACATATCTATTAATTCAAAGTGGAATAACTGCAAAGGAAGATATTTAAAAAATATTATTTTTGAAATTTTAAAAGTTCTTTAAAAAAGACAAACGGTCACGAAATAAAACAAGTAAAATCGTTAGGGCCTGTTTCTGTAACTTATTTTCGTTCGTCTACGGCGAACGATCAAAAATCTCTCAACTATTACTTGAATTCTGTAAAACGCAGGTTAGAAATATTTTAAGTGTGGACTTTTTATGTGTTTTTCTATATACACAACGAATTAATAACTTCTGTGACTTATAGATTTCTCGAAATAATAGAGTGATTTTTGATCGTTTGCCGTAGACGAACGAAAATAAGTTACAGAAATAGGCCCTTAAGTTCGGCCTGGCCGACTTTTATATACCCTCCACCATGGATAGCATGTGAATGGTTTCGGGCACAAGTAAAGTCATATTACAAAAATGCAGCCCGATTTGTTGAAATTTGTGGTTTTTGTTGCGTTAAGAAGTAAAATCTAGAGGGACCTTTGTATGGGCGCTATATCAAAAAATGGACCCGCACCCTCACGCGTTGTTCGTGTGAGGGTGCGGGTAAAATTAACCCCAGTTACCAATTTTCAGCCCGATCAGTTGACATTTGTGTTCTCTATGGCCTTAAGAAGTCAAATCGGACAAATGCTATACATGGGGGATGTATCAAAATTTGGACCGATATATCCCATTTTCAATCCAAAGTTACCTGCAGCTATAAGAAGTATCTATACCAAATTTTAGCCACCTAGCTCAATTATCATCGATTGTAGCGTGATTACAACAGACGGACGGACGGACATGGCTAAATCGTCTTAGAATTTTAAGACGATTAAGAATATATATACTTTATGGATCAATATTTAGATGTGTTACAAACGGAGTGACAAAATGAATATACCCCCCATCCTATGGTGGATGGTATAAAACTGAGTATGCAGTTTATCTACCATTGGTCTATAGTTTCACATCTATACAGTCTCTTTCTTAGGAGAGAGGTCGCGTCTCATGATACAGTACCTACTAGGGATGTCGATCAGGACTGAGTTTCTCAAATCTCGGGATTCGGGATTGAGAAAAGTATGATCTAGGGATCCCGGGGTATTTTGGGACGCACGTAGCCCGAGAAATTTCAAAATTTACCTTTTCTATTGAACAGACCCCGTGTGTAATTTCACATATAAGTACAGGTTTCTTTATCGCTACCAAAATGTAGTAGCTCATAACTACAATCCAATGCAGTTATACCCTCCATCATATAATGATGGTTTAATAACTTTGCCATTTGTAACGCCTTGAAATAATGATCTGAGACCTTATAATGATGGTAAAATGTTAAGACCATTTTGTCATGTCCATCTGTCTGTCAGTTGAAATCACTCTACAGTCCGTAATAATGGAGCTATTGTTGATCACATTTGTGAGAAATGTTTCTTATGGTTTGCTATTGAAAATGAACTGTATCGGGTATTGTTCGATATAGCTCCCCTACAGACTTCGTTTCCAAAGAAATTTACCACAATAAAAAATACCAAAACCCGTTCATATTTGGTTGTAGTCCACATATAGAGACGCTCTCAAATATGTTAATGTAAGCTATAAATACTTAATTTTCCAGATGATTAGTTTGCAATTTTGCAGATTATGTTTCGTGTCTATTTAAATTCAGCACAACGACAATTTAGCGTATTGGATATAGATCTCCTAAAGAGGCTGCCTTTAAATATATTTAGCCTAGCCGTATACCACACATTTTCCAAAGAATATGGCTGAAACAATTTTAAAGTTTTTGAACAAAGGCAAATTCACAACAACAAGAACCATATCGATCCATGTTTCGATATAGTCCACATATACATACAGGACGCTCTTCAATATCTTGTCGTTAAGATAAACTTGCTACAACAAAAAAGAAGAATATAGGTTCATGATTTAGATCTTTTGGCACTACAAAGATTTATAGAATGCAATGTTATTCATGGTGCAGGGAGAATACGATTCGGTCCGACCGAACTTACCACCGTTCCTACTCGCTATACCCTCCACCATAGGATGGGGGGTATATTCATTTTGTCACTCCGTTTGTAACAGCACTAAATATTGATCTGAGACCCCATAAAGTATATATATTATTAATCGTTGTAAAATTCTAAGGCGATTTAGCCATGTCCGTCTGTCCGTCTGTTGTAATCACGCTACAAACTATAATACTTGAGCTAGGAGGCTGAAATTGAAATTTGGTACATATACTTCTTATATCCAATTTTGGATATAGCCGCCATATATGGCATCTCCCCGATTTGACTTCTTAACGTCATAGAGACCACAAATTTCAACTGGTCGGGCTAAAAGTTGGTAACTGTGGTTTATTTATACCCGGTCCTTCACACGAGCAACGGTAGTCATAGGTCCATGTTTTGATATAGCCCCCATACAAAGGTCCCTCTAGATTTGACTTCTTAACGCCACAAAAACCTCACATGTCACCGAATTGGGCTGAAATTTGGTATAATGAGTTAATTAGTACCCGTAATCATTCACGTGCGATCCATGGTGGAGGGTATATAAGATTCGGCATGGCTGAATTCGCTGAATTCAAAAATGTTATCGGTTTTTACGTTACATTTGCGTTTTTCTAGTAAACTCAATATGTATGGTTGTGTTTCTACTGAATCAACGACCTTATCATCAAGGGCTGCTTACAGAACAATTCTGCTTACAGAACAATAACAACAACAACAAAAATTTGATATAAGAGCATTTCCATGTTAAGTGATCACAGTATTTTTGGCTCATGTCGCGGATTTTGATAAAACTTGGTATACTTGTTGTACTAAGTGTTCTCAACAAACCATGCAATTTTTTTTGTCATAAAATAAAATACAGGCCTACTATAAAGATTTTAAAATGTTAGAAATTGTGAATTTTGAGGAATACTGGGTTTATTAAAAAAAATATATCTTTTTATCGGCAAAGGCCATCAAAATGGGACTTTTTACAAAATGCCAGTAATTATTTATACTCTTAACGAAAAATAAAAAATAAATTTAAAAGAATTTTTTTTCTACATTTTTTTTTAAAAAAGTTGATTAAAATTATTAAATAAAAATCCCCTTTTTTAAATTTTATTTTTTGTATTTTAGGCCAAATTGTCCTCTACAATAGGAGAAATAACTAAATCTTTATGACAGGTTTGTCCCAGTATTTTGTAAAATGCTCAATAGGCCGGATTGAAACGCAAAAAATTACCATTAATCACTTTTGAGTAACACACAAAAGTTGTGTCAGGACGCCAACAGTTCTGTACCAAAAGGAAACAAATCTAAAAAATTTCCTTAAGATCGCGCAAGGACGATCTTTACAAAACAAAAAGTAGAAAATTTTTACTTTTTTCATAGCATTTCTTTAAAGACGTGCTTAATGTTGAAGTTGGGTTTTGAAATTGATGCTAATGCTGCAGTGGGCATAGGTTACTCAAAAGTAATTAATGGTAATTTTTAGCGTTTCAATCCGGCCTATTGAGCATTTTACAAAATACTGGGACAAACCTGTCATAAAGATTTAATTATTCCTTGAGAAAGACAAAAAAGGCCATCGTGGAAATTGGCTATATTGTAGAGGAAAATTTGACATAAAATACAACAAATAAAATGTAAAAATAAAAAGGGGATTTTAAAAAAAAAATTTAGAAAAAAATTATTTTTAAATTTATTTTTATACCCTCCACCATAGGATGGGGGGTATATTCATTTTGTCACTCCGTTTGTAACACCTCTAAATATTGATCTGATACCCCATAAAGTATATATATTCTTAATCGTCTTAAAATTCTAAGACGATTTGGCCATGTCCCTCTGTCCGTCCGTCCGTCCGTCCGTCCGTCCGTCTGTTGTAATCACGCTACAATCTATTATACTTGAGCTAGGTGGCTGAAATTTGGTATATATACTTCTTATAGCTGCATGTAACTTGGGATTGAAAATGGGCGATATCAGTCCATATTTAGATATAGCTCCCATATATAGCATCTAACTTGTTGTGTTTCCTACTGTCCTCATCTACTATATTTTTGTGTTTTTCGTTGTTATTTTTTCTTTAGGTTTCAGTTATTTTGTGAGGTCACATGCTATCCATGGTGGAGGGTATATATGATTCGGCATGGCCGAACTTGACGCTTTTACTTGTTATACCTTCCACCATAGGATGGGGGGTATATTCATTTTGTCACTCCGTTTGTAACACCTCTAAATATTGATCTGAGACCCCATAAAGTATATATGTATATAATTCTGTGGTCACAAGGCATAACAACATAACTCGAGTTATGCTAAAATTGCGTTATCGATGCCACGATGTTCCCTATATTCGATTACATATTGTGACAAATTTTGGTGGTGATACCTTGTTCAGTTGTTTAGATATAAGTCAAGACTTATTAGCATATCTCGCTGTATCACTACATTTCATAACGTACATAACAGCATATCTCACATTTTTTCCTTTGAAAACTATACTTGTGTTTTTATTCCCCAGTTATCTATGGACTATTGAAGATATAAATTGTATGAAGTCGTAACAGCATATCTGAGTTGTGTTATTAGTCCAAGTTGAACTAAGGCCTATCACAAAAGCATAACTCAACTTATGCTGTTATTCCATAATCTAATATAGACTACTGAATGTTGTAAATTTCGAAATCATCCTTTGAATTATCAGCATAAGTCGATATATTCTACAATATATAATAAAATTCATTTTGTAAGAACGACACAACTCGAGTTGTGTGTTTTGTAACTTAATTTATTTTAAAAGGGAATAACAGCATAAAACAGTTTTTAGCCTATAACATTTATAATTAAAATAATTATAGTACATATTTTGTTTTTGTACTCAGGCTCAAGATCGTTATTGTTGTTTTCAGTATATGAAAACAACTTTGTTAAAAATTAAAGAAGAAGCAAGTGACATGTATTGGGGGCGGTTGCAATGGTTGGATAGACAGATCTGTTTCGGGAGCCACCAAACTCCCATTATCAATATCCTTATTACAACGATTACTTCAGTCGAAATTATTAAATATATACGCACAGCCAAGTATCATTAAACGAGAACTGTTTGCTAAAAGCGCATATCTTCAAAAAAAGACAATTCAGTAATCATCGTCCCTCGTACATGCACCAACTTCCACTCTCGTGAGTCTTTACAATGTAAAGAATTCACACGAATGTTTTGCTGTAGTTGACTATGCAACAACAACGTATTTGGTCGTGCCCTACCATTTCTTCTTGTTTTTGTTTTTTTGTTTTATTCGATCTGCTTTCATAGTACATATTTTGTTTTTGTACTCAGGCTCAAGATCGTTATTGTTGTTTTCAGTATATGAAAACAACTTTGTTAAAAATTAAAGAAGAAGCAAGTGACATGTATTGGGGGCGGTTGCAATGGTTGGATAGACAGATCTGTTTCGGGAGCCACCAAACTCCCATTATCAATATCCTTATTACAACGATTACTTCAGTCGAAATTATTAAATATATACGCACAGCCAAGTATCATTAAACGAGAACTGTTTGCTAAAAGCGCATATCTTCAAAAAAAGACAATTCAGTAATCATCGTCCCTCGTAC
Organism: Eudasyphora cyanicolor; assembly: GCA_963930755.1. Taxonomy (NCBI): domain Eukaryota; kingdom Metazoa; phylum Arthropoda; class Insecta; order Diptera; family Muscidae; genus Eudasyphora; species Eudasyphora cyanicolor. The sequence continues at coordinate 162,282,925 of OZ005735.1, forward strand.
ATGCACCAACTTCCACTCTCGTGAGTCTTTACAATGTAAAGAATTCACACGAATGTTTTGCTGTAGTTGACTATGCAACAACAACGTATTTGGTCGTGCCCTACCATTTCTTCTTGTTTTTGTTTTTTTGTTTTATTCGATCTGCTTTCATAGTACATATTTTGTTTTTGTACTCAGGCTCAAGATCGTTATTGTTGTTTTCAGTATATGAAAACAACTTTGTTAAAAATTAAAGAAGAAGCAAGTGACATGTATTGGGGGCGGTTGCAATGGTTGGATAGACAGATCTGTTTCGGGAGCCACCAAACTCCCATTATCAATATCCTTATTACAACGATTACTTCAGTCGAAATTATTAAATATATACGCACAGCCAAGTATCATTAAACGAGAACTGTTTGCTAAAAGCGCATATCTTCAAAAAAAGACAATTCAGTAATCATCGTCCCTCGTACATGCACCAACTTCCACTCTCGTGAGTCTTTACAATGTAAAGAATTCACACGAATGTTTTGCTGTAGTTGACTATGCAACAACAACGTATTTGGTCGTGCCCTACCATTTCTTCTTGTTTTTGTTTTTTTGTTTTATTCGATCTGCTTTCATAGTACATATTTTGTTTTTGTACTCAGGCTCAAGATCGTTATTGTTGTTTTCAGTATATGAAAACAACTTTGTTAAAAATTAAAGAAGAAGCAAGTGACATGTATTGGGGGCGGTTGCAATGGTTGGATAGACAGATCTGTTTCGGGAGCCACCAAAGAGACTCACGAGAGTGGAAGTTGGTGCATGTACGAGGGACGATGATTACTGAATTGTCTTTTTTTGAAGATATGCGCTTTTAGCAAACAGTTCTCGTTTAATGATACTTGGCTGTGCGTATATATTTAATAATTTCGACTGAAGTAATCGTTGTAATAAGGATATTGATAATGGGAGTTTGGTGGCTCCCGAAACAGATCTGTCTATCCAACCATTGCAACCGCCCCCAATACATGTCACTTGCTTCTTCTTTAATTTTTAACAAAGTTGTTTTCATATACTGAAAACAACAATAACGATCTTGAGCCTGAGTACAAAAACAAAATATGTACTATGAAAGCAGATCGAATAAAACAAAAAAACAAAAACAAGAAGAAATGGTAGGGCACGACCAAATACGTTGTTGTTGCATAGTCAACTACAGCAAAACATTCGTGTGAATTCTTTACATTGTAAAGACTCACGAGAGTGGAAGTTGGTGCATGTACGAGGGACGATGATTACTGAATTGTCTTTTTTTGAAGATATGCGCTTTTAGCAAACAGTTCTCGTTTAATGATACTTGGCTGTGCGTATATATTTAATAATTTCGACTGAAGTAATCGTTGTAATAAGGATATTGATAATGGGAGTTTGGTGGCTCCCGAAACAGATCTGTCTATCCAACCATTGCAACCGCCCCCAATACATGTCACTTGCTTCTTCTTTAATTTTTAACAAAGTTGTTTTCATATACTGAAAACAACAATAACGATCTTGAGCCTGAGTACAAAAACAAAATATGTACTATGAAAGCAGATCGAATAAAACAAAAAAACAAAAACAAGAAGAAATGGTAGGGCACGACCAAATACGTTGTTGTTGCATAGTCAACTACAGCAAAACATTCGTGTGAATTCTTTACATTGTAAAGACTCACGAGAGTGGAAGTTGGTGCATGTACGAGGGACGATGATTACTGAATTGTCTTTTTTTGAAGATATGCGCTTTTAGCAAACAGTTCTCGTTTAATGATACTTGGCTGTGCGTATATATTTAATAATTTCGACTGAAGTAATCGTTGTAATAAGGATATTGATAATGGGAGTTTGGTGGCTCCCGAAACAGATCTGTCTATCCAACCATTGCAACCGCCCCCAATACATGTCACTTGCTTCTTCTTTAATTTTTAACAAAGTTGTTTTCATATACTGAAAACAACAATAACGATCTTGAGCCTGAGTACAAAAACAAAATATGTACTATGAAAGCAGATCGAATAAAACAAAAAAACAAAAACAAGAATAAAATAATTATATAAATGTGTTCGTATTAATTCATTTCACTTCCAAGGCCTGAGAAATTGCAGGCGTAAAATTCAAAATAAGTTTATAAATATTTTTGCTATTAATAAACCCAGTATTCCTCAAAATTCACAATTTCGAAAATTTTAAAATCTTTATAGTAGGACTGTTTTTTATTTTTTCCAAAAATGTGCATGGTTTGTTGAGAACACTTAGTACAACCATTATACCAAGTTTCAATCCGTGACATGTGCCAAAAATACTGTGATCACTTAACATGTAAATGCTCATAATTATTATTAAAATAATTTACACAAAAAATGCTATACATTCACTTTCTGAGTCAATTTAGCCATGTCCGCCTGTCTGACTGTCCATGTATTCCTGTTATCAAAGTGCGGGTCGTAAATATAAAGCAGTCTTCACGACAATAGGCATTTCATAGACTAGGGACGATCGCTATTGATGGGGTACATGCGTATATCTTTCCATGATGAAATGCCAAACAATACTTAACAAAAATAACATGACAGCATGACACGACTCACACGTGATCTGTCAAAAAAGGCTATTGAAAAAAGTATCTCTACTTGGATCACCCTATATTTGGAAAATTATGGCCCAAATACTAAATTAAAAACTAAAATAACATGACAGCATGACACGACTCACACGTGACCCGATTATGTTGACCATAAGTTGAGCGAAGTTCACGAAATACATTCTCACAGAACGTGAATTTTCGTAATAAAGTTGAACGATTTGTAAACGTTGTTCAAGCGTATGTCTTTCCATGATGAAATGCCAAACAATACTTAACAAAAATAACATGACATCATGACACGACTCACACGTTATCTGCCAAAAAAAGGCTATTGGAAAAAGTATATCTACTAGGATCACCCTATATAAGCCTGATTGAGCCGTCTTATGCCTTAAATTAAAGAGAATTATGAGGGCTACATATGCTGCAAATATCGCTTCTATGGATAGATGTAAAAGTTATGAGCCATTTTGTAAATGTTAGGGAAATTCAAAAAAATCTTGTTTCATATTTTTTTCGTTTTGAATGATCTTTTTGCATATGTGAGAGAGACATATAAGAGACATTGCTCTTGCATTTTATTTTATGAGGATTGATGTCAGACATTATAAAATTATAGAGAAGGCGAGGTTTTATGGCCGTTCGTAACCCTCCATATAACATTATATGCAATGTGAGAGCTATATTGGATGAGATCCGCTCAGGTAGAGGGTCATACAAACAATATTTGTGGTTTTTTATTTATGAGGTTTCCATTCAGTTACGCCTTTTAGGGGCATGGACATCTCAGTCGTATATACAGGTAGTAAAGTTATATGTACGCAATACAAAGTAGTACGCGGCAGTCTTGAAATTATTGGGTTTCTACGTTCGAAGCAAACTCTATGTCAGCTACTGGTACTGCAACTTATGAACCTTAAACCCGGAATTTATGAATGAAATTTCTTATTAATAAATTAGTGTAATTCAGCGCCTTAAAGATATAAGTCGATTTTCTGAAAAATATTACATAGTTATATTTCGAAGTATGAGTAAAAAGCAAAGAACTTTTCAATGTGTAAATGATCCCGACAATTTCTGCTACATCTGCGGAAAATGTGTAATTAAAAAAATCGACGTGCGTTTAGTAAAATAATAGAAGAAATATACTAGTATGTGTAATATTTTGGTATACGAGTTAAAAATATGAACACACCGTGGACACCTAGTATTTTGTGTAATTCGTGCCATGTAAATCTTACTCGTTGGACTAGAGGAAGAATGCGGTAAGTACTTTAAAATTGATGTATTACAATTGTAAGGCTACGAATTTTTTGCAACATGGCAATCATGAATTGCCCACACAATGATAGACGAAGAAGACGATTGGGCAGGAGAGCGAGTCGTATAGTTGAAGTTGTTGCGAACGGACGTGTACGGATCATCATGATCATTTATTTAACTTTATTCTTTTTATGTATTTTACCAATTCAACGAACTAAATAAATATTTAAGTTTTTATTAAAATCAGAAGTGAGGACGAAACGATTTATTTCCTTATACAATGTTTTGTGAAATAAAAAGTTTTAATTATAGACTTCACGTGCAATTTGGAATGCCAATGATTTGGAGACAACCATTCATTCACGATACGGACTGCTATTTTTGTCTAAGTTAATAGATTAGAGTAGGAAGTGTCCAAGTATAGCTAACAGCCTAATTATGGAAGCATCATCAAGTTCAACTGAGTACTCAACTCTGAGCGATTCAAGTTTTAGTCCGAAGTCATCGCTGTTAACTCATTGATCTAGTGAGAGATTTGGAACTGACCAAAGATAAGGCAGAACTACTTCTATCTCGTATAAAACAGTACAATATTTCGGCCCCAGATGTTAACATATCATATTATAGAGTCCGTGATATACCTTACAAACAATTTTATACATCTGTGGATAACAGATGCGTTTGCAAGGACATTCCCGGATTGTTCGAGGAACATAATCAAACATACAACTCAAAGGAATGGCGGTTAGTTGTTGGCAGCAGTAAATAAAGTTTGAAAGCAATACTTTTGCACAACGGAAATCGGAAACCGTCGATTCCCTTTTCTCATGCTGTCAACACTAAGGAATCATGCGAAACAATGGCTAAATTGATAAAATATATCAAATATGAACAACATGACTGGGAAATTTGTTGCGATTTAAAAGTAGTTGGGATGTTATGTGGAATGCAAGGCGGATATATAAAATATTGCTGATTTTTATGCCTCTGGGATAGCCGTGTTCGCGAAGATCATTACAGAAGAAAGAAATGGCCAACAAGAAAACACATTACATTGGGTGAAAACAACATAAAATACACACCTCTCGTCCAAAAAGAAAACATTATTTTGCCACCACTGCATATTAAGCTGGGGCTCTTTAAAAATTTTGTAAAAGCCTTAAGGAAAGATGGCATTTCACTCTCACATTTAACGAGTTTATTAAAAAGTCTTTCTTTTCAAAAAATCGAAGAAGGCGGTTTTGAGGGGCCTAAAAAAAGGAAACTGATGAAAGATGTTAATTTCGAATCATATTTGACGTCGGATGAAATTGCAGCATGGAGGTGGTTTAAGCTTGTAGTTTCAAATTTCCTTGGATCCAATAACACATATGTATGTATTCTTCTAACTTATTTTTCGCTTTATGTATGTATTCCAACAGGTGTAAATATATCCCTAAAAATTAATTTCTTGAATTCTCATTTAAACTTTTTCCCCGAAAATCTTGGTGACGTAAGCGACGAACATGGCGAAAGGTTTCACCAAGAATTGAAGTCCATCGAGCGGCGTTACCAAGAACACTGGGATGAATGAATGATGGAAGATTATATTTGGTTCCTCATTAGAGAAACCGATTCCGAAATCTACAAACGTCAACAAAGAACTCACAATTGCTTCTAATGAAACTTGTACATGTAAATAAACTCAAATGTACATAATATAAATAAAAGTAATAAATAAAATCGCTATTTAAACAGAAATTAAAAAAAATTTTGAAATTCTCTTACCTCTACCAAAAGGGCTATAATTTCTACATTTATCCATCGGCATTATTTTCTTCGCTAGGATGCAAACTTTTAAAAAAATAAAATATTTTTTTTTCGTTTTTTTTTCTATTTTTTATGTATTTTTTGTCCCAGGATTTTTTTTTTAAAAAATCAACTTTTTCCTATTTGTTTAATGACTGTTACTAAACCACTGTTTCTAAGTGAAAGAGATAATTCCAGCATTGGTAGCTCACATTAATAGCTTCAATTTAACGTATAAGTCGACCTGATCGGACATATACTCCAAAAATTAAAGTGCAAATACTAAGGGTACCTTCGATGAAAATACCAATTTTAATAAAAAAAATGTATCCATAAAAAAATTTTTGGTTTTGATTTTATATAACAGTATGCCACAATCTATACAAAAAAATAATTTTTAGGTCTGGGACACAAAAAAATTGTTTTTTGTTTCATAGTGTTACCTTTAAAATGATATCAAAAAAAATGAATTCGAAGCAAGTCAGATTTCTGATTTTTGTCCATGAACCTAACCTAAGCACAATTGATAGCCACGTTACCAGATCTGAAGAATTTGTGACGGTTTAATTGCTATCTGAAATGGAAGTTTTAAAAAACATCCGCTATACATATCGATACCTCCAGTCTAAACTATGCTAAGTGCAAAAATATAGTTTTTCAGGAGAGGCGATCAAAGTTTCATGCATTTTTAAATGTGTGTGGAATTTGCTACTGTTTTGTAAATAACTTTTTATTGGGTTGACAGATAAGCACCAAATTTTTACTGAACATATAGCGTGATCCATTTCGAGGTTCCCTACTTTTTTAATGAAAAAAACACAGAAAATTCAAATGGAATGGGGAATGTTTATTATCATTTGAAAGAACATTCTTTGGCATTTATTTTTTTAAGGTTATGTCTATCAAATGTTGGCCGCTAGTAACTGGCGAATGACACGCGTGATGTTTTGCTCCAAGGCCTGAATCGAAGCGGGTTTGTCTGCATAAACTTTAGACTTTACATATCCCCACAGGAAAAAGTCTAACGGTGTGATATCACAAGATCTTGGCGGCCAATCGATCGGCCCAAAACGTGAAATTATCTGCTCACTGAAGTGTTCTCTCAATAAATCCATTGATTGATGCGATGTATGGGATGTGGCGCCGCCTTTTTGAAACCAAATGTCGCCGAGATCACGAGCTTCAATTTCAGGCATCAAATAGTCGGTTATCATGGCACGATAACGGTCGTCATTGAGGGTTACGTTCTCACCGGCATCATTTTTGAAGAAATATGGACCGATGATTCCGGTACGTCGGATCGGGAATCGGTCAATGGCAAAAAGGTAGCTCTTGACGAGAGCTAAAATATTGGTCATGGGTGTCAAGGTCGTGTGTCGAGTGGAAAGTGTTTTTTTTTTGATTTAAAACAAATGGACTTAGCGCAATTGGCGAACGATTATTTTGATAATAAAACTGAATAATTTGAAAACGTTGTTCAGGCGTATGTCTTTCCATGATGAAATGCCAAACAATACTTTACAAAAATAACATGACAGCATGACACGACTCACACGTGATATGTCAAAAAAAGACTATTGAAAAAAGTACTACTTAGATCACCCTATAATTTGGAATATTTCGAAATTCAAAATGCAATCTGCTTAAACACATACTAACTCGACCTATCATGTTTTAGAATAGAGGTATCGATATGTGTTGATATAGATTTCCTAGTGTTTTCCATGGATAAAAACGGAATCCAAATACTGTGAATACTGTGATTATTCTTGCAAAGGGAGAGAGAGAGAAAAAAATGAAAAACAAAAAAATATGGACATAAGATTGGCTTCTTTTGATAAGGTGTCATTAAAAACGATCGATTTTATTTTTCCGCAATGCGTGGATCTTTACATTGGACATATTTATGGGTTTCTTGTACATCCTTATACACATAGGTACGTATGTACTTACCTAAGTAGGTATTCATGTATGGGTATGAGTGTGTGTGTCAAAGGATCTATGGACACGTACGCAGCATACGCAAAACACTGGTCTTCTTCAACTTCGCCACAAACAACAAAACACAACGTTGCAACGCAAAAGCAACTCAATGAAATGTAACAGAAAAACAAAAATATCGCACCACGCACAATGCGGAGGTTGAGTCGTTCTTTGGCTGTTTGGCGGAGTGTCTGTCTAATCTGGTTGGTGGTTCTGGTGGTATGCAACACATGCATGCATATTCATGTTCTGCTGCCATGTTGCTGCTGGTATTCCTGCTGCTGCTCCGGCTGCTGCAAAGGCAAGGACAATATGCACGATGGGCGATTGGCAATGATGAGACGGCACAACGATGATGACGACAACGAAAACGATGGCGATTTCGATGCAGCAGAGCATTAAATATGCATAAATGCACGCACGAGCATATTTCTCTTCTTACCGCTGTTGGCTGCTGTTGTACACGCATCATATAACAACAACAACAACACTCAACATGCAACACAAAGTGGCAAGTACTTTAAATTGGATGGCAGGCGTTGTTTTTGCTTTTCGAGTTGTTTAGTTGTTTGCAGCAGGTGGGTGATTAAATAAAATTGACTGAAAGTAGCTTCACACAAGATGCTATAAAATTGATCCTTTTGTTGATACGGATGTTCTTGTTGCTGTTGTCTGGCAAACGCAGCCCCATATCAGCCGCCCATCAACCTACCGGCCAAACATCACCGGCTAAGGAGGCCATCCGATACATTGCCTGCAGATGTACCAGAGCCGTAGGTGGACTAATAGAAATAATTTAATTAATTAAAAATAAAAATCGTCGTAAAATTCTAAGACGATTAGCCATATCAGTATGCCGGGTCGGCCATGCCGAATCTTTTGTTCTCTCCACCATGGATAGGATGCGAATGGTTTTGGGTACAAATAAACTCATATTACCAATTTTCTGTCTGATTCGTTGAAATTTGTGGTTTTTGTTACGTAGAGAAGTAAAATCTAGAGGGGCCTTTGTATGGGGAGAAGTGGAAAAGGTCTCAAACGCCGCAAGGATGAGGAAGATACTACCAGCTTCACCCTGCACAGTGGGTTATTTGCAGGATGAGATAATGTGTTAATGTACTGCTCGACACACATTTCCTAGGGGAACTCACCAACAGAACCCGAAGATCAGCAGGACCAACATGAGTGCGAGTGGACTGCGAGCGTTGCTAGCTTGTTGACTGAGAGAGCCCTTCAAGTCACCTGGACCAGACGACATCACTCCAGCAGAAATGCAGAATATGTCAAAATACATACATTATCCTCTGGCTGGAGAAAATTTATGTAGGCTGTATAAGACTTTCTTGCATCCCGAATCGGTGGAAGGATACCAAAGTGGTATTCATACCCAAAGATATCGCACACTAGACCAAAGGACTTCAGGCCAATTAGTCTATCCTCCTTCCTATTGAAAGATCCGGCAAGACTTTTAGATTATTTCCTTAGGGAAAACCTTGAAACAAAACTCCTGTCGTCTACAGAATCAGTCCTGCACGAACTTGTGAGCACTATCAAATCGTCCCTACATTTCAAGGAATTCACCATGGTGGCATCTCTTGACATTGAAGGAGCTTTTAATAACATTCACTCAGATAGATGCGGTAATTGCGGCACTGTGACATCTAAAGGTGAACTCTAGCTTGATTCGACTAATTCAAAGCCTGCTCAACAGAAGACGCATAACAGCATTTCTTGGCTCCACAACTCTAATAAGGTTTGTAAACAGAGGGACCCCACAAGGAGGACTACTGTCTCCACTAATTTGGAACCTAGCGGTGAATGAAATCCTGCTAGATCTAGAACGTTGTGGCTGCAAGGTCGTGGCATATGCGGACGACGTGACAATCGCAGTGAGTGGCAAATTCAAAAACTCCCTCCGAGATATCCTACAGGTGGCTCTGAACAAGTTGGCTAGATGGGCCAAAAGCAGCGGTTTGGGCGTTAACCCAAACCAGACAGAATTTGATCTCTTTACTATGATGAAAAATATCCCAAATGTGGACCCTTCTCCTCGGATAAATGGAACAGATCTAGTCTTTTCTGAAAGTGCAAATTTTTTCGGAATAATTCTAGGTAGGAAACTGTTATTCAGACTTAACGTACTGGAACGAGTAACGAGGGCCAACGTCGCCTTATATTCCTACGGGAAAGCTGTAGGGTCGCGGTCTCTACTAAAACCATACATTGCATATATATAGCAGTAGTTGGTCCAATACTGTTGTACGGCATTGTGGTATGGTGAACTGAAACTGACAAACTAACCATCACCAACCTATTATCAAAGGTTCAGAGAACAGCATATAGCGACCGAGTCTCTGCAAGCCCTACTCCACATTCAACCGATTAATATTGTGGCGTGAGAAGGTGCAACCAGAGTGGCACCAAGATTTAAATACCTATCAATGTGGAGGTACAGGAACTACGGTCACATGAGGATATCAGAGTGTAGTGCTTGGTAACCGATGGACTATATACCAACGATATACACCTTCGAGGAGAACTACATCACTATGATACCAGCCAGAGATGAATGGGTTGGCAGAATACAAGGTAATAGAAACATATACGGATGGTTCGAATCTTAATGAAAAGGTTGGATTCGGAGTACACTGTGAAGAACTTTGTTTGGATATAGCTCACAGTCTACCATATACCTGCAGTGTCTATCAAGCCGAAATAATGGCAATATGGGTAGTCGCCAAATGGCTGAGTCCCAACATATTATTAGAGGAACGAAATTTTGGTTTATAAGTTAGGAAAGTTCATACGAACAACTTCACAAAAATGGATGGCACCAGCGTAGTGGGAGCGGCAATAACACTATGCAACAAATGAACACTTTTTGAAAAATACACGGCCTAGACAGTATAGGTTCGATTCTACTACCAAAGGGTACCTATACTCGAATTTGGCGAAATTGGTGAACATTTTTTTTATGGGCCTCCAAAGTTTTTGAAAATCATGGGGCACCTCGAAAAAGGTGTCATCAGCTTTTATCCAACAACTTATTCAGACTTGGTGATACCGCTTAAATATATTTGGCAATAACATAGCTAAGAATATGCTGAAGAATATGCTAAGTTTCTTAACATTTTATGTGAAAAAAAAATCCCCACTTTTTTTGAAAAAGTGACGGAAAACAATATTTGTTTTTCACTTTTTTCAGCATAACTTTCAGGGACTCGTAATTTTTCACTAACAATATTTGGCAAAAAAAATATTTTTGTTACAAAATAGTAATATACTAAATTTTTGAGGTACAATATGATCTTATTAAGCTATTTAAGGTGCCTAGGCACGTTCAGATTGTCCTGATATGTTCACGGAAGTTGTTCAGATTTACCGTGGTTACAATTTCGCCAAATATAGTTTGTGAAAAATTACGAATCCATGTAAGTTATGCTAAAAAAAACTTAGTTTAGCATTCTGGGTGGAACAGAGCACTGACGCAATGGGTCTTCTATTATGCAGTTCCTGACGAGTGACCACCTGTCATTTGTTGCTATCTGTCAGTGTTTAAAGGTAGATAGAGGCATTCTCACATGTTCCAGTTCCCCTTGGAGCATGTAAGGTAGTTGCCCTAGTCGGGTGAATATTGCACTGTTTAGCCATCTCGTTATAATACCTGCGACAGTCGAAGCCAGTTTTAGAATTCAGGAACCTTGTTTCCTCAATTTTAGTCAGACAATTTATTCTCACCCATTATACTATGTACCTCACTAATAGCAAAGATTTCTGCTAGGTACACACTACAGTGATCATGCAGTCTATTCGCAATGGATAGCTCATGTTACCAAAGCCCATTTGGACGTAGATCTTGCACCCGGCTGTACAGAAGTTCGCGAATCTCCTATGTCCTGGGATATAAATATTCCATAATGATCTATCAGGTATAGGAGTGAAAGACTTCTTGTCAAAAAGCGGTTCAGTCATAGTGTAGTCAACAAATGCCCAAAAACAGCTCACATTGCGTCTAAAATGTCATTATGTCCGTAGCCTTTTCCTCAGCAGGGTGTAAGTTCTCTATGTCTAATAGCTGTAGCTATGGCATATTTTCTAGCATTATTGTTTAGCGGCATTCAATTTAGTATAACATTTATAGCCTTAGTCAGTGCCATTCTGATCGTACCAGCGATACACACAATAGTTAATCGCTGAACTTTATTTAGTATAACTCAGAGCGTGGATTTCTGTAGAGCCGTCAACCAAACGACAAATCCATGCAGCATTATCGATCGAACTGCTTTCGTATTCAACCAAGAAACCATACGCTGATTCAGACCCAGAGTTTTCCTATTGCGTTTTTAGAGAGATATATACTGCTACCACAGCCCTTGTCCCCCTTCCACAATATTGAGTTTGAAGTTTGGGTGAGTCAATAAGTCCGAGTCTTATGAATTTCCGCCTCCTAACTAAAATGGCAACAGTGCTCCTGTCCTGAGCATGAGGCATCTGTCAGGTGTATCCTGTCAAAATGTTAATAAGCTGCGTCATTTAGTTTGTGTTTGACAGCCACTGATAACAGACAACATTGTAATTTGAAGATAAAAAAAAATTGAATTTCCTGTGCTCACTAAGCATTAATTTTTGCGCAAAAAATCATCACTCAAGCCAAGGATAAGCTTGATACATGCTATGAGAACTCTGCAACATCAATTTCAAGGGTAAAAAAGTGGTTAACTGAATTTCGCAGAGGCCGTACAAGCAGAACAGAAACAATTGAAAAATTCACGATATGGTGCTGCAGGAGCGAAGATTAAAAGTGCAAGAGACTGTGGACGCCATAGGCATCTCACATGGCTCAATGGTTTGAATTATGAATGATCTCTTGGGTTTAATAAAGTTTTCCGCAAGATGGGTGCCGCGTTTACTCACAATTGACCACAAAATCAATCGCACGACAACTTCGCACGAGTGTTTGGCGTTTATGAATGAGCAATATGAATGAGCAATATGAATGAGCAATATGAATGAGCAATATGAACAAGTTTTTGATCGGTTCCGTAACCGTGGACGAAATGTGGATCCAACACACCAGAACAAACATCAGTCTAAACAGTGGGTTTCTCGGGTGAATCGGAGCCAAAGAAGGCCAAGGTGAGTTTCTCAGCCAATAAAGCCATGGAGATCGTTTTTTTGGGACGCACATCATTGATATAATCTACATTGACTACCTTCAAAAGGTAAAATAAGCAAAGTCGAACATTATGCCAACATAGGTATTACCAGGACAATGCAAGTGTGAACACATGTGCAGTTTCCATAGCAAAAATCCATGACTTAGGCTATGAATTGCTCCCTCATCAGCTACTCCGAATTTAGCCCGAGTAGCTAATTCTTGTTTCGAAACCTGAAAAATGGCTCGACAGAAAGGGATTTGACTCCAATTATGAAATCGTCTTGGAAGGGATCAAAATTGGAGAAACTTTGAATGTATAGAGCTCAAAGGATACTACGTTGAAAAATAATATGATTTTTTATCCAAAAGCCTGTTTTTCATTTAAAAAGTCATGGACTTATTGACCTCGTACCTTATTATTCTGCGCTGCAATAAACAAGTCGGGTTCACACAAAGAAGCCCATCTTGAGGCCACTCGAGAACTTCCATATTACCGATTTACCGATATTGCCACATCATCTGCACAGGCAATAGCTCATCCTTTCCACAGAAATCAGAATACTGTTATGGAGAGATTCCATGGCATAGGAGACATAATGCCCTCTTAGAGGTTCCCAGATAAGAATGAAGAAGGTATCTTAAATATCCCGTCAAAAAGAACAAGTCGGGTTCACAGCAAAACCATTATCGGAAGCCCATCTTGCGGCAAGTGCACACTGGTCCCAAATCCATTTTGTGTGACATAAATACGAAGGAATGTATATACAGCCCTAAAAATTTGCACACCTGTTAGTCATAACTCACATAAAAAATGAACAAAAATTTGGAACAATCTGGCAACTCCCACTGCCAGCTCCCACACAAGCTTGATGTCTGTACGCTATGTTCTTGTTGCAAATATGGTCCGATTTGCATGAAATTTGGCATGGATATGTTTTTGTTGCCAAAGACCAACCATATTTAATTTGAAGAAAATCGATTCAGATTTGGATATAGTCCTCATACAAATTTGCCACCGATTTGGACAATATGGACCCTATACGCCGACTGCAACATTCGGTTTGCGTAAATATCGACACACTCAATACTTTAGGAGTAGTTATGGTGTACAAAAAAGTGAACCCAATAATACAATACCTCCCGATGTTATAAACAAATTCCATTTCCATCATAACTGCACATGCATTTATGATTGTCTCTTAGAAATGCAAATACTTGATAATAATGGATCTGAAGAATCCATAGATCTGTGTAAAATTAATGCGGCTATTTTGTCAGACGGTCACTTCTGTCTTACTTATAAAATTTGTTGAGTGCCTCCGAAGCATTTCCCCTAAGCTGCCAACAGGAAGTGCAGAAGCGACAACAATCTGAGAACAATGCGCTAATATTTGAAGGAAAGTTGCTGACAAGTATATTTTTATATTGTAACACGGTCCATGTGTCTCAAGGTCCATGTGTAACAGGGTCCATGTGTAACAAGGTACATGTGTAACAAATTTGTGTTAAAGTATTTTTAAAACACACATCGGCATCTCTTGTCTTATTCGTTGATATAGTTGCCGTATGCACAAGAAGGGAGTGTTATGTTTTTAGAGCAGTGAGATTTCAGCTTTCAAGTCCCTTTTTAGTCGTTTTCCCACATCAGTGGATGTTTCGCATAATCATCGTGTTCGATATTACTTTTAAAATTTTCAGAAACCCACTCTTAGTGGGCCTCCACTAACCTTTCCAAATGTCTTCTGAACTTTGATAAATATTTCTGAACATAAACTAAAACACTTTTTCAACAATTATTTTAGTACCAAATTCAAAACGGTATCATGTTTTCGTCCATGACCATCCTAAATAGCTAACATTTCAGCACAGTTAAACCAGAGTTTGACTGAGAAAACATAATTTTGATCACTTTGCGCACAAAACGCGCAAAGCGCATCTATACTACATGATAAAGGACACTTTAATAAACAATCGTGCATTTAAACTTTCATGAACACGCGAGTACATCTATAACTTTTACTCCAGAAACACAAATAACGTGAGGTTATGTATCTCTAAAATACCACACCCCATAAATACGAAATAACAACGAAAAAGACGAAACAATTATGAATTATGTTATAATAATTATAATCTACATACCTTGATCTTGATTTTCCATATTTCACAGATGAAATAAAATTTTAGTTCTGCCGATTTCCAGTATCAAAGATATTGCCAATATTTTCTCAAGAAGAAGTGCTTAAAAACACCTGATTAACCTACTAACTTTGATCGCATGGATAAAAACAGGGTTGCCACTAAGTTTAAAAAATTTACATTTTCTAGGTTCGCTATAGGGTTGCCTTTTCGAATATTTATATACTTCTGGTAGTTTCTTAAGTTTATTTTTTGAATTTATGCCAAAAAAAATGGATTTGGGACCAGTGTGCAGTGGTAGAATGTCTCTAAGAGTACTCGGAAACTTCCATGTTACCGATATGGTCATTTGCATAGGCTATAACCCATCCTCTCCACAGAAATCAGAATACTGCTATGGAGGAAAACCATAGCATGGAAAACATAATGCCCCCTCGAAGGTTCCTTGACAACAAATACCTATCAGTTGATTGAAATTCGTCTCTTAAAAAAGTTGTAAATGAACCTTCGTACATTGTTATCAACCCACAGGGTTGCCAGAGTTGCAGCTTTTTCTGCAGGATTTGTGTTATTGAAAAATAATTGAGAGTAATCTTGGATCAGATACCGAATTGGAAAGATCATCTTGAAGAAAGAGTTACCAATGCCCACAGATGTTGGTCGTTGTGCAGAAGAACTATATGTTCAAAATGGGGACTACGTCCAAATATGAAAATCGTATTTTTTCGAAGGGATCAAAATTGAAGAAACTTTGCACAAAGTGTATAGAGCTCAAAGGAGAATACGTTGAAAAATAAGATGCATTTTTTATACAAAAACCTGTGTTTCTTTAAAAAGTCATGGCCTTATTGATCCCGTAACTTATTATTCTGTGCTTTCAAATAAGAATGAAGAAGATATCTTATGTCTTCTGCTGAAATGAAAAGTCGGATTCACACCAAGACCAGTATCAGCGGCCAATCTTGCGGCCTGTGGTAGGGTGTCTCTAAGAGTACTCGGAAACATCCGTGTTACCGATATTGCACATTATCTGCATAGGCTATAATCCATCCTCTCCACAGAAATCAGAATACCGTTATGTAGAGGTTTCATAGAATAGGGGACATAATACCCCCTCCGAGGTTCCCTGACAATAAATACCTATCAGTTGATTGAAATTCGTCTCTTAAAAAAGGTTGTAAGGTTCTTAAAGCGTTGCCAGAGCTATTTCGGCTACGTCTAAATATGACACACTGGCTTAGCATGAGCCTGATTAGACCAATAATAACCTACGTCTCTTCTCTGTAGTGTGTGTGGACATCAGTGGCCAAGAAGTGCAACGTAAAACCTTTGCAAAAATTGTAACGTATATGCTGTCTAGGCATAAGCGGGGTACTAAGAACCGCACCAGTAAGAGCGTTGGAAAATATACTGTACATCCAACCAATAGACATCCGTAAAAAACTATGAGGTAGCCTCACAGCAAGACGTCTAGAAGTTATAGGTGAATGCATAATTCGAGACCACAAGTCGTACCATCAGCAGATTTTAGAATCTCGAGTCACTTTCAAACACCAGAAATCTCCGACCGCATTCCAGAAGTACGGCTTGCAGCTACCTGTGAATAATTTATGCCAGGCAGACGCTCGTGCGAAAAAGGAACACTGGCTCATGTTCCAGTGGGTACCAGCTGCTACACGGATGGGTCCAAGCTAGAAGGACGGACGGCTCTGGGACTTTTTATTGAGGAACCAGTCTAATTTTACTTCCACCTTCCAGAATATAACACGGTATTTCAAGCAGAAGTTCGAGCAATCTCGAAGTGTGTGAGCTGACACAGTAATACCATAAAAGTGCCATAAAAGTCTTCAAAGTGCACAGAACTTCGAGTAATAAACTTGGAAAACTGGAAACCTTTCGAAGTCACGAAGGATGAGTTGAAGTACTGGGCAGTGATGTCTCACAAAACTGTGTGGAATAGCGCAACAATAGGATCAACTGCAAAGATACTGTGGGTGACCAAAATCAGAAGAAAACAAATAGTTTTCTGAAACTAAACAGGATCGAAATCAGTAAGATGATGAGTGTTCTAACGGGAACCTCAAGCTTACAAGCACATCTTCATCGCATAGGACTAGCAGAAAAGCGGCAAATGCAGGGCATGCAAGGAAAATATCGAAAAGATGGGACATTTTCTGTGTCACTACCCGGCTTTCACACCAGACCAGATTTGACTCATATCAGAGGATATGACTGGAAGATACTGAGAATTCGTGTCAAACACCGACACCGACTTTCTGTAACTCGTGAGGTATAAAAAGATCACAAATAAAGGGGCGCACAACAGGCCGAATAACTGGCTTAAGTGTACATATGTCCATGAATATGAGACGTTTTTAAATGTCTCCTCTCTTCAAGCTAACCTAACCTTACCTATGTTATTGAAGACCCCCTCTACATCTAAGATACTTGCCATTGCATATTCCTTAACAAAAGGAGATCCTAGATTATGTTTACACCGAGTGGTTTCAGTGGGTTTGTCCTTGCTATAACCTGTCATCAACTTCTGTCCTAAGGTAACTATCGATTAATCTCTCCAAGGGTTTAAGGAGAAATGACGATAGACTACTCGGCCCGAAATCCTAAGCTCCGGTTTGGAATGGCGTTTGAAATGATGTAAACTTCGGTGTCTCTGCATTTTGATGGTATAAAGCCCTGCTTGATATAGCCATAGCCTCAATAACCTCAATAAAAAAGAGCGGGATCAATACGTTTATATTTTCCTTACGAAGTAAAGATTTGTCAACATATGTCTGCATTTATATGACAACGAATGTCACCTCAATTCTACATATGCCCACAGACTTAAAAACTTTATACTACAGTGGGATACTCGGAGTATATATCATTGCTACTAACAAAATGACCCCCTCTACATCTAAGATACTTGCCATTGTATATTCCTTAACAAAAGGAGATCCTTCAATCAAAGCTGACTAGATTATGCTTATACCGAGTGGTTTCAGTGGGTTTGTCCTTGCTGTAACCTGTCATCAACTCCAAGGGTATAAGGAGAAATTACGACAGACTACTCGGCCCGAAATTCTTAGCTCCGGTTTGGAATAGCGTTTGAAATGATGTAAACTTCGGTGTCTCTGCATTTTGATGGTATAAAGTTCTGCTTGATACAGCCAAAGCCTCAATAACTTCAATAAAAAAGAGCGGGATCAATAGGTTTATATTTTCCTTACGAAGTAAAAATTTGTCAACATATGTCTGCATTTATATGACAACGAATGTCATCTCAATTCTATGCCCACAAACTTAAAAAGTTTATACTATAGTGGGATACTCGGAGTATATATCATTGCTACTAACAAAATGAGAAACTTATCGAAAGAGTGAGATAAGACCCTATATCTGAGGGAGGATTTTTTTTAGGAAATTAAGTATGATCAGGTATCCGACAAAGGTTTTATTAAACAGCTCCTCGAAAGCCCTGAGTTATCTGCGATATCAGCTCATGGGTCCCCCTTCAATCCTGGATCCATTTGTAAATGTAATAATCTTCCAGAACCCAAACTGAACCTTCTTTCACTCAATCACGATAGATATCCGTGCGAATAGACCTGTTTCGACTAGATTGTGATTAACAACATAAGTAGTCCGTTAGAGAACATAAATGATGGCTGTTGGAGGGCACGATGGACGAAGGTCAATGTATATATATATATATATGGCGAGAATTATTGCTTTATATTAGATCTTGCTGTGTAATCAAATCAGTGCTGATTTCGCGATCTTCTTTATATAAAGGTCAATAGGATGTAACGCAATTATTATTTCTAAGGAACTGATGGCAATGGAATTCATGTCCACTATTAATGACAATATTCATTAAGATAACTTGTGAACTTCAGAGTACAGCATGTGTAAAAACTGCAGGAAGCAGTCGGTCTTACGGCACCAGTGAAGTAAAACCAGTGGCCAGTGACTGCCACCCTAACCTAAACCTAAACCTAAAACCAGTGATCGAATCTTGGCCTACTAGTATAAGCTTCTGACATAAATACAAAACAGTGAAAGCTTTCTTAATCATGCAATTGCACTAGATTCTGGTAGTCTGAATCTAAATAGTTCTGAATCTACGAGTAAAGAGCACCAGTTCTATCATTAGCCCAGGCAGCCTTTTTTGCCTTAGAGAAAATCTAAAATGGTCAATGAAAATGCTCAGATTTGTATACCTGATACATACTGGCTGATTACTACTTTATTAACCTCCAAAATCGATAGAAGGTGTGAAATAACCCCTCCTTTTATTGGACCCTTAGTTGCCCTTCTTATCATAGACTCCACAGAGTGGAGTCTTGGTGCTTCATCTGAGGCATAGACTGTAATTTGGATGAATATTGTAGTCAAAGCCATTAATTAATTCTTAATCGACTATTGTATAAAATCTTTAAATTACCTTGGAACCCCGAAACGGCATAACTCCGTTCCTGTTATCTGTAAGTCAAACTATTTGTAACCCACACTTTCCGAAGTTTTTTTTATTGCTGTTGCTGTTATACTTGCAACTAACCATACAGGGGGCAAAAGAAAAGCCACAGCAGAGCAGAATAACATCCCAACACAAAAACCAATATCAGATCAGATATTAAATCACACATTGAAGGTTGTTTGCAATAATAACAGCCGCCGTAGCAACAACGGCCGCTGGTGCAACAACAACAGCACAACAACAAGAAGGACTACAAAGGAATATGAGAGCTCTCAGACTCGATATGCAAATAAGGTGGCTGTCACTCCGGCATAAGTGTCAAGTGGTTACCACGACGACGACGACGAGAACTACATACAGTGGGTTGTTGTTTTTTTGTTGCACTTGGTCCGTCCGTCCGTCCGCCATGTTGCTTGGTGCTTCATTGCAAGTAGGCTGTGTACTGGTGTATTGTAACAGGGCACTCTGATGCTGTTGCTGCTATGGCTCCTGGAGTAGTGGGCGGCTAGGCAACATGCGATATTTTAGCTCCTCAAAGCCACAACATCCAGTGCTCCCAATGTGTTTTTTCTTCTTCTCAACTCGTGTATCGTGATAAAAGTCATTACCTGCTGGGTTACAGTCCAGCATACAGTGAAAGAAAAAATCAATCGTCGGTGAAACCAACGAAAGGTACGGGTCTATTTTAGTCAAAGTTTTGCAATGGAGATTAAATCTGTGTCAGGGTCACTCAGACTGCAAAGTTCTTTGGGTTTGGGGTTCAGAACTTCTAGACTAGGGATTCTCAACCATTTAGGCTCTCCGGCTCCCTTGGAGCCATGCGAATATTTTAAACAAATATTCCTCTTTTTGTATCCAAACCTTCTGCAGAAATCGTTTTTCGTGACTTTCGGGCTCACTGTATATTCCCAACAAACGATGTGATTCTCGCCATGAAGGCTTTAACCACAGTGCGTCATCATGCAAGGGTCAGAAAAAAGCGACTACCAATGCAACATCATAATTCCTCATAAACATGCACCACCCGTTACGAAATGAAGGTTTACATTTATATAGAAGTAAACTATACCCTTTGGTGATGGTGGAGGACTATCTGAAAACTCTGATGATCTATGGGTCCCAACGCCAGAGGGGCTCCTGATCATCCGTGGTACCTGATTAAAGTCTCTGGTCTGACTTTATATTAGAATCTACTACCAGCTTTATACATACAGAACGGGACTGGGCACACCTGAAAAGAAAATAAAAAAAGTCTGCTATCCATTAGACCATTTATCCAACATTCAAGTTTCATTTGAAAAAATAAAAATCTGATAATAATATTAAAAAATCGTTTCCTTATCCAACGATACAGAGCATTAACCGTTCATAATCCAGGCATTTATCTAAAATCACCCCAAGGTTCATATAAACGTGCGCTACAATTACACGTTTCCCTGTTCCTTAATGTTCTAGTACGCAAGAATCCACTGAGATACTGTCAGAACCATGTTCTATACGAGACTAAGGTTGAAGCCAAAGTCGGTATTTTCTTTGACACTGCCGCCCAAACTGGACTGCCATTCCGACATGACAGAAGCAATCAGGTTATTTTTCAAATCACCAGAGATACCGCCGACTATCCAACGCTCTTCCGACAACTCATAGCACTACCTGATAAGGAAATACATTCGGCTACGAGTCACCTTTATATAAGGATGTGGGGATCCGGCAAACCGACATGCTTCCCATCAATTCAACTTTCGCCCAGGAGAGAATCCTACTAAGACCTACAGCAGATTATGTCTGATAACATGCCGATCCTAAGAAAACGTATGTCCTGTCCAACTAATCCTATCAAAATATTCAATCTTTCTCCCATCATCACTCTCAAAAACCTTATTCCAGCCTCCTGTCGTAGACTGACACCATTTGTCCCAACTGAAGGAGGTCTGATTAATGACAATCTTCTCATAACCGTTCATAACGGTCGTCTCCACCGCTACACTGTTGCCCCACTGACAAACCAATCCAATCAATAGTCTTGCCAGTCGATCAAGCTCTGAGCGATACTGGCATTAAACAATAAGGAGTAGATCGTCAGCATAAGCGCATACTCGTATCCTACAATCAGGACGTAGTTTGCACAGAAGTATGACCATCATGAGGATCCACATGAAAGAACTATAGATGTAGTTTTGAGGACAACCGAGAAGCACATCCCTTCAAGCTACACTAATCGAACCTTCAAAGCACCTCCTTTTTATACCCTGCACCACACTATGGTACAGGGTATTATAACTTTGTGCATTTGTTTGTAATACCCAAAAGGAGAAGAAATAGACCCATCGTTTATTATACCGATCGACTAAGAATCACTTTCTAGTTGATTTAGCTAGGTCCTTCTGTCTGTCCGTCTGTCTGTCTGTGCATGTATTCTTGTAATCAAAGTAAAGGTCGCAATTATGGTCCGATCTCGACGAAACATTACACATATATTTTGTTGGCCCAAGGACGATCCCTATTGAATTTAGTTAAAATCGGTTCAGATTTAGATATAGCCCCTATATATATATTACCCCCGATTTGACATGTAAACGCTGTAGAGACTGTATTTTATATCCGATCAGTACGAAATTGGGCAGAAAAAGGTCTTTTTACATGAATTAGTATTCTGGGAAAATCGGTTCAGATTTATATATAACCTCCATATATATGTTCCTCCTGATTTGGTATCAATGCGCTATAGATGTTGTACTTTACTTCCGATCCAGAAAGATGTTTCTCAATTTAGGAAAGAATATTGCTTAATTTAGCGATTATCGGTTCAGAATTAGATAATATGTTCCTACCCATTTACCAATTATTCCAAATTATTATCGCAATAACCCTTATCGCATTGTTAGGGAGGTGTAGGTTGGCCCCGACCGACTTTCTGCCTTTCCTTACTGGTTTTAGATAAATAACTCCTCAAGTCGCAGAATTACGTCAGTCCATTCCAAGTGGTCTGAAGTAGACTTGCAATCTACAAAAACATCTAGTACATCTTCCCTCTACAGTCCGCCTAATCTTCCTATCAGACAGTCTCATCATGAAATGACAATCGCAAAGACGTCAGCATGAATTATACTACATTCCATGCGTAGTCATGCCTCAAGCGACCTGCAAGTTCTTCTTGAGAGATAGTGCCCTTACAGTAACAAATGGCATGAGCTCCATACACGTTGTTGTAGCCCTGCCTAACTCCAAATGTACCTGGGCTGTCGTATCGAGACTCACCTATCGTGTCTGTCATGGCGAGTCAGTGCCTTATTGGATTACACGCAGAGAAATTGAAGGTCTGGCAAAAGGACTTTTGCAGAAGCTGTGTAGATTAATAGGAGAAGAATCAACACACCTTTTGTGTTTGTGCCCCGCTCTCTTCAGAATGCGGCAAGTAATGAAAATTATCTTCTTGGCATTAGCTACAAACATCAATGTTTTGTTATATTCGAATGTCTACAGGAGTTGTTGTGTCTCGTGACCAGCATTTACCGAATATGAGATTTATCCATTCATAACATCACATATATCTTCTCTTGCGACCTATCGTCCCAGAATCATATTCTGCTCGCAGATCTCGGAGTATTTTCCAGAGTTTGTACCAAAGTTATGTTTCATTCTGTACTTGATTAACGATATTGGCGGGTAGACATCAATAACAATCAAGTTCGGGAAATTGCTTATTTCTTTGCAAGTTCACATACACATATATGATTGACCTGATATTCATACACCTGAAATATACTTCATTCATTGCGTAGACGAGGAGAAACCTTCAGACCAACTTCACTACACAAAAAATGTGTAAGTTTTCCCTTAATCTGGAGAGCTCATTTGCTCTTCAATTCCCTGGAATGTCCTATTGTGTAATAATTCTCATCTGTTTTAGGATATTTTCTCAAGGTATGGTAGCCTGACTATCGGTGACGAATGTCCAATAGCCAATACTTTAATCTGGAAAACTCTACAGTGATTCGGAAGCCTAACCCTTGAAGGTAGTTTTAAACGATTTGAACTATAGTTGCATCAAGCAAAATATTTTCGTTAAAATGAAGTTTCGTTGCTGTACTGACTTAACGAAACCTATTTCAAAACATTACTTAACTGTCAATGAGAAAACTTGTGGCTGCAATGTAAAAATTCGTTCTGGTCAACATTTTCTTCCAGTGTACGTTGATAGTCATCTTCGTCGGTCGTATTAACAGCTTTAATGCCAACTGATAGCAGTAGCCCAGCCGCCGCAAATGTTGGAAGGAGGTGGATTCTGCTTGTTGTTGCTTTTGTCCACTCTATTAATGGTTCGAGTGGTGGGGATGGTGTTCATTCCGAGTACTTACACGTATGCATGTTATACGAGTACTACACGTTCGAACAATTGTTTATATCGGTTAACCACAAAATATGGGGTGGGATACGATATTGAATGTGGGTCCACCACCGTCCACAGTCCACCACAATAACATGGAGCCAACGAAACTGGTGATGCTTGTGATGGCTATGAGATAATAAAGATGACACGGACGATGAGTAGGTATTCAATTTCAAGGTTAAGGTGCAAAATGCATATCAAAATGCCATTAAAATTGGTGATTGTGATTGCTATGAAAGTTATTATTTTTTTAATTCCAGAAGCTTTGGTATATGATCTAAAGTAGGTAGACAAATGTACCATTTCCAAAAATATGAATAATATGAAAATATTTAGCTAAATCGTCGATGATCGACAGAACCAATTGAACTCATATTTCAAATTTTGCTAAATCTTCGATGATCGACAGAACCCATTGAACTCGTATATTTTCGTAAATTTTTTTTTGTTTTTGTCGTGATTCATATTCGTTTTATAAAATTATATGCTGTCAAGAAAGAATATTTGAAAAAATTATCCGATACGTGGAGTTGCAGTAGAGATATCTATAAACTTTATATTCACACACAAAACTGCAGAAATAATCTACAGAGATCCCAGCAGCTCTGGAGACTTTGATCTATATTAGCATGGTTCTACCAAATATGACAGAACAACACACGCTTATACAGAGCCACACGTTTATAAAAAAATAACATGAAATAATTCAAATAAGTTGTCCGATCGACAATCTCACAGATCTCAGCATTTCAAACAAAACAGTTTATATAGGATCTCAATGTTAATCGAAGTAAACTTTAGTTGTCGTTCAACCTTCCCTCTTAGGACGATAGAGTCTATCCATGAGTCGGAGTTAGGAGTCGATATTTGTTTTCTCCGCTCTGAGCAATTCACAGAATCTAAATCTAAAGTTGTTCATTAATGCCATTATTTTTTAGTTAATTTTACTTACATAGAGTGCCAAACTCGTCAAAGATTCAACATTTAAAAAACCAGAAAAATACATAAATAAATTTGACTTGTTTTGGTTTTATTCGATCCGCTTTCATAGCACTTATTTTATTTTTGCACTTAGTTAGCTTAAAATAGTTTTTGTTGTTTTCAGTATATAAAAACAGTTTTTTTTAAAAAATAGTTAAAGAACAAGTAAGAATGTTTCAGTCGGGTAAACCGACTAAGGTATACCCTCACTTTGTGAGTAATGTAATATATAACATTACACTAATTAATCTGTAAATTTCTGTGGGAGGTAACAAAAGGGGTTTAATAAATACGCCTATTTTTAGGTTAACAGTAGATTCTTTAAATACATTGCACTGTGTCGAATTAAAAGCGTTTATGTGCACTGGTATATTAACGTCCACTTTTCACAGGATTGTTGGCACTATAATAGCATTACACTGTACAAAATTTCAAGTATTTGTATGCACTGGTATTAAAGTTATAAGACGTTTACTTTTGGTGTAAAAAGGTTCAAACTTTTTAACTTTAACTTTTGGTGAGAGGTACAAAAGGGACTGTACAATAACGCCCATTTTTTACCAGACTATAGGCGTACAAAAACATTATAGTGTACAAACTATGATTTATTTTTATGCACTTGTATTAAAGTTATAAGCAGTTCAATTTTGATGCACAATGGTCCATTTGTGTGGGTGGTACCAAAAGGGGTGTGGCAACCTCGGCCATTTTTCTCGAAGTGATAGCGACTAATAAAATAATACAATGTGTGAAATTTCAGAAGATTCAAATAAGCAGTATAGAAGTTGTTAAAGAATCAATATTTCACTAAATATTAACCCTTTGTGTGGCAGGTACCAGAAGCAGAGGACCAATATGGCCCATCTTCGAACTTAGCCGGAGATAGAAAAAAATATTACCGCGTACCAAATTTGAAGTCAATTGGTTACTCCTTTCGAGAGTTATCGTATGCACCGGCCAGCAGACAGACAGACGGACGGACGGACATTGCTCATTCGACTTAAAATGACCCAAAACGGATTTCCAACGAACATACTTGGGGTGTTAGGTTACTCCTTCGATGTGTTACACATTTTTCCGTAGCAAATGATATATACCCTCGTCACACTAAAGTGAGGGTATAAAAAGTCGCTTTGGGGCCTCTCTCCTAAAATCGTTCATTGGATATACTCGTATATAGCAGTAGTTCGTCCAATACCGTTATACGGCATTGTAGTTTGGTGGACGGCAACTGGCAAACTAACCATCACCAAACTTCTATCAAAGGTTCAGAGAACTGCCTGCCTGTGCATAAGCGGAGCCTTAACGACTACAGCGACTGAGTCTCTACAAGCCCTACTCCATATACTGCCGATTACTACTATGTCAAGAGAGGTTGCAACCAGAGAGGCACTAAGATTAAACTGCCTATCAATGTGGAGGTACAAGAACTACGGTCACAAGAGGATATCAAAGTGTAGTGCTATGACAACCGACCGAGTGGACTGTATATCAACGGTGTACACCTTCGAGAGGAACTACATCACTACATCACCAGCCACAGATGGCAGAATAACATGTAAAAGAAACCATCTCCACTTCCGAAGCTTAACGAAAAGGTTGGCTTCGGAGTACACTGTGAAGAACTTCGTTTGTATTAGTATAGTTCACTGACTACCAGATACCTGCAGTGTCTATAAACCCGAAATAATGGCAATATGGAAGTCGCCAAGTAGCTGAGTCGCAACTTAGTAACCAACACTGGCCTTGTCATTTACTCGGACAGCCAGGTTGCCATAAGTTCTCTGCAGGCCACACCCCTAAATTCACAAACAGCCCTCGACTGCCGCAGATCTCTTAACGAGAGGGCTGAGCAGTTTAATATACACCTTATATGGGTGCCTGGGCATAGGGATATCCCGGTGAACTGCAAAGCCATGAACTTGATAGGAAAGAGCCGACATTAAAATTCTCAAAGATTTTGCATATACTCGTATTGTTGCGCCACTATCCACGTGCAAGCTTTAGCTTTGGCCAGAGGCAATCAGGCAGTCCCACGAAAGATGGACAGAAATCGCCACATGTAGGGTAGCTAGACAAATCTGGCCAAGTTATGACCTGAGAAGGTGAAAATATCTCCTCGGACTAGAGAGGAAAAGATTGTCTAAAACAGGTTGGTTTCGATGAGGGGCATTTCTGCCCATGGTAACACTAGGGACCTAAACTGGTCTATGTGAGCTGACAAAAAAAAGACTGCCACCCTAACCTAAATCTAAAGGTACAGTTCCACTCAGGCATATTTAAGGCCTTTACGAAATAATTTTTTTTATTTTATTCGTACCCATATGATCAAATTAAAATTGTTCAAATCCGGGGCATCAGCCCAGTTAGCCCATGTGGTAGATCAGGAACTGCGTATATCCTTATTCGCATACATATACACATACCGATAGACCTAGGACGCCCGACTTTCTATTCAATCATTGTCGACATATCTTCTTCAATAATATTAAATATTAAACCATGTACTCGCGGAGATTTGCAGGTCCAGGTTAATGACAACCTACAAATTCTTAATGTATGACTTATATTGTTGTTTATGAATGCGTAATCTATGGCCACCTTCAGTGCCATAAACCACTAGGTAATGAGAGCCTGTGATTCCTGAGCTACACAATAATTGGTCGTAATTCTTCCCTCCGTGTCAGTGGTTTGCAGAGTTGTATCCAAATAAAAAAGTATCGATAGCATTGAATTATGTGATAGTTATGCAATAGAAACAAGTTTCGCATTGTTAATATTTCGACAATTTTCGATTGTGGTTACAATCTCCTTTTTAGAGACAGGACGTCTTACACGAAAAAGCTAAACGACATTCTCAAATAAATTTTACATAAAATGGAAACATTTGTCATACGGAGGGCCCGAAATAAAGCACCGTCAATATTAGACATATATGTAAAATATTCAATTCAAAATGTTGCCCTAATACAAATAAATCTGTGGACGAAAAATATTAAGGAGGACCAAAAAAAGGGGTAAGAATTTTCAAATTATTAATGATATAACGTAGAATATCCAATGAATAACTATTGCAGAGGTAGGTAAGTAAAACTTTAACCAGAAACACGAAAATGCTCGGATGTAAAAAAATTTAGATAAGCCGAAGACGATATGAAGTCTGAAGGTTCTAATAACGTTAGGTTAGGTTAGGTTAGATTCAATTGGAAGGCTCACATAGAATTTGTATATTGTGATACCACGTGAACGTAAGGAAAATACAAGGACGTAAGGAAATCTCAAGTTAACATCAACAAAGTTTACTATATCCACAAAGATATTTTAGCGTAGGATAGCATGTCACCTTCATAAGTTATATAGAGCAGACACAGAAGGTGTTCTATTGATTACTCCGCCATTCGCCTCCGAAACTTCTCAAGATCTCTAACATACCTGCTTATCGTCCAATAAAGCAGTGACCCGTCATGATATAACTAATAAGTGAGACATCTGGACTCGATAACTTATACATACCAACGGAAATGTATGTAGTTCCTGACTAGTGGCTGACTAGTCATATCTGCGAAAGTCGAGGGTAGTTCCTGAATTCAGGAAGACTTCGTAACATATTGTCAGGACATTTATACTCAGCCATTAATCCACCTACCTCACTCCGCAGTTATATTACATAGCTAACATTTCTCTACGGAAATACTGCAGTGACCAGACAATATTTTTGCCTTAGTTCTGAAAGCCCACTTATTTGTAGCATTTGGAATCGTCTGCATATAAGTTCACGAATCTCCTATTACCAGTGATGCAACTACTCTATTGTGATCTATCAGGTATACGAGTTAGATATTTCTTGTTCAAAAATGGATTAGTCATTAGTGTAATAAACATTGCCCGGTCAGGACAATTGTGTAGAATGGCACTAGTTCGCAGTCATCTTCTGATCAGAGTTCCCTCAGTCTAATCGCCGTATACAACCAAAAAACTATACCCGGGTTCATATTGACCGAAGCATTTTACTAATACCCTTTACAATTCTGTATCGCTTTTTATTTTTCAAGAACGTTGGATTTGAAATTAACTTCCTGTCTAATAAAATACCTAAAGTGACCCTGTTGACTCCTAATACCTCCTGCCGAAAAGAAATAGTTCTTGCTTGGTCAGGGCTTAAAAAGGTTCTGTTTTGGAACACTCTATGAGTACTTCGAACCTCCCTCTATCCGCTTTTGACATATTATCTGCATAGCCATAATCTTGAAATCCATCTTTTCCACAAAAGGCGGAATAAGGTCACGAAGAAATCCCACAGCAGAGATGACAGAACGCTCCATTGGGAAGTTAACCCTACCTAGCCTAAATGCGTCTGTTACAGAGAGAACATTCCTAAACTTTGATATATGTTATTGCAGCTGGATGTGCATTACTGAACGCTACCTCTATGTCGAAGAAAGCTACCATTGTACATTCCGTAAGTGCGGGAGAACTTTATGTTAAGCTGTCCAGATCATGCTGGAGTGTTTCGGTTGATTTGTCCTTGCTTTAAGTATGATGTTGGTTGGACAATACACTGTGATCAATGTTACTCCTGAGATAACTATCAATAAATCTATCCAAAGTTTTATGGACATAAGTCTATAGACTAATTGTCCGGAAGTCCGTATCTACCGCTTTGGGAATGAATACCACCTTAGTTTCTCTTACTGGTTGTATCTGCTCGATAAAATCAGTATAGATATCTTCGGGGCAGGAAAACAGTTCCTGTAGCTCCCCTGCTAAACATTGTCCAGTTGTGACGATGTTACTTAATGTTCCTTCAATAGTACAAGTTGTTGAGACTAACTTTTTCCGTAGCATTTGAGCCTTCGGATGTGTTTTCTACATCGATGAATAAATCTAACCAGCATTTATTTTAATTCTCTCTGAGCTACCTTGTGCACTGTTTAAGTTCTTCTTTGTAGTTCTTCCATCTCTGCGGAGCTCTGGTGGACTTTGCCTTATTAATGAGCGATAATGTTGATATGAGTTCGCACCTTCAGACATGAACTGAAGGCTTCCCTCAGTTAGCTTAGCAAAGGCAAGATGAGACGTTGATATGAGTGACAGATACAACGATCCTCTACTCGAATATATAGGGAAACCTCTCCAAACGAAATTACCTGCCAGTAAATAACCTCTCTGAACCAATCACAGCTGGAGTTTTCACTTGATCCTTATCCGGATCCCGGATCATTTGCCTTGAAAGATAAATGCGCAATGATTATTGTAATCTCATCTCTGAAACACCGCTCCCGAGTTCCACCTTAGTGTACGAACTTGCTATCTTCTATGTTAAACCTATTTCGCTTTGTATGGAATAAACGTAAGCAGCAGCATCGATAAGAGAAACCCAAAGCGACATCTATGCAATAGCGGTCACATCGAATATGAAAAACATTTGTATGCTAATTTTATCACTTTGTGTGTCTGTCTCGTTGTGTCACTAACCGGACAGCACATAAATACTCATAATTTATTAATTTTTTCTCAATGAAAATTCGATGAAAACAAAAAAACCTACCAGAAACACATGGACGAAAGGCCAGCCAAGCAGCCAGCCAGTCAGTCGAACGCATGAATAAACCATAATAAAGCAATGATATTGGGAACTGGAAGCTGGACGATGGGAGACAGCTCCACAAAAGGTGAATGTTATAACGCCAGCCAACTAAAAAGCGACAGAAGGAGAGCTAAAAAGACGGCGGCGGCACATGGAAGCTCCATCGCACATTAAATGTAGCAAAAAGGGTTTGTTTTCCGAGGTTCCGAGGAGAATACACCGCCACAACTACAGCGGCGACGACGACGACAACGCCAATGATGTGGTAATGCAATGTGGTGCCGAAGCTGCATGCAACAAGTGTCGGTAAATCATAAAAAAGGTATGAATGCAACCTGGAAAGCATTGTACCTGCCACATGAAAGAGCACACAGACGCACACTCGCGGACAAATGCCACTTTTTTTGGCCCAGTAAGTGGCAGACTTCAGCGCCTCGGTAATTTTTTGCCATTTTTCTGAGGGGCGCTACAAATTTTGAGGTGGGAAATAAGCATTACTGGCAGGTCATATTGATAGTAACATCTGAATTTAATGGATAATAAATATGTTAGTTATATCTGTTTGGAAAAGGCAAACTATTCCTCTACAAAAAACGATGCTGAATAATATGGCTGTTCATATCGAAAAATTAAAAGGAATATTGGGATGGGAATATCAATACCCATGCCAACATACGGGCCCATCATCCCTGACAGGTCGTTACAAGCAAGCACTCTTTCCAAGTCCAGAAATATGCCACTCCATCAATAAAATTGTAGCATTAACGAACCAAAACAGAACAACCTCAAGCCCAATCCTGTAAGCAATATAGACTAGTTAATTAGCCGCTTTCTACCGCCTAGAGCAAATATCCCAGTAGATCATTAAAGGATCTCTCGACGAATACCAATTCTAATATAAAGCGGCAAAATGCAGATCATACTCAAAATTTAGGTGTGACGACATTAACTGAAATGGACAGGAATATATGGGTCGCATAAATATCGCATGCCTCCCTAACAAGAGCGGAAATAGACAATGCCTGTAAGAGGATCAACCAGAGTCATTTATATGGTAGGGTGAACAGTTGGCGAGTTGTTGATCTAGATTCGCCGGCAGGTAACTTATATTTACCTATACTTTCAATTCGACTGGATTTTCCCGACTTTTGGTCATTGTTCAGTTCCGAATATTGAATCCTAAAAGTTCTGACATGTAGAACTATGTATATCCCACTCATGAAAATATAAGACCTGCTCGATAATAGTACAAGCGAAGATCTCAGTGGTAGATTCTAGGAAAAAATTAGTATTTTTAAGGACAATCATCGGAAGTTCATTTTAAAGTCGAGGCTATGGCATTAATAGTGGAAAACAATATCTTTCAAATGGCCGCCACGGCTACGTTTGCAGGTCCATATTCTTTTCATGAAATTGCACATCAGCAGTTCGCCATTTGCAGCTGTATTTCCTCGAAAAAAACGAATACCATCTTTGCAGTTTTGATTCGATTGCAGACCTCTGGCATAGACCAAATATGTTACGTAGTCGCAAAGAAAAAAGTCTACAGGTCTTAAATCACAAGATTGATTTCAGTGGCCAATTGTGATTGCCTTTTCGAGGAATCACACGGTCAGGAAAATTTCAACGCAAAATAGCGTTGGTTTCGTTGATTGCGTGGCATGTAGCGCCGTCGTTAAAAATAAACTTCGTCCACAGCAATATCTTTCAAAATTGTTAATCGTTGTTCGATAGTGCTATCCATTCATGGTAACAGTTGCTCCAGCCTTATATTCGAAAAACTAAGGTCCAATAGCCCCGTAAGAACAAAAACCGCACCTAGCAGTCACAATGAAAAAGCACATCAGTACAAAGGAACCCCTAAGTGTAGGACTCTTGTATAGAGCACGAACGTTGTAGCCGATTCTGATATAGAAGAAGATATCAGTCGTCAACTATTGTGCAGAGGAAGATCTCAGTAGAGTAGTATAGTGGAGACCTCAGTAAGCGGATCTTGTACGAGTATACAGGAAGACCTCAATAGATTAGTAATGTAGAAAACCTCAGTACATTAACACAGAACTGCAGAAGAAACCCTGTAGTAGAGTAGCATCCGGGAAGACCCTAAGAGAATAGTAAAGAGGACGACCTCGGTGGTTGATTATCATATAAAGCAAAGCCTTGTGAACGATATGAAGGTCTCGGTGAACGTCTCTAGAATATATAAAGTCCTCGGCTAACGACTCTAAAATATATGTAGGACACAGTGAACAACTCTAGAATAGAGGAAGGTCTCAGTTGTAGTCTCGAGTACAGATAAAGAACTCAATGATCGACTTTAGTAAAGAGAGAGATCTCAGTGATCGTATCTAGTATAGATGTCGATCACAGCAGTCGACTGTAGTACAGTTGTCGACTCTAACATAGAGGAATATCACATTGCTCAAGTCTAGTATAGAGGAAGTCCGCTGTAGTAGACTCTAGCATAGATGAACTTTAATGGTCGACCCTAGCATAGAGGAAGATCAACTCGATGATCAACTCTAGTATAGGCGAAGATCACAGTGTTCGAATGTATTATCACTTGTCGTCTCTAGTATAGAAGAAGATAACAGTGTTCGAATCTATTGCAGAGGAAAATCTATTGGTCGACTGTAGCATATATGAAGACCTCAGTAGTAGACTCTATGATAAAGGAAGACCTCAGAGGTTGTACCTAGTGTAGAGGAATACCTCAGTGGTAGTCTACATATATCATAGAGAAAGGCCTCAATGGTTGAAACTAGTATAATGGAACCCTTTAACGAACGACTCTAGAATATATGAACCCTTCAATAAACGAATCTACAACAATGACCAGAATATCTTCACACCAGACAAAATGTGGAGAATGTCTCCCGAGAGTATGCGATTTTCCTAGAGGACGAGATCATAAGGACTATATTTGAAAATTTAAAGCTCTACAATGTCTCTTGGCCTAAATCTTCGCTTTTGCTCAGAAATCTTCAAAATCTCAAAAGAAAATTCCCACAAGAAATGCTATTTGTATTTCGTGGACCTTCAGTAATATCTAGATAACTTCACTGCCATGTAGATGGCAACATAGCAAAGTACGAGAATGATATCGACCAGCGGTCTTCGTACCGCAGTGGTTAGGGCGTTAGACTTGGATTCCGAAGGTGCTGGGTTCGATTCCCAGGCAGTCCACTGGAAAAAGTTAACGTCAACAATTCATGTTTTCATAATTCAAATTTCTGCAGCTAAAAATAACTCACCGCACTACCCCTACAACAACATCGGATAGCTACAAATGGACATAACATCATGACGACTATTAGGTTAGGTTAAAGAGAGAAGACGTTTAAACGTCTCATGTCCGTGGACATACACTTAAGCTAGTGGTTTGGCCTGATGTGCGCTCCTTATTTATGATCTTTTTATACCTTACGAGTTACAGAAAATCGGTACTAGTCACGAATTTTCTCAGTATCTTCCAGGCATATCCTCTGAGATGAGTCAAGTCTGGTCTGACGACTATTAACATAATGTAGCATTTTAGTGGAGAATTGAAATGATAAACTCAAAAAACAGCCATTCCTTAAGTTTAGCAGAAAAAAATGTAATTAACATCCGGACAACATTGAGTGTGATGAACACGGTCTGTACGAACGAGGTCTGTAACAAAAAATAGACTTAAGGAGTACCAAAAACCAGCGACAAAAGTTTGAAGACTTGGTAAATGCAAAAGGCATGTGAGTCCTAAAAACGGAATTGTTATCCTAATTACATATTATTGATATTGCAACCTTTCACACATCCTTTGCCGGTATGTACACTTAGAATAAGTGGTGAATGGTGTCTTCTGGGACGGCACAAAATAGTTAATGAAAAACAGACATCCCAGTTGAACGATCCTATTCTTTCCCTTCCGAATCCCTTGGTTCTAAATTTTTTTTTGTGGTAAGTAGGTATTGATCCTTACATTTGACAAAAACTCTGCCGACGCTACATACAAGTCCAATGATTCGGCTAAGTTTACCTATCCAATTTCAAACATTGCGGAGTATGAAATCAAAGTTCCCAGGGAAACATTGAATGGAATAAGAAATAAAAATTAAGCTTACGTCTTGGGTGAATCTTAGCAAGATTACTTGTCTGCACAGAACTAGCTTACAAGATTCATTCACTTGCGATACTCTTTTGGTTATATAGTTCCCCATCCCTGAAAAACTTCCGCCGATTTTTTACAAATTTTCGAGGTTCTTCTACATATAAAGTAAATTTCTATTGTAATTGAATAGATAGAGCGCCAAAAAATATATGACTAAGTTTCACAGTCATTGACAAGAAGGACCCTCTGGCTAGAATCGAACTTACGATGATAAGTGAACTCATAACAAACACAGTGTGAGAGTTAGTCGAATTTGTAATAAGTCTGGTTTTTTAAGAGGTGAAAAACTTGAAATTTTCATAAAATATAGAATACTGATAATTTAATGGCTTTAACGTTTGAATACGATAAAGACAGCATGGAGTATAAGGTACTAATTGTTGTTCCTGACTCTTGTGAGTGTTTAAATCCCGTTCCCTGTAAGCGCAAAATACTTATGTATGTATTGTACTAGACAGGAAGTTAAACCTCAAAAACAACATTCTGGAAAGACCACAAAAGTCTGTAGCAGCGCTATATAATTGTAACAGGGCTCTAGGAAAACTTTAGGGTATGAGTTTATTGGCTTATATGGTGGATTCTACAGAAGTCTCTCTTTTGCGATATGCTAAATAAAGTTCAGCCAATGGATGAGACTGAGACACTAAATGTATACCTACTGCTATTAGAATTAGGAAACTGTTACTCTGATCAAAAGATGACTACGGACATAGTGTCATTCTTGAGATAATGCCTGAAGTTCCAGGCATTGCTGAATACAACACGACTGAACCACTTTTGGACCAGATCACTTAAACCTGGCAGAACACAATGGAATGATGAAATCCCTAGATATATACAATTGTGGTTTATCAATCACAAATAACCTGTCTGATCGCTGTAGTGTGTACAAGTCGGAAATATTAGCAATCGGAAAGGTTGAAATGGCTAGGAATTAATGTTATGACTAATAAATATTGTTTCTGATAATTAAGCTACTATAAAATCCCTGTATATTGTCTTTCTGAATTCAAGAACTGCGCTCTGTCGCCGATCTCTTAACGAGATGACTTAATAGTTCAGTATTCATCTGATTAGGGTACCGGGCACAGACAGATACATACCAGGGAACTGCAAAGCAGATGAACTTTCAAAACTATTGAACCACAATATGTGATCATTCCTCTAGTGACCTGCAAGCTCTTTTCGGAAGATAGTGCCTTTAGGTCAATAAATGGCAGGTCACTGATCGGGATTTGCTTACATTTCAGGCTGAAGTGGCCCTGCCTAAACTCCAAACGCACCAACGATCTGATATCGTTATCGAGACTGAACGTCTAACTAATCGTTTCTGTCATGATGGTTCGCCGCCTTATTGGATGACTACACTAAAAAAAGCGTACTGAAAATCAATGAATTTTTCGTAAAGTTTAAGATTTCGGCAATGATTTCGAGCCAAAGACAATCGCTATAAAAATATGAAGGTTTTATAGTTAATTTAAAGACGTGAATAGTACTTGTTTTGAGGATGCATTTCATAGAATTAAGAATTTTGGGTAATAAAACTAATTAAGTTTGGTCTTAAAATAAGCACATTTTTGCGTAAATTTAAGTATGGCGCGAGCTTATTTTTAGTAAAATATCATATAATTTAAAACATTATCGTAATAAAATTTAAAATGTTTGTCCTTGATATAAGAACATACTGGTAATTAACTTAAGGCATACATGAATTTAAATACAGTTTTTTTAAATATGTATGGAAAATTCATTACATTATATTGATTATAATGTTACTCTTTTAAATGAATCATTTTCTTTGAAATCATTTACTATTCATAGAAAATCAAATAACACAACACTTTATCTTTCTAAATAAATAGTTTATTTGTTATATTTTATATTGGAAAATACAAAAATAATATAATACATATTACGGATAACCTTGAACATTTTATAATTATAAACAATATGTAATTGTATAAAGACAAATCGGCCAACACACTATGAAGTTTGACTTTTATTCGAATATTGTATTGTTATGTATCGTTTCTCTATTTGTTTTCCATGAACAATTTTTATCGGAACCGACCTTAATGATTTTTAACCTAGAATTTGGCTGGAATTTAAATAGAAATTATATAAAACAAATATTATATTATTATATCATATAGTTTGAATGCTCACTCATTTCCTGCAATTTGTAAATTTTTAATTCCCCACTGCATTTTTCATATATCCAAATAAATTCAATTGCGTGAACTAAAATAAAAATAATTTGAATATAAATCAAACAGAATGATTTATATACGATAAAGTATTAAAATAAATTTTATCATAACTGTCACAAAATGTTGAAAGATAAGAGATATATTAAAATCTTTGGAATATACTTACTTACACTGAAATATCATTCATGATTCATCTACGACACAAATTCTCATAATAGATCCATACAAAATTTGCTGTACTAAAAGTTAAAAAAAATATTTATGTAAGATATTATTGATAATAGAAACTGATTGTTTTGAAAGTGGCGAAAGTGAAATTTTTCATATAAATTGAGTTATCAAAACTAATTTTCTCAAAAAAATCAATCGTGACTTAGATTTTAAAATCTTAAATTTTGTTAGCAAACAAAACTACAAAAACTTATTAAAAAATACTTCTGTAAAACTAAAGCTAATGCTGCTTATGACATTCTTAACCCTGGTGTTAGATTAGCAAATCTGTACGAATCCTTAAGAGTCCATTTGGTCAACATTACATTTTTCATATAAAATGAATATGGAAGACAATATTTTATATTTATTTTTATTCAATACTTCGTGAAAAGAAAGCAGCTTATTTACAATTATTTTTGAGCAAAAACGCTTATTATTTTGATTTTAGTAAAACAAAAATATCCCTTGGACCAAATTATAAGGCAATATATATACTTATATATATTACCGTTTATAAAGGAAACGATACAAAAATTGGACCAAATGGGCCTAATCTAACAGCAGGTTTAATTATGAAGTACTTATGAAGCAATTATGAACACGAAATCAAGGAAAAATTTAAACTAAAATTAAAAAAAGGAAAAATCTTTTTAAATAAATTATATTTGGAAAACTTTTTAACAATAACTTTGTTTGTGTGAAAACACGTATTTTGTATGTGAACGTCAGTTCGCAAATATATTTTGTTCTAATACATTAATATATGCGTTCCAAATTAAATTTCTTGATTTTCAAATAAAACATATTTGTTCAGAAATACATAATACTTACAAATATTGTTTCCAAATCTATTTCCGTTCAATTCAAACATTCCCATGTAGGTGTATGCTCACATATTTTTTGCAAGTTATAAATGGCATTCAGCACTGCATTTTTCATATATCCATCACATTTATCTTCAAATATTGCGTGAAAATAAATCAAATAAAATTATCTATAAACAAAAAAAATGCAAATAAATTTTATCATATCACAATTGGAAAACGCTGAAAACTAAGAGAAATATTTCAACCGTTCATATATAATACTTACGTTGAAATATTTTGTAAAATTTGCCACTCTTCTCACAAAAGACCCATTCTAAAATTGTTTTACTAAAAAAATTATAAAATATAGTTATATGTATAACGTATTATTAATAATAAATATCTATATTGCCACATATAATTTTACATTTCTGCATTATGCGCTGGTATTTTTTTTTAATAAATAAATACTTTCAATAAAAATGTGTTTTGTTAATTTTGTAATTGCCAATAAGATGTTTACTTCAGGATAATAATATTATTCTTCACGTACCTAAACATTTTCCCATTGTCTCTTTCAGTATTACAAAATCTATTACTTATATTTTTGTCATCCATTTGGCACAAATCTCTTCACAGGACTTACAAACATTTTAAAATACGGTGCAATATGCACGTATACTTACATATTCACAGCAATCAAATTTTTTCACAATCCGCGTCCCGAAAACAGACAACCGTTTCCTTCCATCGCTTGTAAATAACTGACGATTTAAAAGAAAACGAACAACAGAACTGTTCTCTATTTTCTCTTCTAGCATTCCATAGCAATTATTGATTCACACATTACCAAACAAAACTGATTCTCCGAGCGAGAGAGGGAGGGAGATATTGTATAATTCTCTCGTATCAGGGATGATAATTGAGAGTAACCAAATGGTACAAAAATCCTTCTAAAAAGGTATTTTTCGACACAAAAAGTACCAACTTTAAATTTTTTTTAATTCTTCTTGAAATATTGAGATTCAAATTAGTAAGATCCAGTAATACATGAACAATTTCTTGATAACAAGCTACTAAAATCTTATATCCGCAAATATATACAGATATTTACGGAAATTGATACAAAACCATTTTGATGCCTATTGGAAATGGGACATTTTGTTCCATGTTTTGATTTAGACTCTTCATATATAGAGGTACCTTCCGATTAGAATTCTTGACTCTCTATAGAATGAATTTTTAGCCGATTATGATTAATATTTGTTTCATATTGCATAAAATCGTCTGTAGAAAAAGTGATTGATGTCGGCACAGTTTTAAAATAAAATTAATTGACTTAACACTTTATTTTATCCATTATCGCTCCTTGTTAGAATGGATTCACGTTTTCATATACGATTATACCCCACATTATGGTTCCAGACGAATTTGAGTTTTTGGTGTAGATGCCACGTTTTACAAACTACGTGCCTTTAATCTTTCTTATAGGTTTTTAATTTCGTTAAAAATGCAAAATTTGTCGAATCGCAAATTTTTTCACTTTTGAAACTGGAAAGGTGCGATTTCATACGCAATAAAAACAAACTGAATTTTGTTGTAATACAAGAGCCAAACATATTTCTTGGCGTTGGGAAGCTATGTCGAACCATGTCGAAAGAGCACACTAAAAAAAAAGCGTACTGAAAATCAATGAATTTGTCGTAAAGTTTAAGATTTCGGCAATGATTTCGAGCCAAAGACAATCGCAATAAAAATAAGAATGTTTTATAGTTCATTTAAAGACATGAATAGTACTTGTTTTGAGGAGACATTTCATAGAATCAAGAACTTTGTGTTTTAAAACTAATTATGTTTGGTCTTAAAATAAGCACGTTTTGGCGTAAATTTAAGTATGACACGTGCTTATTTGTAGTAAAATATCATAAAATTTAAAACATTATCGTAAAACAATTTAAAATGTCCGTTCTTGATGTACTAGTCATTAATTTAAGGCATACATGGATTTAAATATATTTTTTTAAAATATATATGGAAAATTCTTTACATTGTATTTATTACAATTTTACTCTTATTAATGAATCATTTTCTTTTAAATCATTTTATATTCATAGAAAATGTGCTTAATGCTATTTATAGTGTTAAAAACACAACGTTTTATCTTTCTAAAAATTGGAATTGTTATATTTTTATTGGAAATACAAAAAATTTATAATACATATTACGGAAAAATTTGAACATTTTATAATTTAAAACAATATTTTAGTTGTCTAAAGACAAGCCCTCCAACGCACTACCGAAATATTTGATGTTTGACCTTGTTCAAATATTTGGTATTGATTTGTAAATCTGTAGTGGGTTTAATTTCTCTATTTATTATCCAAGAACAATTTGCATTGGAACCGACATCAATGATTTGAACTAGGAATTTGCCTGGAATTTAAATAGAAGTTGTATAAAATAAATATTATATAATTAGTTTTACATATCATAGAATTTGTAGTTTTCAATTATTTGCTTCACTTTGTAAATTTAGATCCCCACTACATTTTTCATATTTTCAAGCAAAGTTTATAGCGCGATCTAAAATAAAATAATCTGAAAAGAAATCGAACAGAATGATTTATGTACAAAAAAGTATCAAATAAATTTCATCATATCACAGTAAGAAGATTTTGGAAAATAAGAGATATATTTCAATCTTTCTCATATAATACTTACGTTGAAATATTTGGCACAGTTGTTCACTCTTCAACGACACAAATAATCATAATAGACCCATTCAAAAATTGTTTTACTAAAAAATTTTAAAAATATATTATATTTATATAACAAATTATTAATTACACAGCTCAAGAAAAAAAATAGTTTTGCTGTGGCACAGGATTTCGCAGCCGATTTGGATATATGAGATAATAAAGAAATTAACCTTAAATGTAGTTTCTTTGAATTAGTTCTCGCGATAAATAATATAGAGAGTGCTACACATATTATAGCATAACTCGAGAATAATTTATACGAATTATTTTGGGAAAGTTTTAAATTATCCAAAATTAAATAGCCTTCAACTTCTTCAAACACAAATTTTACATCCGTTCAGCTGTTTCGAAGAAATATATTACAAGATAGTGCTAAAAATTCATATTTTTTAACAAATTTTAATAAATTTGAAATAAACGCGTAATAAAAACAACGACAAATGCTCAATTATAAAATGTTTATTAACTTTTCATAAAGTCTGATCGGTCATGATTAAGATTAGATCAAAATCAATGCATAACTTAAAAAGTTGTATCGAGTTTATTAAATCTACCCCGAAATTTATTTCACCTTAAGACAATGTCCCGATCAAAAATTTCACAGAAAGTCTCATAAAAACGCTTCTCTTTTCTTTTCAATTTAGCTATAACTTTTGAAGTTGTGCATCGATTTCCTTCGGAATAGTTTCATTTTATCGTGCATTACGATACAACAATAAAAATTTAATAATTGAATACTTTTCGACATTTATATTACGCGTTTTTTACAAATTATTAGAATTTTCTCAAAAAATAGGGTTTAACGCTATCTCGTAAGATATCGCCGAACGGATAAAAAATTTGTATTAGAAGAAGTTTACTTAATTTTGCATTATTTAAAACTTTCCCGAAATAATTCGTATGAAAGATTCTCGAGTTATGCTATAATATGTGTCGCAACCTCTCTATTTTTGTAAATAGCGATTAATCGCGAGAACTAGAGGAAGTTCAAAGAAACTACCTTTTAGAGTAAGAACTGTATTACATCAATATCCTAATCGGCTGTGAACCCCGTGTCTAAAAAAAGTTGACCAGCGTATTTATAATACATTTCCATATTTCGAGAAATAATGTTACATTTTGCGTAATTTATGCGCTGTTAGCAGTTATTTTTAATAAATATTTACTATTAACAAAAGTGTTTTCCTAATTCCATAATTTGCCAATAATTTTTGCTTCAGTTTTATAATATAACATTTTAACATTTCTATAAATTTTGCTTATTGTCACTTTCAGTATTACAAAACCTGTTATTCTTATTTTGTTTGCCCAATTCGTTTTGTAGTGTTCGCGCATAGTTCTCTTCACATAACTTACTAACAACATCTCTTTCATAATTGTGTGTAAATCACCATAAATGACATACAGCCAAAATAACTAAGACTCACAATATCTATCCCTTTCCCTTATCATCAAGCCACAACCACATACATGCATACACACATGTGAAACCTACACGCACGAAATCTATACATTTATGTATCCCTTTTTTTCTTTTGTTGCTGCTATGCGATTTGCCAATCTATTTATGTCCACACTTTATTTTTATTTGTTTCAGATATGTGTTTTCATTAAGCAAAAATAACTGTTACTGCCCATAATGAAATTATTTTCGGAATAATATGGAAAAGTAAAAAATATTTAAATAAAATTACACTTTTGTATGTACACGTACGTCTACTTACATATTTCCAGCAATTTCGTTTTCTTTCAATCCGCGACGAAAAAAACCAGAACCGTTTGCTTCTATCATTTCTCAATAACTGACGACGTAAAAGAAAACAAACGACGAGTTACTTGAAATTTTCAGAGATCTCTTCAACATTCCATAACAATTATTGACTCGCACATTAACAAACATTTCTGATTCTCCGAGAGCTAGAATAATTCTCCGAAAGAGAGAAAGAATAATTCTCGGAGAAAGAGAGTTAACTTAAAAGTATGTATTCTTAAAAATAATGGCAAGAGTCATAAAATTTATTACAAAGACAACCTTTCCTTTATGGGGAGCTCAGCCTTAAATTTATTACTCAAATATTTCATACTGTCAATTAAGTCCGATTTGGCATTAAAACTATGACGTGGATACGTCATTGTTTTAATGTAGAAAATCCTAAAAAGTATTGAAATATTACATAAAATAATGCGGATTGTCACAAATGTAATGATTTTTTTCTTTAATTTAAAGGCTTACAGGTAAAGAAGGGCGTACACAAAACTAATGATTACAAGGTATTAATTCAAATTCAAAAAACTTTAGATTAAGGAAAATTTCGTAAAAAACAAGTAAATTTTCATTATTTTAACGAAAATTGTGATTGAGTTAATGCCGAGGCCGCATACTTAATTTAAGAATGTGCCATAATTAATTTTATTACTATTTTTTTTTTCAGTGCATGTGTACGACTTATATAATTTTTTTGAAAAAGTGTGTATTATTTTCGTGCAAAGAGATGTTTAATAAAAAAAGTATCAAATGTGTCGCGGGAGTAAAAAGTACTAAAGTATCAAATTTATCATCCCTGTCTCGTATGTATTCTTAAAAATAATGACAATAGTCATAAAATTTATTACCAAGACAGCCTTTCCTTTAAGAGGAGCATAGCCTTAAATTTATTACTCAAATATCTCATACTGTTACTTAAGTCCGATTCGGCATTAAAACTATGACATGTCTACGTCGTAGTGTTAATGTAGAAAATCCTTAAAAGTATTGAAATATTACTTAAAATAATGCGGATTGTCACAAAAATAATGATTTTTTTCTTTAATTTAAATGCGTACATTTAAAGAAGCGCGTACAAAAAACTAATGATTAGATAGACATTAATTCAAATTCAAAAAACTTTATATTAAGGAAAATTTCGTAAAAAACGTGTAAATTTTCATTATTTTAATGAAAATTGTCATTGAATTGATGCCGAGGTAGCATACTTAATATAAGAATGAGTCATCATTAGTTTTATTACTATTTTTTTTCAGTGTAGGCATCCGTGACGAAGAGGAGGAGGAATCAATAGAAATCCCTATGTGGGGCCACAGATAGACAGAAGGAATTGACGAAATGATTTTGCTGGAGTTTGGGTGACGAAAAGATGGAGCAATCAATAGGTCACCGTTTGTGTGTACGCCCCGTTCTCCCTGTCATGACGGGTCGGTGCCTTATTTGACTGCAAATTGGTTCAACTGGAGGGGCTAGAAAAAAACTTATTTTTTCGTTACATGGTAGTAGTACAGGCTGCCAATCTAATCCTAACCTAAGGCTTCAGCCGTACTCCATATACTGTCGATTATTATTGTGGCGAGAAAAGTTGCAACCAGAGCGGCACTGAGATCAAACAGTCTATCAATGTGGAGGTACAAGAACTACGGTCACATGAGGAGTGCTATGGTAACCGACCGAGTGGACTACATACCAACTGTGTACACCCTCGAGAGGAACTACATCACTATAATTCCAGCCAGAGATGAATAGGATGGCAGAATACCAGGTAATATAAACCACCTCCACTTCTATACGGATGGTTCGAAGCTTGATGAAAAGGTTTGCTTCGGAGTACACTGTGAAGAACTTAGTTTGGATATAGCTGACAGACTACCAGTGTCTATCAAGCCGAAATAATGGCAATATGGGAAGTCGCCAAGTGGCTGAGTCGCAACATAGTAACCAACGCTGACAAGCCAGGCTGTCACCAATTCTCTGGAGGCCACATTCCTAAATTCACAAACATCTCTCTTAACGATATGGCTGAGCAGTTTAATATACAACTCATATGGGTGCCTGGGCATAGGGATATCCCGGGGAACTGCAAAGCCTTGAACTTGATAGGAAAGAGCCGACATTACAAATTCTCGAAGAATTTGCATATATTGGTGCGCCACTATCCACGTGCAAGCGAAAGATGGAAATAAATCGGCAGATGTAAGGTAGCTAGAAGGTGAAAATATCTCCTCGCTCTAGAGAGGAAAGGGGGTACCCCAGGTGATTGTCTATGTTAGTATCAGTTCTGACGGAACACACCAGGAGATTGGGTATTGACTTCAGTGAAGTCTGCAGAAGCTGTGGAGATGAGGAAGAAGTGGAAAGCATTGCGAATGTCCCGCTTTGAGTAAACAACGACTGGACA
This sequence comes from Eudasyphora cyanicolor, assembly GCA_963930755.1. Taxonomy (NCBI): domain Eukaryota; kingdom Metazoa; phylum Arthropoda; class Insecta; order Diptera; family Muscidae; genus Eudasyphora; species Eudasyphora cyanicolor. The sequence goes on from OZ005735.1 coordinate 162,327,587, forward strand.
TACTGGGGTCGGCCTTTCTAGGCAGTCTAACAGATCTTCCCGGTACCGATATTCGTACTATCGATAAATTTGTATATCAAACAGGTTGGTTTCGATGAGGGGCATTTCAGCCCGTGCTAACACTAGGGACCTAAACTGGTCTATGTGAGCTGGTAAAAAATACGGCTGCCACTCTAACCTAAACCTTAAGGCTTCGATATGATTTGGGGCCTATATCCGCCGCGGATGACATGCACATGGCCTAATTTGAAGGTCCAACTTTTCACATACTCTTCCTAGTTAATAAGGCTGGCTGTAAAACTGAATACCGCGAATATTATCTAAAATTTCGTTACTTTGGAAATTTACATTGATATGAAATAATTTTTTATATTTTTTAGTGCGACCAAGCCGCACTAACTTTTCCATAAGCCACCTGAGTTATTCGTGTATGTGTAATATCCAACCCTGGAATAGCTACTGGTTGATGTATTTCATGCATTTATGCCATGCTAACACCACCACCAACAACAACATTAATAACAACTACAGCAAATATCATGGCATCAACAACAGGTAAATAAAATACTTCGTCCAATCCAATGCCTCTTTGCCCCATTCCAATTTTTGAAGTCCGCGCGTACAGATGGAAAGACGAGCGGACAGACATAAAGTATAACTGGAGCACAGGGTACATAAATAATAATTTCATCATTTTTGTTTAGTGATTTATTTGGTTGGCGTTCATATCGAAATGCCAAAGAGCAAAAACGCCAACCACCAGGAGCAGCAGCTTCAATTCAAGAAGGTGCTTCCAACACACACTACGTGCAATTGCTGTAAGAAAAAGGTGTCTTCGGAAGAAACGCCGACGACAGACGCACTTTACAGGCCATAAAAGGCGGATTTCTAAAGTAACCCAAACCATCCAGCCAACATTCATCCATCCATTGGTCCAACCAACCAACATCCATCGATGCCCACTACTGAATGTGTCTCTGTGAAATGAGCAGCCCATTGAATTTATTCCAATATAGTTTGGAAGTGGTGGCCTGGCTGGTCTCCTTCTTCCCGATCATGTCATAATTGTGTGAACGATTTATTGTCATCTTTGGTGATTTATTTAATTATTCTGGGCTAACTTTTTTTTCGTATTGTGTGAAATGAACAAAAAACCCGCCAGAAAACTCCTTTAACATTTCACTCAAGTTTTGGTGAAAACAATTGAGTGGACAATTTCACTTCCGTATTGAATGGAGGAGAGTACCTTGTCTTGTAAATTATACGACATGTCGCAACCAGAAAATTGTGAAACGAAAAATCGATTAAGTAATAAAATTGATGGACTGTTCCATTAACAATTACATACTTGAAACAAAGTTCATAACTTTAAAATTTTTCGCAGAACATGTTTTTTGATTTTTGCGAAGCTCTGCATTTTGGAAAATATTAAGCTGGAATACCAGCTGCCGCACCCCTCATAAGATACTGAGATACCCTCGATTGAGATACTGTGAGCTCGGGAACCTTTTATCTGAACCATTTAGTATAAAATATAATTTGCTTCGCAAAATATCGTCCGATATCTTATAACCATAACCAAGCAGAAGCAAAGTTAGAAGATACGCAACATTTTTTTCTCTTCATCACTGCGTCTGCAGTTACTCATCAGTCACAAATTGTGACTCACAATGCCAAGCCTGCGGACACATGTCTCCCCAGTATTCTATGGGAAATATGGATCCAACTAACCCAAATGTATTGATGCTAGGTCTTGTTACATAAGGACCTATCATTGACCTGATGCCGTACGGATTGATTGGTGTCGATTAAATGGCATTAAATCAAACAAAATATATTACGGTGACTGCTTCAAAGAAATGTCATTTCTGAAGATGAAACGTTAGATTTAGGTGAAGTTAGTTAGGTTAACTTAGTTCATTTTTGAACCAATTTGATCACATTAGAAAACTCAATAGTTGGCGAATTTAAACATTAGTCAAGTTTGCTAACTCTCCAAAAAACGAAAGCCTAGGGTAGCATGCCACCTTGTGGAGAAAACGGGCATTGACGCAGAAGGTCTTCAGTTGATCTCAGCAGCTTCTGCAAAAGTCACTTCGCATGACATTAAACCTATTCGCGTGCCGTCAAATAAAGCAGTGACCCGTCATGGCAGACTCGGTAAGTGAACATCCGGTTTCGATAACGAATGCAGGTATGTTTGGCGTTGTGGCCTGAGCCGTGACCACCTTTCATATGTTGTCACAAGACCCAAGAAAAGATTGCCGGTCGCTAAAGGCATGTTTACATAATGCAATTCCCCTGTAGCATGGTAGGTATTTCCTAGCCTTGCAAATACAACTACTTTACCGCTTCCGGTATGTCACTGTGCCCTGTTAACCAAATCAGACAATTCTTGTATTCAGGAAGACAATTTTCAGGGACTTTGTAGCAGATCCATAAGAGAAAGAATTTGTACTGACTGTTTAAGTTCGTAACATTGTCGCGCAACATCTCCAGCTTATGCATTTCCTTCGTTGATTGGCAACCATGGCGGTTGAAGGAGAAGAGGCCTCTGCTACGACACTTAGGGACGATATTCGCATTGTACGGATTGTGAGAGGGCTTTCCGACCTGGTACTCTCCTTCGACTCTCTTGGGACGATATTCGCACGGCAAGGGTCGTAGAGGGATGTAAATGAATGGAAATATCTCTACAGCTCTCCCGAGACGATATTCGCATAGCATATTCGCATTGAAGGGAGAGGATAGTTCCAGCGCTATATCTCTCTCCGACTCTCCCGGGACGTTATTCGCATAGTTCGGATGTAGAGAGAGACTTCCCGCAAACAGATGATGTTGCGGATTTTCGAATCCTTGCTTCATCTTTGGCTCTCGTGTTGTGTCTAGTCTTTGTTAGGCGATATTATCGCGCACATAACTAATAGTCGTTGTTTTGCACTCGCGCATATCTCTTGTCGTTTTACTAGCGTGACGTTTGGATCTCTACGGATCCTACGAATCGCTATATGGTAATATACGTTATCATAAATACAAAATAAAGCTCTGCCCTCATCGTTATAGAAAATACTAATCTCTTGTGTTTAATTTATTTTTTTTATATTTCCTTTGCATTAGTGCACCGCCTCACACACATCGTTTCCCCACTGAGCAGTCGTTGTTATTGGAGTTTGTCATAGAGAGGACTTAGTCGCATCGCCCACCTAAACATTGGTCGCATTCGAGTCGGATTTGTGTCCCCTAACCATTTGGTCGAATTCGAGCCGGATTTGTACTCCACAAACACTGACTTTAGTCAGAACATTAATTCTAAACCATTCTGCTACCTTCGATTTCTGACTGGTAAACAGTAAAATTTTCAGACCGTCTCTTTGTAATGTATAACTCTAGTTCCTTAGGAAAAACTCCAAAACTCACTTTATGGCTGAGTATGGAATCTAGTTCCTTAAAAATACTATAGTTATTAATTGAAGACCCTAGTCTTCGAAAATAAGTTTGTTCCTTAGAAAATACTCCAAGTTCCACTTGGTTGTTGAATTTGGAACCGTTTGTATATAAGTTCACGAATCTCATATATCCTGGGATACAACCATTCCATTCAAATAGAGGTTCAGTCGTGGTGTAAACAACAATGCTTGGAAGGTCAGGTAGTGTGTCCACAGTGACTATGTCCGCAGCCATTTCCTGGCCAGAGTGACAGTTCCCTTCTAAATGATAGGACAGGTCAGGAAGTAAGGTATAGAAAATTACCATTACCAGCCATTAAATGTAATATTGGCTGAGTCGGTGTCGTTTACACCAGTGATACAAAAAACATTCATTCGCTGAATTTTATTTAGTATCGCGCAGAATATTGATTTATTTAGAGTCTTCCAACAGAGACAGTGCCATACAACATAATCTGGTTGGATGTCTCAAAAAAAATGGAAACTGATATTGCCACGGCATATGTATAAACTACAACCTTATCAGTCATCTTCTCCAGAGAAAGCAAAATACTGTTCATAGAGAGATACCATAAATGTTATATTGTAAATATTTAATAAGCTTTAAATCGATCTTGTCGTGTGAGGGAGATTGTACTTATTCCTATAGATCAATTATTGGATGTATCTCAATGTTTATATTTATTACATTCAATGACAAAGTCATGTTAATTCTATCGGTTGTTTTCGTATAAAAGTGATACCCAAAAGTCTATATCCCTAAAGGTAGAGTATGATACTGTACCGGTCAGATTTCGCCTAGGGTATGAATGCAAGCATGGAAAGCCAACCCCAAATCTTCCATTGAGTTTAGAGCAATCAGTATCGAATTCAAGATATTTCTTCCTGGCTAGTATATATACATAGTTCTTATCCAACACAGTGAGGGCATCTAAGCAATACAATATACATACACCAAATGGAAGAATTTTTATCTAAGGACTCCACCACATTCCAATTGTAGAGTTGACCGCGGCTTTTTACTTCCACTCCTTCAAATAGGGTTCTTGGATGAGAACAAAATCATCTGCAGATTTTCAGTTATAGAGGCCTCTACAAACATACTTTTCTTAGCTTATACAGATTTGGTGTTAACAAAGTTAACTTGAATTATACTAACCATTGTTGAGACCTACCAAAATCATCCTTCATCGCTGTCATCAGTACCTAAGATAAGTCTTCCTTTAGATAGCCTGACAAAATCAACAACTAACTCTCCCTTTTATCACTTGGATTAGTTGTCGGATGAAGTCTCTAATGGTGTATCAATCAGAACCTCGGGGAAGACCTCCTTGTCGGTGGTTGTACGTTGATAAACAATGATTCTGCCATTTTTGCATCACCTTCCAACCGTATGTGATTCACCTCTTTTTTGTTAAGTACCGTATAGCAGGGTGGCTTACATTTTGAGAATGATTGTGATTCACCTCTCGTGATTCACCTCTTTTTTGTAAAGTACCGTATAGCAGGATGGCCTACATTTTGAGAATGAATGGTACCAAAAATACCAACCATTTAGCTCCATCTGGTTCCTGATCTTCCAAATGTGTTGGAACTCCCGGGTTCCATCTTAGCGACCATTCAAATCGCGCATATTTCCACGAAGGCCGCCTTATATAGGGCTAGTTATATGGTATCGGCGAAAGATTAGATATTGATCATTTCTTGAGTCCAACACGCATTGTTGCAGATATACGGTGTTCCACTAAAAACCCTTTGAAAGGTTTTTCAAAATATGTACCTCGTCTATATTACTTATGCCAATAACGGTCACAATCAAGCAGTCGTTGGAAACATTGCTGAAAGAGCCAAATCGGCTTAGAATCACTTATAGAGTCGCTTTAGTCATATCTGTAGGCAGTTTACACGAAAAAGCAGAATACGTTTCATGAAGACATTCCTTACACGTTAAATAGTAAATATTTAATTAGTTTGAAATAAACCTTATCTCGTGGCTCAAATTGTAGTTGCAGATACTGGACCTATTCCTTTAGACCAGTAATGACAGAGTCATGTTAAAGTTATCGATTATCATCACAAAGGTGATCCTAGGTCCTACGAACCTAGGATCGGTGCCTATCCTTTAGGGACCTAACACCAGTATGATATCATACTGGTCAGATTTCCCGTAAGGTATGTATATAACGGTGGACAAATTGTGCACATTAAGTGAAATCTATAGTCGTGGCATATGCGGACGTCGTTGCAATCGCAATGACTAGCTAATTCCACAACATCCTTAGATACATTCCAGAGGGGACTCTGAAAAAATGGCTAGATGGGCCAGATTTAGTTGTTAAAGGAGTTTAACAGGCATTGGGGCCTTAATTGTGGCCTTCGGTAGCTCAGTGGTTTAGGTTTAGGTTCAGGTTAGGGTGGCAGCCGTATTTTTTTTATACAAGCTCACATAGACCAGTTTAGGTCCTTAGTGTTACCACGGGCTGAAATGCCCCTCATCGAAACCAACCTGTTTGATATAAAAATTTATCGATAGTACGAATATCGGTACTGGAAAGATCTGTTAGGCTGCCTAGAAAGGCCGACCCCAGTATGTCCAGTCGTCGTTTACTCAGAACGGGGCAGTCGCATAGCAAGTGCTCCCCACTTCTTCCTCATCTCCACAGCTTCTGCAGAAGTCATAAGAGTCAATACCCAATCTGTTGGCGTGTTCGCCGATCAACCAGTGTCCCGTCAGGACTGATACTAACGTAGACAATCTTTGCCTCTCTAGTGCGAGGAGATATTTTGATCTTCTCAAGTCATACTTTGGCCAGATTTGTCTAGCTATCCTGCAGGTGCCGATTTCTGTCCATCTTTCGCTGGACTGCCTGATTGCCTCTTGCCTAAGCCAAAGCTTGCACGTGGATAGTGGCACACCAATATATGCAAATTCTTCGAGAATTTGTAATGTCGTCCCTTTTCTAGCAAGTTCATCGGCTTTGCAGTTCCCCGGGATATCCCTATGCCCTGGCACCCACATGAGGTGTATATTAAACTGCTCAGCCACCTCGTTAAGAGATCTGCGGTATTCGAGGGCTGTTTGTGAATTTAGGGATGATGGCAGCCTGGCTGTCCGAGTAAATGACAACGCCAGTGTTGGTTACTATGTTGCGACTCAGCCACTTGGCTACTTCCCATATTGCCATTATTTCGGCTTGATAGACACTGCAGGTATCTGGTTGTCTGTGAGCTATATCCATACTAAGCTCTGCACAGTGTACTCCGAAGCCAACCTTTTCATTAAGCATCGAACCATCCGTGTAAAAGTGGAGATGGTTTCTATTACCTGGTATTCTTCTAACCCATTTATCTCTGGCGGGAATCATAGTGATGTAATTTCTCTTGAAGGTGTACACAGTTGGTATATAGTCCACTCGGTCGGTTACCATAGCACTACACTTTGATATCCTCATGTGACCGTAGTTTTTGTATCTCCTCATTAATAGGCAGTTTAATCTTATTGCCGCTTTGGTAGCAACTTCTCTCGCCACAATATTAATCGGCAGTATATGGAGTAGGGCTCGTAGAGACTCGGTCGCTATAGTCCTTAAGGCTCCGCTTATGCTCAGTGGTTAGTGTGTTAGATTTGGATTCCGAAGGTGCTGGGTTCGATTCCCATCCGGGGTACTGGCAAATTTAACATCAACATTTTCATGTTTTCATCATGATTCTAGTTTCTGCAGTTAAAATAACTCACCGGACACACTACCACTACAATAACATCTGGTAGCCCAAGTCAACAGGGAAGCTAAAAATAGACATAGCACCATGACGACTATTAGCAATAATGCAGCGCTTCTAGTGGAGAATAGGAGAATATAAGGATCCTCTTTCCAGTATTTTAAGGAAGTGTAAAATTTCTAGGTATAAAGGATAATTGCCCATTAGATTTAAATTAATTGAACGGGCAAAAAAGGTCAACGTCCCCTTATATTGCTGCAGGAAAGTTGTAGAGGCACGCTTGTGCCTCTTTCCTAAAATCGTCCATTGGATGTACAGTTTAGGTTTAGGTTAGGGTGGTAGCTTGCTTTGCCAGCTCACATAGACCCATATGTGTCCCTAGGGATACCTCGGGCACAGATGCTCCTCATCGAAACCAAACTATGTTTTATAAACAAAGTTATTAATAGTACGAACATCGGTATCGGAAAGATCTGCCAGACTTTCTGGAAAGACCGACCCCAATATATCCAGACGTCGGTTACTTAATGAGGGAGAGAAGCAAAATAGGTTATCAATGCTCTCCACTTCAGAAATCATTGGAATTAATACCTAATCGGCGAATTCGCCGATCATTCAGTGTCTCGTCAGAGCTGACACTAACGTAGATAGTCTTATCCTCTCTACTGTGAGGATACATTTTGACTTTCTCTGTTCGTATCATGGCCAGATTTGTCTTGCTATCCTACAGGTGCCGATTTCTGAACATATTTCTTTGAACTGTCTGATTGCCTTTTGCCTAAGCCAAAGCCAAGGCTTGCATATGGACAGCGGCGCACCAATATATGCAAATTATTCGAGAATTTGTAATGTCGTCCCTTTCCTAGTAAGTTCATCAGCTTTGCAGTTCTCCGGAATATCCCTATGCCAAGGTGCCCATATGAGGTGTACGCTGAACTGCTCAGCCCTCTCATTAAGGGATCTGCGGCAGTCCAGGGCTGTTTGTGAATTTAGGGACGTGGTCTCTTCAGAGAATTGATGGCGGCCTGACTGTCCGAGTAAATGACAACACCAATGTTGGTCCCTTTTGCCATTAATTCGGCTTGATAGTCCTCGATAGCCTTACGAATTCTATCTTTGAGGTCTTGAATCGACGCTGGGCTGTTGGCGTAGACCTTATCTTTCACGTGGCCCCAAAGGGCAACAAGATCTCGGTGGTCAATTGTGATCACCTCTTCGAGAGATAACACGATCCGGAAACTTTTTCCCTAACAGAGCAATGGTTTCGTTGCTTGTGTGGGACGTAGCGCCGTCTTGTTGAAAGTAAATGTTGTCCAGATTAATACCATCCAACTCCGACCATAAAACATCATTAATCATCTCTCGATAGCGCAATCCATACACCGTAACTGTTGATCCAACCTCATTTTCGAAAAAGTAAGGTCCAATGACGTAGCCTCCGAGCTGGAAATGGGTCTCGTCACTCAAGATGATTTTTCGATGGAATTCCCGATCATTTTCATGCATTTCAAGGACCCAGTCAGCAAAGACATGACGTTTTTGATGATCGGCCGGCTTGAGTTCTTGTGTTAACTGAACTTTATAAGCGATCAAGATACGGTGTAACGACGTTTGTGGAATGCCCAATTCCAAAGAACGAAGAGGAATGGACAAACCTTGGTTTTCTTCAACACTTTGGGCTACAGCAGCAATATTCTCTGTTGTTCTTGAGCGACGTGCACGGGTTTTATTCTTCACATCACTAACTTGTCCCAACAGCTCGAATTTTTCCACCAATTTCTGTATTGCGGTCCGACAAGGTGCTTCACGACGACCCAAAAATGCTTTAGTTTTGCGAACTGAGACTGCAAGATTTTCACCATTTTTGTAGTGAATTTTAATAATTTCAATGCGTTGTTGAATCGTGTATCGTTCCATTTTTAGTAATGGCGTAGTTTCTACTTGTCAAAGAATAAAAGCTTCAAAAATTACAGCTACCGAAATACAGGGTGATTCAAAATAACACCTCTTGTTGGAAAACCCTGTATAACAACGGTGTACAGCTTCGAGAGGAACTTTGCCCAAAAGATACCTGCCTGGATTGGGAGAATAATATGAAATATAAACCCACTTCTAATTAAAAAATTTGAATGACTGAAAGTACCTATTCCTAGAAATATTACCAATTGTCTATTTTGTAATGCCACATTTCGATTATATGGAATATTACCTCAAAAAAAACATTGAAATCTGTTGAGTAGTTGAGAAGTTACAGTCATTAGAATGTTCGGCATAACAAAAAGTGGTCTACTGTGACACCCTGTATGACAAACATTCCTTGAAACAGGGTAGGATTCAAGTAAGAATTAAATTTCACAAATTTAGACATTTTTCAATCGGCTCCTGAGTGTAGTTTAACAGACTTTGGCGCGAAGATAGAATTTTAGGTTAGGTAGGTCACTGTACTCGCATTAAACGTTTTATTATAAATTTTATATTCCTTCTCCATGTGAAGTATAGCGTGATCCATTTCGAGGTTCCCTACTTTTTTAAAGAAAAAAAAACACCGAAAATTCAAATTGAATGGGGAATGTTTATTATCATTTGAAAGAACATTCTTTGGCATTTATTTTTTGAAGATTATGTCTATCAAATGTTGTCCGCGGCTACGTCTCAGATGGTCCATCCGTTGAGTCCAATTTTCGATGACTCGTTCGAGCATTTCGACTGGTAACTGGCGAATGACACGCGTGATGTTTTGCTCCAAGGCCTGAATCGAAGCGGGTTTGTCCGCATAAACTTTAGACTTTACATATCCCCACAGGAAAAAGTCTAACGGCGTATTATTACACGATCTTGGTGTTTTGAAGAAATATAGACCGATGATTCCACCGGCCCACAAACCACACCAAACCGTTGTTTTTTCTGGATGAAGTGGCAGCTCTTGAATCTCTTCAGGTTGCTCTTCGTTCCTAATGCGGCAATTTTGCTTGCTTACATACCCATTGAGCCAGAAATGGGCCTCATCGCTGAATAAAATTTGGCTCGAAAACGTCGGATCTTCTTGAAACTTTTCAAGAGCCCATAGAGCGAAGCGATGTCGCTTGGGAAGGTCGGGCGGCTTCAGTTCTTGCACAAGCTGTATTTTGTATGCTTTCAATTTAAGATCTCGACGTAAAATGCGCCAAGTCGTTCCATACGTCAGTCCGAGTTGCTGCGAACGGCGCCTCTCAGCTACGACCGCTACATTTTCTTCACTGCGTGCTGGACGTGGTCTATTCGGTCGAATACTATCCAATAATGAATGCTGGGTTTCAAGATGGTTTCAGTATGTTGACCATATTATGTTGACCATAAGTTGAGCGAAGTGCACGAAACACAAATTTTCGTAATAAAGTTGAACGATTTGTAAACGTTGTTCGACGTAAGCCTTCCATGATGAAATGCCAAACAATACTTAACAAAAATAACATGACCGCATGACACGACTCACACGTGATCTTTAAAAAAGGCTATTGAAAGGCTATTGGATCACCCGTTATATATATATTGATTTCTATGGTTCCAGGTTGGAACAAAGGCCCATGTGAAGTGCAGGTATAACAAGTAAGAAAGTTTCAATCGGGTAAACCGAAGGTATACCCTCACTTTGTGAGTTATGTAATATGGAATATTAGAAGAGTTAATGTGTCAATTTGTGTGGAAAGTACCAGAAGGGGTTTATCAAATAAACTTATTTTTCGCTGAACAGTAGATACTTTAATCACATCGCACTGTGCCGAATTATAAGCGTTTATGTGCACTTATATATTAACGTTATGAGCTATTCAATTTTGGTATAATTTTACTATTTTGTGTGGAGGTACTAAAAGGGGCGTGGTGGTTACGTCCATTTTTCATAGAACTATAGGTACTTCAAAAACGTTACACGGCACAAAATTATGTAGTATTTTCATGCATTGGTATTCACGCAATAAGCTTTTAACTTTTTGTACAAAATGGTACCTTTGTGTGGGAGGTACCAAAAGGGAAGTGCCAATAACGCCCATTTTTAATTGGGCTGTAGGCGATATAAAAGCGTTACCCTGTGCTAAATTGCAAGTATTTTTATGGTATTAATATATTTATGTTATGAGCTGTTAACTTTTTGTACAAAATGGTCCCTTTGTATGAGAGGTATGAATGGTCCCTTTGATAGCAGCGGATAAACTATTACTATGTGTGGAATTACAGAGGATTTGGATAAGTAGTATAGAAGTTATTAGAGATTCAATAATTCACTAAATTTAAACCCTTTGCGAGGGAGGTACTAAAAGGAGTTGACCAATATGGCCCATCTTCGAACTTAGCCTGAGATAGAAAAAAATATTATCCCATACCAAATTTGAAGTCAATCCGTTACTCCTTTAGAGAGTTATCGTGCGCTCCAGCCAGACAGACAGACGGACGGACATTACTCAAATGACTTAAAATGGTTCAAAACGGATTTCCGCCTAACATATTTGGGGTCTTAGGTCACTCCTTCGTGTGTTACACTTTTTGTTCGTAGCAAATGATATATACCCTCGTCACACTAAAAAAATGCAGAATTTAAATGTTGCTTCATGTTATTTTGTTGGAAGTTACTGAAACAAATTTTTATTTTTACAAATTGTAGTAATTCGTCATATAGTTTGCCATTAAAATATTCAATCTCTCCTTTCTGAGCAGTCAGTCACTAGAATTAATGTATGATAACGGTTCTTGATAAATATTCCAAATAATAATTTTAAATTATTCTGCAATGAGGATATTGATTTGAGGACATTGTATTGCTGAACCGTTGTTTTTGTTCCAATGTGTTATTTTTGCCATAAAATATCTTAACAAACCCCAGAGATAGCAAGACTAAAGGCTTGAAATTTCAAAAATCACACGCTTTAAAGCATTCGATGATTTATTAGCTAAATGTCTTGGCTAACTCAAAAAATGAAAGAAAAAGAAGCAAAGGGAACTGCAGTTACTTGGAGAAAGAAACACGATTATATACGAGTACATTGTCCTGCTGCTGTTCTACTCGTATAACTGTTAACAATTCAGAAACGATATGTATCATTGTAACAACTCACTTGGTCGCCTCTGATGAGGAGTTCTTCGCTTTGTTCTAAGGATTTCTTTTGTTTTTTTGCACTCTTTCCACGACCTGCCTTAGACTGACTTTGAGGTACGGGATGATCATTTTTGTAAGAGGGCTGCTATGGAATGGGCAAAAGTAAATGTATTTTTTGGTTGATTTCCAAAGGAACAACAACAACAGGAAAAAGAAAAGAAATGGAACTCGACTACCGAATCAGAAGATTTTGCAAAATCATCGCTGTACTAAATGCCTTGATTCTTTTTAATGTAACTACTTAATGTGTGTGTCCTTGTGCAACAACAATGTTCAGACGTGGACGGACGCTTAACAACAATGGAAAAGGAACAACACATCGAACATACACTGTCCGACAAAAAAGAGGTACTTTTAAAGGGGTACGAATGATTTTAAATATTTAAGAACATAGATGTGAGCTTTAATAAGGTAAATCGAACCACAATAGTTACGGCTCTGGCGACCCCCGATATTGATAAAAATTTCGAAGTGTCATTTAGAAACACAGTACAACACATGATTTTGGGACTCAATTATGATAATTGGACGTGAAAGTAGCCCCAAATACAAGAACATCTGCATCATTCGTTTAGTCAAGTTGGCTCAATTGATAATATAATATAATCACTTATATGGACATTTTTTTTCGAATTTTGCATTTGGGGATTGTTTAAATATGCGATTTGATGTAAAAATGCATGTGGTAAAATTTGAAGTCGATCAGAGTGTGCCAACCCGTGCCACAATGAGGTCAAAGTTCAAAATATATAGAAAACAATCGTTTTTTCATTTATTTATTATATAAAAAAACATGCAATTCATATAATGTTTTCTTAATTTGCAATTTTTTATATTCAAACATTTCATTAAAAAAAAAGAAGAGAATTAATATTATTAAATTATTATAAGAGCGACGATTTAGTATATGATGGGAATTCCATTCGGTAGTTCTCAACAACATGAAGCAAGTACTGCTTGTCTTCTTCGCTACGTGTTAAGGAATAAGTCTGATTTTCAGAATTTGAACGCCTTTAATGCATTCTGGTCTTTCGTGCCAATTTGAGGGATCAAAGTTTAGATTGAAATTCTTTTAATTCTTCTACACTAGCGCAAACTTTTTTAGGCAATGAAATTACATTGTCTTCCTCAGTTTCGATCTCAGTTGCAAGTGCCGCAACCATTTTTCTTTTTACGTCAAAGTCCACGTTGCAATCACAAAACGCAAGAGCAACTAACTCTTCCGATAAATACCATAGGTGGTTTCGGATTTTTACTAATAATGGTATTGATATGTTTGGGTCAATATAACTTGCAATCTTTATAACCAGCTGTAAATCGTTATTTGGTGCTTCGACAGCATAAGTGGTTCTGAACCAGTACGGAACATACAGGCGTACCAGAAATATACAAATATTTCGCAAACCATTCAACTGGCTGGAAGACATTTGAAACTGTTTTTGTAAAGCATATATTTTTAAAACATATATGGCTTTCGACATGAATCTTGCATGGGATGTTACCCCAGGTGCATGAAATGCGAAATTTGGGATGCTGCCACCAAGAAAAATATACGTAAGTTGTAATAACTCTTTATAATCATGTCGAATATGGTCTTATTTATTATTTATTTATTGATATGAATTGCAATACAAAGTAAATTTATATTCTAATTTTAAGGTCCAGGGAAAGGCGGGGTTACAAAGACCATATGGCTGAATGTTTGCAGCGACAGACCAGAGCCTCTGGTGGGAATCGAACCCACGACCCCCAAACCCATAGGCGAGTACGCTACCAACTCGCCTACTGGGGCGCTCCGAATATGGTTTTTTTTTTAAATTTTTAATACAAAACTCTTTGCTGAAGTTACATTCTTCGACACTTACAGCACGTTGCACTTCTTCATCCATAATACCAACTTTGAAATCTTCCAACTTAAAAGTGTTCCATTCCCGTGAAAAACTTTCAAATATACCAACTTCTGGACCACTAGATTTTCCAAAATATACCTCAAAAACAGCTCGCAGTAAGATTTCTGCAATATGATGCCTGCACGGTAACCCCATCAAACTCCGATCTAATTTTTTCTCCAGCAACATTGCTGCCCCATTATGTTGACCAGTGTTGGTAGCAGTTGTGTCAAAGCACACCATTTCTAATGAATTTATCATGTTCATTTTCGTTAAATAATCATATATTGATTGTGCGATTGCCGCTCCAGATCCAACTTCAATAATTGGAATGACAATTAACTTTTCAATTTTTTCTGCAGTTAAAACAATAGCTAGGCGGTCAACTTTTTCTTTTCCAGCCATTGCAGGAAGTAGTTTACCATCCCAATGTAGAACGAATGTGTCAGGAATCTGAAAAATGTTAATTCTGTGAAATATTCATAACAATTTTAAAATAAATTTTATTACCTTAAAATTCTCAATAATTTCTTTGCCATGACGTTGACGATATTCTTTGCGTTGTCTTCTCAAACTTATAGAATTAAGAACCAAATCATCAATATTGTGACCTAAAGCTTTCGCTGTCGCAGAAATAAAATGGATTGCGAGTGGAGTCGATATATTACCAGCATCCATGCATGCCAACATTCTGTCATCTATGAATTTTTTCTTAACACGATTCTCTTTCGGGTTAATGTTTTTGGTTCAATTGTCGGCGAATCTGCAGACTTTTCAGATGCACATTCACTTTCATCACTTGCATCAAATTGTACAGTCAAGACTAAAGTAAAAATTATTGAACAAAATATGTTGAAAGAAAAAAATTACTCATGCTGACTTTAATATAACCTTCAGAGCTTTCAATTCTTTGATGCTTTTCTTTGAGTCGATTTTCCTTTTCTTCTCTTTCCACCTTACGCTTTTCTTTATTGTTAGGTTTTGATCTATTGAAGTCATTATGCCAACACGACCTTGTTCCCTTTGTTTAATTAAGAAATCTCTATCCTCGTGAATAGAAATTATTTCTAAGGCATCAACATGTGCAATATCGAATAAATTTTTCAAATGTTCTTTGAAATCTTCTTCCATTTTTCTATGACTCGCAAATTTAGATTTAGAAACTTTTTGCACCTTTCTCCACTCATCATATAATTTGTTTAGTTTTTCAACACATGTTCTTTTGTGTAACGTTGGAATACGAGCTCTTTTCCAGAAGGGCAATATTTCTTCTAACTCTAATACAGAACTCTCTTTAATTGTCTTTTTTTCACACCACACATAATAAAAAAAAGCATTGTAACACTTGTAGTTTTGAAGGTAATTTGCATCCAACTATTTTTTTTCGCATTTTCCTATCAAATGCACGTATATGTCAGCAGATCTAAGATTTAGAGATTTATTTAGCGCCATAATAAAAATTCTGTACTGATTGTACTATTTTTAATACTTTTAATAAACAACTTTTCACAACCGCACTCAATTTCGCAATGGAAAAATACTAAAATCAAAATATAAAAGCTAAACGAAACTGGTGGCAGAATGTCATGAAAAAACGATTGTTTTCTATATATTTTGAACTTTGACCTCATTGTGGCACGGGTTGGCACACTCTGATTGACTTAAAATTTTACCACATGAATTTTTACATCAAATCGCACATTTAACAAATCCCCAAATGCAAAATTCGAAAAAAAAATTTGAGGCGAGGTCTAATGGCCATACGAATTGTTTGCGCAAGGTGGATTTTTAGCACTTTTTCTATATATATATATCTACTAAGATGTTGTTAACTCAAGCTAACGTCAGCCTTGGCGTAGACAACTCAACTGGTCCTCTACTAAGAACTATATAACCCAAGTCTTGCTATACTAAATAGTAGATAACCCAACTGGCCGTCTACCAAGGAGTAGATAACACAACAGAACGTCTACCATGCTGAATATAAAACAACTGGCGGTTTACTAAGCAGTAGATAACCCAACTGGTCTTCTACAGGGT
This sequence comes from Eudasyphora cyanicolor, assembly GCA_963930755.1. Classification (NCBI taxonomy): domain Eukaryota; kingdom Metazoa; phylum Arthropoda; class Insecta; order Diptera; family Muscidae; genus Eudasyphora; species Eudasyphora cyanicolor. The sequence goes on from OZ005735.1 coordinate 162,343,810, forward strand.
GCCTGATATGTAATGCAACAAAGTAAAGCGCTATATTTTTTTTAATTTTTTTTTAAATTTTATTGTTCAAATGCAAAAAATGTCGGAAATAACATAAAATTTTAGAAACAGTTTAGATTTTTTCGAATTGGCCACCTTTGGCACGAATTATGGCCTTCAAACGGCCGACAAAGCCATCACACCCTGCACGAAAGTGGCTCTGCGGTATTTTGGCCCATTCCCGGCGAAGCGCCGTCTTGAGATGATCGATACTTTGGTATTTTTTAGTGCGAACTTTACTCTCTAAAATGCCCCAGGCGCAAAAGTCCAACGGATTGAGATCCGGAGATCTTGGTGGCCATTGTGCGGTAGAAATGAAGCGAGGAACCTCCTTTTCAAGCCATTCTTGGTTGACGCGTGCTGAGTCCTGTTGGAATGTCCATGGTCTGCGGCCCAAATGTTTGTCTGCCCAGGGCTTCAATACTGTCTTTAGGACATTTTCCCGATAATATTCGGCAATTATTTTGACCCCATGGTCGATGAATACGAGCGGGGAGCGACCATCGGCCGTTACGGCGGCCCACACCATTACCATCGGCGGCGCTTGAGTTCTGGTGGCCAATCGAAGGTGTAAATTTTCAGCTGACCTCTTTGGCAAGTAAACCCGATCATTTTGTTTGTTCACAAACTGCTCAATTTGGAATGGCTTCTCATCGGAGAAAACCAAATTCGGTAACTGGCCACTTTCGTGCAAGCGAAGCAACTCCTTGGCTCTTTCCAGTCTAACCTTTTTTTGTGCATCGGTGAGCTCTTGCACTTTTTGGAACTTCAATGGCTTTAGTCCAAGCTCATTTTTTAATATGTGTTGTATCCGTTCTCGCGATATATTCAGCTCAGGAGCAATTTTTCTACCACTGCGGCGTGGATTTCGATCAAATCTGGCCTTCACTTTTCGGATCATTTCTGGTGTTGTTACCGTTTTTTTTCGTCCACTTTGGACGCGATGCAACACTGCCAGTATCACGTAACGAGCAATGGTACGAGACACAAAAGATTTATTCACATTTAAATGCTGGAGGGCTCTAACGATAGCCACTTGTGTTTTTCCACCCAAATATAAAGCAATCACACTATCACGCTTGAATTCCATCACGAATAACTTTTTTCTGAATGCAATATATCAAAATGCTTTTGTAAGCTTGTAAACAATAAAATGAATGAACAGCTATCAGACTGGCGGTTTAGAAATGATAGCAACCTGAAGTTGGTTGCAATACATATCAGCCACCCTGTACTATGGAATGTGGATAACACAACAGTCTTATACTAAGGAATAGATTTATCTGATGCAGTCGTATGATGACACACCACATCCAGCAAATTCATCTGGCTACACTGTATACCAAGTATATGTATATAAAAATAGTACCCTACACCATTTTTACTAAATGCAGTTTTGGCAAAATATGATATAAATTTCAACATTTTACCCAAATTACTTACGAAATTTAATATCTACAGCAGCAATAAGTCCAAAAGTAACCTTTAATTGAGGGAATTTTGTATAAAAGGAGGGAAAACAAATATTTGGTCGACACTGTTAATACCGCTTTTGTTTTACTCCAACAATGATTTCTCTTCTTCATTTAATGAACTAAAAAACTGGAGCTAAGAAAGAGGATTTGTCTTCTGGTGCAGTCGATGGAGTCAATGCTAGAGGTGGCGGCGGTGGTAGTAGTGTAGAATGGCCAACATGACTTTTGGCGTCGCGACACGTTGGTTTTTGGCCAAATTCCTCCTTGGAGCGGCAACAACAGCAGAAACAACAAAACCAAACAAGAAATCGCAGAGAATATGAAGAAATTGCTTTTATTTCTTAATGCATTTTTTGGTCTGCACTACTAACATTGGGAGGGATATACACCCCCGTTTCCTTCGTCCTACCACCGACGAAGGATGTCGTTACAATGCCACAGTTTCTTTTTGTTGTCGTTGTGGAGGAGAGATAGAGAGAGAGTAAGAGAAAGAGTATTCTTCGTTCTTGTTATATGGCCAATGGATTTGGAATTTCACTCGCCGAATAAATACTACAAAACACTTTATGAATTTGGACCAATCGAAAAGGATGGAGGTGGAGGAAGGTTCAAGCCATAGTAGTTTCTTGTGCCTTGAAAGATTTTTGCCGACGCCGCCAACATTTCCTTGAGCAAATGAATTATGAATTAACGTTTTTATATTTCTTTTTTCTTTCTCGTTTCATTGATATTGTTGCATTTTTGGTTCCTTCCTTTTCAATTTCGGGCTGGGAATGTCTCGAACTCGGGTATGTTGGAGTCTTAATCTTTCTTGCAACATTTAGCCAGACACACTTGCACGAAGAAACCAAAGAACAAATCGAAGAACAAAAAGTCTTTGAGGCGTAAGTGTTAAGCAGTTTTACGCTTTTTTGCAATTTCTTGGCGTATTTATGTGAAATTATATTTTAATTGAATTGACTGCTTTTTCTTATGTGGTCTTGTTGTTGTGGTCCTTATTTGGAAGTGTACAAATTGAGTAGAGCCTTTTTTGTTTTGGTCGTTCCGTACAATGTCCTTAATGTTATTGAATAATATGCGAATTGTTGCCATATAAGAAATGTGAAAGCAAGTGTTGCGCGGAGAGAATATTGCGGTAGATTTATTTTAACATTTAAAAACTCTTTTTGATTGAATCTAGATTAGATAGTTTTACCAGCCTGTATTTCAGGCTCATTTAGACTTTCTAGGTAACTGTAATACCACAGGGACACAAGGGAAAATATAATCATTTTCATTGCTTTAAAAAGCTCAAGAGTTGGCGGCTTTTCATGTTAGTCAAGTTTGAAATGAGAGTCCCAAAGAACTGGGAACCTTGGATAGACTATCGGCATCTAGAGAGAGAGAGAGAGAGGGCACATACGTTTTCGCATCTTCTGCAAAAGTAATTTCGCCAGGCGTTTAATCACATTCTGTGCCGTCCAAATACGTATTGACCCGTAGTGACAGGCTCGATAAGACAGAAGTCCAGTATGGACAACTACAACAGGGCGTTCGGGCATTTGGAGTTTAGACAGGGCCACATCAGCCCGGAATGTGTGCAGTCTTGACTGATCCACCTGAATGACCACATGTTATAAGGGTACTATCTCTAAAGAAAAGCTTGCAGATCGCTGAGACGCACCCACATATTCCAGTTCCCCTTGCGCATACAATCGAATTCCTAGTCTTGCAATTTCATCTGCTTTGCAGTTCACTAATTTGTTCCTGCGACCCGGGGATTCCAATTCAGGTGAATATTGAACTGTTCAGCCATCTCGAGGACAGTTTATGAATACAAGAATACAGTCTCCAGAGACTCTATAACTGCCTGATTATAGGAGAAAATAGTAATACTTCCTTAGTCAGAAAATTTATTTCCAGCCATTCTGCTACACCTCTAAAAGCTAAGATTTCTGCCTGGTAATTAAGACCAACGTCGCCTTAGATTGCAGTAGGGAAGCTTCAGCGGCGTTTTGAGGCCTCTCTTCTAAAATCGCCCATTGTATATATATAGCAGTAGTCCATCCAATAATATTGTACGGCATTGTAGGCTGTTAGAGGGCAACTGATAAGCGATCCATCACCAAACAATTAATTTAGGTTCAGAGAACTAATCATAAATGGTCCTTTAAGGACTATAGCGACAGAGTCTCTATAAATCCTAATTAATCTACTGCCGATTAATACTGTGGCTAGAGAAGTTGCAACCATATCGGCATTACAATTAAACTGTCTATCAATGTGGAGTTACAAGAACTACGGCCATTTGAGGATATCACACTGTAGCGCAATGGCAACCGACCGAGTGGAATATATACCAACGGCGAATTCCTTCGAGAGGAACTTTGCCCCTAAGATACTTGCCAGAGTAGGAGGAATACCAGGAAAAAGGAAGTATCTCCTCTTCTATACAGATGTTTCAAAACTTGATGAGAAGGTTGGCTTTCGATTCCTCGGTAAAGAACTTAATCTTGATATAGCTCTCATACTACCACATACTTGGAGCGTCTATCAAACCGAGATACTAGCGATATAGGAATTCGCTAAGTGGCTAAGTCTCAACATAGCGACCACATGTAGGTTTTGGTTTCGACTATAGGCAGTTCAATGATATATGGACAGAAATCGACACCTGTATGGTAGCTAGTAAAATCTGGCCAAGATTCGACCTAATAAGGTCATAATATCTACTCACACTCGGAAGGAAAAGACTGTCTAGTGTCAATCCTGATCGGGAACACGCCAGGAGGTTCAGAATTGAGTCCAGTGACTTCTGCAGAAACTGTGAGATGAAGAGGAAGTTGAGGGTATCCAGCACCTGCTTTTTTACGGTCCCGCATTGAGTAAACGACGTCTGGATGTACTGGGGTCAGCCCTTCTAGGAAGTCTGACAGATCTTGCTGGTACCGATGTTCGTATTATTGCAAACATTGTGTATCAAGCAGGTTTGTTCCGATGAATGGCAACTATCATGCAGTATTTCTGCACGGTAAGTTTCTTAGTAAATGTACCAAAGCCCACATGGCTTTGGAAGATTCGAAAACTTTATATAAGTTTTCGAGTCTCCTATGTCCTGCGACACGACCATTCCATTATGTGATATACTTCTTGCCAAAAGGTGGTTCAGACATAGTGTAATGAATATAGTGTAACGAAAGATCAGGCATTGTGTCCAGTATGACGCTATGTCCGTAGCCATTTCTTAACCAGAGTGACAATTCCCGAAGTTTTTTATTTATTGCCCCTTTTACAGGTATGTAGTGCTACCACAGTCTAGTTCAGTTTTGGCCGAGTTCAAACCGAGACCATTATCGGAAGCCCATCTTGCAGTTATACGAAGGACCTATTATATCCGAGTACTCTACTCGAACACGTTCCTCTAACAGTTATTGTCAAGTCATCTGCATTGGCAATATGTTTAACTCTACTTAACTCAACTCCAGAGAAAGCAGAATATAGCTCATGAAGAGATTCCATAGCAGAGGAGACAGAACACCCTCTTGAGATGTTCCGCTGCTGATAAATCTATGGAGGTCAGTTGAACCTAAGCTAGCAGAACCTAAGTTGCCCGGGAAGTGTGTATTCAGTAGCACTCCCAGCGATTCAACACTGGACTAAGTCCAAGAGATATCATCTTTCTTGATGTACCCAATAGTACAAGGTGTTGAGGCTAGAACTGTCCGAAACCACAAGGCTTCGGATGAGCTCTCTACGCCACTACAGACATCTATCCAGGATTTATTTTGAGCCTTCCTCAACTCTTTTTTGTACTGCTTCAGTTCTTCATTATATGTGTCCCAGTCCTGTGGGGTTCTGGTGACATTCGCATTATTAATGAGCTTCCTACAACACTTCTTCAGCATAACTAATTGAGACGTAGTGTTTGCTTCTTTGCTTTATTTTGGGACACGAGACTTGTAACGAGTCATTAAGAGTTGCAGTGACACGTTCAACAGTTTCTGCTATATCCCGGATAGTTTCTGTCTTCATTTCTGGTCTTTCTGAAAGAGATATGTTGAATATGTGCCTAAATGTTCTCCAGTTCCCCTTGCTAATATTGGATGGGAAGACGAAATAAAAAGACTTCGCATTCATGCAGAAGCTAATACTCGTATACCTATAGTCGGAAAAGTAATGAGCGTGTAAAATATTTAAATCTGAAATCCTTCCACTTAAGTTCTCGGAGACAAGGGTGACATCGAGCACCTCCTGTCTGTTTCTAATAATGAAGATATTTTCATGCCCTCTATTACAAATCACAAGGTTACTTCCTATAATATATTCGATAAGTAATTCGCCCCTGGCGTTGATGACCGTACTTCTCCGCAAATGATAATATACAATAGCCATGATCAGGTCTTTGTTCTCTTCATTTGCCTTTACGACCAGTAATTTAAAGCCCATGGAACCTTGGAATAGCTTAAACCATGACGTCATAAGCCCACAAACCATATATTCTCTCAACCATGGTTCCCAGATTAGGACCAGGTCAGCCCTTCCTGATATCAGGAGGGTTTTTATGACAGCGGATACAACCTTAGAGTGGTAGAGGTTTTTCTGTAGAAGCCGGGTCATTGTAAGGTTTCCCCACAACCGCTTATCCTCGACGGATTTATCCCCGATCCCGCGATGAAGATCTTCTCCACGCATCACAAGCACATCTGTGAATGGTATATTGAAACCCAAATTCCCGCCAGATGCAGCTCTAACACTTGCGGAGAGGTGTGTTCATGTTTATATACTACAACAGTGTTATCTGGAAGAGCATTTCGAATTTACTCTCTTATCGCTTTTATACACCTTATGCCGGATTATGCTGAATCTATTTGATACCGTCGAACTTGACGATGTGGAATAAAAACTCGGCATTCAGTATAAATACTGAGTGCTTTGGAGAGTGCTTTGGTCCTCATACTAACCTGCGTAGTCGCAATCGGCAGTTGGATCTAGTAACTCCTTAAGAACGTCGGAGAAAACAGAGGACATTCTGTCCTCTATATCACTCCACTTTCCCCTAGGGATGTTGCCGTTGTGCTCGCCACTGTTGTTGAACGCCAGTATCAAGCTGTCCCTTTGTTTCTTTTGGAAGCCGGCTGTTCATCTGGAGAGCACGCTCTTTTAACAGGCATTGGTAAAGAAGTAACCAAGTAGGTCAACTATTCTTAGTATTCACTTTAGAGATTCTCTCGGACGGACCGGCTTTATCAAGTCTTCCAAGGATCCTGGTAAACCGCTTTCTTTAAAGAACTGGTACGCTTGTCATAGAAAACCCAAATACCAGGTAACACTGCCACCTGAGAAGAGCGCAATATATACTGAGTGTTGTTGTCAGCCCTAGATTTAAATCCGTGTATTAGGTGTCGTCAGCGTTTTCGTGGCAGTTATATCCAATATCCCAGTGTCGAAATTCGTTATGCCTTCTGTCCTAGAGATATGTTAATAGGCCTTATGGGAGATTCAATAGACATTATGAATGACGTTCGTCCGTTTTGGCCTCAGAGAAGGCCTACAAAGCCTAGACCCCCTAAGACACGCTATGTTAAACGGATGGTCTATTTCATGCCTTATCGGTGGACCTTTGATTTTTGCATATTTTAATTTTTCATCCTATTGCAACCAAACTTCGTCCGTTTTGGCCTCAAATAAGGCCTGCAGGTGCAAGCGAGAGGTCAAGGCTTTGATCCCCTAAGACACGCATTGTTGAACCGAAGATCTATTTCATGCTTTATCAGTAGACCTCTGAATTTTTTGGATATTTTAATTGTTCATCCTATTGGAACAAAAATTTGCATTTAGACGTTTTATCGTTCAAATATCGAACGATAAAACGTCGTTATTTGTAGTTTCATGTTGGTCCCACGAGTGTGGAGCTAAGGGACGATCAATCACATTATAGGCCCCAAAACATGACAAGGACTGAGTCGATTCTGAGACTTCCGGGTTTTACCAAAGGCCGTCGAAACGACCCCTGGTTGCGAACCGACATGTCCGATAATATGTCCAAATATTAAACTCAGGTCCGGTATACCTCTTCTAAGTGTGTGAACATAATGTTTGTTTTCCCACAAAATACAAAGCAGCTGAACCAAGTAATCCAGCCTGATAGTATTCTACTCATTCAGTCAGGTCAGCCAAAGTTAATTTAGAAGATGACCATTACAGATGTAGCGACGACACAATTATTCAACATAACCAAGGAATTAATTAAAAATTGACATTGAATGAATGCAAAAAAAAACCAATGAACAATCTAAGTATGTTTTCAATAATGAGGTACGGAGTGTGGAGATCTAAGTAAAAAAAAACAAAACAACACAATCTTCTAACTTCCGCCTAAGACAGTCTTCTAAAACATTCCCACGCTATATTCGACAGTGAAAAGCAACAACAAAAATCTTAACGCATAAACCGCCAACTATTTAACGCCAAAAGGATTTTGAAATATTTACATACTGTGCAATTTTACGCACACTAAAAATATTTGTTTGTGGTAACGATGGCTGTCTTCCGTCTTCTGTAATGTTGTGGGTATGCCTGGCGGACTAGAAAGCATAGCGATTAGTGAGTGCCCAAATCGAGTGTTTATCGAAGAAACTTTGAAACTGAAGAAGATACGCATGTTAAATACTTAATTAAATATTGCTGGAAAAAAACGTACATCCAAAGTTCTTTGCCAACGCCAAGTCTTGGCAAAATGCACAGGAGTCATTAAGTGGCAAGAGACTAAAGCGATCGATATTCCGATGTGGTCAGTCGAACAATTGCGCGCGCGCACCTTTGGGCTACGCACTACAGTTCCTTACACATTTCACAGATATCGCAGAGTTTCAAACATAAAGTGTGGAAGCGTTAAATGATACCATTTTTGGTAATCAACATAGGCGGCGGCGCAGTCACACTTTGTGCAGTGAAGGAGATTTCTACAAGTGATTACATGCAAGGAGACATGGGGCTGCGCATGCGCCTCTTCTTAGATAATTCTAGCACAACAATTTCAATGTACCGATCTACAGGTTCATAGCCATTCGCTTAAAGCGTATTAAGAAACTTGCACAAAAGAAAGGCAACTCTTTTATATGAAAAATTTACATACAAAAATATACATAAGAAATTAATTAATTGAAAAAAAAATGTCCAGTGAATTTTTTATGAAATCATAAAGTATATAAGATAGGTCTATGTGTGGAAAATTTGGCATACATGCCCTTCACAACATTTCTGACACCTACGCATTGTTTTCCGAAATCATTTTATATAAATTTGGCTGAATTTCGGTAATCCATTATTTATTTGGAGAATGAAAAAAAATTAAATAAATCGGTCGTTTAGTAACAGCGCAATTGATTTCATTAAAACTTCACACACATTAGAGAAAGTTTTGTCGAGCTTAGTTCCAATGCCACAGAGACGAAGCTATAGGTCGTCATACGAGTAGAATGACATCTTGTTTATGTGTATTCTTAAATATGAGACGCTATTGCTGCTTTGGAGCACAGTATCGAAGAAGTCCCGAATGAGTCCATTCGCCACCGCGCGCAGCAATTGGAACTGTGCCCATCCCCTTTATGGAAGATGTTGCGGAAGGATCTTGTTTTGCGGGCTTACAAAATCCAACTCGTGCAAGAATTGAAGCCAAACGCGTCGCACGTTCGGTGAGTGGGCCCAAAACGAGATGGCCACCGATTCCGAATTTTACAATAAAATTTTGTTCGGCAATGAAGCTCACCTTTGGATGAATGAGTATGTAAATAAACAAAATTCTTGCATTTGCAGTAATGGTAATCCACAAGCCATTGTTCAGACGCCGTTACATCCACAAAAAGTTACTGTTTGGTGGCCTCTACGGGAAGAGGGAATCATTGGTCCATATTTCTTAAAAAATTAAGCCGGCCATAATGTTTTGGTCAATGGGGAACGCCATGATTAATGACTTTTTCGTGCCTGAATTGGAGGATGCTGATGTGGACAACCTTCGGTTCCAACAAGACGACAACGAAACAATCAATTTATTGAAGGGATCTTTTGGTGAGCGCATTATCTTGCGTAATGGTCGTGTGGCGTGGCCTCCAAGATCGTGCTATTTAACACCGCTGGACTATTTTTTGTGGGGTTATGTGAAGTCGCTTGTCTACGCAGATAAGCCCGACACGATTGACGTCTTGAAAGAGAATATTCGGCGCGTGATTGCTGACATACAGCCCCAAATGCTACAAAAAGTGGTCGAAAGGGTTGTAAAGAAACCAAATTTTGTCTTGTATGGGTTAACGCCTCTGGCCCATCGGGTCAATTTGTTCAAAGCCACCTATATAGTGTTTCCAATTCCAATACAATTTTCCGCCTGGTATTGTACCTAGAAATTTTGCACTTTTATAAAGGACTAACGCAGTTCCATTTAGCCGAGACAATTTTGTCTTGTTTGGGTTAACGCCTCTGGCCCATCGGGTCAATTTGTTCAGAGCCACCTGTATAGTGTTTTTGAGGACGTTGGGGAATTTTCCGGTTACTTCGATTGCAACGTCGCCTGTATATGCCACGACTTTGCAACATTCCAGATCTAACAGGACTACATTCTCCACTAGATTCCAAATTACGACGAAACTTTACACATATCTTTTTTTGGCCCAAGGACGATCCCTACTGAATTTGGTCAAAATCGGTTCAGATTTAGATATAGCCCCCATATATATGTTAGCCCCGATTTGACATGTAAGCGCTGTAAAAGCTTTATTTTATATTCGATCAGTATGAAATTCGGCAGAAAGAGGTTTCTTATTTTATGAATGAACACTGTTAAATTTGGAAGAAATCGCTTCAAATTTAGATAAAGCCCCATATATACGTTACCCCCGACTTGGCATGTAAGCGCTGTAAAAATGTTATTTTACATACGATCAGTGCGTACTTCGGCAAAAAGAGGTTTCCTTCTACATGAAGAAATACTGCCAAATTCGGAGAAAATCGGTTAAGAATTAGATATAGCCCCCATATATATGTTACCCCCCATTTGACATGTAAGCGCTGCACAGTGGGCTAAAATGGTAAAAAATTGACATAATTCTGCCATTTCAAAACCACTTATCGTATGGCGATGACATTTTAGGTGTGTATACAAGAGGTCCCTATCTCATACAGGAGCGGAGCTACAGGGCCCTAAAGTTGACCACCTCGGGTATACAAAATGTTCATCGGCTTCTAACTTTTAAATGGAGTGTCCGGTTTTAGTTACATTTGTTACTGTGGATACTCCTAGACTAGACCTACAATAAACATTTTATAGGTTGAAGATATCTTGAATAGTTTCCGAGATATGTGGATTTTAAATTTGAATTTTTCATTTTTTCGCCGACTTTGCCTTGGAGTTTAGCCAATATCTCAGTCAAAAATTTACCAATTTTGTTCGTGTGTTTTTTTTATGGATTACCAATAAAATTTACAATATCATGAAAAAAGAATCGATAAGATGTGTGAAGAAGTAAGAAAGTTATGGCCCTATAAATTCAAATTTTTGAAAAAATTTCATTTTTGGAGATTTTTTGGCGAAAAAAGTCCAATTCGTATTTAGGTCTTGTAGAAAAAGTTTGTTACACAAATAGGGTGTCCAAAACCGGGACCGGTTATCCGGTTAACCGGTTTTGCAACCCAAACCCGTAACCGGTTTCTTAAAAAATGGCATTTTCGGTTAACCGAGAAAGTCGGTTTTCCCATGTCGGTTAACCGGTTTTTTTATTTATTGTTTAAAACAAAAATTAAAGTATTGATATATTTTTTCTACTTGTTGTAGATACCATTTATACAAGATGCAACAAATAACAACGATGAGGTGGATAATTCTGACAGTTGTTCTGAATATTTTGAAAGTGAATATGAATTCACTGATCTTGAAAATGATTTTGGCTTTATTCCTGATATCATGATGTAATAAATAAAGTATGGAAGTACAGCAAAGCATTTAATAAGTCGTCCATGAAGCACAGAACACTTCAAGCATACGTTCAAGAACGGAAAGACAAATAGCTTCGACTTTTTTGCGATGTTAAATCCCGACAGAACAGCCAGATACCTCTGATTCGTTTTGATATATAAGTTGTTATATTGATGAGTCAAATAATTTAAATTTGGATTTATGTCACACACAGAATCGGAAAACGAAATGCAAGCAACATTGTATGATGACTTTGCTATTTTTGAAAAGTTTAAGAAGAAAACGGAGAAGCTGTGTTACTTATACAATGCTTTAATGACTATCGGACTAATATTGACTACATCAACATTTGTGAGCTTTTTCAACGTCAAGTTACATAAAAAATGAAAAGAAAAATCATTTAAAAATAATCATTTAAATTGTATTCTATTTTTAAGATATTTGTTACGGGAATTGCCCGAGCGCAAAGTTTCCACGGAATTTTGAACACCAAATACAAAACTCAAGATTTCGAAGCAAAGGTTCTATATTTAAGTATTAAAATTCCTATTAAATGGCAAAGAAATTATACGTTTATAAAGGAATACAGAATGTCTTATTATACTTATACTAACTTTTTGGTATGAAAACAAAGCGAAAATTATTTAAATATTCCAAATTAAAATTACAAGATCTTTATATGATTTTTTTTGAAACAAAGATATAAAAGTTGTAACCACAAATCAACTTTTCTTATTTCTGCAGAAAAGGCGCTTGCATTCGCTTCAGTTTACTTTTATCTTTTGACATTACATTCCTTGACGAAAAACAAAAAATACAACTAATCGATAAATACGACTCAAATAAATAAATCGATAACTTCATAAACGACAGCGGCGTTAATATTATTATAAAAAAAACATTCTAAATGATTTATTATTTTTTTAAGCAAATTTCAGAAATATAATACTTTCTATTTAAAGTAAACAAAAAATTAAACCTGTAATAAACGAAATAATAATCTATTTTTGTTTACTAATTTTTACTACAAATGATTGTTAGTTGTTTTTTGTTTTACAATAAACATTTAATGAAATTTTAATCACTTTCGTATATTATTTAAAAACCGGCCTTAAAACCGGTTAACCGGTTTCGACAAAAAATTATAACCGAAAACCGGGTTTTAAAAAAAGTAATATTTCGGTTAAACCGGAAACCGCTTTTTCGAAATAACCGGTTTTTTGGACACCCTATACACAAAGTATATCAAATTTATACTCATTTTAAAAGAGACAGAATCTGCTAGAGAAAATCCGAAAAGAATTGGTGTGGTTGCCACCCTTCTCCGATTTGGACCTTTTTTCATAAATTTCAAAAGTTTGATCGATTTTCTCCAATGGCAAAGCTAAATTGTTAAATTTTTCTTTTTATTTATTTGTATTAGGGTGTAACAAAATCGACTGCAAAGGGAATGCCGAGCGCGGCTTTTCATATCGAAGATATGGGACAAAAAGTAAAAATTCCATTTTAGTGGTTTTTTGATGTATTTTTGAGGTATCGAGGGATTGAGGGATTTTTCATTAGAAATTTCCACGTATTGATTATTATTTCTAATATCAAAATAAAGAACTTTAAAAAAAATTCATCGAAATATATACATTTTTAAGAATTTTATCCGTATTTGCGTTTCTGTCTATATGCTAAATATTTTTATACCCTACACCACACTGTGGTACAGGGTATTATAAGTTTGTTTCACGGCAGATGTTTGTAACACCTGAAAATAACACAGCTAGACCCACCGTAAAGTATACCGATCGACTCAGAATCACTAGCTGAGTCGATTTAACGATGTCTCTCCGTCCGTCCGTCCGTCCGTCCGTCTGACCATGTAAAGTTGTTCGTCGACTACAGGTCGCAATTTTACTCCGATCGTTCTGAAATTTTGCAGTTTAGAGTATTTCGCGGCTGTTAAGATCGCTATTGAATTTGGTTGAAATCGGTTCAGATTTAGATATAGCTCCCATATATATCTTTCGTCCGATTTGGCCCTTTAGTCCTATAGAAGCTGTATTTTACATCCGATCGTTTTGAAATTTAGAATGGTAGAGTTTCTTGATCCATGAACCAACATTGCCGAATTTGAAGAAAATCGGTTAAGATTTAGCTATAGCTCCCATATATATGTTTCGTCCGATTTGGTCATTTAGTCCTATAAAAGCTGTATTTTACATCCAATCGTTTTGAAATTTAAAATGGTAGAGTTTCTTGATCCATGAACCAACATTGCCGAATTTGAAGAAAATCGGTTAAGATTTAGCTATAGCTCCCATATATATGTTTCGTCCGATTTGGCCCTTTAGTCCTATAAAAGCTGCATTTGACATCCAATCGTTTTGAAATTTAGAATGGTAGAGTTTCTTGATCCATGAACCAACATTGTCGAATTTGAAGAAAATCGGTTAAGATTTAGCTATAGCTCCCATATATATGTTTTGTCCGATTTTGCTCTTTAGTTCTGAAGAAGCTGTATTTTACATCCAATCATTTTGAAATTTAGAATGGTAGAGTTTCTTGATCCATGAACCAACACTACCGAATTTGAAGAAAATCGGTTAAGATTTAGCTATAGCTCCCATATATATGTTTCGTCCGATTTGGCCCTTTAGATCCAATCGTTTTTATACCCTACACCACACTGTGGTACAGGGTATTATTTAAGTATAAAATGTCCCAAAAGTAAATTTATGTAAACAATTTATACATGAATTACAAAATTTATATATCAGAGTTATTCAATATTACGAGAGTGGTGTAGGGTATTATATAGTCGGCACCGCCCGACTTTAGCCTTTCCTTACTGGTTTTTAATTATACCCTACACCACACTGTGGTACAGGGTATTATATCTTTGTAACACCCAACAGGAGCCGAAATAGACCCATCGTTTATTATACCGATCGACTCAGAATAATTTTCTGAGTTGATTTAGCTATGTTCGTCTGTCCGGCTGTCTGTGCATGTATTCTTGTAATCAAAGTACAGGTCGCAATTATGATCCGATCTCGACGAAACTTTACACATATTTTTTTTGGTCCAAGGATGATCCCTATTGAATTTGGTTAAAATCGGTTCAGATTTAGACATATCCCCCATATATATGTTAGCCCCGATTTGACATGTAAGCGCTGTAAATACTTTATTTTATATCCGATCAGTATGAAATTCGACAGAAAGAGGTTTCTTATTATATGAATGCACACTGTTAAATTCGGAGATAATCGGTTCAGATTTAGATATAGCCCCCATATACCGTCTTATATGTTACCCCCGATTTGATATGTAAGCGCTGTAAAAACTGTATTTTATATCCGATCAGTATGAAATTCGACAGAAAGAGATTTCCTTTTATATGAATGAAATTTAAAAGTGTAAATTTGGAAGAAATCGATTCAGATTTAGATATATCCCCCATATATACGTTACCCCCGATTTGACATGAAAGCGCTGTAAAATTTTTTTTTTATATCCGATCAGTGCGAAATTCGGCAGAAAGAGGTTTCTTATTACTCGAAGGAATACTGCCAAATTCGGAGAAAATCGGTTCAGATTTAGATACCCAGCAAAATTTTTCATTACCAAATAATCCGACGAGTAAGTAAAGTTCGATAATGGTAAGTACTTATTATTTAGCCACTTTTCTCATTATTTTAACATGGGGATGTCATTGGAGGAAGGTACTTCCCAAAAGCATACAATAAAGTAGCATAATAAGTACTTATTTGTAGCATAGGTATACCACATAAATATGTGCTTATATATTCACGATTTTAAGTACTTGAATAAGGCATTACCAATAAGTCATAAAATAAGTAATAGATATGAAGAAATGGCCATTTAAAGTGTTTTTTGGCATATTGTCGCGCATTTTTCTTGAAACAAATAATTTCATCATGCCAGATTCGAATTTCTGAACCCAAACCCCCATGTGAACAATTCTTCAACGGTCTAACATTATACGATATACGTAAATATTTATGGTATTTTCATTCAAATCTGCATGTATTATTTGAA
Organism: Eudasyphora cyanicolor; assembly: GCA_963930755.1. NCBI lineage: Eukaryota > Metazoa > Arthropoda > Insecta > Diptera > Muscidae > Eudasyphora > Eudasyphora cyanicolor. The sequence continues at coordinate 162,359,320 of OZ005735.1, forward strand.
AACATGTTGAAAAATAAATAAATCTTGTACAATAATAATATATGTACAATATAGCCAAAATTGCATTATATCAAAAATTGCCAAATTGATTTTGATAGCAAAAAATCACTTATTTCTGTTGTTATTGGTAAGTCATTATTAATAAGCTGAAAGTAATGCAGCAAATAACGAGATGTCATTATTTGGTAATGCAGGGCATAATGACAGGTACTTACCAAGATTTTGCTGGGTATAGCCCCCATATATATGTTACCCCCGATTTGACATGTAAGCGCTGTGGAGACTGTATTTTATATCCGATCAGTACGAAATTCGACAGAAAGAGGTATTTTTACATGAATGAGTATTCAGGGAAAATCGGTTCAGATTTATATATAACCTTAATTTATATGTTCCTCCTGATTTGGTTTCAAAGCGCTATAGAAGTTGTACTTTACTTCCGATAATTAAAATTTTCCAGAAAGATGTCTCAATTTAGGAACGAATATTCCTTAATTTAGCGATTATCGTTTCAGAATTAGATAATGTGTTCCTACCCATTTACCAATTATTACAAATTATTATCGCAATGACCCTTATCGCATTGTTAGGGAGGTGTAGAGTATTATATAGTCGACCCCGCCCGACTTTCTGCCGCCCGACTTTCTGCCTTACTGGTTGTATGTATGTTGGTTTCCCGACAAGAGTTTCGTATCCAGGTTTTCTCTAATGAAAGAGTTTAAAAACCATTCTTGACCTTTTAATGGAAACGAGGACAGACTAACTGGCCTGAAGTTCTTTGGCCTAGTGTGTGATGTCTCTCCCGCTTTGGATATGAATACCATTTTGGTCGATTGGGGATATACCACAGTTTAATGCATTCCTCATATGTCTTCGCCAGCCAGGGCATGGTGTGCCTCATCATTTTTTGCAATTCTATTAGAGAAATGCCATCAGGTCCCGGGGGTTTTTAACGGCTTACAACTGTTAGTCGCCCAGCTAAGTCTTGATTTATCGTCCAACGTCTATCGTCCACTCGCTCTCTTGTCCTGATGTTCCTCGGTTCTGTTGGTGAATTTCCCGAGAAATGCGTGTAGAGCACTATATTCAGCGACAGCTCGCTATGTTTTGTCCAGTTATTAGCCTCATCCTGCAAATAACCACTTTACAGGGTTTAGCGGATAGTATTTTCCGCAGACTTGCGGGGTCTGAGACCTTTTCCGCATCTCCAAGAAGGTAAGCTCATTCTCATAGATTTTGAGTTGATCTTTATAGGCATCCCAATCATAAGTGACCCTAGTAGATTTGGACTTGTTGAATAGCCTGTTACAGGTCTTTTTCCTGGCCTTTAGCTCAGAAGTCCACCATTGTGGTTGAGTTTTATCCTTGTACCTTGGCTTTGGATAGGCTTCATCAAGGGAACTATTGAAAGATGTAGTGATGTGGTCGACCAAATTACCCAGATCGACTCCGTCATTCGGTTCGTACAGAATTTTTGAAAGGAATTGTCCGCTTACAGGTGCGCTTTGTCTTCCTCAGATTTCTGTGGACGGCAGTTTTTGGTACTTTTTAGCGAGTCAGTACATTCCAACCAATAATTTTACTATAATAATCATAAACAATTAAGAAAATTTCATTCGTTTAAGCCGTGTAATATTTTGTCTTATATTGTCTTATAACGGGTTAGGTTATTGGAGAATGACTCCGGAGCCCGTCCGGCGTCCAAACTAGATCATGATTGATCCATTGTTATTCCTCATTTGTAGTTTTTTTCTTTTTCTCGTCTTCTTCGTCTATTGTTTGCTAAAGGTATTCCCGCGAAAAGCGCAGTTCACTTTTCTAGACTCCTCTTTCCGCCCACACACATCGTGTAGTTCAATGGGTGCCATCTCGATGCCTTAACGAGGGCCAAAATTTTATCTGGTTCGATTTCTCGAATTTCCGTCAGAGTCTGAAAAGAAAAAGAGCCGAGTATCTCTTTTCTTCTTAGGCTTAAGGCAGGGAATTGACAGAGGAGGTGATAAATATCTTCCGAGTGTTCTGTCGCGCCACACCATCTACCTATGTCATCATTTCTGATACCGATTCTTACCATGTGTTTACCAAGGGTATTGTGTTTACAAAAGCATATTAGGCGTGTTTTCGTTACACCATAAGTGCTTAATTTGTATGGGCAGCTAAGCACTTTTAAGCACTATTAGTTCCCGATGAAGTTTGGTGCTTGTGTTCCTGTCTTAATCGAGTATGATGTTGCCAGATTGGGCACCCTACATTTAGCAATATGGCATCCCATTTTTGGAGAGATTTTATCAATTATTGTGAATTAACGGGAAGAAGAAGAACAAAAATGGGAAATTATTTCAATATTTGCAAAAAGAGTGTAAACAATTGAACATGGAATAGTAAATATATGTTTTATAAATACTTTTCACGAATTTTTTGTCTGTTTCGCACTGTTCTTTCTTCGCAACTCATGACACCATTGCTACCAGATAGTGAAAATCTGCCACTTATTGCTTATGTGTCGGTTAGTGGCAGTCAGTTGTTTTCGTTGCAAAGTGCTAAACTAAAATTGCTAGCTTGTAACGAAAACATGCCTATTATGTCCAGTTATCACGCCAATAGTTGCCTTCAAATTTTCCCTGTTCATATTCCACATAAACTCTGAATTCCGCTTTGACTTTTCGTCCCACAGCAGTTTGGTCTGCTCACAGCCTGTAGATGTAATGCCACTTCTCTTTATTCCTCTCTCTAAATAAATGAAAATGGTAAAACATAAGGAACGACGCAACCTGTAAGGCGCGTTCCATACTTTGTCAGTACGTCTGCTTATTCATTACCCGGGATATCCTTGTGGTCTAGCACCCAACACAGGGTAATATTATGCTGTTCAGTGAGAATCTTCAATTCTGTACGGCAGCGGCTGACCACCTTTGTCCTTATATCCGTCCCATATAACGCCTTTATAGCTGCTTGACTGTTAATGAATATACTGATATCACTGTGGTATAGCGGTCTCATCATTATTAGTTCAGCAGTTTGGAATAGCGTAAATTTCCGCATGAAAAATGCTACACTTATCTCTGAACTTGTATGATTCTCATATATCTAACTCCTCGCAGAAGATGGGAGCCGCCCTCAATTTTCGCGGCTTCATGCTCCCCACGTTTTTTAGCCAGCGCCAGCCACTTGGTCTCATTTACATTGAGGTTTTCCTTTTTCCCCAATCTCCTTATTGAGAGTTGAGCATTCCTAACCGAAATCTTCGAGGCATTCGAAGAGGTCTGAAGACTGATTTAGGGCTGTTGTTATCGCTCATGACTTTTTTTTTAAAAAAATCCTTTTTTTTATCTAATTCGAGTTAAGAATTTATTTTGGTATATACTGCGTACCGTTACGTATCGTTACGTTCTGTTCAACTACGTCGACTACCTATGACGTACACTAATTGCAAAAAGACGCTAACTAATCACTACCCTTTTGAACGAAAGTATGATGTTCCTTACCATTTCATTCCAAATGCAATGACAGTACTTTTATTTACTCTGCAAAGAGAGAAAAGATTTTCATCATTAATTTTATTATATTCCAACTTCGAAACATTCAACAACAAAACAAACTTAAAACTCACTCCCTTTTCAGAAATTATTTGAGAGTACAAAAAAGTCTGCATGTTTTGACAGAAAAATAATTGAGAGAGGAATTTGAGAATGAGAGAAAGGCTGCTCGGAAGCCACCTGGCGGATGAAGTTTGTAAATACCATGCGACGTCTATAGTATTCAATTGTAATTGCAAAATGCAAAAAAAAATGTTTTTCAATTTCGAAAACTAATATAGTCATCGAAAAATTTATTGTTTTTTTATATTACTGTAACTATGGTAGTCACAAAAATTATTGTTCACGAAAAAATTTTTGATTGAAAAATTATATTTTTCCTATTTTTCAAATTGTTTTTATTTTGAGGTGTTCTATCCAAATATGTCATAAGATCGAGGATCCAGGGGTCGCCCTGTATAGTTCCCTTGTGTTCCTCTGGCGTATTTTGACAGGGGAATGCAAGTAACTGCAAGTAGTTTTCGTACAAATTGATTGATTTTTTTCGGTTTTTCTTCATTTATCGGTAAATAGGACGACAGTTCACATAAAATATTATTGTATTTTTTTACATATTTTTAATGTAATTTTACCAGCAAGAATAATTTTTTTTCTCGATTTTTCAAAGTTTATTGTCCGATAAGTCGATAACTAAGCAAGTTATCGATAAATTGCCCGTTAATTTTTCTTCTTATTTTGAGGTGTTCTATCCAAATATGTCATAAGATCGAGGATCCTGATGGTCGCCCTTTATAGTTCCCTTGTTAATCGTCATTCCCCTGTCATTTTTTTGACAGGGGAATGACGAATTTTTCCATAATTTCTGTTTTAATACTTGCATTTCAAAAATTTGCATGGATCGGAACTTGGTTTTCAGAATGAAGTTAAAAAGCACAAAAAAAAGTTATAAAAAGTATTGAACTTTTAAAATAAAAGCAGCACAGGGGAATGACGCACGTGAGTGTGAAAGCTTATTTCGGAAGACAAAGCGCGACTTACATAATTTTATTTTTAAACCACAAGTATATGTAGTAAATTTAATACTCTTTATAATTTGATTTATTGGAAATCCAGAATGGTTTGGAATTTTGAATTTTACGGAATATAAGATTTGACAGGGGAATGATATACATAGACAAAAAATAATCATCCATAAAAATAGTAATTGATACAAAATTATAAACAATAATAGAAAACCTAAATCATAAAATACTATAGTTTTCATTGAACCAATTTTATTAAATAAATATTAACTATTTTTGTCAAAAATTTTGAACAAATTAAGTGAAAGTAGAGTTAAGGACATGACTTTTGAGCACTTTGGTAGACAATTTTTTTCATAAAAATTTTATTTTTTATATATTTTAGTGACCGCCTAGGACCTATAAAGTTTTTTAATATAGTAAATTTCAAAGTAAACGGACAGGATTTATTGGCACAACCTATTGCATATCGAACAAGGACAAGAATTGGAACATGGAATGTCAGAACACTAGCGGAGACATCACGTCTGGCACAAGCATGCAGAGAAATGGAAAATTACCGACTGGATATTCTAGGTCTTAGCGAAGTGAGAGGGAAAGGACAGGAAGAATTCCGCACAGCTACCGGACAACACTTTATCTACTGCGGCAACAACAATAGCCATATGCATGGTGTTAGAATACTACTTTCGTCAAAAACGAAGAAATCTTTAATCGGGTTTAAGGCCATCTCCGAAAGATTAATCAGCGCACGATTCCGCATTAAATACTGCAATATTACTGTATTACAATGTTATGCACCAACAGAAGTCGACGAAGATGACGTGAAAAATGCCTTCTACGAACAATTGGATGCAGAGATTGCTATGACAAAAAAAAGCGATATAAAAATTATCCTTGGTGATATGAACGCGAAAGTTGGCACGGACAACACAAATTTACGATCTTTTATGGGCAATCAAGGTTTAGGAAGTAACCGCAATAACAACGGTGATCGTCTTATAGACATCTGTGCTCAACACCAATTGTTTATTGGAGGAACAAAATTCCCGCACCGTGATATCCACAAATACACATGGGAGTCTCCAGACGGTATAACACGGAACCAAATCGACCACTTCCTGATTAGCAGAAAATTCCTTGGTTGTTTAATGGACGTCAAAATTATACGAGGGGCAGATATACATATATAGTGACCATCAACTCCTAGTAAGTATAGTAAAGCTCCGACCAAAAGCATACTACCACCAGAGTAAACCAAGTGGAAGACTAAACGTCCATCGCCTACAAAACCTAGAAACTGCGACGAACTTTTCAAACCTAGCTTGCTCTAAAATTGAACAATACCAAAAAAGTCTTGGCAAAATGTGCTGCATGAATGTCATGAGAGTGCACGTATAGTCCTTGGTTACAATAAACATCAATTCAAACCATGGATAAGCGACGACTCGTGGAAAATCATACAGGAAAGAAGAACGCTAAAATCTCTTATGGAAATGGCAAAGGGACGGCCAGAAGAACAAACAGTGCGAGATCAATACAAGCACGCACAAAAAAGAGTAAAAAGATCAGTGCGGCACGACAAACGAGAACATATCAACCAAATTGCACAACAGGCAGAATCTGCATCTCTACGTGGTAATACTCGTGACTTTTATAGTGCTGTCAGAAAACTAAGTGGTGAGCAAATGAGCGTAATACCAAACATAAAGGACGTACAAGGTAACGTGTTATGCACGAAAGAAGAACAGCTAGCAAGGTGGAAGGAATTGTTCCAATCACCGGCCGATACCGAGGCTGACAACAATGTACTTTCTGACGTACGCAGGAACCAGAGACGAGATATACGCACAACAGCACCGACGCTTGAAGATGTTAAAAATTCGATTAAAAAGCTTAAAAATAACAAATCGGCTGAGTCCGACAACCTTCCAGCCGAACTTCGAAAATATGCTCCTGATCTAACGACATACATCTTGCCGCTTATACAGGAATGCTGGAATACTTCAAGTTTCCCACAAGAGTGGAAGGAGGGTATCATAGTCACTATACCCATGAAAGGTGACCTGAGCGAATGCCGAAATTGGAGAGGCATAACGTTGCTAAACGCCATCCAAAAAGTCGTGACTTTCATAATTTTGGAGCGCATCTCTCCAATAATAGAGACATATCTCCGCCGAGCAAACCGATCATGCGTGGACCATATAAATAGTATTCACATCATCATAGAACAATCTGTCGAGTGGAATTCGCCACTATTCTTAGCATTTGTCGACTTCGAACGTGCCTTCGACAGTATAAGCCGCGAAGCTATCTGGCAATGTCTACAAAATATTGGTATACCAGAAGGAATTATATCGATAATACGGTCTTTATACCGCGAGTCCAATTGTCGTGTTCTGTTCAAAGGCCTGGATAGTGAATCGTTCCAAATAAACAGTGGAGTAAAGCAAGGCTGCGTGTTATCATCAATATTATTTCTCCTGGTATCAGACGCAGTCATGGCCAAAACAAATACAGATGCTAGAGATGGAATCCAATGGCAACTTAACAGTCGACTTCACGATCTTGACTACGCCGATGATTTATGCCTCATGTCTCACACTTTATTCGGGATACAAGAAAAAATCAACAGTCTGGAAAGAAATGGAGCTGCGGTTGGATTAAAAATCAACATCAAGAAAACAAAGATCATGCGCCTAGCAACCAATGTAACCACACCGGTATTGCTAAATAATAACATAATTGAAGACGTAGACGAGTTTTGCTACCTCGGAAGTATACTAAGCAAAGATGGCGGAGCGGATGCGGACGTGCGCAGTAGAATAAACAAAGCTCGTCATGCCTACGCTTCACTCGGCAGGATATGGCAGTCGTCACACATCGAAGAAACACAAACTACGAATTTTTAACACCAGTGTGAAATCAGTCCTACTGTACGGGAGTGAAACATGGAAAGTTAGCAACACTATATCAAAAAAAACTTCAGGTCTTTGTAAATAAATGCTTGAGACACCTATCGAAGATTTTCTGGCCGCTGCGTATAAGCAATACTAGCCTACTTTCAACGTGTAACGTGGAACCAATCGAAGTTGAAGTACGCAGAAGAAAATGGCGATGGATTGGACACACTTTGCGGAAAGAAACCTCAGACATCGCTAAAGTTGCTCTCCAATGGAACCCGCAGGGTACGAGAAATAGAGGTAGTCCTAAGGTAACATGGCGAAGATCAACAGAGGCGGAATTGCACTCCAAAGGCATGACCTGGTCACAAGCAAGACACCTGGCTCGAGATCGAAACAGTTGGAAAAATTTAGTAAATTCCATTAAATTCTAAAAAGCATCCTTTGTGTTTGCTAGAAGCTCCTATGGAGTAACGATCTTTTTTTATATAAAATAAAAAAAAACGTTAACTAAAATGAAGAAAAAATTTCAAAGTGGTATATATTTTATTTTTCCTAATTTAAATACACAAGGACAGCAAATTATTCGATAATGTCGAAATCATATACTCTCTCAGGTGAGGGGATAATAATATGGCTATAAAAACTCCAGTAATAAATAAACGTCTTCATTTTATGTATGGAATGAACTTAGTTTTTACTTGTACATACATATTTGGCTTGAAATTCAATGACAATGTTTTTAATATTAGTAAGTAATAGTCTTTTGGGCAATCAATGATTTTTGTTTACAAAACAACAAACGTCTACAATCATTTCGTACTGACTTTTCAATATCAACGCTAACCACTCACGTTGGACGTAGTTGTCGGCTATCCTCCACAGCAGACAGTCAGTTCGTCAGTCATGACTGACTGACTCCATGTCCCACCTAATCCAGACCGTGTTATTGCATCTACGAATAATACGAGAGATTTACCAAGATAAACAATTTAGACCCAAAGATGTTTCCTCGCGATACGAATACCGCAAATCACACACACGCAGTCTACAGAATGAAAGAAAAGAAGGCCTTTACCAAAGAGGCGTTTTAGAACTGACAAACGCTGCCGCCGCCTGTTCAAATGCCAATACTCGTATCATCACATCACCACCAGCGATCGAACAAATCGAACGGAATGAATGTACGGATGAATGGAAGAACAAACGTAGAAAATCTATCGGTTAATCTCACAGTTGGATATTGAACATTTCGGCACTTCATTAATTTATATGCGCATAACGTGTGCCGTGATGCAACATTTGCAATATTTTCAGTATTTGAACACACATGCCATATTCCACATCATCTACTACTCCTTCAAACCACTTTCTTTACAGCATGTTTTGATGCTGCCGCACAGTGTCGAGAAAAAAATAATAACAAGTTAGAAAGTTTCGGTCGGGTAAACCAACTAAGGTATACCCTCACTTTGTGAGTAATGTAATATGGAATATTAGAAGAATTAATCTGTCAATTTGTGTGGGAGGTGCCAGAAGGAGTTTATCAAATACACTTATTTTTCGGTGAACAGTATATACTTAAAATACATTGCACTGTGCCGAATTGTAAGCGTTTATGTTCACTAGTATATTAACGCTATGAGCTATTTTGACCATTTTGTGTGGGAGGTACTAGACTAGACTAGTATAGGACTATAGGTACTTTAAAAACGTTACACTTTGCAAAATTATATACTATTTTCGTGCATTGGTACTCACGCTATAAGCTTTTAACTTTTTTTACCAAATGTTACATTTGTGTGGGACGTACCAAAAGAGGCGTGGTATTAACGCCCATTTTTCACTGGACTTTAGGCACTATAAAAGCATTACACTATACAAAATTTCAAGTATTTTTATGAATTGGTATTAATGTTATATGCTATTAACTTTTTGTACAAAATGGTCCCTTTGTGTGGGTGGTACCAAAAGGGACGGGGCCGCTTCATTCATTTTTCTCAAGTTGATAGCGACAAATAAACTATTACTCTGTGTGGAATTACAGAGGATTCGGATAAGTAGTATATAAGTTATCAGATAATCAACATTTCACTAAATTGTAACCCTTTGTGAGCGAGGTACTAGAAGGAGTGGACCAATATGGCCCATCTTCGATCTTAGCCTTAGATAGAAACAAATATTATCGCATACCAAATTTAATGTCAATAAGTTACTCCTTTCGAGAGTTATCGTGCGCTCCTGCTAGACAGACAGACGGACGGACATTGCTCAAATGATTTAAAATGGCCCAAAACGGATTTCCGTCGAACACAATTGGGCTCTTAGATCACTCCTTCGATGAGTTACACTTTTTGTCCGTAGCAAATGATATATACGCTCGTCACACTAAAGTGAGAGTATAATAAAAAGAATGAATGAACATTTCTAAAAGGAAAATAATCAAAACATAAAAAATTACTATCCCACGAATGTATTCTGAAATATCAAAAATATTCAAATTACAACACACAATTGCAATTTTCTATGAAAATGCCATATTAACAAATTTTTGTATAAAAATGAAATTTCAACCAAATTTCCTTTAAAAATTAAACTTTGACAAAATTTTCCAAAAAAAAATGCAATTTTGATGATAATTTTCCAAGTAAATTGAATTTTGGAGGAATTTTCTATTAAAATAAAATAAATTTTGTGAATTTTTAGTTATACATATTTACATTTTTCTGTAAAAATTATATTACATTTCAATTGCAATTTTGACGAAATTTTCCAGAAAAATTCAATTTTGATGAAATTTTCTAAGAAAAATTAAATTTCGACAAAATGTTCTATTAAAATAAAATTTTTAGAAAAATTTCGGTAATATTTATTAACATTTTTCTATAAAAATTCAATTTGAAATCAATTTTTTTAGCATAAAATTTCTATTCCGATGAAATTTCTATAACATAAAAATGCATTACGACGAATTTTTCAATCAAAATTAAATTTTGACAAAATTTGATATAAAAATGAAATTTTGACAAAATTTAATATAAAAATTAAATTTCAATGAAATTGTTCAGAAAGAATAAATTTCGATGAAATTTTCCAGGAAAATTGAATTGAAAAGAAATTTTCGAGGAAAATTTAATTTGAAAACATTTTTCAAAAAATAATTAAAATACAATTTTTACAAAAATTTCGACGAAATATTCTTTCAAAACGCAATTTAGTCAATATTAAGTATGTTGAGTATAAAATTAAATTTTCACAAAACAGCAAACTTTGCTATGAAAATGCATTACGACGAAATTTTCTATTAAAATTAAAATATGACAAAATTTGATATAAAAATTAAATTTCAATGAAATTGTTTATAAATAATAAATTTCGAAGAAATTTGACAAAATTTTTCAGAGAAATTCAATTTTAACGAAATTTGGCAGAATTGCAATTTTATGCATATTTTCGTATAAAACAGTTTTTATTATATTTTTTTTTTTCAGATTTGTGTGTTAATAGAAAAACCTGTCGACGTTTTTAATTATCAGAAAATTTTGTCGAAATTTAATTTTTATGGAAAATTTCTTCATAATTTAATTTAACTGGAAAAATTCGTATACTTATACATTTAATTATACCCTCACTTTAGTGTGACGAGGGTATATATCATTTGCTACGGAAAAAAGTGTAACACGTCGAAGGAGTGACCTAAGACCCCAAATATGTTCGGAGGAAATCCGTTTTGGGTCATTTTAAGTCGAATGAGCAATGTCCGTCCGTCTGTCTGTCTGTCTGTCTGTCTGTCTGTCTGTCTGTCTGTCTGTCTGTATGTCTGCTGGCTGGTGCGCACGATAACTTTCGAAAGGAGTAACCTATTGACCTCAAATTTGGTATGTGGTAATATTTTTTTCTATCTCCGGCTAAGTTCGAAGATGGGTCATATTGGTCCACTCCTTCTAGTACCTCCCCCACAAAGGGTTAAAATGTTGTGAAATATTGATTCTTTAATAACTGCTATACTACTTATTCGAATCTTTTGAAATTCCACACATAGTATTATCTTATTAGTCGTTATCAACTCGAGAAAAATGGGCAAAGTCGCCACGTCCCTTTTGGTACCTCCCACACAAATGCACTATTTTGCACCAAAAGTTAACAGCTTATAACATTAATAACAGTGTATAAAAATACTTGAAATTTTGTACAGTATTATGCTTTTATATTGCGTACAGTCCAGGGAAAAATGGGCGTTGTTGTCACGCCCCTTTTGGTACCTCCCACACAAAGGTACCTTTTTGCACCAAAAGTTAACAGCTTATAACATTAAAACCAGTGTATAAAAATACTTGAAATTTTGTACAGTGTAATGTTTTTATAGTGTCCATAGCCCTGTGCAAAATGGGCGTTATTGCCACGCCCCTCTTTGTACCTCCCACACAAAATGCCCAAATCATACCACAATTTAATGTCTCATAACGTTTATACCAGTGCACATAAATGCTTATAAGTCGGCAAAAAAATGTTCAGCAAAAAAAGGTGTATTTGATAAACCCCTTCTGGTACCTCCCACACAAATTGACAGAATAATTCGAGTAATATTCAATATTACATTACTCACAAAGTGAGGGTATACCTTAGTCGGTTTACCCGACTGAAACTTTCTTATTTTTAAAGCTAATTTTGTTGAAATCTAATTTGTATGTATACCAATTGTTTGTCAATACTGCAGTTTTTTAATAAAATTTTATAAAAGTTTCATTTTTAAAACAAATTTTGTCGAAACTTGATTTTTCTACAAAATTTTGTCGAAATTCTTATTCTTCTTTTTCAAAGAAGGTTTGTTTTTCTGTCTAACAGAAAACAAAAACAACGATCTCGAACTCAATAGTCAAAAACAAAACTATGAAAAGTCATAACAGATCGAATAACAAAAACAAAAAACAATGATGAAATTGGATTTGTATAAATCCAAAAAATGTTGTCGAAATTGAATTTATATGGATAATTTTGGTGAAAGTTATTTTTACATGAAATTGCATTTTGATGAACTTTCACTAATTTTGCTACAAAATGATTTTTTTCCAAAAACAGCAAACTTTTCTATGAGAATGAAATTAAGTTATGACAAAATTTGTTATAAAAATAAAATTTCAATGAAATTGTTCAGAAAAAAATAAATTTCGGAGAAATTTTCCAGAAACCTTAAATTTTCATAGAAATCCAATTTTAACGAAATTTAACAGAATTGCAATTTTATACATATTGCCGTAAAAACAGTTTTTATTCAAAATTTTCTCAGATTTGTATGTTAATAGAAAATCCTGTCGACGTTTTTAATCTTCCAGAAAATTTTGTCAAAATTTTATTTTTCTGGAAAATTTCGTCAAAATTTAATTTTTCTGAACAATTGTATTGTATTTATTTTGAATTGAACGAAATTCTCCAGAAAAATCAAATTTCGACAGAATTTCGTATTCAATAAAATGTTTATACATTTTTCAATTATATTAAATTTTTTCTATAAAGTTAATATTTCGGCAGAATTTTCGATAACAAAAACTTTTTTTACAAAAATAGGGATTTGCAAATTTGGTGAAATTTTCTATAAAACTGCAATTTTGACGAAGTTTGTTGTAACAAAAATTAAATTTCGACAACATTTAGTCAATATTTCGTAAAATCTACGAAATTTGCTACAACAAATAAATTTGAACAAAATATTAAAAAACAAAATGAAATGGCAAAATTGCTCAGAAAAATCCTCTAAAAGATCTGAATTAAACTAAAATATCTATAAAATTGTTGTTTTGACGAAACTATTTATAAAATTCGATTTTGACGATATTTTCTACATAATGAGATATAATATTGTCTACAATTGCATTTTGACGAAAATTGCAATTGCGAAAAACTTGTTTATAACTAAAAATTGCATTTCGCAGAATTTTCCGATTACATAGCAATTTACACAAAATTGTTTATAAAAATTAAATTTCTGCAAAATTTTATATAAAAATTAATTTTTAACATAATTAGCCAGAATTAAATTCCTACGGAATTTTTTAGAAAAATCAAATTTCAACGAAATTTTTCAGACAATTGCAATTTGAAGGAATTTTCTAGAAATATTAAATTCCAACAGAGTATACATTTTTATTAAAAACATTTTCGACAGAATTTTCTATAACAAAATACAAGTTTGATAAAATTTTCTTAGAAACTGCAAATTCGAAGAAATTGTTTATAAAAATAATTGTTTGACTAGATTTTTCTATGAAAATACAATTTTAACAACATTTTCAATAAATATACAATTTTAATGTCTTTTTTTTTAAATGCAATTTTGACGAAAATTGCTTGGGCGATATGCACAATAAAATTGCAATTTCGACAAAATTTTCATAACATGTCTTTCAAACTGAAATTTCCTAAAATTTTGATATAAAAATTATCTTTCAACAAATTTCTGCAATTTCGATAAACATTTTCTATACAATTTCTATATATACACAAATTGTATAAAACTAAAAATTAACTAGACAAATTGACTACTAAAATGCAATTTCGTATAAAAAAGAAATTTCAATAGAAATTCACAGAAAAAAATAAATTTAGACGAAAGAAAAATACAATTTCGACGAAACTTGCTAGAAAAATTAATTTTTAATTAAAATGCAATTTTGACAAAACTATCTATTAGAGTTTTGAACAAGTTTTCTATAGAATTGCAATTGTAAAATTTTCTATAAAACTGCAATTTAGCTATAAAAATTAATTTTTGACTAAATTTTCTAAAAAAAAATTTTAGCAAAATAAAATTTCGACTGTACAATTTTGTGAAAACGTTCAATAAAAGTAAAATTTTTACAAAAATATATAATTGCTATTTCGGCGAAATTTTCTAAATAACTACAATTTTGACGAAGTTTTCTATAACAGAAATGCAATTTCGAAATTTTCTATCAAAATATAATTTTGTAAAAATTTTTTGTATAAAATTAAATTTGCATTTTACAAAATTGAAATTTCGACGAAATTTTCCAAAAGTGACAATGACCAAATAGTTCACAAGAATCCCTTTTCGACAAAAACTTCCAATAAAAGTACAATTAATACTAAATATCTATAAAATTGCCTTTTTGACAAAACTATAAATTCAACTTTGACGAAATTTTTTATGTAACTAAAATTTTGACGAAATTTTCGTATTAAATTCCATTTCGGCAATATTTTCTATAAACCTAAAATTTTGCAAAATATTCTCTAAAATTGCATTTTCATGAAATTTTCTATAAAATTATTATTTTTGGCGAAATTTTCTATAAAAGTACCGTTTCAACGAAATTCTCTATCAAAATTTGCTATCAAAAAGAACTTCAACAAAATCTTGTCTTAAAAATTAGATTTCGACGAAATTTTCCAGAAGAATGGAATTGTAATAAAATTTTCCAGAAGAATTGAATTGTAATAAAATTTTCCAGAAAAATCGAAATTCAGTGAAATTTTTAAGTAAATTTTCTTTAAAAAAAAATTTTACAAATTCTGATTCAATTTTCCAGGAATTTCTACAATATTTTCTAGAAAAAATATTTATCGACAGAATTTTCTTTAAAATATAATTTTTACATTTTCTCAAATCAATGTTGACGGAATTTTCTAGAAATAGTGTTTTTACAAAAATATGTGTAAAATTGTAACTTTAGTGAAATTTTCTATAAAACTACAATTTCAACGATATTCTTTACAAATTTTAGTTTTATAGAAAATATCGTCAAAATGGTATATTATACGAGTAGAAAAATTCGTCGAAATTGCAATTTTATAGTTTTGCAATTTAAAAAAATTAAAAGTTTTCTCCAAATTCTTTTTCAAACGAAAATTTTTTCGAAATTATATTTTTCTTGAATATTTTTTCGTAATTATATTTTTTTAGAAAATGTTATTATATTTTTTTAGAAAATGTTGTCGAAATTAAATTTTTCTAGGAAATTTTATCGAAATTGATTTTTTCAGGAAAATTTCGCAAAATTTCTTTTTTAATTATAGATAACAAATTTTGTTAAAAGTCCAATTTTACCCCACATTTGATCAAAAAAATTAAGTATCTTCGAAGTTACAATGTTAGAGAAACGTTTGTCAAAAATACAATTTTGTAGAAATGTTTGTCAAAAATACAATTTTATAGAAATGTTTGTCAAAAATAAAATTTTATAGATAGTTTAGTCAAAATTTTACTTTTATTAAAAGTTTTCTTAAAACTATATTCTGTCGAAACCTAATTGCTGCAAAAAAATTCGTCGAAATTAGATTTGTTGAAAGTCCATTTTTAAAACAAAATTCTATTGAAATTGCATTTTGATAAAAAAAAGTATTGATAGAGAATAACATTGAAATTGTAGTTTTATAGGAAATTTTCCCAAAGTTGCAATTGAATTGGGAAAATGCCGTCAAAGATTTGTCAAAATTGTATTTTAAAGAAAATTCTGTCAAAATAACATTTTTTTAGAAAATATTGTAGAAATTTCTGGAAAATTTTATCAGAATTTGTCAATATTTTATTTTAAAGAAATTTCTATCGAAATTTAATTTTTCTTGGGATTTTCTCTGAAATTGGATTTTTCTGGAAAATTTTATTATAATTTCGTCGAAATCTAACTTTTAACACTAGATTTTGTTAAAGTTCCTTTCGATAGCAAATTTAGATAGAGAATTTTGTCAAAATGGTAATTTTATAGAAAATTTCGCCAACATTTTAATTTTATAAAAATTTTCATGAGATTGTTTTGTCGAAATTGTAGAGAGAGAATATTTTGTCGAAATTATAGTTTTATAGAAAATATTGTCGAAATTGCATTTATATAGAAAATTTCTTCGAAATTTAAATTTTATTGTTTTGTCAAAATGGCAATTTTATAGATATTTTAGTATTAATTGTACTTTTATTAAAATTTTTCGTCGAAATGGGATTTTTATTTAATTTAATTTCGATAAATTTAATTTTTAATTTTAGTTATATAAAAAATTTCGTTCACATTGAAATTGTATAGTTTTTTAATGCGGTAATTTATTAATTGTAGTTTTATTGAAAGTTTTCGTCGAAATGTAATTTTTAGGAACCTTTTTTTAAAAATTATTTTTAGAAAATTTTCTCGATATTTCATTTTTATAGCAAATTTAATGAAAGTTCAATTTTCTACCAAATTTTGACAAAATTGCATTTTGATAGAAAATTTTCGGCGGAATTGCGTTTATTGTAATAAAAAACTTTGTCGAAATTGCAGTTATATAGAAAACTATCTTTAACCCGGTGCGCTTCGCAGCCCCCATCATTTATTTATTTTCTGTTTGGGGTACTGCAGAATATATAAAAACAAATGACTATTCCATATGGGGAAAAATTAATGTGTACAATAAAATACGAAAATCTCCGATTAATTTCTTGTTTATGTTCCTGGCATCAAAGTATGATATTTATCTCTTTTCCCTTCAGTGCCTCTAAATGTCAAAAACTATTATTTGGATCATATTTTGCCTTTTTCCCATTGTTTATATTCCAATAGCTATATTCACACCCTGGTACAATATAAAACAATGTTTGCCACACGGTGTCTTTAAAAGTTTTAACTTAAAAAAGGTAAAATGAATGCCTAGTTTAACTTGCAAGACTTACAATTGCCATTGGGAACATATTTAATCATTTTCTCTCCATTGTACCACATTTAACCCATTGTATTATAATTAACCACTTTTGCACCACTGTACAACATTTAATAGTTTGTGCCCCAACTGTGTCACTAAAAGTGTGCATTTAGAGAACATCATAGTTTATATTCTAAGAGCCATATTCGCATTCTTAGGCCGTATTTTACCCTTTATGTCCCATATCTGTGACACGTTTAACTTTTTTCGGTTAACATAGAACCTTCGCACTCTGGCCATGAATCATAGTACTTCTTAACTTAATTCAATATTTAATTATTCCACTGTTCTTCTACAGTACATATTTGGAACATATAAAACATTTTTTTCCCCACTTACCACATTTCATCATTTTGCCACCCTTTACCATTTTTAACCCTTTTTGCTTCACTGTACATTTTTTAACGCTTTTTGCTACAATCAGCCCTATTAAACTTTAACTAAAAGCATAACATTTGAAAAAAGGACTTCTTAACTCATTTATATTCCATGTTTTTGCCCAATGTACCATATTTAACCATTTTGACCCACTGTACAATAGTCAATAATTTTTTTACATTGTACCATATTTAATCATTTTTGTTCCACTGTACCATAGTTAACACATATTTGCCTCACTGTTTCCGAGGTAACGCTTTTTGGCCCACTGTAGCATATTTAACCCATTTTGTCCCACTTTACCATTATTACCTAATTTTCCCCGCTGTACTATGGTTAACCCTTTTTTGTCCCATTGTGCAATATTAAACCCTTGGCCTCACTGTAACATATTTAACACTTTTTGCCCCACTGTTTCATATTTAATCCTATTTGCTACACTGTATCATATTTAACACCTTTTTGACCCATTATACCATAGTTAACCATTTTTGTCAAACTGTTCCAATTTAATCCAGTTTTCCGCCACTGTATCATAGTTAATACATTTTTGCCCCACTGTACCATATTTAATCCATTTTGTTCAACTGTGCCATATTTTACCCTTTTTGTCTCACTGTACCATATTTAACACTTTTGTCTCAATGTACCGTATTTAAAATTTGTCCCCACTCTACCATACTTAACCCTTAACGCCCACTGTACCATACTTAATCACATTTTATCCACTGTACCATTTTTGTCCACTATACAATATTAACCCGTTCTGCCCCACTGTGCCTCTTAAAGTTAGAATTTATAAAAATCAACTCCGATCTCTAGTTTATGCTACAAAAGCTACCCTAGAACCATGGGTCCATATCTAACATTTTTAAACCACTGTACCCTATTTTACACTTTTTGCCCCACTGTGTCCCGAAAAGTACGATTACAAAAAAGCTGACTACCCCGATCCGTTGTCCTAAGGACATCCCACGCTTCAATTTTCACCATTCTAATTCTAGACGTTAAAGCTGGCGGTGGTACCACATTTATCCCTTTCTGTCCTACTGTGCCCCTAAAATTTTCAAAAAAATCCCTCCTTATTCTAGTTTACGCCCCAAGAGCTACTCTAACAGAAATTTCACGAAGTCATTAAACAATGTGAAAGTAGATTTTTTCAAAAAAAAAATCCTGGGACAAAAAAAAACATAAAAAATAGAAAAAAATCGAAAAATATATTTTATTTTATTTTTTAAATGTTTGCATCCTAGCGAAGAAAATAATGCCTATTTGAAAAACATCTATGGATAGATGTAGAAATTATAACCCTTTTGGTAGAGGTAAGAGAATTTCAAAAAATCTTTTTTTTTTTTAATTTCTGTTTAAATAGCGATTTTATTTATTACTTTTATTTGTATTATGTACATTTGAGTTTAGTTACATGAACAAGTTTCATTAGAAGTAATTGCGAGTTCTTTGTTGACGTTCGAGATTTCGGAATCGGTTTCTCTAATGAGGAACCAAATATAATTTCCCATCATTCTTGCATCCCAGTGCCCTTGGTAACGCCGCTTGATGGACTTCAATTATTCGTGAAACCTTTCGCCATGTTCGTCACTTACGTCGCCAAGATTCTCGGGGAAAACGTTTAAATGAGAATGCAAGAAATGTATTTTGAGGGACATATTTACACCTGTTGGAATACATAAAGCGAAAAATAAGTTGGAAGAATACATACATACATATGTGTTATATACATAAATATAATAACATAAATATCGGCTATCGCAGAGGCATAACATACCAACTACTTTTAAATCGCAACAAATTTTCCTGCCATGTTCATATTTTATGTATTTTATCAATTTAGCCATTGTTTCGTATGATTCCTTAGTGTTGACAATGGAAATCGACGGTTTCTGATTTCAAGTAACCGCCATTCCTTTGAATTGTATGTTTGATTAAGTTCCTCGAACAATCCGGAAATGTCCTTGCAAAAGCATCTGTTATCCACAGTTGTATAAAATTGTTTGTAAGGCGTATCACGGACTCTATAATATGATATGTTAACATCTGGGGCCAAAATATTGTACTGTTTCACCTGAGATGCAAATAGTTCTGCCTTATCGTTGGTCAGTTCCAAATCTCTCACTAGATCAATGAGTTGAAACTGAGTTAAAAGCGATGACTTCTGACTCAAACTTGAATCGCTCAGAGTTGAGTACTCAGTTGAACTTGATGATGTTTCCGTTATTAAGCTGTTAGCTATACTTGGCAGTCCGTATCGTGAATGAATGGTTGTCTTCAAATCATTGGCATTCCAAATTGCACGTGAAGTCTAAAATTAAAACGCTTTATTCCACAAAACATTGTAATACATTAATTTTAAAGTACTTACCGCATTCTTCCACTAGTCCATCGAATAAGATTTACATGGCACGAATTACACAAAATACTAGGTGTCCACGGTTCGTTCATATTTTTAACTCGTATACCAAAATAGTACACATATATTTCTTCTATTATTTTAACTAAACGCACGTCGATTTTTTAATTACATATTTTTTTGCAGATGTAGCAGAAATTGTCGGGATCATTTACACATTGAAAAGTTCTTTGCCTTTTACTCATACTTCGAAATATAACTTTGTAATATTTCTCAGAAAATCGACTAATCTCTTTAAGGCGCTGAATTACACTAATTTATTAATAAGAAATTTCATTCATAAATTCCGGGTTTAAGGTTCATAAGTTGCAGTACCTGTAGCTGACATATAGTTTGCTTCGAACATAGAAACCAAATATTTTCAAGACTGCCGCGTACTACTTTGTATTGCGTACATATAACTTTACTACCTGTATATACGACTGGGATGTCCATGCCCCTAAAAGGCGTAACTGAATGGAAACCTCATAAATAAAAAACCACAAATATTGTTGTATGACCCTCTACCTGAGCGGATCTTATCCAATATAGCTCTCACATTGCAAATAATGTTTTATGGAGAGTTACGAACGGCCATAAAACCCCGTCCTCTCTATAATTTTATAATGTCTGACATCAATCCTCATAAAATAAAATTGTCTCTTATATGACTCTCTCACATATGGCGAATTCAATATAAGCAAAAACATAATTTAAAAACGGAAAAATATGAAACAAGATATTTTTTTTAATTTCCCTAACATTTACAAAATGGTTCATAGATTTCAATAGATTCAAATGGACAGTGTTTTCTTCGTTAGCGTGCTGGCTTTTTAAAAATGTGATAAAATATTTTTTTCGTTTTTTCTTTCTATTTTTTATGGTTTTTTTGTACCCGGAAAAAGCGTGTTTTTTAATCTTTTTTTTCTCATATTTTTGACGACTGTTACACGGCTCAATCAGGCTTATACTTGAAATTTGTGGTCCAAATACTGAATGCACTTTCCATGAAAGCTGGAATTAAAAAAAAAAATTAAAAATTTCGTGTTTGTGACACCTATGTAATTGCACCAGAAACTGTTATCCGCATCCCTTGGACAAAAATTTTGTTGCATAGTGTTATCTATCAATTCAATTTTGAAAAAAATGGTTCGTCAAATTGTGCAATTTCGATAAATATTTGTTTTAGAAATTAACTTCCAAAAAATTATTAATTTCGATGGAATTTTTCACAAAAATTAATACAGCTTTATGTCTGTTCCATTACTTACTACTTTTTACCATTTTTACAACAACAATATAGAAAAAGGGTAAAAATTGTTGAAATAGTAAAATGTAGTATGTAAAGGAACAGACATTTTAAGAAAACATTCATAAAATAAAATTGTAGGTTTCTCAAACTTTTCTATAAAATTTCATTTTGACGAAATTTTTTATCAGAATGCAATTTCGATAAAATTTAGAAAAATTAAATGTCGACGGAATTTCCTATTAAAATACAACTTCGACATAATTATCCCCTCAGCTTAGAGAGGAGGGTATATATCAATTGCTACGAGCCAAAAGTGTTAGGAGTGACCTAAGACTCTAAGTATGTTCGGCGGAAATCCGTTTTGGGTCATTTTAAGTCATTTGAGCAAAGTCCGTCCGTCCGTCTGTCTGTCTGCTGGCTGTTGCGCACGATAACTCTCGAAAGGATTATACGATTGACTTCAAAATTGGTATGTGGTAAAATTTTCTCTCTCTCCGGTTATGTTCGAAGAAGGGCCATATTCGTCCACTCCTTCTAGTACCTCCCCCAACAAAGGGTTAATATTTAGTAAAATGTTGATTCTTTAATAACTTCTATACTACTAACTTGAATCTTCTGAAATTCCACACATAGTATTAGTTTATTAGTCCCTAACAACCCAAGAAAAATGGGCGAAGTTGCCACCCCCCTTTTGGTACCTCCCACACTAATGGACCATTTTGCACCAAAATTAACTGTCTATAACTTTAATATCAGTTCATACAAATACTTGAAATTTTGTACAGTGTAATGATTTTATAGCACCTAGAGTCTAGTGAAAAGTGGGTGTCATTGGCACTTCCCTTTTCGTACCTCCCAAACAAATGAACTTTAATACCAGTGCATACAAATACTTGAAATGTTGTACAGTGTAATGGTTTTATAGTACCTAGAGTGCCGGAAAATGTGGGCGTTATTGGCACGCCACTTTTGGTACCTCCCACACAAATGGACCATTAGTACCAAGAGCTAACAGCTTGTAACTTTAATACCAGCACATACTTTGATGTTTTTAAATGCAATTTAAATTGATAATAATTTAATTAAAACTTAAAATAAATAAATTTACGGATATTTTTGGGGATCAAGGTGAGGGGATTCTTAAGTTGGTTTACCCGACTGAACTGTCTTACTTGTTTTTTTTTATTAAAACATACAAAACATACAATTTTGACGAAATTTTCAATAATATTGTTAGTTTGACGAAAATTAAAACTTACACATTTCTATACGAAAATGTGTTATCCGACGATTTCTTTACACATTATCCAATACATTTTCACACCTGAATACATTTTATCCTAAACAGTTTCTATGCCAAAATGTGTTATCCGAAACAATTTATTATTCGGTACGATTTCTGTTTTATTCGACACACCGTATAGAAAATGTGTTGTCAGTGGCTAAATGAATCAATATTTATTAAGCATTTTCAATTGAAAACCCCAACCGACAATAGCCTGAAGGGCAACTGTTTATTGTGGTATTGGTATTCAACAATATGTGAAACGAAAACAATGGCACATAACGGCTAATGTGTCATATGTCAGTGTTGCCATACACAAATAACAGAACTTTCATTGCAGCACTACACTGGTACCTAATTTAAAATCGTGCGATGACTGACTGCGTGTCAAAATCATGTGCTGTATTTGAAATAAACGAAATTAATGAAATGATTTAAAAATCAATTAAAGACAAATTAATTTCGGCCATGCCTAATCTTACGCTCCACCATGGATCGCACGTAAATGGTTTCGGTACAAATATCTAATTATAACAAGTAAAAGCATTAAGTTCGGCCCTGCCGAATCTTATATACCCTCCACCATGGATTGCATTCAATTTTATTACTAGAACAATTTTTGGATATGGAGCAAATCATGAAACGATCCTTTTTGTTTAAGAAAATTATTAAATAAAAAGAACGCTGCAATTTTTAGGCCGCAAATTCATTAGCCAAACTCTTCACATGAAAAATGAGGTGTTTGTGGCTTGAAATTGCTTTTTTGAGAGCTACATCTATACGGGGACTACAACAAAATATAATTTTATTTGCATAAATTTTATTGAAATAAATAAATTCGAGCCAAAATTTAATACAAACTGCAAAGTTTCAGCTAAATTTCTTAGAAAATGTCTATGGCTTAAGTAAGCCTCTTTGGAAGCGACATCTATAGGTGAACTATAACAAGTAAAAGCGTTAAGTTCGGTCATGCCGAATCTAATATACCCTCCACCATGGATAGCATGTGACCACACAAAATAACTCAAACCTTATGAAAATAACACCGAAAAAAAAACAAAATATATAGTATATGAGAACAGTAGGAATCACAACAAGATAGATGCTATATATGGGTGCTATATCTAAATATGGACCGATATCGCCCATTTTCAATCCCAAGTTACCTGCAGATATAAGTAGTATCTATACCAAATTTCAGCCACCTAGCTCAAGTATTATAGATTGTAGCGTTTAAGAATATACATATATACTTTATGGGGTCTCAGATCAATATTTAGGGTGGAACAATAAAAAAATAGTAGTAGCAACAAAAATTATATTGCATACACCGTGTGCCGGTTGTATTTATATATAAATAGTTGAAACAACAATAATAACGTGGATACGATCAAATAAAAATGCTTGCAACTAAATCGATGGTTATATCAATCGAATTAATTTTTTTTTTCATTGACACTCGGTTAGTTGTGGTAACTACTTTTAAACTTTAGTACGATCGATATTTGGTTGTGACAACGAATGTTTTATTAGTTTGGTTATCCCAATTATTTCCCAAATTTAGAATAATTAAATGTTTTTTTGGGAATTACAACCGAAAGATTGGTTGCTGTTATTTTGCTAATATATGACAAACAAAAGATAAAATTATTCGACATAAATAAATTTTCAACATTTTGTTCAAGAACGGTATACATATGTAGTCAAATATAATCTCGTGTGGATAATAATGTGTGTAAAGCACGGTACTATGTTCCGGTTTCACGCTGAAATCCCATACAAAAATCAAAGTTGTGAAAAAATGAGTGCAATTTTTTCATTTGTGGTAATAGGCATGTTTTCGTTACAAGCTAGCAATTTTAGTTTAGCACTTTGCAACGAAAACAACTGACTTCCACTAACTGACACATAAGCAATAAGTGGCGGATTTTCACTATCTGGTAGCAATGGTGTCATGAGTTGCGAAGAAAGAACAGCGCGAAACAGACAAAAAATTCGTGAAAAGTATTTATAAAACATATATTTACTATTCTATGTTCAATTGTTTACACTCTTTTTGCAAATATTAAAATAATTTCCCATTTTTGTTCTTCTTCTTCCCGTTAATTCACAATAATTGATAAAATCTCTCCAAAAATGGGATGCCATATTGCTAAATATAGGGTGCCCAATCTGGCAACATCATACTCGAGTAAGACAGGAACACAAGCACCAAACTTCATCGGGAACTAATAGTGCTTAGCTCCCCATACAAATTAAGCACTTAAGGTGGGTACTATGTTTTTTCAGCTTGAAAAAATTCCACAAAATGTTATTTCAAGTTGAAAAATGGAACGCTTTTTTACTAAGGTCGCATAACATTTTTGAAGTGTGTGTGTGTGTCGAAATGTCACTTTTATATGAATGTGTGTGTGTAAGCATGTGCATTTTTTTTCCTTTTTGCTTTTCTTGAAAACAAACACGAGTTTGAATTATAAACAATCAACAAATAATTAAATGAAATAATGCCGACTTAGAAAATATTTCATTTAAATTGCAGAAAGGAAATATTTTTGAAGATAATTGTGCTAATGTTATACATATGATGGGGATGCTTGTGAGGCATCAGAAGCCAGCGTAATACAATGTTGCTAATAACAAAATAATTTCCTACTGTTGTACGAATATAAATAAATTAAATGATGTTTTGATGAACCGAAAAAGATGTTTTATTTTAAGGATTTTATTTATTTCTAAGGATTTCCATTATATTTGTTGACTTATACAAATTATACTTCCATCCATAAACGGAATTTCTTCTTCCAACTACTATGGTTGGCAAGAACTCACTATGTTCTTTATAACCATTTAAAAACATGATCACAGGCACTACCCAATTCCATTGTCTTACTGGTTCGGCAGCGATAGACGTCCACAATATTTTTCCAGGCTTTTCGTCACGATTCTTCTAAACATACAAACGTAAATGTACATAATTACAAGACAAATTTCACATTATTACATATAGTTACATGTCCGTCCAGTGTTTTGCACATTTTTTGCTTTGCTATCCAATCGGAATGTCGCTCTTCTCGTTTATTCCATATACACATAATTATTATCCGTTCCAAAGCTTTTCATTAGTCTTCA
Source organism: Eudasyphora cyanicolor (assembly GCA_963930755.1). Lineage (NCBI taxonomy): Eukaryota > Metazoa > Arthropoda > Insecta > Diptera > Muscidae > Eudasyphora > Eudasyphora cyanicolor. The sequence continues at coordinate 162,384,919 of OZ005735.1, forward strand.
TTGTTTCAAATAATTTAATTTAGTATTCTTTATTAGGAAATTTTATTGATAATATTTACAACAGTTGAATTTCTCGCGGACAAATATAAATAAATAGGAGTACAATGCTGGCGGCTTCAATTTGTTGCGGCGTTCAATTAATTTGCAGCGGCGCAAAATGTCAATTTCTCACGTTGAAATAAACACAGTACCACAAATGAAAAAACTTCACTCAGTTTTTCACAACTTTGGTTTTTGTATGGGATTTCACCGTGAAACGGGAACATAGTACCGTGCTTTATGGTGTAACGAAAACACGCCTAATATGTTTTTTCAACGTGAGAAATTGACATTTTGCGCCGCTACAATTTAATTGAACGCCGCAACAAATTGAATGCCGCCAGCATTGCACTACTATTTATATTCATGTTTGTCCGCGAGAAATTCAATTGTTGTCAATCCTAGCGATAAATTTTCCTAATAAAGAATACAAAATTAAATTATCTGAAAGAAAACTAATGCAAAGCTTTGGAACAGAAAATAATTATGTATATTGAATAAACGAGAAGAGCGACATTAAGATTGGATAGCAAAGCAAAAAAGTGCAAAACACTGGAAGCGCATGTAACTATATGTAATAATGTGGAATTTGTCTTATAATTACTTATGTACATTTACGTTTGTATGTTTAGAACAATCGTGACGAAAAGCCTGGAAAAACTTTGTGAACGGCAAACGCTACCGAAGCAGTAGGACAATGTTATTGGACAGTGCCTGTGATCTCGTTTTTAAATGGTTATAAAGAACATAGTGAGTTCTTGCCAGCCATAGGAGTTGGAAGAAGAAAATCCGTTTATGGATGGAAGTATAATCTATATATGTCCACAAAAATAATGTAAATCCTTAAATTAATAATAAAACATATTTTTCGGTTCATCAAATCATCATTTTATTTATTTATATTCGTACAACAGTAGGAAATTATTTTGTTATTTGTAACATTGTATTACCCTGGCTTCTGATACCTCACAAGCATCGCCATCGTATCAAAACAAAATAAATAATTTATTTAGTTATAACATCAGCACAATGATCTTCAACCATATTTCCATTCTGCAATTTAAATTAACTATTTTCTAAGTCGGCATTATTCCATTTAATTGCTTATTGATTCTAATTTAAACTCGTGTTTGTTTTCAAGAAAAGGAAAAAAATCACATGCTTATACACACACACATACATATAAAAGTGACATTTCGACACACACACTTTAAAAATGCATTGCGACCTTAGTAAAAAAGCGTTCCATTTTTCAACTTGAAATAACATTTTGTGGAATTTTTTCAAGCTGAAAAAACATAGTACCACCTTTAGAGAGGAGGGTATATATAATTTGCTATGAACCAAAAGTGTAACACATCAAAGTAGTGACCTATGACCCTAAGTATGTTCGGCGGATATCCCTTTTGGGTCATTTTAAATCGAATGAGCAATGTCCGTCCGTCTGTCTGCTGGCAGGTGCGCACGATAACTCTTGAAAGGAGTAACCGACTGACTTCAAATTTGGTTTGTGGTAATATTTTCTTCTATCTCCGGCTATGTTCGAAAATGGACCATATTGGTCCACTCCTTCTAGTACCTCTCCCACAAAGGGTTAACATTTAGTGAAATATTGATTACTTAATAACTTCTATACTACTTATTTGAATCCTCTGAAATTCTACACATAGTATTAGTTTATTAGTCACTATTACCTCGAGAAAAATGGGCGAAGTTGCCTTGCCCCTTTTGGTGCCTCCCACACAAATGGAGAATTGTGAACCAACAGTTAAAAGCTTATAAATGTATCACCAGGTCATACAAAGACTTGAAATTTTGTTTATTTTGGTTTAATAGTACATAAAATACAGTGAAAAATGGGCATTATTACCATGCTTTTTTTGGTACCTCACACACAAATGGACCATATTACACCAAAAGCTAACAGCTTATAACTTTAATACCAGTGTATATAAATACTTGAAATTTTGTACAGTGTAATACTTTTATAGTACCTAGAGTCCTGAGATAAATGGGCGTTATTGCCACGCCCCTTTAGTACCCCCCACACATGTGGACCATTTGTCACCAAAATTTAACAGCTTATAACTTTAATACCAGTACATACTTTAAAGTTAAAGAACGCTTTAACACTGCTAAAGCGTTCCTCAAACCTTCTTTAACTTTTTATGAATAAGGCCCATTAAATGCAATTTAATTTGATAATAGTTTAATTAAACAAAAAATAAATTTACTAACAATTTTTTGGGACTCAAGGTGAAGGGAATTCATAAGTCGGTTTAACCGACTGAACCTTCTTACTTGTTATACCCTCCACCATACACACAGAATACAGTTTGGTTGCCTCAACCGAATTATTTGACAACCGAATTTTGGTAGTTCTGTCTACTATCATGCGATTCCATCAGGACAACCAACATTTTGGTTGTGGTATACTTCTGCTTCCATTGTGATAACAATCATATTTGGTTGCGCCAACTACCAAAATGGTGGCTAAAATTATCTGTTGTACTTTGCCACAACCAACTGTTTTTAAAAATTGGTTGTTCTGACAATTTGTCAGTCATATACTACCGACAATTAATTAAAAACAGTTTTCATGAATTTTTATTTTATTTATTGAACAAAAAACCAAACAATTCATAACAAAATTAAAAATCCCATATTAAAAATTCATCACTTTTACGAGATGTGGAAATATTTGACACAAATTTTAGTACACGAGAATACAAAACTTCTATGCATATCGCTTAACCATGTCCTTTCAATTTCATGATTGTTGCTTTTATTTTTTATTTATGTAAAACATTTGGCACAACATATTTGCATTAAGGTGGGTACTATGTTTTTTCAGCTTGAAAAAATTCCACAAATGTTATTTCAAGTTGAAAAATGGAACGCTTTTTTACTAAGGTCGCAATGCATTTTTGAAGTGTGTGTGTCGAAATGTCACTTTTATATGTATGTGTGTGTGTATAAGCATGTGAATTTTTTCCTTTTCTTGAAAACAAACACGAGTTTAAATTAGAATCAATAAGCAATTAAATGGAATAATGCCGACTTAGAAAATAGTTAATTTAAATTGCAGAATGGAAATATGGTTGAAGATCATTGTGCTAATGTTATAACTAAATAAATTATTTATTTTGTTTTGATACGATGGCGATGCTTGTGAGGTATCAGAAGCCAGGGTAATACAATGTTACAAATAACAAAATAATTTCCTACTGTTGAACGAATATAAATAAATAAAATGATGATTTGATGAACCGAAAAATATGTTTTATTATTATTTTAAAGGATTTACATTATTTTTGTGGACATATATAGATTATACTTCCATCCATAAGCGGATTTTCTTCTTCCAACTCCTATGGCTGCCAAGAACTCACTATGTTCTTTATAACCATTTAAAAACGAGATCACAGGCACTGTCCAATAACATTGTCCTACTGCTTCGGTAGCGTTTGCCGTTCACAAAGTTTTTCCAGGCTTTTCGTCACGATTGTTCTAAACATACAAACGTAAATGTACATAAGTAATTATAAGACAAATTCCACATTATTACATATAGTTACATGCCCTTCCAGTGTTTTGCACTTTTTTGCTTTGCTATCCAATCGGAATGTCGCTCTTCTCGTTTATTCAATATACATAATTATTTTCTGTTCCAAAGCGTTGCATTAGTTTTCTTTCAGATAATCTAATTTTGTATTCTTTATTAGGAAAATGTATCGCTAGGATTGACAATAATTGAATTTCTCGCGGACAAACATGAATATAAATAAATAGTAGTGCAATGCTGGCGGCATTCAATTTGTTGCGGCGTTCAATTAAATTGTAGCGGCGCAAAATGTCAATTTCTCACGTTGAAAAAACATATTACCACAAATGAAAAAATTTCACTCATTTTTTCACAGCTTTGATTTTTGTATGGGATTTCAGCGTGAAACCGGAACATAGTACCGTGCTTAAGGTGATAAAAGGGATAAAAACACGCACGTACACCCGCGGGCTATTCGCTCGATGCCGAAAAAATCTATTTTGTGGGGCAGCGTCCACACCTTCGATTAAATACAGGGCTGAAATGTTTCATTTTTGCACCGCACAAGTGCGGTATTATTTACAAAGGAAAACGAAACCCTTTCACAGTGAAGCATTTTTGTTACAAACGAAAACAAAAAGGCATTTTAGGAGCGAAAGGCAGAAAAATGTTGCATTATTTGGCACAAAAGAAAACACCATTAAGGGCCAACTATAATATGCATAAGCTAGCTTAAGCAACTGTGCGAATGCATGAAATCGGATGTGCCAAACTATAATTTACGTAAGTAAACTTTTCGTTAAGTTCTCTCAGTTCCCATTTGCTTAAGCAGGGTGCGAAACTTAACGCACATTCCGTACGGAATTGCTTATGCATATTATAGTCGGGCCTTTAAATTTGTATACCCTCCACCATAGGATGGGGGGTATATTCATTTTGTCACTCCGTTTGTAACACCTCTAAATATTGATCTGAGGCCCCATAAAGTATATATATTCTTAATCGTCGTAAAATTCTAAGACGATTTAGCCATGTCCGTCCGTCCGTCTGTGGTAATCACGCTACAGTCCGCAATAATAGAGCTAGGTTGATCAAATTTGGTACAAATACTTCTTATAGTTGCAGGTTGTTTGGGATTGCAAATGGGCCATATCGGTTCATATTTAGATATAGCATCTAACTTGTTGTGATTCCTACTGTTCTCATCTACTATATTTTTTGTGTTTTCGGTGTTATTTTCTTTAGGTTTGAGTTATTTTGTGAGGTCACATGCTATCCATGGTGGAGGGTATATAAGATTCGGCATGGCCGAGCTTAACGCTTTTACTTGTTTTCTTTGATGCTACTTAAAAGGTAAGGTATATGTCAATGGCCCACAATCGATTCTAGACCGCAATGTTGGTATGTCAGATTCACACGAGACAACTTTTTCCAAGCTAGTGTCAAAGTTTGTTGGAGAGAGAGGCAGAGAGATCTTTCCGCCTGCCTCTCTCTCCAACAAACTTTAACACTTGCTTGAATATCATATAAAATCATTTAATGGAACAAATCTACTTTACCGAAAGAGCTTAAATTTTTTATGCAGTGAGGATATATTTTGGAGAAAAAGAAATCAAATACAAAATTGGAGGCTGGCCATACTTCCCGAGATAAGGGCCTCCAAAAATAAGAAATCATGAAGATTTGTTGAACAACCTATACAAAATCGTGAAGATTTATTGTACAACATGAAAGTAATATAAGTCGAGATTCACACGAAACAATTTCCTCCAAGCAAGTGTCAAAGTTTGTAGGAGAGAGAGGCGAATGAAAAGATATCTGCCCCTCTCTCCTACATACTATGACACTTGCTTGGAAAAAATTGCCTCGTGTGTAGCGCGACTAAGGTGGGTACTATGTTTTTAGCTTGAAAATATCCATAAAACGTTGTTTCTAAGTCCTGCTTCACATGGGGCAATTTTTTCCAAGCAAGTGTCAAAGCTTGTAGTAGATAGAGGCAGACGAAAAGCTCTCTGCCTCTCTCTTCACAAACTTTTACACTTGCTTGAACAAAATAGCCTCGTGTGAAGCAGGACAAAGTAAAAAAACGGATCACTTTTTAATAAAGTTTGATATGCATGTGTATGTTTATAACGTCATCTGAAATCCAAAATAACATAATAGGCGTGTTTTCGTTACACCATAAGTGCTTAATTTGTATGGGGAGCTAAGCACTATTAGTTCCCGATGAAGTTTGGTGCTTGTGTTCATGTCTTAATCGAGTATGATGTTGCCAGATTGGGCACCCTATATTTACCAATATGGCATCCCATTTTTGGAGAGATTGTTACCAATTATTGTGAATTAACGGGAAAAAGAAGAACAAAAATGGGAAAAAAATTTTAAGGGTATCTCTTAAATACCAGTGAATGCGTCCGGCGTCTGTCAAACTCAAATTGCATCCTATTGTTTTCTGTGCATACAACAACACTTTGACAGACGCCGGACGCAATTCACCGGTATTTAAGAGATGCCCTAATATTTGCAAAAAGAGTGTAAACAATTTAACAAAGAATAGTAAATATATGTTTTATAAATACTATTCACGAATTTTTTATCTGTTTCGCACTGTTCTTTCTTCGCAACTTATAACGCCATTGCTACCGGATAGTGAAAATCCGCCACTTATTGCTTATGTGCCAGTTAGTGGAAGTCAGTTGTTTTCGTTGCAAAGTGCTAAACTAAAATTGCTAGCTTGTAACGAAAACATGCCTAACATCAAATGAATCAAAAGGTTTTTTAGTTTGTTAGACTAAACTACACATTTCTACAAAATTTTAGAGTTAAATATCTAACATTGACCATTTTATGAGTGAAATTTGAAATGACGTAACAGCAAACAAGGTTATTAAAAAAGCGCAAAGATTCATAAAATTTTATTTTTGTATTCAGAATGTCCCACACAACTAATTGCACTATATTTGTTATTTGATTTCGCCTTAATAGTCGGAAAATCCATAAATCCAGCGAAAAACTTAAAATTAGTTTACTTTGTTTTTTGCTTCTCCTGAAAAAGCATGAACATGTGGGTTACGGTATTTTGGATTTCAGGTGACGATATATGTACATTTGTCATTTTTTCTTTTTGCTAATATTCTTGAAAACAAACAAGTTTAAATTGAAAATAGACATAAAATTAATAATTACGCGAACGCGTAAGAAAATTTCGTGAAAAAAAAAACAAAAAACGTTTAACTTTTTAAAATGTAACGACCGTTACTTTATAAAAAGAATTTTTGGTTACTAATTTTCTTTGGTTTAAAAATAAACCCATTCCTTTAAACAAACCATTTCGAAGAATTTAATCAGATTTTTTACTTGACATATCCTGTGCAAAATTTTACAAAACATGATGTTTGTTTCCGAAATTTGAAATCAGCACATTTATAAAGTAACGACCGTTACTTTTTAAATGATCAACAAAATTATTTAAAATAAATTTTTTATGAATTCTTTCGGTTGCTAAGCAATCCTCGTGGCATATTTGATTAGGTTGGATTTTTATTTCAAAAATCGGTAACGACCGTTACTGTGGAAACACCCAAATACTACTGAATACAATAAAAAACAAATGACAGATCATGACATATTACAAATGGCCGAAACGTCACTTCAAAATCATATCATCACTATTGGAAAACCCGTTATATATTTTTGACAGATCGAACGATTCGGTCACATAATGTAAATGCCCGCTAAGGTATTAATATAATATTATCAAAAACAATATTATTTATGAAGACATTCCTTCCCGTAGCGAGTATGTGTCAGTTACGAACGAATAGGATTTTGATTCCAACGAGTAAGGTTTTTCCGGGATTTTCAGACCGTTTTTCCCGAATTTTTTGTAATTGTCACAATTAAAAAATAATATTAATCGATAAGTGCAAAAAAATTTTAAAATATGTTCGGGGAAAATGTTTTTTCGCGTGTGACAATTCATTCCTATTCATTCGTAACTGACGTATTTTGACATTTCGACCTGAAGGAATATATTCGTAGTAAATTATTTTTGAATATTATAACCCAAACAGAAAGCTCAATTAACGCTAACAAGTAGTTATAGACGTCAAACTGAAGCAATAGCTATCCCAACCGGAGGCACGCCTTCCTGGGGCGGCGTAGATAGCTTTTAGGGGAGGCGTGAGGATAGGAAGATTTTCGAAAAGGTACAAACAATTTAATTTTTATGCATGCAAACTTAATACGAATGAAAGTGTATAACTTCTGTCAAATCCTAATTTAAAAGTTTCTTTTCCGTACTTAAATGATATGTCGTATTCGAAAAACTTTCCTAATATACATTTTCAAAATATAATTGTAGAACACCTCGATGCGTTATCTAATGAATTTAATAAGTATTTCTTAGATATAACGATGGATTCTTGGCATAGTAAATTATTCCGCAATCCATTTATGATACTACCAGATTTTATTCTGGAAGAAACAGCTGAATTAAAATGCAACTCATGTGCCACACAGGACTATAAATCGGGAGCTCGAACAATTTTGGTTAAAATATCAAAACAGATATCCAGTATATGCTGAATAACTTAATTCCACAGCAGCATATGAAATTAAGAATTTTATTTTACCTTATCTTTAATTCATGTGATATCAGTGAATTGAATTAATATAGTTCACATAATTTATTTTATCATTAATAACATAAAATGTGACATTGTAATATTACAAATATATCGTCATCAGAAACGACCAAAAAATCCAAAATTTAATTATTGAAGGTAGTTCATTGCTTCATAGTACAGATCCTGACCACTTTTTAGCGCCCTGCTATAAAAATGTCTAATTTATTAACGAAATTAAAGGGCATAACGGCAAGGGTATGATACAAGTATCCGAGGCCCCTCGATCTGAATATATTTGAATAGAGCACCTTAAAATAAGAAGAAAAAATAATGTGAATTTTTCGATAACTCGCTTAAGCTTTGCTCCTTTACCTACTACATGTTACTAGTTTTGCCATTTTTACTAGTTTTACTCCAAAAAGCGTTCCTTTACTCAAAAAAATAGTATACAAATTTAAGAGAGAACTTTCAAAATGTCTTTCTCTTTTACTACTTTTTTACTAGTTTTTACTCGACAAATTTTTCCGAGTAAAAGTAGTAGCTTTCACAATACATTGAAAGTAATATTTCAGAAAATTCAAATAGAAGAAAGTGAATTTTGAATTATTTCTCTTTTGTTAGTTTTACTATTAAAAAGGTAAAGGAACAATTCTTTAGTTATCGAGTTATCGGAAGGTAAAGTTTGATAAAAATCGAAGGAATATTGTATTTTTTGTAAAATGAGCTCAATATGTGAAAAAAATGAGAAAAAATAAAATAAAATTTTTCGATAACTACATTTTTTACCGAAAATAAAAATCTATAAGTCCCCATTTAGTCCGGATTTACACTAAGCAAGTTTTTTCAGCAGCTTATCATCAAATTCTATTTGGAACTTGCACGAATAACTCAAAACGTTCAGGGAGAGTTTTTTCCTCCCTCTTGCCGACTGCCCCTCTCTCTAACAAAACGCCGATAATCTGCTGAACATTCAGCCAGTGTAAATCCGGACTTACATGGTACTTTTTTTAAGTAACTTATCGACTTATTCTCTTTTGAAAAAGTATTTACTTTCACACACGTACTTTTTTCAATACATATACTTATTTTCATTTGTTTTGTTTCGGCTTTTCCTGGGTGAATTGTTGTTGTTTCCAAGTGCGAACGAAAAACACAAAACGATGAGTACGACAAGTACGAGTACGGCATACTTTTTCCCCCCGTTTCCGACTGCCCCTTTCGCTCACAAAACACCGATAAGTATACTTAATACTTAAAAAACAAGTACAAGAGTTAAGTTCGGCCACGCCGAATCTTATATACCCTCCACCATGGATAGCATGTGACCTCACAAAATAACTCAAACCTAAAGAAAATAACACCGATAAACACAAAAAAATATAGTAGATGAGAACAGTAGGAATCACAAGTTAGATGCTATATATGGGTCCGATATGGCCCATTTGCAATCCCAAACAACCTGCAACTATAAGAAGTATTTGTACCATTATTTCGGCTTGATAGACACTGCAGGTATCTGGTAGTCTGTGAGCTATATCCATACTAAGCTCTGCACAGTGTACTCCGAAGCCAACCTTTTCATCAAGCTTCGAACCATCCGTATAAAAGTGGAGATGGTTTATATTACCTGGTATTCTTCCAACCCATTCATCTCTGGCGGGAATCATAGTTATGTAATTTCTATCGAAGGTGTACACAGTTGGTATATAGTCCACTCGGTCGGTTACCATAGCACTACACTTTGATATCCTCATGTGACCGTAGTTCTTCTACCTCCACATTGAGGTAAAACGACGATAATCTGCTGAACATTCATTCAGTGTACATCGGCACTAACATTCTTGAAAACAAACAAAAGATAAAATTCGAATCAATAAACAATTAATTGGAATAATGCCGACTTAGAAAATAGTTAATTTAAATGTCAGAAAGGAAATATTGTTTGAGACCATTGTGCTAATGTTATGCACATATATATATATATATGCAAAGTCCAGATTCACACTCGGCAATTTTTCCCAAGCAAGTGTCAAAGTTTGTTGGAGAGGGAGGCAGGCGGAAAGAGCTCTCTGCCTCTCTCTCCTACAAACCTTGACACTTGCTTGGGAAAAATTGGCGAGTGTGAATCTCGACAAAATATAGAACACTAAATCTAAGTCCTGCTTCACACTCGGCAATTTTTTTCCAAGCAAGTGTCAAAGTTTTTGGAGAGGGATGCAGGCGGAAAGAGTTCTCTGCCTCTCTCTACTACACTTTGACACTTGCATGGAACAAATTGCCGAGTGCGAAGCAGGACTAAGTACACACGATTGCCAGTACAATATTAGGCGTGTTTTCGTTACACCATAAGTGCTTAATTTGTATGGGGAGCTAAGCACTTTTAAGCACTATTAGTTCCCGATGAAGTTTGGTGCTTGTGTTCCTGTCTTAATCGAGTATGATGTTGCCAGATTGGGCAACCTATATTTAGCAATATGGCTTCCCTTTTTTGGAGAGATGTTATCAATTATTGTGAATTAACGGGAAGAAGAAGAACAATAATGGGAAATTATTTTAATATTTGCAAAAAGAGTGTAAACAATTGACAATAGAATAGTAAATATATGTTTTATTAATACTTTTCATCACGAATTTTTTGTCTGTTTCGCACCGTTCTTTCTTCGCAACTCATGACACCATTGCTACCAGATAGTGAAAATCCGCCACTTATTGCTTAAGTGCCAGTTAGTGGACGTCAGTTGTTTTCGTTGCAAAGTGCTAAACTAAAATTGCTAGCTTGTAACGAAAACATGCCTATTGTCAATACAGTGCAACCATGTGAATATACATTTTTTGTCTTGCAACGTTGGCAGAAAAGTGAGTGTGTGATAATTTGCAGATTGTTAGATTTGCGAAGTGACAACGGCACCATTGTCAGAACATTTTATTGGCAACACTAGGCATGTTTTCGTTACAAGCTAGCACTTTTAGTTTAGCACTTTGCAACGAAAACAACTGACTTCCACTAACTGGCACATAAGCAATAAGTGGCGGATTTTAACTATCTGGTAGCAATGGTGTCATGAGTTACGAAGAAAAACAGTGCGAAACAGACAAAAAATTCGTGAAAAGTATTTACAAAACATATATTTACTATTCTATGTTCAATTGTTTACACTCTTTTTGCAATTATTAAAATAATTTCCCATTTTTGTTCTTCTTCTTCCCGTTAATTCACAATAATTGATAACATCTCTCCAAAAATGGGATGCCATATTGCTAAATATAGGGTGCGCAATCTGGCAACATCATACTCGATTAAGACAGGAACACGAGCACCAAACTTCATCGGAAACTAATAGTGCTTAAAAGTGCTTAGCTCCCCATACAAATAAAGCACTTATGGTGTAACGAAAACACGCCTACTGTCTATAAAATATTTTGATTGGCAATCCTGCATATAAATATTTACAAAATATACTGTTAATATATGAAATTAGGCGTGTTTTCGTTACACCATAAGTGCTTAATTTGTATGGGGAGCTAAGCACTTTTAGGCACTATTAGTTCCCGATGAAGTTTGCTGCTTGTGTTCCTGTCTTAATCGAGTATGATGTTGCCAGATTGGGCACCCTATATTTAGCAATATGGCATCCCATTTTTGGAGAGATTTTATCAATTATTGTGAATTAACGGGAAGAAGAAGAACAAAAGTGGGAAATTATTTTAATATTTGCAAAAAGAGTGTAAACAATTGAACATAGAATAGTAAATATATGTTTTATAAATACTTTTCATGAATTTTTTTCTGTTTCGCACTGTTCTTTCTTCGCAACTCATGACACCATTGCTACCAGATAGTGAAAATCCGCCACTTATTGCTTATGTGCCAGTTAGTGGAAGTCAGTTGTTTTCGTTGCAAAGTGCTAAACTAAAAGTGCTAGCTTGTAAAGAAAACATGCCTATTGTAAGGTTTTCTTGCAATCGTTTGAACTGTCAATTCACCTTTACCTAACAATCTGTAATTGTCCGTACATTTGCAGCACTGTAATAGGGCTGATAACGTTGTCCGATCAATATTGTCAAAAAAAAATGCCTAACAATCTGTCATTGTCCGTACATTTGCAGCACTTTGATAACATTTTGCAGTACAGGATTGATAACGTTGTCCGATCTGACAATCGTCTATACATAGCTTTAGTCCTGATTCACAAGAGGCAATTTTTTCCAAGCAGTGTCAAAGTTTGTAGGAGAGAGAGCTTTTTTCTGCCTGCTTTTCTCTTCTACAAACTTTGACACTTGTTTAGAGAAAATTACCTCGTGTGAATTAGCTCTAACATAAATTCTAAATCACACGAGGCAATTTTTTCCAAACAAGTGCCAAAATTTTTAGGGGAGAGAGACAAAGTACTTTTTCCTACAAACTTTGACATTTGTTTGGAAAAAATTGCCTTGTGTGATGCAGAAGTTATTTGGACACTTTTTCGACGACAAATCGTAAAATTATTTAACTTTCCGATTTATCGCACCACAATTTCGATTTCGTTCTATGTCGATAACATGCTTTTAAGTCCATTTCTTATCGATTTCCTGTCATCTTTGGAAATAACCGATAATTAGTAACCATACGGACGGTAAACCGAAAGCAACATTATAAGCGTTGAACCTTTACAATTAATTTATTAAAAAAAAAGAATTAGAGCAGAAATCCAACTGCCACAACGTGAAAACGTGGTTGGTTCATGTCCCCAAAAGCAAAACAATAAAAAAGGATCAACCGCAGAAAAAGTGTGTGATTTATAGACGAAATAATTATGCAAAGAAAATCTGGTTCGTCGACAAGAACCAACAACAACGACAAAAACGCCGCCGCGACTACAACAACAAGAAAATTACAGTGTAAAAGTTAATAACAAAGTATAAAAAGGAAAATCTACTTCATTGAAAATGTAATGTGGCGATTGTGAGTTAATTGTTACAAAACAGCTGTTTTGAAGCCGAAAAAAAACACCATTTTTATTTCTTTTCTGGTACACACAGAAAAAGTCTGCCATGTCTTCATGTCCAACTAAAATAGGGAAAATGTAGACATGTCTTCATGTCCAACTAATATTAATATAGGGAACTTGAAGACATGTCTTCATGTCCAACTAAAATAGGGAAAATTTAGATGTATTCTTTATGTCCAACTAAAAAATGAAACTTGAAGAGATGTCTTTGTATCCAACTGAAATAGGGAACTTGAAGACATGTCTTCATGTCCAACTGAAATATGGAAAATGGAGATGTATTCTTCATTTCGGTTCGGTTTTATATTGAATAATAATAAATAAATAAATAAATAGGCAACTTAATGCCATGTCTTCAAGTCAACTGAAATAAGGAAAATGGAGATGTATTCTTCATGTCCAACTAAAATAGGGAACATGAAGGCATGTCTTTGTATCCAACTGAAATATGGAACTTGAGACATGTCTTTGTACACAATTTTACCCAAAAATCGCGGAAAGAAGTAATATTTTTCTTTGCGGGAATTCCCGGGACTTTTTACATACACATAAATACCTATACTTACACTCGCTAACAAATTGTTCAAAGTATCTCAATTTCAAAATTTGGCTTATAAGGGCGCGTCCGATCCCTCCCATTATTGGACCAATCACGTAGACTACCACTAGATATATATGCAGAAAATGGCAGCACTTTCGCTAAAAAATTGTTTATTATATTATCTGTCTATATGCTCTTGTGATAAAAGTGTAGGTAGCAATATTAACCGATCCTTACGAAAATTTAAAAAAGGTCATATTTTGGACCAGGGACGATCCCTATTTAAAAAAAACTGCATATTTGTCAATTTTTAATATATCCGATTAGATGTGTTGCCTACATACGACATACCAAAACATGGACTGATATTCCCCAATGTTACTAGGGACGATTAGGTCCAATATCAAGTAAAAATTCTTAAATTTTAGCCAAATCAGTTGAAAATTGCGTTTTCTAGCGTTTTTTGATTATCGCTTCATCACGGTGATTTGAAAATCACCGGCGACTTAACATCGCTTTTGGAGTTCGAAATCACACGAAAATATTTCGAATAATCTTTTTTGGGAGGCTATGAATAATAAACCGGGCGATTTCGAACTCCAACAGCGATTGTAAGTCGCCGGTGATTTTAAAATCACCGTGATTTCAAATCACCTTGCTACAGAACAGACCCGATATTTTCGATCTGCACTTTTGATCACAAGAATACATCGACAGCCGGAAATGGCTAAATCGATTCAAAAAGTGAGTATATGTCTTTCGGTATAATAAACTATGGGTCTTTCTCTGGTTTTTTTTAGACGTTACAAACAAATGCACAAAGCCATAATACCCTGTACCACAGTGTGGTGTCGGGAATAAAAACGGTAAAGAAGAACAAATACATTTTTTGATGTTTGACCTCGACTTCTGCCTTTAATTTTCATTCAATATATTTAATTTTGAAGGTTATCACTTCGACATACTAGGACAACATTTTCTGGGAATTTGAGAAAGACCTAATTTTTGGCCTGGGACGCTTGAGAAAAACCTAGCTATATTTATGTGCCTTGTACTGGTTTTAATGGTATTTTAACGAACTGCGTTTTTTGTTATATTTTATTCCATTCTATTTTAATGAACTGAGTTTTATCCGTTGTTTTTGGTTACTTTTTTATTCAATTTAACTGCTCTGTTTAATCAAATTTGTTTACGAAAAGTTTGCGACTTTTTTGGAAAAATAACATTTTTGTGCCACTTTTTTTTTAAAAAAATCCACTTTTTGTGCCACTTTTTGAAATTTCTCAACGGTAACGCTGCGTCTTTTTAGTGGTTAAGGCTCGATATATCTTGAAGTATTTTTATATATCGCACCTGTTCCACAAAAGGGTAACAATTCAAAATTTAAAAAATTTCAGTAGAAGCCAAATACTGTTTCCGTTAATATTAATGATATATTACAAAAAAATAATATGTCGTTGCAAGAAAATATCATAGAAAAAATAATAACGCTATTTTCTTTTTTGTTTTTTATTGATTATAGAAAAATAACAGCTTTTTTGAGTTGTTACTCTTTTTCTGAAAAAAACTTTATATATAAATAGTGGTATTATTTTGAGTTGTACCTTTTTAACTGAAAAATCTTACCCGGATATTATATAATATTACTCTTTAGATGATAAATCAACGGTCCCATTTGCTTAAACACTTGGAGACAATTCAAAATGTAACTCTTTAGTTGAATCTAACGGTTTTTTATTATGAAAAAGGAATAAAATCAATGGACATTTTTTGCAGTGGGTAGAAATTGCCATTGTACGTTGTTTTCTTGCAAAAAAGCAAAATTCATAAATTTTGAGTTGTTATCCTTTTGTGGAACAGGTGCGATATATAAAATACAGATTTCGTAACTTTCATTAAGCGGGATCCCCGGGAACGTTTAAAAAATAACGTTTAAGAAATAAAAAACTCTTTATCCAACTAAAATAGGTAACATGAAAAATAAAATTGATTACCACTGTACTACAAGCTAAGCTCCTCCATTTGACACCGTAAACTCATCCAGCAAAAGTTGTAAAAAACGAGCAAAAGACGTCAACAAATTGTGAATGATTTTGAAAGAAGGCAAACTAAGAACAACAACTACAAGTTGAGCAAAAAATAAAAGTAACAACTAAAAGCAGCAGAGAAATATTTCAAAAACAAATCTAACAAGAAGAAGCAGCAACAGTCACAACATTGACCCCGTAAACTCATCCAGCAGCAGCAATTTCGCCAGACAGCCGCAGCCGACATCAGCAACAAAACAAAGAACAACAACAAAGCAAACAACAACACGACAAACCACAAAAATGCTTTTCTTGCAAAGTTAACTTTTTCCACCCAACCGCCCCAACAAATAACCAAGATTTTTTTTGTTTTCTCAGTTTCGTTATTTAATTTAACATTTGATTTGATTCCATTATAATTCACTTTTCTTACCCTTTATTGATTTGTGTCTCCTTCTGTAATTTCCAATCATTTCAATTAATTTGTTTTCGGGCACCTAAAACTTGCATTCATCCCTATTTTAAGCTTGTACTTGCTTTTGTGATTGCGCTAATTGCTAACGACACAAACGACGTCTGTCATCCACAACGCCGCCCACACGAGAAGAGAAAATTCTTACAGTGGGTCTGAGATTATCCTGGCTGTGAGTCTACCATACAATCGATTGTTATCGCATATCATCTCTTTCTGTTCGGTTGATTGTTTCTTCCGGAATCCAAAATTGGAACATCTGTGTGTTGGCCGGCCACACTTAAAATCTTTCTTTATTAGTATACCTTTCACGAACACTTGTTTTTAGTGCTTGCAAAAGGTCAGTCAGCCAGCCTCAAGCTTGAGTTAAAGCAAAACCTCACCCGCCGTCTTTAGATACAACAAAGAAAAAAAACACCTCAAAGAAGTAACTCAGGCTTAATCTGCAGCCGCAAGCAGCTTACTTTACTGATTAATACTTCATCCCTCAGATATTGTTCAACGTCAATAAGTAAACGTAAGTATTTATCACTTTTTTCCCAGATTTTTATGTATCACAAAATAAGATTATTTCCATACAGTGTATTTTGGTTAAATGCAGCCGACAGATTTCCTCTAAATTTTAGCCAATTGTGGTATTCGTCATAACCTTTCAAAATGTAGACCTCACATTTTGCTATATTAAAAATATTATGGTTAATTGAATGAACCGATTAAAAAACACCGAACACGGTTGGGAAGCTTTTTGGGAGGCCTAATCCATCAACTCTATCCCATTATTAACAGAAAGTCAGAATTAAATATTTCAAATAAGATAATCATGTTTTTCAATCGATTGCTTTATACGCTTGTCCTGTATGGGGTACTTGTGCCAAAACTCACATCGGGAAAATTCAAATATGTCAGAATAATGGTGTTTTCTTTTCTAAAAAAAGATGTTGCTCTGTCAGAGAGCAGCATTTTAATAATGTCGCCTACACCCTCTTGTACTGCTGCATTTTTTATGGTCAGAATCGATAACAAAAATGCAAAAAACTAGCCTTTTAACTCACTAAAAGTAAACTAAAAACAAAGAATACTCCACGGCGCCGCCTAAATAAAGCATCTGACCAAACTTCATTATAAAAAAGCACGCACGGACACACGCGGTTATTTAGGCTATTCGCTCGACGCCGAAAAAACATCTGTTTTGTAGGGCAGCGTCCACCCCTTCGATTAAATACAGGGCTGAAATGTTGAATTTTTGCCCCGTGCAAGTGCGACATTTTTCACAAAAGAAAACGAAACCCTTTCACAGTGCAGCATTTATTTTACAATCGAAGACAAAAAGGCATTTTTGGGGCGAAAGGCATAAAAAATGTAGCATTTTTTTGGCACAAAAGAAAACACCATAAGATTCTTAAAATGATGCTCAATTTGCCATGGCACTTTAGTACGAAAAGACTACACGAAATAAGTGCAGTTGATTTTATCCATAAAAGAATTATAAAGATTTCTCAAAAAATTCATGTTCATTTAGCGATAATAATTATTTATTAAATTTATTTAATAGCTAACTTATTCTTTACATTTCGCTCCTATACATTATACTATATATATTTATATATATATACATTTTTGACATCAAATATAATTATTTACATGTATATTAAATCAT
Organism: Eudasyphora cyanicolor; assembly: GCA_963930755.1. Classification (NCBI taxonomy): domain Eukaryota; kingdom Metazoa; phylum Arthropoda; class Insecta; order Diptera; family Muscidae; genus Eudasyphora; species Eudasyphora cyanicolor. Next base: position 162,402,815 of record OZ005735.1, read on the forward strand.
AAAATTTGAACTTTTGATTTAGTATATCCCCTTTTTTCTATTGAAGGTTTTTCTTCTAAAATTTTCCTTCTCCTTGCATTTCATTTATATAAATCTGCCAAATTCATTAATGTATTATTAATAATACAGATGTAAGGTTTGTTTTGTGAACCATCTCTAAAATGTAAAGAAATTTAGTCTATAAGGAAACAATTTTACCTGAATAAACAACCTGATAATCCATCAACACATTGTGGAGCAATTCTATTGTTTTCAGTTTTTCAACAATTTTTTTTTGTGTAAAAATATACAGGTCTTCGATGGCAATCGTATTTCGCCTAAAATTGGCGATTACCTTTTCAAAACGCAAAATAACGGGTTTTCCATTAAGGACATAACATTAACTTTGCCAGAGCCCAATCGGAGAATTTTCGGCGTTTTAAATGATCAAGTGGCTTTAGTTCTTGAGTCAGTTTGATCTTATAAGGACGAAGGTCAATTTATTTTCGCAAAAAACGCCACAGTGTGGTTTGAGAGCTGCCCAATTCATCGTTGGCAACCCTGTTCCAATAGTTTGCTTTTTGAGTTTGTGCTCCTGTGATAGTTTAATTAATTAATTTTAACCGATTTTAATAGTTTCTTGCATTTTTAAAATTGTGTTTAAGTACAGATAAGTGTATTTTTCAATAAGTGCACCTATTGTTTTTATTAATTATTTGCTCTCTGTGAAAATTCCTGTGTTTTAAGTTGGGATGTATTTGCTATTGCAATTAGATAACAACTGTTGTGCTCCATTTGTGTCATTTGTTGTTGTTATACTTACTCCCTCCTTTCGTGTGTGTGCTTTCACATTGTTTCATTTGTTCAAACAGAGTTGCCATCGAGCATTTTTTCTTTTGCCAAATATTCTCATCTTTAACTCCTTATAGTAGAGGGTGAAATATTAAATCTAATTTTCGTGTATTATTGTTTGTACTTCTTATTCCTGTTTGTTAGTTCGTTTTACAATTAATTTACAATTAAAAAATGTCGTGTGTAAATGTAAACTGTAAGATTGTTTCGGAAACCGAACGATCTATAGAGTGTTGGCTTTGTACTAACATTTGGCATTTTAAGTGTGCAGGTTTATCTGCAAAGGTTGTAGATGTTATGTACGGAGATAGTGATAGTGGTCTTAAATGGTGTTGTAAGAACTGTAGGAAAATTAATGTAGAGTTCTACAAATTTGTTAAAGATTATTCTTCGGAAATGGCCGAAATTGGTAAGGAAATGTGGTCTTTGTATTCGAGATTTAATAAATATGCTTCTCTGTTTGATAGCTTCCCGGAATTGAATGCATTTGTGTGTTCGCCTGACGTTGTCGGACAGAAGCGCAAAAGGTCGACGAAAAAGACGCTTCCTAAGAAGCTCGATGTCGGTACACCGAGTGCTTCTGACCGTACGTCGTCGGATGAGCCTACAACATCATCAGCTTCTGTCAGTGCTCCTTGTTCAGTTTCTGTTGATCAGCAGAGGGTTGCTCTCGCTGTAACACCAAGGGTTGATAAGGTTGTCTCTATACAGGAGGGAAATTCAATGGGTAATCTTGAAATGAACCCTAAACCTCCTGCAAATGTAGCATCACGAGCCGGTGGGAAATCGAAAACTCTGACTGTGGTCCCAGCCAAGAAAGTCGTTTTTGTTTCGCGCTTTGCTCCCGACACATCCTCCGAAGATATAGACTTTTATATTAGATCTAAGATTGAAGGTGACTTTTATCTTAAGACATTTAAGATTCGTTCGTCTTCCTCTAATTCTAGGTCATCATTTAAGATCATCGTGCGACCGAAGATCTTTGATAAACTGATATCTTCTGATTTTTGGCCGCCTAAGGCATTTGTTAAAGAATTTGTTGATAGGGTCGACAATTTAGCGCAATTACCTTTGAGGCCTCCTAGCTCTAATTCATCAAAAAACTGAATAGCTCTTTGGTCATAGCTTATCAGAATGTAAGAGGGCTTAATACTAAATTAACCCGACTATTTACTGATAGCTTTGACTTTGATTTTTCAATTTTGTGTTTCACTGAGACCTGGTTAAAACCTTCAATATTTGATTCAGAGATACTGTCGAATGAATATGTTCTTTATAGAAAAGATCGCATTCAAAAAATTGGTGGTGGAGTTCTTATTGCTGTAAAAAGTTCGCTTTCTTCTGAGCGTGTCATTCTTGAGCGTTACGGCGTCTCTTTGGCGCCGGAACATCCAAAGGTGAAAATTTGGATTCAAATTTATCCACTATAGCACGAACAGCCTGTCGGGTGGGACGATTATTACGCCCGAAAATTGGAGTAAGAGCTCTTAAAGTTGCGACCACCTACTCCGACTTAGAATTACGGTAGTAATTTTTAATGATTTCCAAACGATGCATGTAAGTGAACTTTGCCATGATGAACATGTTGACTTCGACCAATGTTTTGACACGGAAAGATCATTAAAAATGTTTGAGGGTGCGTTGACATAAAGATGCGAAATTGTTATGTCCCTATTAGAAAACCCATTAGATCCGCAAATTTTTTTTTGTAATACAACATTTTTGAAAGGATGTGAAGATAAATTCGTGAGTTAAATTCATCCCTCACCCAAGACACAAACCATGTGGAACGTCTTTGTGGTGTTGAACCTATTAAAAAATGTTTTTTGGTTAAAAAACAGTAAAAAACTAATAAAATTAAATATGTTTGTTTAAATTATAATAGTTTTAAGCAATTCGTATATAAATATTCATTTCACATACAAAAATTTAAAGAAAGCAGCCTATTACAGCATTTACAAATTTCTGGCATTTAACGGCTTATTACTCCAAAACTACAATACATGAATCGGTCGAGCGAAAAACCACAGGTAGCTGACAGTGCGAGTATAAACTGTGAAAAAGTCCCATATGGCCAGCTCATATAGGATTTGATATAAATAGCTTCTCAGATATCGGCTTTATATATATATAGTATATATTGTGACGCATATATCTCGAAAACTAGAATACATGAATGAGCGAAAAACCACAATTAGCTGACAGTGAGAGGATTAACTGGGAAAAAGTCCCATATGGTTAGCTCATCTAGGATTTGTGATATATAGCTTATCAGATATCGGCTATATATATATAGTAGATATTGTGACGCATATATCTCGAAAACTAGAATACATGAATCGGTCGAGCGAAAACCACAGGTAGCTGACTGTGAGAGGATTAACTGGGAAAAAGTCCCATATGGCTCATCTAGGATTTGAGCTTTATAGCTTCTCAGATATATCAGCTATATATCTGATTTCTTTTCATTTTTGTATGTTAAATGCATATTTACATTCGAATTGCTTAAAACTATTATAATTTAACCAAACATGTTTAACTTTATTAGTTTTTTTTACCATTTTTTAAACCAAAAAACTTATGTTTTAATAGGTTCCACATCACAAATACGTTCCACATGGTTTGTGTCTTGGGTGTGGAACGAATTTAACTAACGGATTTATCTTCACTCCCTTCATATCTGAATTATTAGAATTTTGCACTTTGCGATTTCAACTCACGCGATTGTCATCACGTGGGCGATTATAATTGAAAAAATTTCATTTGAAAAAAATTTACGCTTGAAATTGCAAAACTTCTTTTGAAACTTAAATTTTACATTTAAAATTGACTAAATTTCAATGGTAATTAATCACCCCTATCGCGAATAAATGTTCCCTCAAAATGTGTTCAGTTTCCACCAAATTCCAATCGGCAATTTTGTTCCCTGAATAATTCCCTTGTTCGAAAAAATTCCCCCTATCGTGAATTATTTTTGTGTGTGGAATTTTTTCCCTTTTCACTTCGATTTGTTCACTTTTTTTTTGCTAGCGAACAGAACGGAATCATTGTGAAATTGTTTATTTTGTCTTCAAATATTGAATAAAACTAAAAAAATATTTATTTTATAGGAGTGGATCAGTTAGAAAATAACAAAGTGATCTATTTTTTAGAACTCCATTTGTCCGTTCTATAATGTTTCGACATTTACCATGGACATAATTAAATTTCTGTTTGACAGAGCCAGCTGCAGGAGTTCTATATGGAACTAACAGTCAGGGCTCCAGTGGATATCCACCATCGTCTACAAATGTTGGTATGATATATGGCATACATATGTATATGTATATATATTCTCACCTAATAGCCACAATTTGTTTCCACTTTATAAATAGTCTTGTTCCATTACATTTCTGAAATAACTCGTACTCCGCACAAAGGAATCGTGACAAGCTCCGTGATATGTCCTATGAACGTGTCGTATCCTCAGTTTACTATCGTTTATCTTTGAAACATATATTTGATTAAATCGGGGAAATATAAAATAAAATGGGGGGCGTACGATTGTCTCATTTGGCTAAACTAACTCTTTCTGTTAAAGTACAGGTGCTTATTTGTCTGTGGTGATAAGATTTTCATGTTTCAATACATCCAAGGACACCGGGTATTCCAAATGTAGTGCATAAATCTTGTGCTATAACATTCCCTTCCTCTTGAGTTCGATAAGTTATCCACTTGCGACATATTCTCGATTCTAATGGATTCAAAACAAGGGAGAGTACTTCATTGACTGTGCCATGTCGACTTCAGGATCTCTGCCAAATCCTTTCTGATACCCACCATCTGCAAAGAACCGTAGACAGACACTCAGTTTTACAATTAGAGGAATCGCAAATGATTTTTTTGTAGTACAGGGTTAGAATTTTTTCGAGTACATACAAGAGGTATGTAAAAACCGCCTTGTTTACCCTGTAATGTTGAACAAATCTAAAAAAACGTATGCTACTAAGGACAATTAATAGAAGAATAATTCTTTTTTTAAAAATTTAAGTAATATTTTAACCTTAACTTTGAAAAACAAAATGCTTTTCAACTCTTCTTCTTGTTTTTTACGCTCACTGTACACTGATAATTTATTAATTTTGAACAGCTGTTCGTTTTCGATACAGCATACAGATTCGAAGTGAACAAACTGTTCCCTAATATTCACGATAGCATATTCCACTTCCCGTGAAGTGAAGAAATCTAGGGAACAAATATTCCATTTATTATTCGCGATAGGGGTGAATATTTTTCATTTGATATTAGCTAAATTTCATCCGAAATTTAGATTTTACATTTGCAATTATTTTTTGTTGTTGTTATTCTATCTGTTATGAGTTTTCATAGTTTTGTTTTTGACTATTGAGTTCGAGATCGTTGTTTTTGTTTTCTGTAAAACAGAAAAGCAGGCCTTCTTTAAAAAAGAAGAATAAGAAATGTATTAAGGGTGGCCACTGGTTGGTGGACGATATCGTTTCGGAAGCTATATCTATTGGCACAATATGAGAGCAGCACAATATGCAATAATTGAGAACTGTTTTCAAAGTCTCATATCTCCAAAACATTAGAGACAGTATTTCTCAAACAATTTTACATCAGAAAACAGGTGGATCCATTACATATGAAATTGAGGTTTTCCATTTTGTGGTTAACATGTCATTTAAAGTGAGTTTAGGAGCAACAGTTCCTTTTCTACTTAATAATAAATTTATTGTTTTTCAACAAAAATTTCAACAGAAATCTCCGACCGCATTCCTGAAGTGCGGCTTACAGCTACCTGTGAATCGTTGGCGCCAGACAGACGCATCTGGGAAAACGGAATATTGGCTATTCCAAGCAGAAGTTCGCGCAATCACGGAGCGAGTGAACTGGCTCAGTAATACCACAAAGCCTAAATATGCCAACATCTTCACAGATAGCCAAATGCCGATTAAAACAATAACATCGGAAAGGGGCAAATCTAGAACTGTGTTGGACTGTAAAAGAACGATAAATGATTACTCAGTCCATGGTCAATTGCGTATTTTCTGGGTACCAGAGCACAACGGAGTGATTGGAAATGAAAGGGCTTCAAAGGGGTTGGCTTCAAAGAGCAGAGAACTTCGAGTAATTAACTTGGAAAATTGGAAACCTTTTGAAGCCACGAAGGATAAGTTGAAGTACTGGGCAGAGATAGCTCACAAAAATGTGGGGAATAGCGCAACAGTAGGAGCAACAGCAAATATACAGTATGGTGACCCAAATGAGAAGAAAACAAGTCGTTTCTGAAACTAAACTAGATCGAGATTAGTTGGATGATGAGTGTTCTAATGGGAGACTCAAGCTTACAAGCACATCTTTATCGCATAGGACTAGCAAAAAACGACGAATGCGGGGCATGTAGGAAAAACATCGGCACGCTGGAACATTTTATGTGTCATTGCCCGGGTTTCAAACATGCAGATCCCCATATTTCGGATTGCCAGACTTGACTCATATCAGAGGATATGACTGGAAGATACTGAGAAAATTCGTGTCAAGTACCGATTTTCTGTAACTCGTGAGGAATAAAAAGATAATAAATAAGGAGAGCACATCAGGCCGAACCACTGACTTTAGTGTATGTCCATGGACATGAGACGTTTAAACGTCTCCTCTCTTCAACCTAACATTATGGGATATTTGTGTACAATATACATTTTTAAAACGAAAGGAAAACAATTGTTAGTAAAAACTGATTGAGACCTTTGGTTGACTAGATTGGTTGCTCTTAATTAAGAACTAAAAATATGCGAAGATAAACATCTTGCTTCGTAGTCTGAACTCAATTTTCCAATTTTGTTCTTGGCGTGTTGAAAACCTGATAAGGTGTGCAGTATTTGTGTCGAATAGTGCCATGGAAGGTTAAATATCATTTTCAGCAGCTTGTTCGGAACTACTTGTAGTTTTGTAGATGGTAGGAATATCGAACTTAGTACCAATTTCTTGTTTTCCGTGCTGCGTTGTGGTAATTTTATTGACTTTATCAACGATGTGAGAAATGTTGTCACCAAAATGTATATTTTTATCCAGAATGATACCCAAATACTTAACGTTATTTTCCCAAACAAAGCTATGTTTAAGAAAGCTAATTGTGGGTTGAGGTATATAACATAGTCTCCGTTTTCCCCTAGAGAGAAAACACAGGTCATAGTGTTTTGTCAGGATTTACTAAAATATTCCATTTGTTGAAATAATCGTTTATTTTAACTAATACCTCTTTCAGATTGTTAGTAATGTTGGCGGCAAATGAATCGGAAGTTTTTATAGATGTTTCATCGACAAACACAGATTTTTTTTGCGAACGGTATCATCGCAGCTTACACTCCATGCTCCGAACCATGGCGGGTTAATAGCAGAGGGTGGAAAACCAGCTACAGAAAAATATCAACAGCCGGCACATATATATATATATATAAATTAATTCTCAAAATAATAGATTTTTAACTAAATAAAGTCATGCGTCTATAAAATATTTTTATTGGCAATGCTGCATATATCAGCTTTAGCAATTCGATGTGAATTCCACAATAGCTGACTTTACTTCAATTTTTCTGATTGAGTTTGAATATAATTTTCCGCCTTTGAACCAATTAATATTTTGAAAAAGCCAAAGTGATTGATTTTATTTTTGTAATCAGTTCTTTTTTATGAATTTGTTTAATACTAGAAGAAAAGGTTTCAGTTACTGTCTATCTATTGCACAAATGTAATGGAAAGAAATGCAAATATTGGTAGAGAGTTTTAATTGCTAGGAAGAATTGACTGCATTTTCTATAGACACCACTCTATCATCTTCAGAATTCAATAGCAATAATGTATTTCTTTAACTAATGGCGAATTCTTTTCTGCAAAAAAGTGCAACATGTTCATTGCCCTTTTTCTGAAAACGCCACTTTTGTGATACGTTTTTGAAATTTGGTAATTAAGTTACTCGAATTTAGCACAACTAAAATTTCTAAACGCGATATAATAGTGCTGTTTTCGGAAAAAGGGCAATGCAAGTGTTGCACTTTTTTGCAGAAAAGAATTCACCATTAAATCAGCTGATATACCTATGGAAGTAGTAAATTGAATGTAACAAGAACTAAAGGGTGTTTTTTTTACAGCTTTGTTTTTCGAATAGAGATAAAACTGGCATTTTGTGGTCAAATCTGGCAACTCTAATGTCATTTATGTTCAGTTTGGTTTGCCATTTCATCATGAACAGGTTGACAAAAGAACAACGCTTGCAAATCGTGCAAATTTATTTCGAAAATAATGGTTCAGTTCGCGAAGTTTACCGCAAGCTCCGTCCATTTTATGGTCGACATAATCGTCCATCAGAGCAATTAATTCGGTTAACCATGGATCGTTTTCGCACTACGTTTACTCTATGTGATAATACGCATCCGCAGAGACGTCGAACAGTGCGCACCGAAGAAACAATTGCCGCTGTAGAGCAAAGTGTTGAAGAGGACCCGAATGAATCGATTCGCCACCGTGCACAGCAATTGGAGCTGTGGAGAGCTAATGGAGACCGGTATAGAGCCATGATAACCGACTATTTTGTTCGTGGTTAACATGTCATTTAAAGTGAGTTTAGGAGCAACAGTTCCTTTTCTACTTAATAATAAATTTATTGTTTTTCAACAAAAATTTCAACAGAAATCTCCGACCGCATTCCTGAAGTGCGGCTTACAGCTACCTGTGAATCGTTGGCGCCAGACAGACGCATCTGGGAAAACGGAATATTGGCTATTCCAAGCAGAAGTTCGCGCAATCACGGAGCGAGTGAACTGGCTCAGTAATACCACAAAGCCTAAATATGCCAACATCTTCACAGATAGCCAAATGCCGATTAAAACAATAACATCGGAAAGGGGCAAATCTAGAACTGTGTTGGACTGTAAAAGAACGATAAATGATTACTCAGTCCATGGTCAATTGCGTATTTTCTGGGTACCAGAGCACAACGGAGTGATTGGAAATGAAAGGGCTTCAAAGGGGTTGGCTTCAAAGAGCAGAGAACTTCGAGTAATTAACTTGGAAAATTGGAAACCTTTTGAAGCCACGAAGGATAAGTTGAAGTACTGGGCAGAGATAGCTCACAAAAATGTGGGGAATAGCGCAACAGTAGGAGCAACAGCAAATATACAGTATGGTGACCCAAATGAGAAGAAAACAAGTCGTTTCTGAAACTAAACTAGATCGAGATTAGTTGGATGATGAGTGTTCTAATGGGAGACTCAAGCTTACAAGCACATCTTTATCGCATAGGACTAGCAAAAAACGACGAATGCGGGGCATGTAGGAAAAACATCGGCACGCTGGAACATTTTATGTGTCATTGCCCGGGTTTCAAACATGCAGATCCCCATATTTCGGATTGCCAGACTTGACTCATATCAGAGGATATGACTGGAAGATACTGAGAAAATTCGTGTCAAGTACCGATTTTCTGTAACTCGTGAGGAATAAAAAGATAATAAATAAGGAGAGCACATCAGGCCGAACCACTGACTTTAGTGTATGTCCATGGACATGAGACGTTTAAACGTCTCCTCTCTTCAACCTAACATTATGGGATATTTGTGTACAATATACATTTTTAAAACGAAAGGAAAACAATTGTTAGTAAAAACTGATTGAGACCTTTGGTTGACTAGATTGGTTGCTCTTAATTAAGAACTAAAAATATGCGAAGATAAACATCTTGCTTCGTAGTCTGAACTCAATTTTCCAATTTTGTTCTTGGCGTGTTGAAAACCTGATAAGGTGTGCAGTATTTGTGTCGAATAGTGCCATGGAAGGTTAAATATCATTTTCAGCAGCTTGTTCGGAACTACTTGTAGTTTTGTAGATGGTAGGAATATCGAACTTAGTACCAATTTCTTGTTTTCCGTGCTGCGTTGTGGTAATTTTATTGACTTTATCAACGATGTGAGAAATGTTGTCACCAAAATGTATATTTTTATCCAGAATGATACCCAAATACTTAACGTTATTTTCCCAAACAAAGCTATGTTTAAGAAAGCTAATTGTGGGTTGAGGTATATAACATAGTCTCCGTTTTCCCCTAGAGAGAAAACACAGGTCATAGTGTTTTGTCAGGATTTACTAAAATATTCCATTTGTTGAAATAATCGTTTATTTTAACTAATACCTCTTTCAGATTGTTAGTAATGTTGGCGGCAAATGAATCGGAAGTTTTTATAGATGTTTCATCGACAAACACAGATTTTTTTTGCGAACGGTATCATCGCAGCTTACACTCCATGCTCCGAACCATGGCGGGTTAATAGCAGAGGGTGGAAAACCAGCTACAGAAAAATATCAACAGCCGGCACATATATATATATATATAAATTAATTCTCAAAATAATAGATTTTTAACTAAATAAAGTCATGCGTCTATAAAATATTTTTATTGGCAATGCTGCATATATCAGCTTTAGCAATTCGATGTGAATTCCACAATAGCTGACTTTACTTCAATTTTTCTGATTGAGTTTGAATATAATTTTCCGCCTTTGAACCAATTAATATTTTGAAAAAGCCAAAGTGATTGATTTTATTTTTGTAATCAGTTCTTTTTTATGAATTTGTTTAATACTAGAAGAAAAGGTTTCAGTTACTGTCTATCTATTGCACAAATGTAATGGAAAGAAATGCAAATATTGGTAGAGAGTTTTAATTGCTAGGAAGAATTGACTGCATTTTCTATAGACACCACTCTATCATCTTCAGAATTCAATAGCAATAATGTATTTCTTTAACTAATGGCGAATTCTTTTCTGCAAAAAAGTGCAACATGTTCATTGCCCTTTTTCTGAAAACGCCACTTTTGTGATACGTTTTTGAAATTTGGTAATTAAGTTACTCGAATTTAGCACAACTAAAATTTCTAAACGCGATATAATAGTGCTGTTTTCGGAAAAAGGGCAATGCAAGTGTTGCACTTTTTTGCAGAAAAGAATTCACCATTAAATCAGCTGATATACCTATGGAAGTAGTAAATTGAATGTAACAAGAACTAAAGGGTGTTTTTTTTACAGCTTTGTTTTTCGAATAGAGATAAAACTGGCATTTTGTGGTCAAATCTGGCAACTCTAATGTCATTTATGTTCAGTTTGGTTTGCCATTTCATCATGAACAGGTTGACAAAAGAACAACGCTTGCAAATCGTGCAAATTTATTTCGAAAATAATGGTTCAGTTCGCGAAGTTTACCGCAAGCTCCGTCCATTTTATGGTCGACATAATCGTCCATCAGAGCAATTAATTCGGTTAACCATGGATCGTTTTCGCACTACGTTTACTCTATGTGATAATACGCATCCGCAGAGACGTCGAACAGTGCGCACCGAAGAAACAATTGCCGCTGTAGAGCAAAGTGTTGAAGAGGACCCGAATGAATCGATTCGCCACCGTGCACAGCAATTGGAGCTGTGGAGAGCTAATGGAGACCGGTATAGAGCCATGATAACCGACTATTTTGTTCCCGAATTGGATGGCATGAATGTGGATGAGTTGTGGTTCCAACAAGACGGCGCTACATGCCACACAGCGCACGTCACAATCGATTTATTGAAGGAAACATTCGATGAGCGCATAATTTCGCGGAATGGACCTGTCAATTGGCCACCAAGATCGTGTGATTTGACACCATTGGATTATTTTCTTTGGGGATATGTGAAGTCGCTCGTCTACGCCAACAAACCAGAAGCGTTAGGGGAATTGGAAGCCAACATTCGTGGCGTTATTGCCGACATACGGCCCCATATGCTCGAAAAAGTGGTTGAAAATTGGACCTGTAGAATTGGCTTTATTCGAGCCAGCCGCGGCGGCCACATGCCCGAAATCATATTTAAACATTAATGGCATAAAATTATCCTTCCAATAAAGCCAAATTGATGGACCTTAAGACGATTTTCTTGTGTTTTATTTCAATTCGAAGTTCTATACCCCTAAAAAAACACGCGATACTAACCAAACCCATATTTTGCCGAACTATGTCAACATACTAAAACTCTCATAGCAATACATTTCTGTTTTTTTGCTTGGGTTCGCTTTTTTTCGCTGAGATTAGTATGTTGACTTAGTGAAACATATCGTTCTCTTACTTCAAGACTCTCGTAACTCAAAATTTAAAATTGTCAAGATGTGTAACTTTAAGTCCATATAAAAAGATAAATAAGATGAAATAGGAAGTTTAAAAAAGGTGGAATACTTCGAAATATGATTGTTTACTTATAAACTAAATTTCGTTGAGATTAATTTATGGATACATATTTACAAAATTCGCATTGCTGCAAGACAACCTCAAAAATTTTCAAATTTTGAGTTATAACAGTCTTGAAGTAAGTGAGCGACATGGTCTTAAACCGAATAAATTCTGACTGAATAACAAAAGCACAGACCAACAATAAATAACAACAACACATTAGAAGAAAATGTTACTCTCTGCTTGTATATAGATGGCGCAAATGAGAACTATCCGCTTGAATTTCCTTGTTAAATTTGGAATATACATTTAGAATATAACGAGCCCTAACAAACAAAAAGACGTAAGCGCCACCATGATTTACTTTTAATTTTTTGAGGGAAATCGTTTACTTATGATCGCTAATTGCGCTAAGTAAATTTTTTTTATATCCAATGACACCCATGAGCAATATTTAGCTCTTGTTAAGAGCCATCTCGTTTTTGCCATTGACCGATTCCCGATCCGACGTACCGGAATTATCGGTCCATATTTCTTCAAAAATGATGCCGGTGTCGTTATCGTGCCATGATAACCGATTATATGATGCCTGAAATTGAAGCTCGTGATCTCGGCGACATTTGGTTTCAACAAGACGGCGCCACTTCCCACACATCGCATCAATCAATGGATTTATTGAGAGAACACTTCGGTGAGCAGATAATTTCACGTTTTGGGCCGGTCGATTGGCCACCAAGATCGTGTGATATCACACCGTTAGACTTTTTCCTGTGGGGATATGTAATGTCTAAAGTTTATGCGGACAAACCCGCTTCGATTCATGCCTTGGAGCAAAACATCACGTGTCATTCGCCAGTTACCATTCGAAATGCTCAAACGAGTCATCGAAAATTGGACTTAACTGATGGACCATCTGAGACGTAGCCGCGGCCAACATTTGATAGACATAATCTTCAAAAAATAAATGCCAAATGATAATAAACATTCCCCATTTAATTTGAATTTTCTGTGTTTTTTCTTTAAAAGAGTAGGGAACCTCGAAATGGATCACGCTATATAAACAGATGTATGCATTACATATGCATTTAAACAAAAAATAATAGCAAAAGAAACCTTCTCCTCTACATTTTTTTGAGTGGCGCTTACGTCTTTTTTTTTTTTTAACGAACGTTCCCAACGCAGCCACTCTTACCCGCCCCTTCCGACCGAGGGGGCCACATCCCCATGACGTGGGGATTGCGTACACACCATGATCCGGACCATGGGGGGTTAATAGTAGAGGGTGGAAGTACCAGCTACAGAAAAATTTCATCAGCCGGCACATGTAAACAATAAAATTAGTCTACTTACACATTTAAAAAAGATATTATTCTAGATCTAACTACATCAATGTCAATAACTTCATATAAAGTGTTAAAATCCATGCACATTCTACGAATGGGCTCTGCCGAAGCATAATTTGTACGTTGAAAATCAATATGTAATAATTGGTAATACCTGGAAGGTCTACAAGGTACATTGAATCCAATCCTAGACAAAATAAAATTAGAAGGCACATCACCATTTATAATTTTCAGCACCATGGTTGTGTTCAGCATAATACGTCTACTCTTGAGAGTAGGCAGTCTTATCAAACTCAACCTGCTAGTATAGGGTGGAAGACTAAAATCACCATTCCAATGAAGATGTCTTAAAGCGAATAATAAAAATTGTTTTTGAACCGATTCAATCTTATCAACGTAAGTCCCGTACTGAGGGTCCCACACTACGGACCCATATTCTAGAATAGGTCTAACTAGTGACGTATACAACTGCCTAGTTACATATGGATCTACGAATTCTTTCGCCCATCGCTTTATGAAACCAAGCACGCCATAAGCTTTATTCACCATTGTAATTATGTGATTATTGAAATTGAGTTTAGGATCCATCAATATACCAAGATCCAAAAAGGATTCAACAGTATCTAAATTGGAACCATGAAGACTAAAACTGGATGGAATCGCCCTCGACCTAGAGAAACACATATGTTTACATTTCTTAAGATTGAGGTCCATGCAATTTATATCACACCAATTTCCAAAATTAATCAAATCATTTTGAAGGAGCATTGAATCTTCAGATGTTTTATAAGAATAAAATATCTTAACATCATCTGCATACATCAGTAAATTTGAACTAGAAATTGAATCTGGTAAATCGTTAATGATGAACGACGACTGGACATACTGGGGTCGGCTGTTCTAGGCAGCCTAACAGATCTTTCCAGTACCGATATTCGTAATATCGACAAATTTGTATATCAAACAGGTTGGTTTCGATGAGGGGCATTTCAGCCCGTGGTAACACTAGGGACCTAAACTGGTCTATGTGAGCTTGTATAAAAAAATACGGCTGCCACCCTAACCTAACCTAACCTAAATCGTTAATGAATAGCAGAAATAGAATGGGGCCAATATGGCTACCTTGGGGATATGGCTACCTTGGGGAACCCCCGATGGAACCAAGATCGGATCAGAGCAGGATATACCAAATTTCACAATCTGAATACGATTATCAAGATAAGTCGATATCCAACGCAATAAGTTGTTACTAAAACTTTTGGCGGTTATGGCTCGATTTGTTAGAAAGAAAAAAATAGCATTTAACCCTGCTAGTCATTTCTTCTTCAGTGCCAACAGCACAAATTCCTTGTACTTCATAGTAACACGAAATGAAATACAATTTTAAACAATCCCATTGCTCAAAAATTCTTGAAATAACACCGTCGTATATCGAACATTTTAATGTAAAAAATTCTAGTTTTTTCAAAAGAGTCTTTCAACTATTGCAGACATTGCTTTCACACCGTCTGTTGCTAAACCAACCATATTTTGCAAAGGAATTTTGCACGACCCAAAATATTCATTGATTTTTCCTGGCGGAAAAAATCGGCCTAAAATCTGCCACGACTACAAATTTTTAACTTTTTCTGCCCAAATTTGGTCCGAAGTGCCCCAACGGCAACACTGGTCCTTCATTCGATATAATGAACTTAGGCAAAGCAGTTAAAAAGCACTCGCAATAGCCTCTGCTGTCTTGAAGTAGCCTCTAACCAACGGAAGTATCAATCGACTACTTTTAAGCAATAATTATTTTTTTTTTTATTCTTATTTTTCTCAACTATACGTTTTATGGGTTTTATTCGATTTGGCATTTGAGCCATTCAATTATCGGGCCTAACAATATGTAAATAATCATGTTCAAAACTTTGGTTGGGAGTAAGAAACTCCTCTAGTTCACTTTGTATGGGACTACTTAGCTTTTGACTTACGCAGCCGTTTGATGAGATTGGAAATATGACAAGACGTTATCATACTGGGGGTCTGATTGAGATTAAGTGGTTATGTTAAACGTTTTCTAGCAATACTTTTAACAAACAAGCTAATTTATTAATTAATATTTTCCGACTGATATAAATATTCCTGCAATATCCGATTCGTAGTCATTGTATTTCCTTCATTTATCTATTACAAATTCAAACTATTTTATTGTAATCTTTTAAGCGCTCCAAACGTTAACTAATTGCCTTTCAAACGGCAAATTATTCCAAACTAATTAAAATTCGATTCAGTGTGACGTTGAGCTGTATTTTTGTAAATTAAAAGCAAAATTTGTTTGCGGTTTTTAATAAGCATTGAGAAATAATAATACCGTACAATGTTTGATTTGATTGAAATTTAAGCTTTTCTTTTTAAAACATCTTATCTACAACTAGTATGTGACCACAATAAAAGATTTAAACGTAATGTTTACTTAACTGTCATAAAAGGGAGGTGAAAAAGTCAAATTTTTTCTTGGTAAATATGTAATAAAAAAAATTAAAAATCACGACAATTTTTTTTGATTGGACTAACATTTTCCCTAAATCAAAGTAGTTATTATTCCTGGAATACTATGTATGCTCCCTATCGCAAGATTTTGGTTCGGTATAGGAACACCCAAAATGTGAAGATAAAATCGTTAATTAAATTCGTCCCACATCCAAGACACAACCATATGAAACGTATTTCTGATGTGGAATGTATGAAAATATAGGTTTCTTAGTAAAAACCGTAAAAAAATAATATATTTAAACACTTTTGTTTAACACGATAACTATAATGCATGAATTGGTCTAGTGGAAATCCACAAGTAGATGTCTGCAGTAAATTCACTGGAAAAAACTAGCCTAGCTCATCTGGGATCTCATATATCGGCTATACATATATGTATAGTAGATATTGTAACGCGCGTACATGAATTGTTCGAGCGAAAAATCGACAGTATCTGTTAGCGAGTAGATTCGCTGGAAAGAAGCCACAAATAGCTACCTCATCCATGATTTTAGATATTAGCTAATCAGATATTGGTTGATATCTTAGAAGCTGAATATCTTCGATCCTATATGAGCTGGCATATATTATAGTTTTCAAGATATCGGCGTTTTATAATATCTCGAATGCTATATGATAGGATCATATGGGGCTTTATTCCAGTGAATCTATCGGATTTATATTATAGTTTTCGAGATATTCGATATCCATATATAGTCGTTATCTGAGAAGCAATATACTGGGTAGTTAAATTTTAAGGGCCGATGTTGATTTTGAATAAAACACAAATTATTTAGGAAATTATTGTCATTTCTTTTTATAATGATAATATTGGTACGAGGGCTGCTATATATATTTCTGGCCAATAATGAAAATGCGAATATTTATCATCAAAAATGATTTTATTGTTTTTCAAAGTATTCTCCAGCATGATTTATACACTTTTGCATGCGCTCAAACCAATTGTCGAAGCACTTTTTCCACTCCGATTGAGACACCTCCAAAACATGGTTTTTGAGCGCTTCAACAGCATCTTCTAGCGACGAAAATCGTTGACCACGCATTTTTTCTTGATGAGAGGGAATAAAAAGAAGTCATTGGGTGCCAAGTCAGGGCTGTACGGCGGATGACCCATCAATTCGACGTTTTGGCCGGTCAAAAAGGCGCTGGTTTGAGCCGATGCGTGAGAGCTCGCATTGTCATGGTGCAAAATAATTCGTCTTCTCTTGTTCGTTTTTCGAATTTCTCCGAAGACTTCAGGCAAACAAATTGTGGTGTACCACTCAGAATTGACCGTCCTACGTTGCTCAAGCGGAACAGCCGCCACATGACCAGTTTTGCCAAAGAAACAGGCGACCATTTGCTTCGAAGTGCTTCTTCCACGAACAACTTTCGTTGGATTTGGCTCGTCTTCGAAGACCCACACGGTTGAGTGCTGTTTTGTTTCGGGCTCATACGCATAGATCCAAGATTCGTCACCTGTGACGATCTTATAAACGTCTTTTGAAGCACCGCGATTGTATTTTTTCAAAATTTCTTTGCACCAATTGACACGAGCCTTTTTTGAGCAATTGTCAAATTGTGCGGGATCCAACGAGAACAAACCTTTTTTAAGGCCAAATGCCCAAGGGTGCCTCTATCTCATGGTATGTCACATGACGATCTTGCATTATCACTTCACGCACGGCATCAATGTTCTCTGGACAATGGCCGTTTTTGGACGACCTTCCCGACTTTCGTCTTTGCATTATCACTTCACGATCTTGCATTATCACTTCACGCACGGCATCAATGTTCTCTGGACAATGGCCGTTTTTGGACGACCTTCCCGACTTTCGTCTTTGAGCGAGCGTCGGCCACGACTGAATTCATTAAACCAGTTTTTCACAGTGCTGATCGCACGAAAATGTTCACGAGTTAATTCAATTTTTTTGCCAAATTGATTTTTTTTAAGTCACTGTAAACAACACAAATGATGGTCGTACGTCAAAACGTTCTGAGTACGTTGATGCTAAAAAATTTCAAACTTTCCAATGGAAATGTCAGATGGTGCCAGGCAACACTTAGTGTTGCCTAGGCCAGAAATATATATAGCAACCCTCAACTATATATGGAACAAAATATCGGCCAAATGGCATCTCACGATAGCGAACACCATTCACAGTAACTGCCTGACCAGCCTCATTTCGAAGAAGTATGGCCCGATGACGTCGCCAGCCCATAAGCCGCACCAAACGAACTGGCATGCACAGGTATTTTCACATCTGCTACAGACCCGCTTTACTGAAATTTGCGCACAATTCTCCCGATTTTGGACACATTTGGTCGATTATGCTGATCAAAAAAACTTCACGAAGAAGTCCAACGGTGTCAAATCACATGATCTTGGCGGCCAATTGACATCGCTACGACGTGAGATAACACGGCCATTGAATTTGTTGCGCAAAAGAGCCATTGTTTCGTTAGCTGTGTGGCAAGTGGCACCGTCCTGTTGAAACCACATATTGTCCACATCCATATCTGCCAATTCGCGCCATAAAAAGTTCGTTATCATCTCACGATAGCGAACACCATTCACAGTAACTGCCTGACCAGCCTCATTTCGAAGAAGTATGGCCCGATGACGTCGCCAGCCCATAAGCCGCACCAAAGGAACTGGGCGAGCATGCACAGGTATTTTCACATCTGCTACAGACCCGCTTTGCTGAAATTTGCGCACAATTCTCCCGATTGTGGACACATTTGGTCGATTATGCTGATCAAAAAAAACTTCACGAAGTGCACGAAATGCATTTTGATTTGAACGCCCATTTTCGTAAAAGGCTTAAGAAACTTTAACGCGTTGCTCGATTGTGTAACTTTCCATGGTTCAAATTGAGTTAGTCTGAAACTGAGAAATGTCAAATGAAATGCAGAAAAAAACTTGACGTTTAGGTGTGGTTGACATTCAACATCGGCCCTTACAATTTAACCACCCTTTACATCTCCCATCCTTGATGAGTTTTCCCTATTGTTATTTTTGCAGTAAATCTACTCGCCGAAAGCTACGTGTAGGTTTTCTACCTACCGCTTCATGTATTGTAGTTTTCATGCATCGCGTTTTGCACTTCAAAGCGTTCCCAAAAATGTAAAAAATAGAAAATTCGAAATACCCTCCCATAGTAACCTGGGGAAAACGATTATCTAACGTGGTAATTGGAAGCACAAGCTAACAACAGAGTTTTTTGATCTGTTTATAATTTAATGTAATTTCTGTTGTTTTTAAATGTAAAGCATAATATTTTTGAATAAAATATCCCTGAAGAAGTTGGAAAAGACCAACGAAACGTCGGAGGAAAAAATTAAGTAACATACATACTTGCATTTTCAATGAAAAACCGAACCAAAAACCTAATATATAAAAATAAACAAATAATTTTGGTTTTTTGATTTCAGATAACCCATCACCGATTTATAATTGACACAACTCAATTCTACTTTTTTCCGAGACACTTCCGAATAATTGCTGCCATTGCCATATTTTTTAATAAGTCTTCATTAAATTTTTGCAAAATATATTTCGAAAGCTATACTTTAATATACCATTGGTTTTAATCAAAAGATTTAAACAGTTTCGTCAGAATAAATCACAACAATGTGCCTTTTTTGCACGAATTTACTAGTCGCAAATATGACTCTATTGTCTATGTCTTGATATAGCCCTCATATAAAAAGGTCTTTTCTGATAGGACTTCTTGACGCTCTCGAGCGCAAAGATTTTAATTGATCTGCCTGAAATTTAAGTATTTTTACTTTTTATTGCATTATATCGGCCTGTTGAAAATAAGGCTCCATGTTTAAATATAGCCCTAATATAAAGGTCTACTCCGATAAGAATTCTTGTCGCTCTAGAGGACGCATTTTCTGATTGATGTGGATGCAATTTAAGTATTTCAACTTTATTTTTCACAAAAAAATGTGCCCACACTAAAAATTTGTGCAATATATCTCACTTTTAATAGTTGGCTTATATGGGCGAGTCTACGTGCATTCGTCCGATTCCGCCCATTTTTGAACCAAAAAATTTCAGCACTCCAGCTAAAAATTTTTCTGAATATCAGAACTTGGCTCATGTGGGCGGGTCCACACTCACTTGATATATTGTGTAATTGTAGTCCTTGATAAAATTCAAGTACCCTATTTTCACCACCTTCAGATTATATTTCCTGGCGCTCTAGAGAACATATCTTTCTTCAGATTTGGCTGAAACTTAAACCTTACAACTTTATATATTAAATCATCCCTAAAGAAAATAGGGTTTATCGGTCCATGTTTTTAAATAGCCCCATATAAAGGATTTTGACTCTTGATGCATTTTTAACCGATTATCCTGAAATTTAATATCATATGTATTGCTATAACCATTCTTAGTAAACATGATCGGCTGAAATTATTGACTTTACTTTTTAATTTTTCGAATGTCATTGTAAAAATTTAGCCATATCATTTCAAGTTTTGAATAACGCCCATATGAACAGTGTTGCCGCTTGATAATTTTTTTTCGGCCCAAAATTTTCCCAAAAACTGCCCAAGTAAAGACGGATTAAGTTCGGCTATGACGAATCTTATATACCATACACCATGGATCGCATGTGAATGGCTTCGGGTACAAATAAACTAATTATGCCAAATTTCAGACCTATTCGTTGAAATTTCAGATTTTTGTTGCGGTACGAGGGACATTTGTATAGGGGCTATATCAAAAAATGTTCCTATGTCTATGACTTTTGTTGACTCTATAACTTTAAGAAGTCAAATTGGGGTGATGCTATATATGGGGGCTATATCCCAAAAAATGGACCGATATTGCCCATTTTCAATCCCAAATTACCTGTAGCTATAAGAAGTATCTATACAAAATTTCATTTATCTAGCTCAGTTAGTGTAGACTGTAGCGTGATTATAACAGACGGACGGCCAGCCAGAGGGACATGGCCATTGCTAAAAAATTCTTGAATTAACATTGCTTATATCGATCATTTTATGTAAAATAATTCTAGTTTTTTAAAAGAGTCCTCCAACTACACCAGACACCGTTGTTGCTAAACATGGCCATATTTTGCAAAGGAAAATAGGCGAAAAAAATCGGCCCAAAATCTGCCCAAACTACAAATTTTTAATTTTTTCTGCCCAAAAAAATAAATAAATTTGGTTCGAAATGCCCAAAACGGCAACACTGCATATGAAGGTCCCAGACAAATTTGACATCTTGATGTTGAATTTAAAAATTTATACTCTTATTTAACTTGCAACAATACCTAGTAACAATGGTCATATTGATGTTATAGTCCCTGCAAATAATGGTGGGTGGTATATTGTACAGTCGGTCTCGCCAAAAGAATTTAGTCTTTCATTACTGGTTTCACTTAACTCTTACACATTTGATGTATTTTTATAACGAGCAGGAGTGCGTGTAAATTAAGGCTTTAAAAATACAATTAGTCATCGTCATGATTCAATTGTCAAGTGCTGTACATAAGTACTCATGTTTGGCAAATTCACTGAACGTTGAAAAAAAATAACAACAAATATTAGCAATTGTATTTTCTGTATCACGTGAATCAGCATCGAAAACAATACAAATACAATATTTAATGAGAAAAAGTAAAAACGATGCTTTATATATACATATATATTGTTTAATACCGAAATACAGATCTTACGCTTGACTTATCAAATATGGGGATTCAAACCTACTCTCACTAAAAACAAACAAACATGAATATCTTCATCTGTTCGTGTAACTAACGATAAAATTGCAACAACTTGGAAGTTCAAAAATTTCGTTTGTCTCAATAAGTATATAGTCTTTCTTTTCCAGTTATTATACCCAAAATGCTTTTTCTCAAGTTTGAAAAAAATCTTTTCAGAATCTGTTGTTGCCATTTATTTATCAGTGCTTTTTGTTGTTGTTGTAGTCCTCCGTCCACTTACTTTCGAGTGCTATATATGTATAAAGACTAAAGACTTACCTCTTACCCTCTTAACAACAATGATAAGAAACAAGTACTGCTATATAGTACTCTTTTGATCAGATAAGATGTGAACCAAAGAACGTGTTTACCTTTTTTCGTATTCCATTTTATTTCAATTCCGTTCGGTTTAATAACGATGACGGAGAGCAAATCAAAAGACACAAATTTCACCGAAATATTTATGAGTTTTCATTTAAATGATTTATGCCTAGATTTGTATGTCTTGGAGGATTTATGGTGATAACAATGCAATCGATTTGATTTCTTTCTTTTTGCTCTTTTACAGTATGCCTACGAGGAGAATCGTTTGATTTTTATTGCTTCATAAATACATATGCTTTTGGCAATATTTATGATGCAACAATTGAAGTCTGACATAGAAAACATATACGGAATATTCCGTCGTTGAAAGCAACTTATCATTCTCATTTAAATCATTCCCGAAAAAACAAGCAGTATTATAAATACCATGCATAATTTTTCCCAAAAGCGCTGTTCTGAGACGATTTCGTGAGGTTTTCTTAAATGTGGCTTAGTTTAGAAATTTTCATACATAACGCCAATAATGCATGACTGATTCTGATATAACTACTACGGGCCAATTTCGTCATAATATTTGGTATTGAAGTTTTTTGCAGAAATTAGCTTATCAAATAGGTGAATATCCATTAAGGGATAGTTACTCTGTTATCGTGTACCTTCGTCTGGAGTATCAGGGGGTGACTCATCCCTACTGATCAAACAGTAGGGGTGGATCACTTCTTAACTTTACCTTTACAAATAAAGACAGACAGGATGTACTCGACGCCACCTTCGCTACTGAGTCGCTGTCAGACAATATTATTGGGTGGACTGTTCTGGACAACCACTCATTCTCAGATCACCTTTATTGGATTCCAAACTCACTGAAAAAATACCTAAAAATTCCCCAAAATTTCCCCAGGCACTACCCAAAATCGACTGTATTTGCCCAAATAAAAAAGAAGTAAAAGCTTTAAGGTCGGCCATGCCGAATCTTATATACCCTCCACCATGGATTGCATTCAATTTTATTACGAGGGTTGCTATATATATTTCTGGCCTAGGCAACACTAATGGTGATTTCGTTTGTGCAAAAAAATTTAAAAATTTTTCTACATTTTACACGGAAACCGCATTTTTATGTTTGTTTGTAAAAATGGTGCAGCCGTATGAACGTATTTTGATTTCTTTTGTAAAATTATTACACTCCGCAAATGCGAAAATATCGCATTTTCCACACTCAGCTCAGTCCACGGTGTGGAATGTTGCACCGTCAAAAAGCAAACTTCAGAATCAAACCTAATATCAAATGGTTGCGCCATAATTTTTCACAGCACGATGCGAACTATCGACGCATGCAATATGCGAAATTAGCAGTGGGTACAAGGGGAATTTTTAAAATGTCGCAACATGATGTGGTGATATTATTTTTCAGAAACGAAATCACCATAAGTGTTGCCTGGCGCCATCTGACATTTCCATTGGAAAGTTTGAAATTTTTTAGCATAAATGTACTCAGAACGTTTTGACGTACGACTATCATTTGTGTTGTTTACAGTGACTTGAAAAAATCAATTTGGCAAAAGAATGGAATTAACTCGTGAACATTTTCGTGCGATCATTTTACACAACTTTCGACGTGGATTATCACGACAAGAGTGCATCGATGAACTTAAATCTTTGTATGGCGATGAAGCACCATCCTATAGCACTGAGAAAAACCGGTTTAATGAATTAAATCATGGCCGACGCTCGCTCAAAAACGGCCGTTGTGCTAGAGGCATCCTTGGGCATTTTTTCCACCAGCATATATTCGATATTTCATGAACACCTGGCCGTAAAAAAGTTTTGTTCTCGTTGGATCCCGCACAATTTGACAATCGCTCAAAAAAACGCTCGTGTCAATTGGTGCAAAGAAATTTTGAAAAAATACGATCGCGATGTTTCAAAAGACGTTTATAAGATCGTCACAAGATCGACGAATCTTGGATCTATGCGTATGAGCCCGAAACAAAACAGCAATCGACCGTGTGGGTCTTCGAAGACGAGCCAAATCCAACGAAAGTTGTTCGTGGAAGAAGCACTTCAAAGCAAATGGTCGCCTGTTTCTTCGGCAAAACTGGTCATGTGGCGACTGCTCCGCTTGAGCAACGTAGGACGGTCAATTCTGAGTGGTACACCACAATTTGTTTGCCTGAAGTCTTCGGAGAAATTCGAAAAACGAACAAGAGAAGACGAATCAATTTGCACCATGACAATGCGAGCTCTCACACATCGGCTTAAACCAGCGCCTTTTTGACCGGCCAAAACGTCGAATTGATGGGTCATCCGCCGTACAGCCCTGACTTGGCACCCAATGATTTCTTTTTATTCCCGCACATCAAGAAAAATTGCGTGGTCAACGATTTTCGTCGCCAGAAGATGCTGTTGAAGCGTTCAAAAACCATGTTTTGGAGGTGTCTCAATCGGAGTGGAAAAGTGCTTCGACAATTGGTTTGAGCGCATGCAAAAGAGTATAAATTATGCTGGAGAATACTTTGAAAAACAAAAAACCATTTTTGACGATAAATATTCGCATTTTCATTATTAGGCCAGAAATATATACAGCAGCCCTCGCATAAACCGATTTGTATTTTTTTGTGCTGTGATGAATTCTTGTCAAAATATAATACAAACTGCAAAGATTCTGCAAAATTGCTTTAAAAATGTGGTATCTATGGCTCAAAAACCGTATTTTGGAGCGACCTTTATATGGGAGCTATTTCAAAACATATGGTCCATTTGCAGTCCAAAACAACCTGCAACTATAAGAAATATTTCTATCAAATTTGATTAACTAGTTCTATTATTACGGACTGCAGCGTGATTACAACAGACGGACGGACGGACGGACGAACAGACGGACATGGCTAATTCGTCTTAGAATTTTACGACTATTAAGAATATATTTACTTTATGAGATCTCAGATCATAATTTAGATGTGTTACAAACTGAGTGACAAAATAATACCCCCCATCCTATGGTGGAGGGTATAACAAGTAAAGACGGATTAATTTCGGCCGTGCCGAATCTTATATACCCTCCACAAATAAACTAATTATACCAAATTGCTGCCCTATTCCTTGAAATTTCAGGTTTTTGTAATGTACGAAGTCAAATCTAGAGGGACCTTTGTATGGGGGCTATATAAAAACATGGACCTATGACTACCCTTGTTCGCGTAAAGAATTCAGGGTATAAATAAATCCCAGTTACAAATTTTCAGCTCGATCAGTTGACATTTGTAGTCTCTATGACATTAAGAAGTCAAATCGAGGAGATGCTATATGTGGGGGCTATATCAAAAACCGATATTGTCCATTTTCAATCCCAAGTTACCTGCAGCTAAAAAAAGTATCTATACCAAATTTCATTCATCTAGATCAATTATTGTAGACTGTAGCGTGATTACAACGGACGGACGGAAATGGCTATATGGTCTTAGAATTTTACGACGATTAAGAATACATGTATATTTTGTGGTCTCAGATCTATATTTAGAGGTGCTGCAAACCGAGTGACAAAATGAATATACCCCCCATCCTATGGTGGAGGGAATACAAATAATTTGTGCTACTAATATAATTAAATATACATTTCAGAACTTTCATTGTTTCCGCTTTCCCGGGAATTGAAAGAGTCCGGGAAATAAAAAACTCTAGATTTAAAATTCTTTATCAAGAAAGGTTTGCAAATTTGAATTTTACAGTGGAATGACGTGTACCTTCGGGACAAATAATAATCTTCCATTAGACTAAATAAAAAACGAAATTTATTTATATTATAATTTAATCTTATTAAATAAATATTTACTCCTTTTTTAATAATTTTGAAAAATGTAAGTGAAAGTAGTGTAGGGGCAGCCAGGGCAATTACGATTGAACGCTTTAGTTTGAATTTTTTGAAAAACATATCAATTTTTGAAGACAAATATTTTAGTGACATACAAAGCTTTGTAATAAAGTGCAATATATTTTATTTTTCCTAATTTAAAACAGCAAACTGACCGGTTATCTCTGAAACATATTTTTTTTTTCAAATAATACAACAATTCTAATTTTTTAAATATAATTTTAAATGATCATAACTTTTGTCTCCTAGTGATAACTGATCGAAATTAATTCCACTAACTGTACAATTTTATTGTCAATTCAGAGATGTTGATCCGATTGGAATGAAATTTAATAGTATGCATTTAATTGACACCACCAACGGGGCCATCGTAGATCCATGATTTGATGTAGCCCCCCATATGAAGGTTCCACCACATTTAATTTTTTTAATTTTATCCACAACCATTACCAGTTGCAGTGGACCTCATTATAGCTTTCATAAAGTCCCATTTGATGCTTGAGAAATCGCCAATAGCAACCGATTGGGAAGGAATTTTAATATAGCTGTCATAAAGTCCCACCCGACCTGACTTCCTAATGCTTTAGAAATCACCAATAGCTACCGATTGGAAAGGAATTTCAGATATTTGCGTATAATTTTACCCAGAAGCATTCACAAGAGAAAAGGACCTCATTGGTCCAAATTTCGGCATAGACCCACACAAAGGTGTTAACTGATTTGAATTCTCGGTGGCTTAGAAACCACAAATACCATTCGATTTCCACGCGATTTGATAGCAATTCAGCTGACAAGGTAATCATATGCGATTCGTGAAACATTGCAAGTTTCGGCTACGCCCCTGTATATAACAAAGGGCCCCAATTTAAAACCTCCAATATCTCTTCTAGAAGAATATTTTTTTCACTGTGCTCTTAGGGTTGTATTTTACTGGCTGGTTTGTTTTGATCCCTAATACACTGACCTCAGCCAGCGAAGTTAAAATAGTTTTCCCGTGTAATTTGGCCAGTTTAGTACTAGCTCCTACAAAGATTTAATTTGGTTTCATATGGAACCAGCACTGACCAAAAACTGTTTATTGCTGTATATTATTTATAACCATATGTATATGGCCTACGGTTTAATATTGAATAATTAAAAAATACATAAAAAAAATACATAAATATCGCCATAAATCTATTATTACTGGCACATTGGATATATTTTCTTTGTTATGCAGAAATTAAACGCAATGTTTGTTGGAAATAGCTAATAACAACCAAAATGCAATACCCCAAACAAAAATACCCCAAGAAATACTACAAAAAATAACCAACTGCGTCGTCTGGTAACAGCCAAGCAACTACGCAAATATCGCGCGAACAGCTGCTTTTGGTAATCCGTTGTGTTGACATCTCCAATGTAAACAAACAAAAAAGACGACTATAAATCAGTCCACAATTACAAAACAAACGCTGTAGAATCTTGAAAATGTACTGATATAAAATATATATTTAATTTATAACCCATTAAAAATAGTTATTAATTTGTTTTGTTGCAGATGGTGAAAGAGAAGCCAAATTCAACGCGTATCTACGATAAGGATGGCTTTCGTAGACGTGCTGCCTGCATTTGTGTCCGTTCCGAAGCAGAAGCCGAGGTTTGTTTGTTTTGTCTTCTTTTTGTAGGAATGATGTAGAAGGAGCAAAACTAATAACATGTGGGTCATTTGTATATTACAGGTTCTGCTAGTCACTTCCTCTAGACGTCCCGAATTATGGATTGTACCCGGCGGTGGAGTGGAACCCGAAGAGGAACCTTCGGTAACGGCTGTCAGGGAGGTTTTGGAAGAGGCCGGTGTTATGGGCAAGTTGGGCCGGTGTTTAGGTGTATTTGAGGTAAGTAATATTTGTTGAATTACAATATCATATGCTTAATATTTGATTATATGCAGAATCAAGACCATATGCATCGCACGGAGGTTTTTGTTATGATCGTTACCAAAGAATTGGAAGAATGGGAAGACTCGCGCAGCATTGGCCGCAAACGGCAATGGTTTTCCATTGATGATGCCCTGACCCAGCTGGCTCTGCATAAACCAACACAACGACACTATCTGATGCAATTGCGACATTCGAAAAACAATTCAAACGTTAATTCAACAACAAATTCGCCCACTGCTGCAGCACCAACCACAGCATAAGAACGTACATACCTCATTTATCCCTCAGAATCAAACGCCCACACATAACATAAAACAACATGAAGCAAAATCCATCCCCCTCCACCACCCAAAAGTTATTTTCAACAAAAGATTATTATTTTCATGATTCGCCTTTTTCCTGTTAAGAACAATTTAAATGCAGATCCAGATCCAGATGCCGATGATGACGATATGATAATTTTGTTTTCTCCTCCTTCTCCCCTTCGTTTCTACATACACACACCCCCACATACATACATACACGCAGTTTTTAATGTTCTTTATAAATGTAGTCTTTAAGTTAACTTTTGTAGTGAGTCGTCGTCGTTGTCGTCTCCCGTCTCAACGGACTACTAATTGACTCACACAGTCTTGTTTGGGTTACAATTACTTATTATTATACATACATACACGTTGATTTAACTTAGAAGTGATTATGCTGATGATAATGAATTATGAAAGGGATAAACTAACGAAATTTTATAACATTAGTTGATAATTTTTTATAATGTTAAATTTTTCTTAAATTTTTGTGTAAGAATATTAAAGTGTAACTTTATTTTGTACTTCCTTTCTCTCTACCCTATTATTGTTTTGCTGACCGCCCTTTGCTGCCTTGAGCCCAAACAAAACCAGCCCTCGTAATTGACAACACATCCCGTCCTGATCCTCGCTCGCTCATGTTACTTTACCAGTTTCTCTCCTTCAGGTTTTATGCTAAAAATGCTATAAAATAATAAATGTAACGTCTAACGTAAAATCCCAAGAACTATTCAGACATACATATGTATATGACTACACTATGTTGCTTTGTAAGAAAACAAACAAACAAAAAATGCCGTTGCTCCAACACTTTTTTATAATACAAATGTATTGTTTATTATAAAATCTAATTATAAATTCAAGAAGCAAATCCCTTCTGCCCCTCCCCCTCTTTACCCCCAAACCCTCCTCGCATCATTAAATAATTTATAATTCATTATTTCGAATTTGATTGCAAAGCAAAATAAGAAACTAAAACTCAAAAATTACTTTATGTCTAAATTAAAATTGTACTTTAAACCAAAAAAGAAAAAAACAAAAACAAACAAACAAAAAATAACGAACAACCACAGAAAGAAGATCTGAACATTCAAATCCCCCTCAAGTATCAAACCTATCCTATTTACAGCCCCAACCTCCTACTCTATCCAATTCTCTTCTACCTTCCTTCCACAGTCTTTGAAAAACACACACAATTTTGGAAAAGAAAAAATAAGAGAAACAACAACTTTTTTAAGTAAAAAATGAAAAAAATTAATTTATAATAAAAAAGAAAACTTGAAACAAATATAAAATTTTTGCACTTCTTTTTTCTACGGCTAAAATTTTCGTATAAGTTTTATTTAACCCCAACAGGATAAGCAAAACAAGAAAAAAGCAAAACAAAACAAAAAACTGTTAAATATAAATTATTAGATTTAAAGTAAGAATAAAAAAACAGAAATAAATAAGAAATACAATTTTTAGAGAGACTACAACTAATAAAAAATCATTGAAGAGGAATAACAAACGAAATAAAAACAGCTCGCTCTGGCTTTATATGTAAAGAAGTATGTAAAACCAAGTTAATTCATGTTAAATACACATTACAAATTCATCTGGTCTTCAAGAAATGTTTTCGTTTTCATGTGCTTATTGTATGTGTAGAGGTCGCAAAAACAAAAACTACAAAACTACTACATTTTTGCAATAGACAGAAAGTAACTGAAACATATGGTCTTAAAACAAATAAATTCTGACTGAATAAAAAGGAAAATATTCAAGTAACAAACAATTGAAAATATTCTAAAAGCTTTGCAGAAATATTTGCAAGAGAATTTCGCAGCAGCACTGTTTCGGGAAGAATGGGGGGAAAATCACGATAGCCTTAAATGCCATTGTTCCGTCGAGCAGATTTGGAGAAAGTAAGGAAGTCATTGTGCTTTGTTGAAACACTACATACAATTTATTTATGTATTACTTTCAGTCATTTCAAATTGCATCTATTGCAGATAACTCTAGTACGGAATTCAGAGTCTCCGATAGTATCATGGAAATGAGTTATAGTCGATTCCGACACTCGGCGCTAATACAATCCTTGGGCTAAAAATCTGAGTGTTTTCGGCAAGTTGTTTGTTTTAATTTCGTTTTCCAAATTAGGTGGATGATACTATTATACGATACGAAATAAGCGGAAAAACTAAGATTTTTAAAATTGTTGTCAAAAAAACTTCCCATTTTTTGTTTATAAAATGTTTTATTCAAAAGTGTAACACTTAGCCTTAAACTGATCATTTTTGGCCAATGGTCTCAATATCAGCTCCCGATTTTGGAGACCCATGAAAGGACGTCGTTTTGCGAGGATTGAGGAGATAAAACCCGAATCGCCGAATAAGCAAAACACGCCTAACTGTTATGTCTCACAAACAAACTCAACTAAGAACATATGTATGTTCGAGACAAGTGTGGCAGCATAAAAAACGCTAATAAAAATCTTTTCTATTGAACAGACCTCGTATTTATATTTATATTAAAAAAATTTTATGGGATTTGAAAATTTATTTCAAAATTTTGTTTATTCGATCCAAAAATAATTAAGTAATAAGATATGTCCTCCCAGAGAGAGTAAGTGTGTCAGGTACGAACGAATAGGAATTTGATTCCAACGAGTTTTCGCGGATTTTCAGACCGATTCCCCGAATGTTTTGTAATTGTCTAAATTAAAAAAAATTATATTAATCCATAAATGCAAAACAAGTTCAATCAATGTTCGCGGAAAACTGTTTTTTTGCGTGTGACAGTTCATTCCTTTTCGTTCATATCTGATAGATTTTTACGGTTCGTCCGGAACAGGGTTACCATACGTCCTCCTTTCGGAGGACATGTCCTCCTTTTTTACCTTTGTCCTCCCGTCCTCCCTCATTTTTCAAAAATGTGGTATTTGTCCTCCTTTTGTCACTGATTCAAATGTATTTTTATAGTTTAGCCAATCGTGACTTTCATTATTCAAAGTTCCATTTGAATGAGTGACGCAATGGTGGAATTTTTTAGTTTGTATATACATATGGCGGATTTCAAGCCAAGTGAGCGAATTTTCAATGCCTTCTACCGTCTTCTGATCAGGATGAAACTTGTTCCAAGTTTAGTCCTATTGGATAGTACCGGGTGTTTTTTTTACAGCTTTGTTTTTCGAATAGAGATAAAACTGGCATTTTGTGGTCAAATCTGGCAACTCTAATGTCATTTATGTTCAGTTTGGTTTGCCATTTCATCATGAACAGGTTGACAAAAGAACAACGCTTGCAAATCGTGCAAATTTATTTCGAAAATAATGGTTCAGTTCGCGAAGTTTACCGCAAGCTCCGTCCATTTTATGGTCGACATAATCGTCCATCAGAGCAATTCATTCGGTTAACCATGGATCGTTTTC
Source organism: Eudasyphora cyanicolor (assembly GCA_963930755.1). Classification (NCBI taxonomy): domain Eukaryota; kingdom Metazoa; phylum Arthropoda; class Insecta; order Diptera; family Muscidae; genus Eudasyphora; species Eudasyphora cyanicolor. The sequence continues at coordinate 162,434,304 of OZ005735.1, forward strand.
GCACTACGTTTACTCTATGTGATAATACGCATCCGCAGAGACGTCGAACAGTGCGCACCGAAGAAACAATTGCCGCTGTAGAGCAAAGTGTTGAAGAGGACCCGAATGAATCGATTCGCCACCGTGCACAGCAATTGGAGCTGTGGAGAGCTAATGGAGACCGGTATAGAGCCATGATAACCGACTATTTTGTTCCCGAATTGGATGGCATGAATGTGGATGAGTTGTGGTTCCAACAAGACGGCGCTACATGCCACACAGCGCACGTCACAATCGATTTATTGAAGGAAACATTCGATGAGCGCATAATTTCGCGGAATGGACCTGTCAATTGGCCACCAAGATCGTGTGATTTGATACCATTGGATTATTTTCTTTGGGGATATGTGAAGTCGCTCGTCTACGCCAACAAACCAGTAACGTTAGGGGAATTGGAAGCCAACATTCGTGGCGTTATTGCCGACATACGGCCCCATATGCTCGAAAAAGTGGTTGAAAATTGGACCTGTAGAATTGGCTTTATTCGAGCCTGCCGCGGCGGCCACATGCCCGAAATCATATTTAAACATTAATGGCATAAAATTATCCTTCCAATAAAGACAAATTGATGGACCTTAAAACGATTTTCTTGTGTTTTATTTCAATTCGAAGTTCTATACCCCTGAAAAAAACACCCGATAGTTATGACACAAAATTTCAACCAGGTCGGTTAAGGACTGTTCGAGTTGGAGGGTGTTGAATTTTGACAGCGGTCTTTTTTCCATCCACATAACTAATTATCTATTGTTTTTAGAAAATTTTGCCCAGTGTTTTCTATAGCATTCTCAAAAAAACTTTAACAAAAAATTAAAAAAAAATCTCAAAAATATTTATCTGTAATTTTTTTTGCGATATTAAAAATTGTTTTCACCTTCTTGACAAAAACTATGTTTTCATTTTGAAATTTTTTGCTCAAACGAAAGCTTATGTCATTTGATTTAATAGCTCAAAGGCGATATTTTTCATTGATTTTGCCTTTATTGAAATGCCTGTCGCGGCCCATTCTGTGCCGACCTTCCCATCTCCCCACAAAAAAGTCCAACGGAGTCAAATCGCATATGCGAGGCGGCCTTAGTTCAAAAAGCAATCGCTAGATGGGCCAAACGTTATAATAAAAATATAACAAAGATAAACATCTAAAAAATAGAGGTTGAACCACATATTTTAGCATAACTCGAGAACCATTTATCCTAATTACTTCAAGAATGCTTTAAATAATCCTAAATTAAGTAGACTTCATCTTCTCTTAATATTAATTTTTCATCCCATCAGCGGTTTCAAAAAGATCTTACAAGATATTGCAACGTTTTTAGATCTCGGTGGGCAATTGTGATCACCTCTTGGAGAGATAACACGGTCCGGAAACTTTTCCCGTAACAGAGCAATGGTTACGTAGCTTGTGTGGCACGTAGCGCCGTCTTGTTGAAAGTAAACGTTGTCCAGATCAATGCCATCCAACTCCGACCATAAAAAAATCATTAATCAGCTCTCAATAGCCTTTTCGAAAAAGTAAGGTCTAATGACCCCGCCGGACCATAAACCGCACCAAGCAGCCACACGTTGAGGATAGAGAGGCTTCTCAACAATAACTCTTGGGTTTTCCGAGACCCAGATGCGACAATTTAGCTTGTTGACGTAGCCACCGAGGTGGAAATGGGCCTCATCAGTCAAGATGATTTATCGATGGAATTCCGGATCATTTTCATGCATTTCAAAGACCCAATCAGAAGAAAGACACGACGTTGTTGAAGATCGGCCGGCTTGAGTTCTTGTGTTAACTGAACTTTATAAGCCTTATGCAAGATACGGTGTGATGACGTTTGTGGAATGCCCAATTCCAAAGAACGACGAGGAATGGACAAACCTGGGTTTTCTTCAACACTTTGGGCTACAGCAGCAATATTCTCAGTTGTTCTTGAGCGACGTGCACGGGTTTTATTCTTCACATCACTAACTTGTCCCAACAGCTCGAATTTTTCCACCAATTTCTGTATTGTCGTCCGACAAGGTGCTTCACGACGACCCAAAAATGCTTTAGTTTTGCGAACTGTGACTGCAAGATTTTCACCATTTTTGTAGTGAATTTTAATAATTTCAATGCGTTGTTAAATCGTGTGTCGTTCCATTTTTATACCCTACACCACACTGTGGTACAGGGTATTATGACTTTGTGCATTTGTTTGTAACACCCAAAAGGAGAAGAGATAGACTCATTGTTTATTATACCGATCGACTTGTAATCACTTTCTGAGTCGATTTAGCTATGTCCGTCCGTCTGTCTGTAGATGTATTCTTGTAATCAAAGTACAGGTCGCAATTATTGTCCGATCTCAACGAAACTTTGCACATATCTTTCTTTAGGCCCAAGGACGATCCCTATTGAATTTGGTTTAAATCGATACAGATTTACATATAGTTCCCATATATATCTACCTCCGATTTGTACTAAAATTGACAGAGAGTAGTCTCGTGATACACTTAGAGACAATACAAAATTTGGGGGAAATCGGTTCAGATTTAGCCCCCATATATATGTTACCCCTGATTTTAAATTCAAGCGCTGTAGAAACTGTATTTTATATCCGATCACAGCGAAATTCGGCAGAAAGAGGTTTCTTATTACACGAAGGAATACTGCCAAATTCGGAGAAAATCGGTTCAGATTTAGATATAGCCCCCACAAATATGTTAGCCCCCGATTTGAAAATCAAGCGCTGTAGAAACTGTATTTTATATTCGATCACAGCGAAATTCGGCAGAAAGAGGTTTCTTATTACATGAAGGAATACTACTACTACTATAGCCCCCATATATATGTTAGGCCCGAATTGACATCTAAGCGCTGTAGAGACTGTATTTTATATCCGATCAGTACGAAATTCGTCAGAAAGAGGTTTCTATTTTACATGAATGAGTATTCAGGGAAAATTGATTCAGATTTATATATAACCTCCATATACATATGTATATGTTACTCCTGATTTTGTTACAAAGCGCTATAGAAGTTGTAATTTACTCCCGCTCATTACAAAATTCTCCAGAAAGATGTTTCTCAATTTAGGAACGAATATTGCTTAATTTAGCGATTATCGGTTCAGAATTAGATATATCCACATATATATGTTCTTACCCATTTACCACTTATTCCAAATTATTATCGCAATGACCCTTATCGCGTTGTTAGGGAGATGTAATGTATTATATAGTCGGCCCCGCCCGATTTTCTGCCTTTCCTTACTGGTTAGTAATGGCGTAGTTTCTACTTGTCAAATGTCAAAGAATAAAAGCTTGAAAAGTGACAGCTACCCAAATACCGGGTGATTCAAAATAACACCTCTTGTTGGAAAACCCTGTAGAGAACTGTGAAAAGACCGGCACATCTCACGCTCCTCTAAGTTATTCATTTGGTAAAAAAAACGTTGTTTGTGTGTTTGCTGGCTTGTGACTTGTGACTTGCCTCTACATTGGCACTAACTAGTCCGCTTTGGTTGGTGTCGCATCAATCGAATCATCCGAATTGTCGTCTTTTGATTCCACAGCGTCTTTCTCCTCATCTTCTACATCTTGCTCTGCCTCGTTTTCATCCAACATTTCAGTGAGAACAGCCACCAAATGCTGGGTCTCTTTCAGCTACTAACGCGAAGTATTCAACTGATCTTCCAGGCCTTCTATGCGTTCATAAAGACGCTGATTTTCAATTAGGCTGTCTTCTAATGCTTCGCGTCGTTTTTCGGCCAAACTTATGCCAATAATGCTTACCGGGCTTTGCATCACCGGTCAGATCTTAGGCGGTGATTTTCTTCGCTTTGCTTGTTGTTGTTGATTTGCCGGGACTCGTCTGAGTTTCAGCATCCCTTGTCTCAATCTAATTGCGCTTGGCATAGTCTGTGCTGCAGACAATGTGGTTTCGGAGGCTGCTTTAAGGCGACTCAGTTTATCGGTGGCTACCCCCTGTAATACTTTCAATGTATTTGTTTGATTCTAGAGATTTTCGTGTTGCTCAATCTGGATGAAGACTTTCTTGGTGGAAGCGTTGGACATTTTCACAATAGTCAGTAGCTCAGTGGTTAGTGCAGTAGAGTTGGATCCCAAGGTTCTAGGTTCAATTCCCAGCCAGGGCACTGGAAAAATTTAACATCAACATTTCATGTTTTCATCATAATTCGAGTTTCTGCTGCTAAAAATAACTCACCGTACGCACTACCACTACAACAACATCTGATCACCAAGTCCACAGGGAAGCTAAAAATAGACATAACACCATGACGACTATTAACAGAAATGCAGCGCTTCTAGTGGAGAATAGAAACGGTAACACTCACTTTGATCGTTTGTCACGCGAGTGACGCTTTCATCTGTTGGAGTTCGATAGCAGTCATATTATAATGTGTTGGAAATCACCAGGTCAAATTCGACAATTTTGTTTGTTGACATATGTATCCATTCATCAAGAAATGGGCCTGATCGCGGAAGATGATGATTCGCACGGAACATTCATTTTGATAAAACAATTCCATCATTTGCACGTGTTGTTGAACGCTATAACCGTCCATCCATGAATTCCAATTCGACAGATGTAGCATCAACAATATGACAGCTATCTACTGTCAAAGTTTGAAAGTCCCTTCAGGAGACTCTATAGAACATGGAGGTGGAGGGTATATAAGATTTGGCCCGACCGAACTTACTTTCGTTTTTACCTGTGTAGACTAGCAAGAAGTGAAATAAAAACTACAAAAACTGTTTATATTGTTTATAGCATTGTTCTTTTAATTTTTTTGGCTATACTCTAAAAAATTTTTGCATATAGCTTTGTGATTTATTTTATTTTTTGATTAGATAAAAACTCCAAATCATTAATTTTATATATTAAATTATGTTTTTTGTTTGTTTGAGTAGACGTTAAAAAAGGTGAGCATTAAGTTTAGACTTTTAGTTTCACTACGCTAACCTATTTAAAATATTAAGGAGGGTTTACAATATGCATCTTATAAATATAAAGTATTTGTTGATAAAGTAGATAATGTTGTTTTTGTTGCTTCTCCGGCTGTGTGAGTATTTGGGAGAGATGAAAAAAAACGACTTTAAGCCTTTCACTAACTCTCTCTCCCACTAAAGGAATTTACATTATTGTATTGCTGTTTGGAGAAAAATGTATCCTAATATTAAAGGAATATGCTTATTGAATTCAAGACAAAGAAAATGTGATTATTTTAATAAAATCTATGAAAAATGGGTAGTAGTGATTTTTCATCAAAACATTCCATAAATGTTTACATAAATTACACAGTGCGACAAAATAAACTCAAGTTGAGAAGCAAATGACGTGATACTATTTTTCCTGCAGGTCTTGTCGAGTAAAACAAGAATCTTTTTTTGGAATTCCCCGGACATCCCCAAAATCCGGATTTACGGGCAAAAAACCGATTTTCTTGCCTTTTTTCACTTTGTCAGTTATTAACCGATTTTCAATCTCTGTAAGAATTTGGAAAGAAGAGAATTAGACCTTTCGAACGATGTACATTTTGTTTATTTGAATCTGTAGGAATTTAGGTTTATTTGTGCTACTAACACATTCTTTTCATTTTTGTCCGCCATTTTCTAGTTTAGGCAATGTTTTTTTCCAGTTATATTGTGAGATAACCGTGCGATTAATTAAGTTGCATGTACGAGGGCGGTTCGGAAACTTCTTAGCCTAGCACATAAAGCGCGGTATAAACAGAAAAAAGTTAAGTTTTGCTTCGATCTGGCAACTCCTTCATATAGAAACAGGTGTTCACAAAAGACGCATCCGCGATTTTTTTACAATGGAAAAATTAGAAATGCGTGGTGTCATTAAATATTTACATAAAAAATGTTTATCGGGACAAGAAATTCATAATGATATGGTGAATGTGTTAGGTGAAAGTGCTCCTTCATATGCAACAGTAAAAAATTGGGTTGCTGAATTTAAACGTGGTCGTACAAGCATTGAAGATAAACCACGTAGTGGACGTCCAAAAACAGCAACAACAACAGAAATTGTAGCCAAAGTGCATGATATGGTGTTAAATGATCGACGAATAAAAGTGCGTGAAATAGCTAATATCATGGGCATCTCAAATGATCGAGTCCATTTAATTTTGCATGAAGAACTACAGATGAAAAAGCTTTCTGCAAGATGGGTGCCGCACTTGTTAACAGTCGACCAAAAACGCATAAGAATGAACATTTCTCAAGCTTGTTTGGATCGTTTTAAGCGAAATAAAATGGATTTTAAGCGTCGTTTCACTCCAGAGACAAAAGAACAATCCAAACAATGGACTGAAGCTGGAGGAAGTGCCCCAAAGAAGGCAAAAACATTTCAATAAGGTTATGGCAACGGTTTTTTGGGATTTCAAAGGTATTTTATTGATTGACTATCTGCAAAAGGGTAAAACAATAAATTCAGAGTACTATTGCAACCTTTTGGATCAATTAAATGTACAAATTCGAGAAAAACGTCCTGGCTTACAACACAAAAAAATAATTGTTCATCAAGACAACGCAGCAGCGCACAAGAGTGTTTTAACAATGGTTAAAATCAACGAATTAAAGTACGAGTTGCTTGACCACCCACCTTATTCTCCTGATTTAGCTCCCAGTGACTTTTACCTGTTCCCAAATCTAAAAAAAATCCTTGCTGGCAAGCGTTTTACCTCAAATGAAGATGCAATTACAGTTGTAAACCACTATTTTGAAGACCTTTAGGAAAACTATTTTAATCAAGGGATAGAATTGCTAGATAAGCGTTGGACTAAGTGTATTGAAGTTTCAGGAGATTATATTGAAAAATAAAAATTTTTCTGAAAAAGTAACTATTCTCTTTCATTGATAGGCTAAGAAGTTTCCGAACCGCCCTCGTATAGTATATTTTACAAGGAAAACAATGCAACCAGTCTCTTAAAAATCAGTTTGCAATTGACTGAGTTATTCAAGTTTCATTGAGACTAAATGTGTACATAAATACTAGTTGAAACAAAATATACATCGTTCGAAAGGTCTAATTCTCTTCTTTCCCAATTATTTTAGAGATTCTTAATCGGTTAATAACTAACAAAGTTATAGGCGTTCAAGTGAAAAAGGCAAGAAAATCGGATTTTTGCCCGTAAATCCGGATTTTGGGGTGTCCGGCAAATTTCGTAGAACATACGTTGTTCTACTCGTCGAGACCTACAAGAAAAATAGTATCGCGGTCTTTGGTTTTTAGACTGTCGCACTGTGTTATTACACAGAAAAACATTTGCTTGGTAAAGCAAAGAAACATTTCTTGATTCCAAGAAGTTTTTTACCGCCTGACCCAAGATGTCGAACGTTAACGTTCGCATGACTTCTCGTCGAACAACAGCTGATTTGTGACCTACAGCTGGAGATGTCAATCGGGATTGGTTTTCACAAATCCCGGGATTCGGGATTTTTAAATTGCAAATCCTGGGATCCCGGGATTTTTCGGGATCCTTTAAATTTTTCGATAACCCGGGATTTTCGAAATGGAATACAAACATTCTAGTTCAGTTTTAATTTAATTTTAACTAATTTAAATAAGGATAAAAACAGCTAAAGCATAAATTAACTTTTGTAAAAATACTAACTTTTATTAAAATATTTTACAACATCTTAGCTATGGAATAATTTAGGTCCAATTTCAGTTCGTCGTCTGAGTTATTATTGACGCTATAATTTTCTATCATTAAACCTTAAAATTTTATTTTCAACTTGAGAAATCAGTTTTGACTTTTTCATAATATTGAAAGAATAGAATAAAATGTTCTTCGTTTTGTGGGGACACAAACTACATTTGTGTGCTTGTTTTGAGTTTACTTGTTTATTATTAAATTTATGATATATTTTGTAAATCTTCTCCAAAATTCTAATATTATCACCGGATTATGTCGAATGTGTTTTGATGTTAACAATTTGCTTCATTAGTTTACATTTTCGACAGAATATATCTATCTTTCACTTAATATTTTATACGCGACAGCTTCATATATTATTACTAAAATATCCTGGGATTCGGGATTTTTCGGGATCGGGATTTCCCGTTTGACATCACTACCTACAGCAAACCATCAGAACGACAAAGCGAATGAAAACATACTGCCCGATGCGTGAAAGTTGGTCGCAAATCAGTTGTTGTTCGCATAGAAGTCATGCTTACGTTTACGCTCGACATCGTGGGACAGGCGGTTAATGTTCAGGCCATGTCCGTCTGTCCATGTATACTTGTAATCAAAGTGCAGGTCGTATTTATGGTCCGATTGTGATGAAATTTAGCACAATGTTCTTTTTTGGCGATTCCTATTGAAATTGGTCAAAATCTGTCAAGATTTAGATATAGCCCCATGCATATATGTGTTACCCTCGATATGTAAGCGCTGTAGAAACTGTAATTTATATCAGATCAGTAGATTTGGCAGAGAGAGTTCTCTTATTACATGAATGAGCACTGCCAACTTCGGTGAAAATCGGTTCAGATTTAGATATAGCCCCCATACATATATGTTTCACCCGATTTGACATGTAAGCGCTATAGGAAACGTGTTTTATATCCGATCAGTACGAAATTCGGCAGAGAGTTTTCTTATTACATATATGAAAATTTTCGCATTGTTAGGGAGGTGTAGGGTATTACATAGTCGGCCCCGCCCGACTTTCTGTCTTTCCTTACTGGTTTAACTGTGAGTTAGCTCTAACCAGAGGTTGTGAAATTGAGGGTTAGTACCTTATTCATAAAAAGTTATGAAAGGTTTAAAATACATGTTAACGTTGAAAATCAGTTCAATAAACCTTCCATAACGTTTTATGAATAAGACCGTTAGTATTAAGTCAAATATTTTAAATTTTTTCTCGTGATATAAATTTAAGTATAAAATGTATGTATTTTAAATTTGTTGGTAATTGGCTCGAAATCAATGTCAATTTCCCCAATATGCGTGGTTTATTTGACAATCTATGACGTTTCCGCTTTTTGGATTAAAGTATACGCTGCTGCCTGTGTTTTGAAATTATAGGGTGATCTAAGTAGAGATACTTTTTTCAATAGCCTTTTTTTGACAAATCACGTGTGAGTCGTGTCATGCTGTCATGTTATTTTTGCTAAGTATTGTTTGGCATTTCATCATGGAAAGATTATTCAGTTTTATTATCAAAATAATCGTTCGCCAATTGCGCTAAGTCATTTTTTTTAAATAAAAAAAAAAACACTTTCCAGTCGACCCACGACCTTGACACCCATGATCTATCTTTTTGCCATTGACGGATTCCCGATCCGACGTACCGGAATCATCGGTCCATATTTCCTTAAAAAAATGATGCCGGTGAGAACGTAACCGTCAATGGCGACCGTTATCGTGCTATGATAACCGACTATTTGATGCCTGAAATTGAAGCTCGTGATCTCGGCGACATTTGGTTTCAACAAGACGGCGCCACTTCCCACACATCGCATCAATCGATGGATTTATTGAGAGAGCACTTCGGTGAGCAGATAATTTCACGTTTTGGGCCGGTCGATTGGCCACCAAGATCGTGTGATACCACACCGTTAGACTTTTTCCTGTGGGGATATGTAAAGTCTAAAGTTTATGCGGACAAACCCGCTTCGATTCAGGCCTTGGAGCAAAACATCACGCGTGTCATTCGCCAGTTACCATTCGAAATGCTCCAACGAGTCATCGAAAATTGGACTCAACGAAAGGACCATCTGAGACGTAGCCGCGGCCAACATTTGATAGACATAATCTTCAAAAAATAAATGCCAAATAATGTTCTTTCAAATTCCCCATTCAATTTGAATTTTCTGTGTTTTTTCTTTAAAAAAGTAGGGAACCTCGAAATGAATTACCCGATATAAGCGCAAGGGTTTTTTTTAAGCTTGCCAAATAAAACACAGCAAATATTAGTAAACATTTTTCTCAGTATGTCTCCCGCACGGCGCTCGCATTACATCAATGTCAAGCGTCTGAATTTCAATTAGCACCTCCTACAACTCCAGGTGTCTCCTTGGGATCCACTTTGTGCAAACGTTTCATTTCATTATACAAACGTAGCGCCAATTCCGTATTTGGCGCATACAGACGTCCGGGCACATGCAAATTGGCAAATTTCGACGGATCTATACAATTTTTCACCATTTTCATGAGATTCTTGGGAGTTTTGGCCGATGCCAAGAGACCAGGATATAGTCCACCACCTTTGAGAATTTTATCGCAGAATATCTGTAAATTGTTATTTTGTTGTAAGCCGGTGCAGGTCGATGTCTTTGGGTCACATTTGCCCATGCAATAGTGGAAATTACAATCGGCATCTTCTTCACAAGCCGAACCATCCGACAGACGTTTGTCAATTTTAGTTTCAACATAGACATGTTCGGCATTTTCATATTTGATTCTGCAAAACAATAGAGAGAGATAAATATGGAAATTATTTAGTTTTAAATGTGTTGTTTTAAAATTTGTATCATAAAAATAAATCTAAACTTTTTACAGGAGAAATAGTTTTGATATTAATAGTTTTTGAGATACTCGAAACCCTTTTTTAAATAAAGCCAGGCCCACTTTTGCTCCTCAGACTATTTTTTTACAAACCATCTGTCAGCAAGCATCTTTCAAATAAAATAATAGGGTTTAAAAAGAAATTTACAACTTTTGTATACCCTTTTATTTATATACATTAGGGCGGGTCACAGGAGCATCGCGGTTCTTGTTATATGGGTAATTCCAAGAAACTTTGCCGAAGAAATCATAGTATAGCGTGATCCATTTCGAGGTTCCCTATTTTTTTTAAAGAAAAAAAAAATTCAAATTGAATGGGGAATGATTATTATCATTTGAAAGAACATTCTTTGGCATTTATTTTTTGAAGATTATGTCTATCAAATGTTGAGTCCAATTTTCGATGACTCGTTCGAGCATTTCGACTGGTAACTGGCTAATGACACGCGTGATGCTTTGCTCCAAGGGCTGAATTGAAGCGGGTTTGTCCGCATAAACTTTACATATCCCCACAGGAAAAAGTCTAACGGTGTGATATCACACGATCTTGGTGGCCAATCGACCGGCCCAAAACGTGAAACTATCTGCTCACCGAAGTGTTCTCTCAATAAATCCATTGATTGATGCGATGTGTGGGAAGTGGCGCCGTCTTGTTGAAACCAAATGTCGCCGAGATCACGAGCTTAAATTTCAGGCATCAAATAGTCGGATATCATGGCACGATAACGGTCGCCATTGACGGATACGTTCTCACCGGCATCATTTTTGATGAAATATGGACCGATAATTCCACCGGCCCACAAATCACACCAAACCGTTGTTTTTTCTGGATGACGTGCCAGATCTTGAATCTCTTCAGGTTGCTCTTCGTCCCAAATGCGACAATTTTGCTTGTTTACATACCCATTGAGCCAGAAATGGGCCTCATCGCTGAACAAAATTTGGCTCGAAAATGTCGGATATTCTTGGAACTTTTCAAGAGCCCATAGAGCGAAGCGATGTCGCTTGGGAAGGTCGGGCGGCTTCAGTTCTTGCACAAGCTGTATTTTGTATGCTTTCAATTTAAGATCTCGACGTAAAATGCGCCAAGTCGTTCCATACGTCGGTCCGAGTTGCTGCGAACGGCGCCGAATCGACTCTCCACGGTCTTCGTGTACACTCTCAGCTATGGCCGCTACATTTTCTTCACTGCGAGCTGGACGTGGTCTATTCGGTCGAATGTTATCCAATAATCAATGCTGGGTCTCAAGATGGGTGATGGTGTTGCGAATGATACGCTCAGTAGGCCGATTATGTTGACCATAAGTTGAGCGAAGTGCACGAAACACATTCCTCACAGAACGTGAATTTTCGTAATAAAGTTGAACGATTTGTAAACGTTGTTCAGGCGTAAGTCTTTCCATGATGAAATGCCAAACAATACTTAACAAAAATAACATGACAGCATGACACGACTCACACGTGATCTGTCATAAAAGGCTATTGAAAAAAGTATCTCTACTTGGATTACCCGTTATAAATCTTTTTGTATATTGCAAATAAAAACCACACAAATGGACAATTTTGTTACCAGCTTATAACGTTAATACCAGTGCATACAAATACTTGAAATTTTGTACAGTATAACGCTTTTATAGTACCTAAAGTCCAGATAAAAGTGGGCGTTTTTGTCGCGCCCCATTTGGTACCTTACCATTACCCACATAAATGGACCATTTTGTACCAACAGTTACCAGCTTATAACATTTATACTAATGCATAGAAATACTTGAAATTTTGTACAGTATAATTCTTTTATAGCAGCTAGTGTCCAGTTGCACGCCCCTTTTGGTACCTCCCACACAAATGGGCCTTTTTATACCAAAAGTTAACAGCTTTCAACTTTAATACCAGTGCATACAAATACTTGAAATGTCGTACTCTTATAGTACCTAGAGTCCACTGAAAAGTGGGCGTCATTGGCACGACCCTTTTGGTACCTCTCACACAAATGGACCATTTTGTACCAAAAGTTAAAAAATATTAACTTTAACACCAGTGAATATAAATACTTGAAATTGTGTACGGTGTAATGCTTTTATAGTATCTAGAGTCCAGAGAAAAGTGACCGTTATTGGCACGCCCATTTCGTACCTCCCACCCAAATGGACCATTTTGTACCAAATGTAAACAGTTTTAACCTTAAAAACCGCACATACTTTAAAATTATTAAATGCATTTTAAATTGATACTAATTTAATTAATCCAAAAAAATAGATTTACGAATATTTTTGTATGACTCAAGGTGAGGGGATTCGTAAGTCGGTTTACCCGACTGAACTTTCTTACTTGTTTATTGTCGAATTAGAATGTCCTAGCGGTTATACGACTACTCACCAAAGCATTTTGCGCTATATTCGCCGGTTCCGATGTTACCTAAAACTCCTATGTGTATCCCTCTATAAAAATTCTCCGACAAAAACTCCTATGTCCAGATTCACACAAGACAATTTTTTCCAACCAAGTGTTAAAGTTTGTAGGAGAGAGAGAGGCAGGCGGATAGAACTCTCTGCCTCTCTCTCATTCAAATTTTGACACTTGCTTGGAAAAAATTGTCTCATGTGAATCAGGACTAAGTTTTGTAGGCACGACTATGAATAGAGCAAAATTGGATCTGCTACATTTCGCAAGTTATCGCGAAAACAGTACTTTTAGTCAAAACAAACTTAATAACTTTGATTTGTAAAGAAAAACGCGGAAATTTAGTACTGTAACACAATTTCCTTTAAATATGATCATTTGTAAGACGCTTTGTAACGTCCGCGCTATTTGCAATATTTTTACTGCGAATTTTGTATAATCCATAAAATCGACGTACACCGCCAAATTTTTTTAAAACTACTTATTATACCGAATTTAATTAGATTAATATATATATGTATTCTATGATCTCTGAGGAATAGATTGATATCAGCATTTCCGCGATAAATATCCCTCGACGAATAAATTTCGAACAAAAAAATTAAGTTGGGAATAATTTTACTATATAATGCTATTCAAGCGAAGGGCAAGGAACATCACGATTATTCAATGCTATGCACCAACTGAAGATTTTTACAGCAGTCTCACCACAGTACTCCATGGGATCAACAGGGGCGATATTGTCATCCTTCTTGGCGACTTCAACGCGCAATTAGGAAGCGATAACACCAGTATGGAATCGGTAATGGGTCGACACGGAATCGGTACAATGACAGAAAATGGAGAACTTTTCACAGGCCTATGTCTCAACCAAGGCCTTGTCATAGGTGGCACATTTTTTCCACACAAACGTATACACAAGGTATCGTGTGTATCCCCAGATCGTACAACGGAAAATCAAATCGATCATATTGCCATAGGCAAAAAGTGGCGTGGATCCCTGCTTGATGTGCGCAATAAACGTGAAGCGGATATTTCCACGCAACCACCACCTTCTGGTCGCCAACATTCGTCTTAAAGTTGCAGCTATCAAGTGCAACAAGAACAACACGCCAAGGAAATTTAACGTGGATAAACTGATAAACCCAACTGTTAGTAACCTATTCACAAATGCACTCAGAAACCACAACTACTCTGATGAGGAAGGCATCGATAGATGGCCAAATATAAAGGGCACCTTCATCAAAGCTGCAGAAGAACACATTGGTTATAGGACTGCTGCGAGGAAACTCATAGACTTAAGATCATCAGCAAAAAACAACCTGAATTCAGCAAAAACGAGAGCCTCGAAAATTGCAGCACAACAAGACCACTCCAGGCTTGATAAGCTGGTGAAGAAAAGCGCGAGAAATGATAAACGCCAGTGGAGCAAACATATTGCAACCAAAGCGCAAGCTGCAGCTGATACTCACCGAAGTCGTGATCTCTTTAGTGCGCCAACTCACTAACAACAAATTCCCAACCAGCAAACCCTTTATGGACATCGACGGTGCAACCACAACCTCCAAAGAGAAGCAGATTATGATATGGGAAGAGTATTACTCGAAGCTCCTTTCAACACCCGATCACAACTTGTTCTTGCCAACACCATGAAGAAAGCACACAGTTCGACATATCCTGCCCCAGCATACCCGATATAGCGACTGCTATATCACCATTGAAATCAAACAAGGCCCCTGGACCCGACAACATACCCCCCGAGTTTCTAAAAGTAGACAGAATGTTGAGCGCCGACCTGTTACACCCTCTCATATCAAACTTCTGGAAGGACGAAGCACTGCTGCCTAAGAAAGGTAACCTCTCAGAGTGCAAAAATTGGAGAGGCATCACTCTGCTAAGTATGATAAATAAAATAATCGCACATATAATCAACAAACGCCTAATAGAATATATGTCGCCCAGTATGCGAAACGAACAAGCCGGATTTCGAGCGCACCGATCTTGTGTAGATCACGTTAACACACTGCGCATCATCGTGGAACAGACCGTCGAATGGCGAACCCCACTCTACCTTTGCTTTATAGACTTCGCGAAAGCTTTTGATACCATTAAACACGACGTGATATATACGACGCTACAATGCAAGGGCGTGCCAAACAAAATAATCAGCCTCATCAAGGCATTATACTACGGCGCCACATGTCGAATACGACATGGGCAGCATCTCATTGGACAAATACGCGTAGAGAAAGGCGTGCGACAAGGTTGCGTACTATCCCCACTGCTCTTTAACATCGTCCTTGATGCATTGATGTCGCGGGTATCTCAGCACAACAGAGGAATCACCTGGGGAATAAACGGCAAACTTAGCCATCTCGACTATGCTGACGACATCTGTCTCCTGGCTCATAAACATTCAGACATAACTGGAATGTTAAATGATGTTGAGAAATTTGCCGCGCTTGCCGGATTGTTCATCAACATTCCTAAAACCAAAGTTATGCGCATTAACACCATCAACCCCCAACGAATTAATCTGTTACCTCGGCAGCATCATAACAACAACAGGTGGTACAGCTGAAGATATACGGTCTCGAATAAACAAAGGTCGTGCAGCCTTCAGTTCACTCGAAAAGGTATGGAGATCCACACACATCTCGAGGGACACAAAAATTAGAATATTTAATGCGAGCATCAAGTCAGTTGTTCTATACGGTTGCGAGACATGGAACATATCGAGGAAAGAGCTACAAGCACTACAAGCTTTCATAAACCGCTGCTTGAGGAAAATCATACGTGTATTTTGGCCCAATAAAATCTCCAATGAAAACCTATGAACAAACACGAAGCAAGAACCTATTATTCAGGAAATCCGACGCCGCAAGTGGAAATGGATTGGTCATACCCTCAGAAAGCCGCAAGACGATATTGCACGCACAGCCCTCGATTGGAATCCACAGGGAAGCCGCAGAAGAGGAAGACCTGCAAATACGTGGAGACGCCTGGTAGACGCAGAAGGCACAGAGAAAGGGTACACATGGAATGAAATTAAAAACCTAGCCTTAGATAAAATGAAGTGGAATGATTTTGTTACGGCCCTATGCTCCCCTTAGGAACTATGGGAAATGGAAGTTTGGGAGATAAGCGGAAGGTCTACAACTCTTTCTTTAATAAAAAAATTATAGTAATTTGGTAGGGATTTACAATGTGTTAAAACTTTTGTATGCTTTTCCCTTTATAAGAGGCATATATTGATTTGACACATTTTTAATCCCTTCCAAATTATTATAATTTTTTTTTGTTAAAGAAAGAGTTGTAGTCGTTTTTCATATCTCCCAATCTTTCTTTGACCACTTTTTCCTAGGACTGCGTGATAATAGCATTATATAGTGAAATAATTCTGAACTTAAATGTTTTTTGTTCTGAATTTATTCGTCTATCCCTCAGAGATCATAGAATGTAAATATATTAATTTTATGAAATTCGCAAATATATATTTGTAAAAATTATTTTTGTAAAAAAGTATTGCAAATATCGCGGACATTACAAACCCCCAGGAAAATAATTGGTTGGAGTTCGATTGTAACAATAAAAAAATGGTACTAGCAACAAAATGTATATTGTCTACACCGTCTGTCGGTTGTATTTATATATAATTAGTTGAAGCAACAATAATAACATGGATACGATCAAATGAAAATGCTTGCAACTAAATCGATGGTTGTATCAATCGAATTAAGATTTTTTTTCATTGATACTCGGTTAGTTTTGGTAACCAATTTTAAATTTTCATTATAGTACCATATGATCGATTTTTGGTTGTGACAGCCAATGTTTTATACTTTACAACAGAAATTGTATCAATAGACCAAAGATTATTATTGCAACGAATAATTGGTTATTACAACAGAAAAATATTAATAAATAATCGTTTATTGGTTATCCCAATCATTTCCCAAATTTTGAATAATTAATTGTATTTTGGGAAATACAACCGAAAGATTGGTTGCTGTTCTTTTTCTGATACATGACAAACAAACAAAAAAATTACTCGACATAAAAAAATCTTCAACATTTTGTTCAAGAACGGTATAGGTAATCAAAAATAATCTCGTGTGGATACTAATGTGTGGAATGCAGAATATGTTGTGCAAAATGTTTTACATTAATCTAAACTAATATTATATTTTGAAGTGCCTTTTTTATGTTCGGAACAATCTTGAGAAAGGCCCGGCTGATTTTCATGAAATTTTTTATAATAAAAAGCTCTCGACCTGGTGAAGGTTTTAGGCCAAAAAAAATTATTAAAAAGTTTATTAGAAAAGGAGATTCATGGCTTTCAAAATCCTAAGTAAAATTCACCACGGACAAGAACGACTCATAGCGTATAAAAATTGTAGTTGTGGTAGTGAAAAATAAAGCAGTGTGCCGCACATCGACACGATGCGAGTGTTCCAATATTTTACTCTCCCATCCTACAGTGAGTATTGCTTTGCTGAGAATAGCAATGTGATTTGTTTTTGTTTTGCCTACATATGGCCGAGCGTGTGTGTGCTATGGATAGCAACAGAGAATGGCAATGTATTTTGTTTTTATAGCCAAACATTACCATGCTGCAGTGATGTTATGTTTGGTTTGAGTTTATTTTATTTTTGCCTTTGTTTTACTATTTTCTTGCAATGCGTTTACATTTATTTACCGTTATTTTTCAGAGCAGAATATCAAAATTTTTTCAATTAAGCTCATTTTATGTGTATGAGAGGTGTACGAGAGGTTAATGCAGCCCTCATGGCATTCACTCCTCTGGCAAACGCACATCCCACTTAGAAAATATCATATTTTTAAAAATACTAATCTATATATATAAAAATGGAAAAATGTTTGTATGTATGTGTTTTATAGACGCTTAAATTACTGGACCGATTTTAAAATTTTTTCTTTTGTTTGAAAGCTATTTTGTCTGAGTTGGTTTTGGGAAAATTTTTTTTGCAAAAAGTGGGCGGGGAAAATGTGGGCGTGGCAAATCGTTTGTTTGTGATGGCAGTCTACGTAATTGGCCAACAAATGGGC
This sequence comes from Eudasyphora cyanicolor, assembly GCA_963930755.1. Classification (NCBI taxonomy): domain Eukaryota; kingdom Metazoa; phylum Arthropoda; class Insecta; order Diptera; family Muscidae; genus Eudasyphora; species Eudasyphora cyanicolor. Next base: position 162,452,327 of record OZ005735.1, read on the forward strand.
TGGATTGGAAATCTGAAATCTGGGGCAACGAAGTGCACCGGATCCAGCTAGTAAAAAATAAAAGCAACAATCATGAAATTGAAAGCAAAGGGTTAAGCGATATTTGCATAAAAGTTGTGTGTTTTTTTTTGTGTACTAAAATGTGTGTCAAATATTTCCACATCTCATAAAAGTGATGAATTTCTAATATGGGGTTTTTAATTTAGTTATGAATTGTTTTGTTTTTTGTTCAATAAATAAAATAAAAATTAATGAAAATAAATAATATTTTTTTTTGATTTTAGACAATCCATCGCCGAGTTATGATGGACACCGCAATTTAACTTTTTCCGAGACGCTTCCGAATAATTGCTGGCGTTGCCATATTTTTTAATATTTCCTCATGAAATTTTAACACAATATACTTCGAAAGTTATACTATAATGTAATTAACCGTTGGTTGTAATCAAAAGATTTGAACTGTGTCGTCACAAAAAAATCACAAAAATCTGCTTTTTTTGCACGAATTAACGTCACCCCCAGCATTTTCTTGCTGCAAAAAATGAAACAGTAATGCATTTAATAAGTGCCTAAAGCAACAAGGATCCTATTAAAAGTTCAAAACGCCTTAAACAACTAACATTGACAATACTTTTAAAAGTAATATATCAAATATCTTTTAAACAAAGACCCCGAATAATTTGCATGTGGTTCGAGACCCGAGGTCTGATCGGGTCTAACAATAAAATGTTTCTTAATTATGACCAAATACAGTTGGGTACCAAATTTCGTAATTCTGCAATTACTCCTTCTATTTTTGTCACATCGATACATGAAGGCAGAGCACTGTGCGTAGCTCTCGATTATACCCTACACCACACTGTGGTACAGGGTATTATAAATTTGTTTTGTGGCAGATGTTTGTAAGGTAATACAGTCAAGACAAAAAGACAATTTGTGAAATTGACAATTGTGAATTAAATTTTTTTATTTTATTTTTATTTATTATTTTTTTTTTTTTTATTATTATTATTTTTTTTTTATTATTGTTATTTATATTTATTTTTTTATTACCGAAATTAATATTTTTCCACTCGATTTCACTCTTAGAGTAAACTCTCACTCTATTTCGAAGATTTTTACTCCCACTCTTAATTTTAAAAAGGAGTACTCGCGAGCGCTCGCACGTAAAATGATCGAGTGGAGAGTAAACTTTTTGTAACACTCGTAATCTTCGAGTAATCTTCTTCGCGAGTATTTTTCATTCGCGATTAAAATCGAGTAAATCTGAGCTCTGCATCAGAGTCAATTTAACCATGTCTCTCCGTCAGTCTGTCCATTTTAAGTTGCTCGTTAAGTACAGGTCGCAATTTCACTCCGATCTTGCTGAGATTTGGCACTAAGAACTCTTTCACACCTGAATTTTTTATTTAATGTGTAGTACAATCGATACAATTAAGTTCTAAATAAAACGGCATTCAAATGGCCTCAACGACTTCTTCTGCAGGAACGAATTCGATGAACCCAATTTTCGAGCACTTTTTCCACTAAATCAAGTCGTATGTCATGAATGGCACGTTCAATATTGGCTTGTAAAGCTTGAAGAGAGTCTGGTTTATTTCTAAAGACCAATGACTTCAAAGTAGTCTAATGGTGTTAAATCACAACTTCTTGGAGGCTATTAAATATCACAATTTCTTGAAATAATCGAATCTCCAAACTTTTCTCGCAACAATTCAATGGCAAAAAGATAGCTCTCAACGAGAGCTAAAATATTGCTCATGGGTGTCAAGGTCGTAGGTCGACTGGAAAGTGTTTTTTTGAATTTAAAAAAAAATGGACAGCATAATTTTCAAATGTGAACGGAAAGTTTATTTTTGCTCTAGCTTTTTAACGGTACGTCGGATCGGGAATCGGTCAATAGCAAAAAGATATATCTTAACGAGAGCTAAAATCATGGGTGTCAAGGTCGAAGGTCGACTGGAAAGTGTTTTTTTTGGATTTAAAAAAAAATTGGAGAACGATTATTTTGATAATAAAACTAAATAATTTGTAAACGTTGTTCTTGCGTATATCTCTCCACGATGAAATTGTAAACACTACTGAATACAATGAAAAACAAATGACAGATCATGACATATTACAAATGTCCGAAACGTCACTTCAAAATCATATCATTCCCATTGGAAAATCCGTGAGATATAGACCCCTATATACAATTTCCCTCCTATTTGACTTTTTAGCCTGTAGCTGTATTTAACATCCAATCAATTTGAAATTTAGCAGGGTAGATTTTCTTCAACCAAGAACCAACATATGTAAGTTCCTACTGATTTTGACATTTAGCGCTATAGAAGCTGTATTTCACATCCAATCATTTTGAAATTTAGCAGGATGGAGTTTCTTGATACATAGTTCAACATTTCCTAGTTTTATGAAAATCTGTGCCGATTTACATATAGTCCCCATATACATATGTATATATTTCCTTCCCATTTGATCCTTTAGCCATATTAAACCCATTCTGCACCACTGTACCAATACCTAAATCAACCAACTCACTCACCTCTTATCTCCCGTCACTCCAAAATTACTAATTTTCATTTTACACATTCTCAGCGGTTCCGGTTTCATTTCGTCCATTTTGAAGACAAATTCCATTAGACTTAAAGCATATTTCAGACGCTTTTGCCAATCGGATGAACTGTAATTAAAGTGTTGAAATGAATTTGTGATTGTATTTTAGTTAATTTTGCTTAGTTTGCACTTACATATATTGCAATAGACTTTGTTCAGTTTTCAAAATATTCAAATTTTCCGTGGCATAGTATGGGCCACATGAGCCCAGCACTGTGGGAAAAAGACTATCCTCATCGTATAGTTTACTCATCATGTAATTGTTATCCTTGAAAAGTCTCCAGAAATTGAGCATTTGATGTGGATTGTTTTTATCGATTTCTTGATTGACTAAAGCTTTAACCTGCAACAAAGGAATTATTTAATTTAATTTAATAATAGTAATTTAATTTAAGTAAAATTTTTAAATTTTGGTGAATGATTTGGAAAATTTAGATTATTTAGGTTAAAAAATCGAACTAAGAAAGGTGTTTGTATTATCAACCTAATAAAGTTATTTGGGCCGCTTGTTCTCTTTTTTATTGCCAAAGGTAAGAATTGCGAAAAATAATTATTCAGGCATGTCAGGTTTTGTACGAAATTGGTTCGTTTTCGTTTTTCAAAATCGTATCGTTTTACTTTTGCTACTACAGCTTTTGTTCCTTTTTCATGAAACCGAAAGAAATTTAAAACCGAAAAACACTATCAAAAATATGACAGCATAAAAATCAGAAACAGCTGTTTTAGCCACCGCCGTCAACAATATCGGTTCGACTCAAGATTCCGATTGGCATTAGTGAAAATATATAAAACATATTAAAGCCAACAAAAATTGAATTGACCAAATCTTGGCTTGATAAATGTTTCTTTGTTTGCCACTATAACATTAAAATAAAAACTTACATTTCATTGATCGAATCTTCTTTTTTGTAGTTTGTGTTTTTTTTAGTTTCAGGGTTGCATTTTCTATTATTTTTTGTTTTATGGTCTCGCAGACCAAAAGTCGTACGAAAAGTATTTTAATTATTTTTTTTCCGAACTTAATTCAAATATTATTCATACTTAATCTTTAGTAGATTTTGTTCTTTTCTGGAGTTTAAATTACTAAAAACAAAAATTTCAATTCAGATTTTGTGAACGTTTTAAAGCGAAATTTATTATTCGGTTTACGTTTTCTGTAGAAGCTAAAAACGTTTTCGATTTCAAAAACGTAAATTCTTGTTCGATTTTGCACTCTGGGACATGCCAGATTATTTCTTCTTCCCATGGTTAGGATACCATGTTTGGGCATTTTATTCTAATAATTACGAGTTTCGAAAAACAATTACATATAACCTTATTACCACTAACAGAGGGACATTTTATACCATACACCACAATGTTATACAGGGAATTTGAATTTTGTTTTGTGTTCGTAACGCCTAGAAATGCTACAGCTAGACCTACCATATACATAGTACACCGATGGATTTAGATATAGTCTCCATACATAGTTTCCTTCCGATTTGGTTTCTTAGCGCTACGGTAACTGTATTTTACATCCAATTATTTTTAAATTTGGCTGGATAGAGTTTCTGTATCCAAGGACCACATCGCCGAATTTGAGGAAAATTAGTTCAGATTTAGAAATAGGCTCCTTCCAATTTGACCTCTTAGTGCTATAGAAGCTGTATTTAACATCTAATCGTTTTGAATGTACCAAAAGTAAATTTATGTAGACAAGTTTTATCTGAAGTATAACGTGGATATACCAGAGAGGCGTAGGGTATTATATATAGAAGGCCCCGCCGGACTTTGAGCTTTCCTTAACCCACACTCTACATACACCTTGACGTTTTGGCCAATTAGCCTTTCATCATTTCTATTGAAAGGTTTAGAAAGACTTTTAGATTCTTTCATTAGAGCGAATCATTAGAAAACTCTTAAGGAACGGAATTTTTATTTAATTTTTTCGATATGTATACACTGTGCAACCGTCTGTCTGTTTAATTCGCTGATATTTTCACCCTGATTGCACTGTATTTCCAACTTCTACTTACCATATTATCATCCAGCGTGACATTGTAGGTCAGTGTTATGTGCATTTTTACAATGTGATGGAAATTTTCTATCTTCGGATAGACTTGTATGCCATGACTGTTGATCCAACTTAAATCGTCCTTAATGTGACGGGCCAACTGAAACATCAATGCATTCGTTCGTTAGACCTACAATATATTGAACTCCTCAAATTCAAGCCACATCGACTCACCTTAACGGCATAAACATCACCATTTTTCTCCGCCGTAAACATAATGGTACCCATATCGGTCTGGGGACACTTGAATGACTTAAAGGATTGTTCATTGGCACACAATTCCTCACACAGTGAACCGCTGTACTCATAGTTTTTATACTTTTTACACTGAAATAGCAAAAGAAAAGCCGCCATTAGAGAAATATTTCCTCCCACAGAAAGTCCTTGCTTACCATATATGTCAGACTATTCTGTGACATAATTTTATAGCAAAACTCCAGATTCATATAGGACACAACCAGCATAAATATGGCTGCCAAAATGGCCAAGAGAATGAATCGCTGTAGAATCGTACGAAATCTTCTTTTGAAGGCATTTAACATTTTGGTATGGGATTCGTGGTTCCTTTATCCTTTATTGCTTCTCCCGATTCGTTTGATTGATTTGTTTTGATTAGAATAGGAATTGGGGTATTTTATCCCTCTGGGAGTACTGTTGACTGTCCTTTTCCTCGTCAAACTAAACAATATACGATATCCTGTTTCTCACATTCACATTTTATGTGTATTCTAATTGTCTTCTTCTGTGTCCATCTGTCGTTTGGTCCAAACAAAAAAAAGCAGAGGAATAGTTTTTTTTCTCGGCATTTATGTTTTGATTCCTGGATTCTCCTCGTGCTTTTGGTGCATTGTTTTTTCAACATTTCCTCTGCATACTATACTATGTTTACGTTTTGCGCGTAACTAGCGGCAACTGTGAGGGAAGGAAAAATCAAAGGATATGTGGCGATTCGGCGCAGTAGTTTAGCCCAAACAGTCATGGACAACATTTAGGGGATAGTGTGTGTATTAGACAAACACGGAAAGGGATGTTCTATGAGATAGATGAATGCACGGAAAGAAATTACATTTATTTATAACAACACAGTATGAAACACGATTTCCTACCCAGAACTACTCAACGCAACCATAATTTTATACAAGGAAAAATAATATTTTCTGGTGTTCTGAATTAAAAACAACTAAGAAAGTTCAGTCGGGTAAACCGACTAACGAATCCCCTCCCTTGAGTCTCAAAAAAATTTATTTATTTTTTTGTTTTATTTAAATTATTATTAATTTCAATTGCATTGTTTACTTTTGGTGCAAAATTGTCCATTTGTGTGAGAGGTACCAAAAGGGGCGTCCCAATAACGATCACTTTTCTCTGGACTATAGGTGCTATAAAAGCATTACACCGTACAAAATGTCAAGTATTTGTATATACTGGTATTAAATTTATAAGCTGGTAACTTTTGGTAAAAATTGTCCATTTGTGTGGGAGGTACCAAAAGGAGCGTGGCAATAATGCCCATTTTTCACTGTATTGTAGGTACTATTAAACCATTACACTGTACAACATTTTATGTCTTTGTATGCACTGGTAATAAAGTTATAAGCTATTAACTTTTGGTTCACAATTGTCCATTTGTGTGGCAGGTACCAAAGGGGTGTGGAAACTTCGCCTATTTTTCTCGAGGTAATAGTGACTAATAAACTAATACTATGTGTAGAATTTCAGAGGATTCAAAAAAGTAGTATAGAAGTTATTAAATAATTAATATCGGTTATTCCTTTCGAGAGTTATCGTGCGCACCAGCCAGCAGACGGACGGACATTGCTTATTCGACTTAAAATGACCCAAAACGGATATCCGCCGAACATACTTAGGGTCTTAGTCACCCCTTCGATGTGTTACACTTTTGGTTCGTAGCAAATTATATATACCCTCCTCTCTAAGGTAAGGGGATACAAATATTACCAAAAAATCGATAATTATGCCCCCAATTTAATGGTTCACATTGGAACGATGTATTAATTGAGGATGCTATGAAAAAGCGCAACACTTCGAAGGAGTGACCTAAGACTCATATGAGTTTGGTGTAAATCCGTTTCAAGAAATTTCAAGGTATATGAACTATTTCCATCTGTGGATCCGTCTGTATGTGTGGGTGGAACGCTCGATTACTATCGAAATTGTCAGAGTAAGATCATATGTGAACTTTTCTCAATGACAATTGAATACTATAGACGTCGCATGTAGTTTGACAATTCGTTTAGTATGTCTGCATATTGAAGATGGCGCTTTGTCTGGCTAAACTGTAAAGAGAGCGTTCTGCAAAGAGAGGACATATACTTTTATTTACTCTGCAAAGAGAGAAAAGATTTTTATCATTAATTTTATTATATTCCAACTTCAAAACATTCAACAACAAAACATATTGAAAAACTCAATTATTTGAGAGTACAAAAAAGTATGCATGTTTTGAGATGAATTTTCTATACGATAAGATTGATGACATTTCTATACGAAAAGATCATCGTTGATGACATTTCTATACGAAAAGATCATCGTTGATGACATTTCTATACGAAAAGATCATCGTTGATGACTTTTCTATACGAAAAGATCATCGTTGATGACTTTTCTATACGAAAAGATCATCGTTGATGACTTTTCTATACGAAAAGATCATCGTTGATGACTTTTCTATACGAAAAGATCATCGTTGATGACTTTTCTATACGAAAAGATCATCGTTGATGACTTTTCTATACGAAAATATCATCGTTGATGATTTTTCTATACGAAAATATCATCGTTGATGACTTTTCTATACGAAAAGATCATCGTTGATGACTTTTCTATACGAAAAGATCATCGTTGATGACTTTTCTATACGAAAAGATCATCGTTGATGACTTTTCTATACGAAAAGATCATCGTTGATGACTTTTCTATACGAAAAGATCATCGTTGATGACTTTTCTATACGAAAAGATCATCGTTGATGACTTTTCTATACGAAAAGATCATCGTTGATGACTTTTCTATACGAAAAGATCATCGTTGATGACTTTTCTATACGAAAAGATCATCGTTGATGACTTTTCTATACGAAAAGATCATCGTTGATGACTTTTCTAGACGAAAAGATCGTCGTTGATGACTTTTCTAGACGAAAAGATCATCGTAGATGACTTTTCTAGCCGATTGATGACTTTTCTATACGAAAAGATCATCGTTGATGACTTTTCTATGCGAAAAGATCATCGTTGATGACTTTTCTATACGAAAAGATCATCGTTGATGACTTTTCTATACGAAAAGATCATCGTTGATGACTTTTCTATACGAAAAGATCATCGTTGATGACTTTTCTATACGAAAAGATCATCGTTGATGACTTTTCTATACGAAAAGATCATCGTTGATGACTTTTCTATACGAAAAGATCATCGTTGATGACTTTTCTATACGAAAAGATCATCGTTGATGACTTTTCTATACGAAAAGATCATCGTTGATGACTTTTCTATACGAAAAGATCATCGTTGATGACTTTTCTATACGAAAAGATCATCGTCGATGACTTTTCTATACGAAAAGATCATCGTTGATGACTTTTCTATATGAAAAGATCATCGTTGATGACTTGTCTATACGAAAAGATCATCGTTGATGACTTTTCTATACGAAAAGATCATCGTTGATGACTTGTCTATACGAAAAGATCATCGTTGATGACTTGTCTATACGAAAAGATTATCGTTGATAACTTTTCTATACGAAAAGATCATCGTTGATGACTTTGACTTTTCTATACGAAAAGATCATCGTTGATGACTTTTCTATACGAAAAGATCATCGTTGATAACTTTTCTATACGAAAAGATCATCGTTGATGACTTTTCTATACGAAAAGATCATCGTTGATGACTTTTCTATACGAAAAGATCATCGTTGATGACTTTTCTATACGAAAAGATCATCGTTGATGACTTTTCTATACGAAAAGATCATCGTTGATGACTTTTCTATACGAAAAGATCATCGTTGATGACTTTTCTATACGAAAAGATCATCGTTGATGACTTTTCTATACGAAAAGATCATCGTTGATGACTTTTCTATACGAAAAGATCATCGTTGATGACTTTTCTATACGAAAAGATTATTGTTGATGACTTTTCTATACGAAAAGATCATCGTTGATGACTTTTCGATACGTAAAGATAATCGTTGATGACTTTTCGATACGAAAAGATAATCGTTGATGACTTTTCTATACGAAAAGATCATCGTTGATGACTTTTCTGTACGAAAAGATCATCGTTGATGACTTTTCTATACGAAAAGATCATCGTTGATGACTTTTCTATACGAAAAGATCATCGTTGATGACTTTTCTATACGAAAAGATCATCGTTGATGACTTTTCTATACGAAAAGATCATCGTTGATAACTTTTCTATACGAAAAGATCATCGTTGATGACTTTTCTATACGAAAAGATCATCGTTGATGACTTTTCTATACAAAAATATCATCGTTGATAACTTTTCTTTACGAAAAGATCATCGTTGATGACTTTTCTATACGAAAAGATCATCGTTGATGACTTTTCTATACGAAAAGATCATCGTTGATGACTTTTCTATACGAAAAGATCATCGTTGATGACTTTTCTATACGAAAAGATCATCGTTGATGACTTTTCTATACGAAAAGATCATCGTTGATGACTTTTCTATACGAAAAGATCATCGTTGATGACTTTTCTAGACGAAAAGATCATCGTAGATGACTTTTCTAGCCGATTGATGACTTTTCTATACGAAAAGATCATCGTTGATGACTTTTCTATGCGAAAAGATCATCGTTGATGACTTTTCTATACGAAAAGATCATCGTTGATGACTTTTCTATACGAAAAGATCATCGTTGATGACTTTTCTATACGAAAAGATCATCGTTGATGACTTTTCTATACGAAAAGATCATCGTTGATGACTTTTCTATACGAAAAGATCATCGTTGATGACTTTTCTATACGAAAAGATCATCGTTGATGACTTTTCTATACGAAAAGATCATCGTTGATGACTTTTCTATACGAAAAGATCATCGTTGATGACTTTTCTATACGAAAAGATCATCGTTGATGACTTTTCTATACGAAAAGATCATCGTTGATGACTTTTCTATACGAAAAGATCATCGTCGATGACTTTTCTATACGAAAAGATCATCGTTGATGACTTTTCTATATGAAAAGATCATCGTTGATGACTTGTCTATACGAAAAGATCATCGTTGATGACTTTTCTATACGAAAAGATCATCGTTGATGACTTGTCTATACGAAAAGATTATCGTTGATAACTTTTCTATACGAAAAGATCATCGTTGATGACTTTGACTTTTCTATACGAAAAGATCATCGTTGATGACTTTTCTATACGAAAAGATCATCGTTGATAACTTTTCTATACGAAAAGATCATCGTTGATGACTTTTCTATACGAAAAGATCATCGTTGATGACTTTTCTATACGAAAAGATCATCGTTGATGACTTTTCTATACGAAAAGATCATCGTTGATGACTTTTCTATACGAAAAGATCATCGTTGATGACTTTTCTATACGAAAAGATCATCGTTGATGACTTTTCTATACGAAAAGATCATCGTTGATGACTTTTCTATACGAAAAGATCATCGTTGATGACTTGTCTATACGAAAAGATTATCGTTGATAACTTTTCTATACGAAAAGATCATCGTTGATGACTTTGACTTTTCTATACGAAAAGATCATCGTTGATGACTTTTCTGTACGAAAAGATCATCGTTGATGACTTTTCTATACGAAAAGATCATCGTTGATGACTTTTCTATACGAAAAGATCATCGTTGATGACTTTTCTATACGAAAAGATCATCGTTGATGACTTTTCTATACGAAAAGATCATCGTTGATGACTTTTCTATACGAAAAGATCATCGTTGATAACTTTTCTATACGAAAAGATCATCGTTGATGACTTTTCTATACGAAAAGATCATCGTTGATGACTTTTCTATACAAAAATATCATCGTTGATAACTTTTCTTTACGAAAAGATCATCGTTGATGACTTTTCTATACGAAAAGATCATCGTTGATGACTTTTCTATACGAAAAGATCATCGTTGATGACTTTTCTATACGAAAAGATCATCGTTGATGACTTTTCTATACGAAAAGATCATCGTTGATGACTTTTCTATACGAAAAGATCATCGTTGATGACTTTTCTATACGAAAAGATCATCGTTGATGACTTTTCTATACGAAAAGATCATCGTTGATGACTTTTCTAGACGAAAAGATCGTCGTTGATGACTTTTCTAGACGAAAAGATCATCGTAGATGACTTTTCTAGCCGATTGATGACTTTGCTATACGAACAGATCATCGTTGATGACTTTTCTATACGAAAAGATCATCGTTGATGACTTTTCTATGCGAAAAGATCATCGTTGATGACTTTTCTATACGAAAAGATCATCGTTGATGACTTTTCTATACGAAAAGATCATCGTTGACGACTTTTCTATACGAAAAGATCATCGTTGATGACTTTTCTATACGAAAAGATCATCGTTGATGACTTTTCTATACGAAAAGATCATCGTTGATGACTTTTCTATACGAAAAGATCATCGTTGATGACTTTTCTATACGAAAAGATCATCGTTGATGACTTTTCTATACGAAAAGATCATCGTTGATGACTTTTCTATACGAAAAGATCATCGTTGATGACTTTTCTATACGAAAAGATCATCGTTGATGACTTTTCTATACGAAAAGATCATCGTTGATGACTTTTCTATACGAAAAGATCATCGTTGATGACTTTTCTATACGAAAAGATCATCGTCGATGACTTTTCTATACGAAAAGATCATCGTTGATGACTTTTCTATATGAAAAGATCATCGTTGATGACTTGTCTATACGAAAAGATCATCGTTGATGACTTTTCTATAGGAAAAGATCATCGTTGATGACTTGTCTATACGAAAAGATCATCGTTGATGACTTGTCTATACGAAAAGATTATCGTTGATAACTTTTCTATACGAAAAGATCATCGTTGATGACTTTGACTTTTCTATACGAAAAGATCATCGTTGATGACTTTTCTATACGAAAAGATCATCGTTGATAACTTTTCTATACGAAAAGATCATCGTTGATGACTTTTCTATACGAAAAGATCATCGTTGATGACTTTTCTATACGAAAAGATCATCGTTGATGACTTTTCTATACTGAAAGATCATCGTTGATGACTTTTCTATACGAAAAGATCATCGTTGATGACTTTTCTATACGGAAAGATCATCGTTGATGACTTTTCTATACGAAAAGATCATCGTTGATGACTTTTCTATACGAAAAGATCATCGTTGATGACTTTTCTATACGAAAAGATTATTGTTGATGACTTTTCTATACGAAAAGATCATCGTTGATGACTTTTCGATACGAAAAGATAATCGTTGATGACTTTTCGATACGAAAAGATAATCGTTGATGACTTTTCTATACGAAAAGATCATCGTTGATGACTTTTCTGTACGAAAAGATCATCGTTGATGACTTTTCTATACGAAAAGATCATCGTTGATGACTTTTCTATACGAAAAGATCATCGTTGATGACTTTTCTATACGAAAAGATCATCGTTGATGACTTTTCTATACGAAAAGATCATCGTTGATGACTTTTCTATACGAAAAGATCATCGTTGATGACTTTTCTATACGAAAAGATCATCGTTGATGACTTTTCTATACGAAAAGATCATCGTTGATGACTTTTCTATACGAAAAGATCATCGTTGATGACTTTTCTATACGAAAAGATCATCGTTGATGACTTTTCTATACGAAAAGATCATCGTTGATGACTTTTCTATACGAAAAGATCATCGTTGATGACTTTTCTATACGAAAAGATCATCGTTGATGACTTTGCTATACGAACAGATCATCGTTGATGACTTTGCTATACGAACAGATCATCGTTGATGACTTTTCTATACGAAAAGATCATCGTTGATGACTTTTCTATACGAAAAGATCATCGTTGATGACTTTTCTATACGAAAAGATCATCGTTGATGACTTTTCTATACAAAAATATCATCGTTGATAACTTTTCTTTACGAAAAGATCATCGTTGATGACTTTTCTATACGAAAAGATCATCGTTGATGACTTTTCTATACGAAAAGATCATCGTTGATGACTTTTCTATACGAAAAGATCATCGCTGATGACTTTTCTATACGAAAAGATCATCGTTGATGACTTTTCTATACGAAAAGATCATCGTTGATGACTTTTCTATACGAAAAGATCATCGTTGATGACTTTGCTATACGAACAGATCATCGTTGATGACTTTTCTATACGAAAAGATCATCGTTGATGACTTTTCTATACGAAAAGATCATCGTTGATGACTTTTCTATACGAAAAGATCATCGTAGATGACTTTTCTAGACGATTGATGACTTTGCTATACGAACCGATCATCGTTGATGACTTTGCTATACGAACAGATCATCGTTGATGACTTTTCTATACGAAAAGATCATCGTTGATGACTTTTCTATGCGAAAAGATCATCGTTGATGACTTTTCTATACGAAAAGATCATCGTTGATGACTTTTCTATACGAAAAGATCATCGTTGATGACTTTTCTATACGAAAAGATCATCGTTGATGACTTTTCTATACGAAAAGATCATCGTTGATGACTTTTCTATACGAAAAGATCATCGTTGATGACTTTTCTATACGAAAAGATCATCGTTGATGACTTTTCTATACGAAAGGATCATCGTTGATGACTTTTCTATACGAAAAGATAATTGTTGATGACTTTTCTATACGAAAAGATCATCGTTGATGACTTTTCTATACGAAAAGATCATCGTTGATGACTTTTCTATACGAAAAGATCATCGTTGATGACTTTTCTATACGAAAAGATCATCGTTGTTGACTTTTCTATACGAAAAGATTATCGTTCATAACTTTTCTATACGAAAAGATCATCGTTGATGACTTTTCTGTACGAAAAGATCATCGTTGATGACTTTTCTATACGAAAAGATCATCGTTGATGACTTTTCTATACGAAAAGATCATCGTTGATGACTTTTCTATACGAAAAGATCATCGTTGATGACTTTTCTATACGAAAAGATCATTGTTGATGACTTTTCTATACGAAAAGATCATCGTTGATAACTTTTCTATACGAATAGATCATCGTTGATGACTTTTCTATACGAAAAGATCATCGTTGATGACTTTTCTATACGAAAAGATCATCGTTGATGACTTTTCTATACGAAAAGATCATCGTTGATGACTTTTCTATACGAAAAGATCATCGTTGATGACTTTTCTATACGAAAAGTCATCGTTGATGACTTTTCTATACGAAAAGATCATCGTTGATGACTTTTCTATACGAAAAGATCATCGTTGATGACTTTTCTATTCGAAAAGTCATCGTTGATGACTTTTCTATACGAAAAGATCATCGTTGATGACTTGTCTATACGAAAAGATTATCGTTGATGACTTTTCTATACGAAAAGATCATCGTTGATGACTTTTCTATACGAAAAGATCATCGTTGATGACTTTTCTATACGAAAAGATCATCGTTGATGACTTTTCTATACGAAAAGATCATCGTTGATGACTTTTCTATACGAAAAGATCATCGTTGATAACTTTTCTATACGAAAAGATCACCGTTGATGACTTTTCTATACGAAAAGATCACCGTTGATGACTTTTCTATACGAAAAGATCACCGTTGATGACTTTTCTATACGAAAAGATCATCGTTGATGACTTTTCTATACGAAAAGATCATCGTGCATGATTTTTCTATACGAAAAGATCATCGTTGATGATTTTTCTATAAGAAAAGATCATCGTTGATGACTTTTCTATACGAAAAGATCATCGTTGAAGACTTTTCTTTACGAAAAGATCATCGTTGATGACTTTTCTATACGAAAAGATCATCGTTGATGACTTTTCTATACGAAAAGATCATCGTTGATGACTTTTCTATACGAAAAGATCATCGTTGATGACTTTTCGATATGAAAAGATCATCGTTGATGACTTTTCTATACGAAAAGATCATCGTTGATGACTTTTCTATACGAAAAGATCATCGTTGATGACTTTTCTATACGAAAAGATCATCGTTGATGATTTTTCTATACGAAAAGGTAATCGTTAATGACTTTTCTATACGAAAAGATCATCGTTGATGACTTTTCTATACGAAAAGATCATCGTTGATGACTTTTCTTTACGAAAAGATCATCGTGGATGACTTTTCCATACGAAAAGATCATCGTTGATGACTTTTCCATACGAAAAGGTCATCGTTGATGACTATTCCATACGAAAAGATCATCGTTGATGACTTTTCCATACGAAAAGATCATCGTTGATGACTTTTCCATACAAAAAGATCATCGTTGATGACTTTTCTATACGAAAAGATCATCGTTGATGACTTTTCTATACGAAAAGATCATCGTTGATAATTTTTCTATACGAAAAGACCATCGTTGATGACTTTTCTATACGAAAAGATCATCGCTGATGACTTTTCTATACGAAAAGATCATCGCTGATGACTTTTCTATACGAAAAGATCATCGCTGATGACTTTTCTATACGAAAAGATCATCGTTGATGAATTTTCTATACGAAAAGATCATCGTTGATGACTTTTCTATACGAAAATATCATCGTTGATGACTTTTCTATACGAAGAGATCATCGTTGATGACTTTTCTATACGAAAAGATCATCGTTGATGACTTTTCTATACGAAAAGATCATCGTTGATGACTTTTCTAGACGAAAAGATTGTCGTTGATGACTTTTCTAGACGAAATGATCATCGTAGATGACTTTTCTAGACGATTGATGACTTTGCTATACGAACAGATCATCGTTGATGACTTTGCTATACGAACAGATCATCGTTGATGACTTTTCTATACGAAAAGATCATCGTTGATGACTCTTCTATACGAAAAGATCATCGTTGATGACTTTTCTATACGAAAAGACCATCGTTGATGACTTTTCTATACGAAAAGATCATCGTTGATGACTTTTCTATACGAAAAGATCATCGTGGATGACTTTTCCATACAAAAAGATCATCGTTGATGACTTTGCTATACGAAAAGATCATCGTTGTTGACTTTTCTATACGAAAAGATCATCGTTGTTGACTTTTCTATACGAAAAGATCATCGTTGATGACTTTTCTATACGAAAAGATCATCGTTGATGACTTTTCTATACGAAAAGATCATCGTTGGTGACTTTTCTATACGAAAAGATCATCGTTGATTACTTTTCTATACGAAAAGATCATCGTTGATGATTTTCTATACGAAAAGATCATCGTCGATGACTTTTGTATACGAAAAGATCATCGTCGATGACTTTTCTATACGGAAAGATCATCGTTGATGACTTTTCTATACGAAAAGATCATCGTTGATGACTTTTCTATACGAAAAGATCATCGTTGATGACTTTTCTATACGAAAATATCATCGTTGATGACTTTTCTATACGAAAAGATCATCGTTGATGACTTTTCTTTACGAAAAGATCATCGTGGATGACTTTTCCATACGAAAAGATCATCGTTGATGACTTTTCCATACGAAAAGATCATCGTTGATGACTTTTCCATACGAAAAGATCATCGTTGATGACTATTCCATACGAAAAGATCATCGTTGATGACTTTTCCATACGAAAGATCATCGTTGATGACTTTTCCATACAAAAAGATCATCGTTGATGACTTTTCTATACGAAAAGATCATCGTTGATGACTTTTCTATACGAAAAGATCATCGTTGATAATTTTTCTATACGAAAAGACCATCGTTGATGACTTTTCTATACGAAAAGATCATCGCTGATGACTTTTCTATACGAAAAGATCATCGCTGATGACTTTTCTATACGAAAAGATCATCGCTGATGACTTTTCTATACGAAAAGATCATCGTTGATGAATTTTCTATACGAAAAGATCATCGTTGATGACTTTTCTATACGAAAATATCATCGTTGATGACTTTTCTATACGAAGAGATCATCGTTGATGACTTTTCTATACGAAAAGATCATCGTTGATGACTTTTCTATACGAAAAGATCATCGTTGATGACTTTTCTATACGAAAAGATCATCGTTGATGACTTTTCTAGACGAAAAGATTGTCGTTGATGACTTTTCTAGACGAAATGATCATCGTAGATGACTTTTCTAGACGATTGATGACTTTGCTATACGAACAGATCATCGTTGATGACTTTGCTATACGAACAGATCATCGTTGATGACTTTTCTATACGAAAAGATCATCGTTGATGACTCTTCTATACGAAAAGATCATCGTTGATGACTTTTCTATACGAAAAGACCATCGTTGATGACTTTTCTATACGAAAAGATCATCGTTGATGACTTTTCTATACGAAAAGATCATCGTGGATGACTTTTCCATACAAAAAGATCATCGTTGATGACTTTGCTATACGAAAAGATCATCGTTGTTGACTTTTCTATACGAAAAGATCATCGTTGATGACTTTTCTATACGAAAAGATCATCGTTGTTGACTTTTCTATACGAAAAGATCATCGTTGGTGACTTTTCTATACGAAAAGATCATCGTTGATTACTTTTCTATACGAAAAGATCATCGTTGATGATTTTCTGTACGAAAAGATCATCGTCGATGACTTTTCTATACGAAAAGATCATCGTCGATGACTTTTCTATACGGAAAGATCATCGTTGATGACTTTTCTATACGAAAAGATCATCGTTGATGACTTTTCTATACGAAAATATCATCGTTGATGACTTTTCTATACGAAAACATCATCGTTGATGACTTTTCTATACGAAAAGATCATCGTTGATGACTTTTCTATATGATTTTGATGATTTTTGTACGAAATGATTTTTTGATGATTTTCTGTACGAAAAGATCATCGTCGATGACTTTTCTATACGAAAAGATCATCGTTGATGACTTTTCTATACGAAAAGATCATCGTTGATGACTTTTCTATACGAAAAGATCATCGTTGATGACTTGTCTATACGAAAAGATTGTCGTTGATAACTTTTCTATACGAAAGACTTTTCTATACGAAAAGATCATCGTTGATGACTTTTCTATACGAAAAGATCATCGTTGATGACTTTTCTATACGAAAAGATCATCGTTGATGACTTTTCTATACGAAAAGATCATCGTTGATGACTTTTCTATACGAAAAGATCATCGTTGATGACTTTTCTATACGAAAAGATCATCGTTGATGACTTTGCTATACGAAAAGATCATCGTTGATGACTTTTCTATACGAAAAGATCATCGTTGATGACTTTTCTATACGAAAAGATCATCGTTGATGACTTTTCTATACGAAAAGATCATCGTTGATGACTTTTCTATACGAAAAGATCATCGTTGATGACTTTTCTATACGAAAAGATCATCGTTGATGACTTTTCTATACGAAAAGATCATCGTTGATGACTTGTCTATACGAAAATATCATCGTTGATGACTTGTCTATACGAAAAGATCATCGTTGATGACTTGTCTATACGAAAAGATTATCGTTCATGACTTTTCTATACGAAAAGATCATCGTTGATGACTTTTCTGTACGAAAAGATCATCATTGATGACTTTTCTATACGAAAAGACCATCGTTGATGACTTTTCTATAGGACAAGATCATCGTTGATGACTTTTCTATACGAAAAGATCATCGTTGATGACTTTTCTATACGAAAAGATCATCGTTGTTGACTTTTCTATACGAAAAGATCATCGTTGTTGACTTTTCTGTACGAAAAGATCATCGTTGATGACTTTTCTGTACGAAAAGATCATCGTTGATGACTTTTCTGTACGAAAAGATCATCGTTGATGACTTTTCTGTACGAAAAGATCATCGTTGATGACTTTTCTGTACGAAAAGATCATCGTTGATGACTTTTCTGTACGAAAAGATCATCGTTGATGACTTTTCTATACGAAAAGATCATCGTTGATGACTTTTCTATACGAAAAGATCATCGTTGATGACTTTTCTATACGAAAAGATCATCGTTGATGACTTTTCTATACGAAAAGATCATCGTTGATGACTTTTCTATACGAAAAGATCATCGTTGATGACTTTTCTATACGAAAAGATCATCGTTGATGACTTTTCTATACGAAAAGATCATCGCTGATGACTTGTCTATACGAAAAGATCATCGTTGATGACTTTTCTATACGAAAAGATCATCGTTGATGACTTTTCTATACGAAAAGATCATCGTTGATGACTTTTCTATACGAAAAGATCATCGTTGATGACTTTTCTATACGAAAAGATCATCGTTGATGACTTTTCTATACGAAAAGATCATCGTTGATGACTTTTCTATACGAAAAGATCATCGTTGATGACTTTTCTATACGAAAAGATCATCGTTGATGACTTTTCTATACGAAAAGATCATCGTTGATGACTTTTCTATACGAAAAGATCATCGTTGATGACTTTTCTATACGAAAAGATCATCGTTGATGACTTTTCTATACGAAAAGATCATCGTTAATGACTTTTCTATACGAAAAGATCACCGTTGATGACTTTTCTATTCGAAAAGATCATCGTTGATGACTTTTCTATACGAAAAGATCATCGTTGATGACTTTTCTATACGAAAAGATCATCGTTGATGACTTTTCTATACGAAAAGATCATCGTTGATGACTTTTCTATACGAAAAGATCATCGTTGATGACTTTTCTATACGAAAAGATCATCGTTGATGACTTTTCTATACGAAAAGATCATCGTTGATGACTTTTCTATACGAAAAGATCATCGTTGATGACTTTTCTATACGAAAAGATCATCGTTGATGACTTTTCCATACGAAAAGATCATCGTTGATGACTTTTCCATACGAAAAGATCATCGTTGATGACTTTTCCATACGAAAAGATCATCGTTGATGACTTTTCCATACGAAAAGATCATCGTTGATGACTTTTCCATACGAAAAGATCATCGTTGATGACTTTTCCATACGAAAAGATCATCGTTGATGACTTTTCCATACGAAAAGATCATCGTTGATGACTTTTCCATACGAAAAGATCATCGTTGATGACTTTTCTATACGAAAAGATCATCGTTGATGACTTTTCTATACGAAAAGACCATCGTTGATGACTTTTCTATACGAAAAGATCATCGCTGATGACTTTTCTATACGAAAAGATCATCGCTGATGACTTTTCTATACGAAAAGATCATCGTTGATGACTTTTCTATACGAAAAGATCATCGTTGATGATTTTTCTATACGAAAAGATCATCGTTGATGATTTTTCTATACGAAAAGATCATCGTTGATGATTTTTCTATACGAAAAGATCATCGTTAATGACTTTTCTATACGAAAAGATCATCGTTGATGAATTTTCTATACGAAAAGATCATCGTTAATGCTTTTCTATACGAAAAGATCATCGTTGATGACTTTTCTATACGAAAAGATCATCGTTGATGACTTTTCTATACGAAAAGATCATCGTTGATGACTTTTCTATACGAAAAGATCATCGTTGATGACTTTTCTATACGAAAAGATCATCGTTGATGACTTTTCTAGACGAAAAGATCGTCGTTGATGACTTTTCTAGACGAAAAGATCATCGTAGATGACTTTTCTAGACGATTGATGACTTTGCTATACGAACAGATCATCGTTGATGACTTTGCTATACGAACAGATCATCGTTGATGACTTTTCTCTACGAAAAGATCACCGTTGATGACTTTTCTATACGAAAAGATCATCGTTGATGACTTTTCTATACGAAAAGATCATCGTTGATGACTTTTCTATACGAAAAGATCATCGTTGATGACTTTTCTATACGAAAAGATCATCGTTGATGATTTTTCTATACGAAAAGATCATCGTTGATGACTTTTCTATACGAAAAGATCATCGTTGATGACTTTTCTATACGAAAAGATCATCGTTGATGACTTTTCTATACGAAAAGATCATCGTTGATGACTTTTCTATACGAAAAGATCATCGTTGATGACTTTTCTATACGAAAAGATCATCGTTGATGACTCTTCTAGACGAAAAGATCGTCGTTGATGACTTTTCTAGACGAAAAGATCATCGTAGATGACTTTTCTAGACGATTGATGACTTTGCTATACGAACAGATCATCGTTGATGACTTTGCTATACGAACAGATCATCGTTGATGACTTTTCTATACGAAAAGATAATCGTTGATGACTTTTCTATACGAAAAGATCATCGTTGATGACTTTTCTATACGAAAAGATCATCGTTGATGACTTTTCTATACGAAAAGATCATCGTTGATGACTTTTCTATACGAAAAGATCATCGTTGATGACTTTTCTATACGAAAAGATGATTTTTCTATACGAAAAGATCATCGTTGATGATTTTTCTATACGAAAAGATCATCGTTGATGATTTTTCTATACGAAAAGATCATCGTTGATGATTTTTCTATACGAAAAGATCATCGTTGATGATTTTTCTATACGAAAAGATCATCGTTGATGATTTTTCTATACGAAAAGATCATCGTTGATGACTTTTCTATACGAAAAGATCATCGTTGATGACTTTTCTATACGAAAAGATCATCGTTGATGACTTTTCCATACAAAAAGATCATCGTTGATGACTTTGCTATACGAAAAGATCATAGTTGTTGACTTTTCTATACGAAAAGATCATCGTTGATGACTTTTCTATACGAAAAGATCATCGTTGTTGACTTTTCTATACGAAAAGATCATCGTTGATGACTTTTCTATACGAAAAGATCATCGTTGATGACTTTTCTATACGAAAAGATCATCGTTGATGACTTTTCTATACGAAAAGATCATCGTTGATGACTTTTCTATACGAAAAGATCATCGTTGATGACTTTTCTATACGAAAAGATCATCGTTGATGACTTTTCTATACGAAAATATCATCGTTGATGACTTTTCTATACGAAAAGATCATCGTTGATGACTTTTCTATACGAAAAGATCATCGTTGATGACTTTTCTATACGAAAAGATCATCGTTGATGACTTTTCTATACGAAAAGATCATCGTTGATGACTTTTCTATACGAAAAGATCATCGTTAATATCTTTTCTATACGAAAGACTTTTCTATACGAAAAGATCATCGTTGATGACTTATCTATGCGAAAAGATCATCGTTGATGACTTTTCTATACGAAAAGATCATCGTTGATAACATTTCTATACGAAAATATCATCGTTGATGACATTTCTATACGAAAATATCATCGTTGATGACATTTCTATACGAAAATATCATCGTTGATGACATTTCTGTACGAAAAGATCATCGTTGATGAATTTTCTATACGAAAAGATCATCGTTGATGACTTTTCTATACGAAAAGATCATCGTTGATACCTTTTCTATACGGAAAGATCATCGTTGGTGACTTTTCTATACGAAAAGATCATCGCTGATGACTTTTCTATACGAAAAGATCATCGTTGATGACTTATCTATGCGAAAAGATCATCGTTGATGACTTTTCTATACGAAAAGATCATCGTTGATAACATTTCTATACGAAAATATCATCGTTGATGACATTTCTATACGAAAATATCATCGTTGATGACATTTCTATACGAAAATACCATCGTTGATGACATTTCTGTACGAAAAGATCATCGTTGATGAATTTTCTATACGAAAAGATCATCGTTGATGACTTTTCTATACGAAAAGATCATCGTTGATACCTTTTCTATACGAAAAGATCATCGTTGATAACATTTCTATACGAAAATATCATCGTTGATGACATTTCTATACGAAAATATCATCGTTGATGACATTTCTATACGAAAAGATCATCGTTGATGACATTTCTATACGAAAAGATCATCGTAGATGACTTCTATACGAAAAGATCATCGTTGATGACTTTTCCATACGAAAAGATCATCGTTGATAACTTTTCTATACGGAAAGATCATCGTTGGTGACTTTTCTATACGAAAAGATCATCGTTGATGACTTTTCTATACGAAAAGATAATCGTTGATGACTTTTCTATACGAAAATATCATCGTTGATGACTTTTCTGTAAGAAAATATCATCGTTGATGACTGTTCTATACGAAAAGATCATCGTTGATGACTTTTCTATATGAAAAGATCATCGTTGATGACTTTTCTATACGAAAAGATCATCGTTGATGACTTTTCTACTTTCGAACAGATAATCGTTGATGAACTTTCTACACGAAAAGATCATCGTTGATGACTTATCTATGCGAAAAGATCATCGTTGATGACTTTTCTATACGAAAAGATCATCGTTGATGACTTTTCTATACGAAAAGATCATCGTTGATGACTTTTCTATACGAAAAGATCATCGTTGATGACTTTTCTATACGAAAAGATCATCGTTGATGACTTTTCTATACGAACAGATAATCGTTGATAAACTTTCTACACGAAAATATCATCGTTGATGACTTATCTATACGAAAAGATCATCGTTGATGACTTTTCTATACGAAAAGATCGTCGTTGATGACTTTTCTATACGAAAAGATCATCGTTGATGACTTTTAGATACGAAAAGATAATCGTTGATGACTTTTCTATACGAAAAGATCATCGTTGATGACTTTTCTATACGAAAAGATCATCGTTGATGAGTTTTCTGTACGAAAAGATCATCGTTGATGAATTTTCTATACGAAAAGATCATCGTTGATGACTTTTCTATACGAAAAGATCATCGTTGATACCTTTTCTATACGAAAAGATCATCGTTGATAACATTTCTATACGAAAATATCATCGTTGATGACATTTCTATACGAAGATATCATCGTTGATGACATTTCTATACGAAAAGATCATCGTTGATGACATTTCTATACGAAAAGATCATCGTTGATGACATTTCTATACGAAAAGATCATCGTAGATGACTTCTATACGAAAAGATCATCGTTGATGACTTTTCCATACGAAAAGATCATCGTTGATAACTTTTCTATACGGAAAGATCATCGTTGGTGACTTTTCTATACGAAAAGATCATCGTTGATGACTTTTCTATACGAAAAGATAATCGTTGATGACTTTTCTATACGAAAATATCATCGTTGATGACTTTTCTGTAAGAAAATATCATCGTTGATGACTGTTCTATACGAAAAGATCATCGTTGATGACTTTTCTATACGAAAAGATCATCGTTGATGACTTTTCTATATGAAAAGATCATCGTTGATGACTTTTCTATACGAAAAGATCATCGTTGATGACTTTTCTACTTTCGAACAGATAATCGTTGATGAACTTTCTACACGAAAAGATCATCGTTGATGACTTATCTATGCGAAAAGATCATCGTTGATGACTTTTCTATACGAAAAGATCATCGTTGATGACTTTTCTATACGAACAGATAATCGTTGATAAACTTTCTACACGAAAAGATCATCGTTGATGACTTATCTATACGAAAAGATCATCGTTGATGACTTTTCTATACGAAAAGATCATCGTTGATGACTTTTCTATACGAAAAGATCATCGTTGATGACTTTTCTATACGAAAAGATCATCGTTGATGACTTTTAGATACGAAAAGATAATCGTTGATGACTTTTCTATACGAAAAGATCATCGTTGATGACTTTTCGATACGAAAAGATAATCGTTGATGACTTTTCTATACGAAAAGATCATCGTTGATGACTTTTCTATACGAAAAGATCATCGTTGATGACTTTTCTATACGAAAAGATCATCGTTGATGACTTTTCTATACGAAAAGATCATCGTTGATGACTTTTCTGTACGAAAAGATCATCGTTGATGACTTTTCTATACGAAAAGATCATCGTTGATACCTTTTCTATACGAAAAGATCATCGTTGATAATATTTCTATACGAAAATATCATCGTTGATGACATTTCTATACGAAAATATCATCGTTGATGACATTTCTATACGAAAAGATCATCGTTGATGACATTTCTATACGAAAAGATCATCGTTGATGACATTTCTATATGAAAAGATCATCGTTGATGACTTCTATACGAAAAGATCATCGTTGATGACTTTTCCATACGAAAAGATCATCGTTGATGACTTTTCTATACGAAAAGATCATCGTTGGTGACTTTTCTATACGAAAAGATCATCGTTGGTGACTTTTCTATACGAAAAGATAATCGTTGATGACTTTTCTATACGAAAATATCATCGTTGATGACTTTTCTGTAAGAAAATATCATCGTTGATGACTGTTCTATACGAAAAGATCATCGTTGATGACTTTTCTATATGAACAGATAATCGTTGATGAACTTTCTACACGGAAAGATCATCGTTGATACCTTTTCTATACGAAAAGATCATCGTTGATGACTTTTCTATACGAACAGATAATCTTTGATAAACTTTCTACACGAAAAGATCATCGTTCATGAAAATATCATCGTTGATGACTTTTCTGTAAGAAAATATCATCGTTGATGACTTTTCTATACGAAAAGATCATCGTTGATGACTTTTCTATACGAACAGATAATCGTTGATGAACTTTCTACACGAAAAGATCATCGTTGATACCTTTTCTATACGAAAAGATCATCGTTGATGACTTTTCTATACGAACAGATAATCTTTGATAAACTTTCTACACGAAAAGATCATCGCTGATGACTTTTCTATACGAAAAGATCATCGTTGATGACTTATCTATGCGAAAAGATCATCGTTGATGACTTTTCTATACGAAAAGATCATCGTTGATAACATTTCTATACGAAAATATCATCGTTGATGACATTTCTATACGAAAATATCATCCTTGATGACATTTCTATACGAAAATATCATCGTTGATGACATTTCTGTACGAAAAGATCATCGTTGATGAATTTTCTATACGAAAAGATCATCGTTGATGACTTTTCTATACGAAAAGATCATCGTTGATACCTTTTCTATACGGAAAGATCATCGTTGGTGACTTTTCTATACGAAAAGATCATCGTTGATGACTTTTCTATACGAAAAGATCATCGTTGATGACTTATCTATGCGAAAAGATCATCGTTGATGACTTTTCTATACGAAAAGATCATCGTTGATAACATTTCTATACGAAAATATCATCGTTGATGACATTTCTATACGAAAATATCATCGTTGATGACATTTCTATACGAAAATATCATCGTTGATGACATTTCTGTACGAAAAGATCATCGTTGATGAATTTTCTATACGAAAAGATCATCGTTGATGACTTTTCTATACGAAAAGATCATCGTTGATACCTTTTCTATACGGAAAGATCATCGTTGGTGACTTTTCTATACGAAAAGATCATCGCTGATGACTTTTCTATACGAAAAGATCATCGTTGATGACTTATCTATGCGAAAAGATCATCGTTGATGACTTTTCTATACGAAAAGATCATCGTTGATAACATTTCTATACGAAAATATCATCGTTGATGACATTTCTATACGAAAATATCATCGTTGATGACATTTCTATACGAAAATACCATCGTTGATGACATTTCTGTACGAAAAGATCATCGTTGATGAATTTTCTATACGAAAAGATCATCGTTGATGACTTTTCTATACGAAAAGATCATCGTTGATACCTTTTCTATACGAAAAAATCATCGTTGATAACATTTCTATACGAAAATATCATCGTTGATGACATTTCTATACGAAAATATCATCGTTGATGACATTTCTATACGAAAAGATCATCGTTGATGACATTTCTATACGAAAAGATCATCGTAGATGACTTCTATACGAAAAGATCATCGTTGATGACTTTTCCATACGAAAAGATCATCGTTGATAACTTTTCTATACGGAAAGATCATCGTTGGTGACTTTTCTATACGAAAAGATCATCGTTGATGACTTTTCTATACGAAAAGATAATCGTTGATGACTTTTCTATACGAAAATATCATCGTTGATGACTTTTCTGTAAGAAAATATCATCGTTGATGACTGTTCTATACGAAAAGATCATCGTTGATGACTTTTCTATATGAAAAGATCATCGTTGATGACTTTTCTATACGAAAAGATCATCGTTGATGACTTTTCTACTTTCGAACAGATAATCGTTGATGAACTTTCTACACGAAAAGATCATCGTTGATGACTTATCTATGCGAAAAGATCATCGTTGATGACTTTTCTATACGAAAAGATCATCGTTGATGACTTTTCTATACGAAAAGATCATCGTTGATGACTTTTCTATACGAAAAGATCATCGTTGATGACTTTTCTATACGAACAGATAATCGTTGATAAACTTTCTACACGAAAATATCATCGTTGATGACTTATCTATACGAAAAGATCATCGTTGATGACTTTTCTATACGAAAAGATCGTCGTTGATGACTTTTCTATACGAAAAGATCATCGTTGATGACTTTTAGATACGAAAAGATAATCGTTGATGACTTTTCTATACGAAAAGATCATCGTTGATGACTTTTCTATACGAAAAGATCATCGTTGATGAGTTTTCTGTACGAAAAGATCATCGTTGATGAATTTTCTATACGAAAAGATCATCGTTGATGACTTTTCTATACGAAAAGATCATCGTTGATACCTTTTCTATACGAAAAGATCATCGTTGATAACATTTCTATACGAAAATATCATCGTTGATGACATTTCTATACGAAGATATCATCGTTGATGACATTTCTATACGAAAAGATCATCGTTGATGACATTTCTATACGAAAAGATCATCGTTGATGACATTTCTATACGAAAAGATCATCGTAGATGACTTCTATACGAAAAGATCATCGTTGATGACTTTTCCATACGAAAAGATCATCGTTGATAACTTTTCTATACGGAAAGATCATCGTTGGTGACTTTTCTATACGAAAAGATCATCGTTGATGACTTTTCTATACGAAAAGATAATCGTTGATGACTTTTCTATACGAAAATATCATCGTTGATGACTTTTCTGTAAGAAAATATCATCGTTGATGACTGTTCTATACGAAAAGATCATCGTTGATGACTTTTCTATACGAAAAGATCATCGTTGATGACTTTTCTATATGAAAAGATCATCGTTGATGACTTTTCTATACGAAAAGATCATCGTTGATGACTTTTCTACTTTCGAACAGATAATCGTTGATGAACTTTCTACACGAAAAGATCATCGTTGATGACTTATCTATGCGAAAAGATCATCGTTGATGACTTTTCTATACGAAAAGATCATCGTTGATGACTTTTCTATACGAACAGATAATCGTTGATAAACTTTCTACACGAAAAGATCATCGTTGATGACTTATCTATACGAAAAGATCATCGTTGATGACTTTTCTATACGAAAAGATCATCGTTGATGACTTTTCTATACGAAAAGATCATCGTTGATGACTTTTCTATACGAAAAGATCATCGTTGATGACTTTTCTATACGAAAAGATCATCGTTGATGACTTTTAGATACGAAAAGATAATCGTTGATGACTTTTCTATACGAAAAGATCATCGTTGATGACTTTTCGATACGAAAAGATAATCGTTGATGACTTTTCTATACGAAAAGATCATCGTTGATGACTTTTCTATACGAAAAGATCATCGTTGATGACTTTTCTATACGAAAAGATCATCGTTGATGACTTTTCTATACGAAAAGATCATCGTTGATGACTTTTCTGTACGAAAAGATCATCGTTGATGACTTTTCTATACGAAAAGATCATCGTTGATACCTTTTCTATACGAAAAGATCATCGTTGATAATATTTCTATACGAAAATATCATCGTTGATGACATTTCTATACGAAAATATCATCGTTGATGACATTTCTATACGAAAAGATCATCGTTGATGACATTTCTATACGAAAAGATCATCGTTGATGACATTTCTATATGAAAAGATCATCGTTGATGACTTCTATACGAAAAGATCATCGTTGATGACTTTTCCATACGAAAAGATCATCGTTGATGACTTTTCTATACGAAAAGATCATCGGTGGTGACTTTTCTATACGAAAAGATCATCGTTGGTGACTTTTCTATACGAAAAGATAATCGTTGATGACTTTTCTATACGAAAATATCATCGTTGATGACTTTTCTGTAAGAAAATATCATCGTTGATGACTGTTCTATACGAAAAGATCATCGTTGATGACTTTTCTATATGAACAGATAATCGTTGATGAACTTTCTACACGAAAAGATCATCGTTGATACCTTTTCTATACGAAAAGATCATCGTTGATGACTTTTCTATACGAACAGATAATCTTTGATAAACTTTCTACACGAAAAGATCATCGTTCATGAAAATATCATCGTTGATGACTTTTCTGTAAGAAAATATCATCGTTGATGACTTTTCTATACGAAAAGATCATCGTTGATGACTTTTCTATACGAACAGATAATCGTTGATGAACTTTCTACACGAAAAGATCATCGTTGATACCTTTTCTATACGAAAAGATCATCGTTGATGACTTTTCTATACGAACAGATAATCTTTGATAAACTTTCTACACGAAAAGATCATCGTTCATGACTTATCTACACGAAAAGATCATCGTTGATGACTTTTCTACACGAAAAGATCATCGTTGATGACTTTTCTATACGAAAAGATCATCGTTGATGACTTTTCTATACGAAAAGATCATCGTTGATGACTTTTCTATACGAACAGATAATCGTTGATGAACTTTCTACACGAAAAGATCATCGTTGATGACTTTTCTATACGAAAAGATCATCGTTGATGACTTATCTATGCGAAAAGATCATCGTTGATGACTTTTCTATACGAAAAGATCATCGTTGACTTTTATATACTTTTCTATACGAAAAGATCATCGTTGATGACTTTTCCATACGAAAAGATCATCGTTGATGACTTTTCCATACGAAAAGATCATCGTTGATGACTTTTCCATACGAAAAGATCATCGTTGATGACTTTTCTATACGAAAAGATCATCGTTGATGACTTTTCTATACGAAAAGATCATCGTTGATGACTTTTCTATAAGAAAAGATCATCGTTGATAACTTTTGTATACGAAAAGACCATCGTTGATGACTTTTCTATACGAAAAGATCATCGCTGATGACTTTTCTATACGAAAAGATCATCGCTGATGACTTTTCTATACGAAAAGATCATCGCTGATGACTTTTCTATACGAAAAGATCATCGTTGATGACTTTTCTATACGAAAAGATCATCGTTGATGATTTTTCTATACGAAAAGATCATCGTTGATGATTTTTCTATACGAAAAGATCATCGTTGATGATTTTTCTATACGAAAAGATCATCGTTGATGAC
This sequence comes from Eudasyphora cyanicolor, assembly GCA_963930755.1. Taxonomy (NCBI): domain Eukaryota; kingdom Metazoa; phylum Arthropoda; class Insecta; order Diptera; family Muscidae; genus Eudasyphora; species Eudasyphora cyanicolor. Next base: position 162,482,664 of record OZ005735.1, read on the forward strand.
TTTTCTATACGAAAAGATCATCGTTGATGACTTTTCTATACGAAAAGATCATCGTTGATGACTTTTCTATACGAAAAGATCATCGTTGATGACTTTTCTATACGAAAAGATCATCGTTGATGACTTTTCTATACGAAAAGATCATCGTTGATGACTTTTCTATACGAAAAGATCATCGTTGATGACTTTTCTATACGAAAAGATCATCGTTGATGACTTTTCTATACGAAAAGATCATCGTTGATGACTTTTCTATACGAAAATATCATCGTTGATGACTTTTCTATACGAAAAGATCATCGTTGATGACTTTTCTATACGAAAAGATCATCGTTGATGATTTTTCTATACGAAAAGATCATCGTTGATGATTTTTCTATACGAAAAGATCATCGTTGATGATTTTTCTATACGAAAAGATCATCGTTGATGACTTTTCTATACGAAAAGATCATCGTTGATGACTTTTCTATACGAAAAGATCATCGTTGATGACTTTTCTATACGAAAAGATCATCGTTGATGACTTTTCCATACGAAAAGATCATCTTTGACGACTTTTCTATACGAAAAGATCATCGTTGATGACTTTTCTATACGAAAAGATCATCGTTGATGACTTTTCTAGACGAAAAGATCGTCGTTGATGACTTTTCTAGACGAAAATATCATCGTAGATGACTTTTCTAGACGATTGATGACTTTGCTATACGAACAGATCATCGTTGATGACTTTGCTATACGAACAGATCATCGTTGATGACTTTTCTATACGAAAAGATCATCGTTGATGACTTTTGATGACTTTTCTATACGAAAAGATCATCGTTGATGACTTTTCTATACGAAAAGATCATCGTTGATGACTTTTCTATACGAAAAGATCATCGTTGATGACTTTTCTATACGAAAAGGTCATCGTTGATGACTTTTCTATACGAAAAGATCATCGTTGATGACTTTTCTATACGAAAAGATCATCGTTGTTGACTTTTCTATACGAAAAGATAATCGTTGATGACTTTTCTATACGAAAATATCATCGTTGATGACTTTTCTGTAAGAAAATATCATCGTTGATGACTGTTCTATACGAAAAGATCATCGTTGATGACTTTTCTATATGAAAAGATCATCGTTGATGACTTTTCTATACGAAAAGATCATCGTTGATGACTTTTCTATACGAACAGATAATCGTTGATGAACTTTCTACACGAAAAGATCATCGTTGATACCTTTTCTATACGAAAAGATCATCGTTGATGACTTTTCTATACGAACAGATAATCTTTGATAAACTTTCTACACGAAAAGATCATCGTTCATGACTTATCTACACGAAAAGATCATCGTTGATGACTTTTCTACACGAAAAGATCATCGTTGATGACTTTTCTATACGAAAAATTCATCGTTGATGACTTTTCTATACGAACAGATAATCGTTGATGAACTTTCTACACGAAAAGATCATCGTTGATGACTTTTCTATACGAAAAGATCATCGTTGATGACTTATCTATGCGAAAAGATCATCGTTGATGACTTTTCTATACGAAAAGATCATCGTTGACTTTTATATACTTTTCTATACGAAAAGATCATCGTTGATGACATTTCCATACGAAAAGATCATCGTTGATGACTTTTCCATACGAAAAGATCATCGTTGATGACTTTTCTATACGAAAAGATCATCGTTGATGACTTTTCTATACGAAAAGATCATCGTTGATAACTTTCCTATACGAAAAGACCATCGTTGATGACTTTTCTATACGAAAAGATCATCGCTGATGACTTTTCTATACGAAAAGATCATCGCTGATGACTTTTCTATACGAAAAGATCATCGCTGATGACTTTTCTATACGAAAAGATCATCGTTGATGACTTTTCTATACGAAAAGATCATCGTTGATGATTTTTCTATACGAAAAGATCATCGTTGATGATTTTTCTATACGAAAAGATCATCGTTGATGACTTTTCTATACGAAAAGATCATCGTTGATGACTTTTCTATACGAAAAGATCATCGTTGATGACTTTTCTATACGAAAAGATCATCGTTGATGACTTTTCTATACGAAAAGATCATCGTTGATGACTTTTCTATACGAAAATAACATCGTTGATGACTTTTATATACGAAAAGATCATCGTTGATGACTTTGCTATACGAACCGATCATCGTTGATGACTTTGCTATACGAACCGATCATCGTTGATGACTTTTCTATACGAAAAGATCATCGTTGATGACTTTTCTATACGAAAAGATCATCGTTGATGACTTTTCTATACGAAAAGATCATCGTTGATGACTTTTCTATACGAAAAGATCATCGTTGATGACTTTTCTATACGAAAAGATCATCGTTGATGACTTTTCTATACGAAAAGATCATCGTTGATGACTTTTCTATACGAAAAGATCATCGTTGATGACTTTTCTATACGAAAAGATCATCGTTGATGACTTTTCTATACGAAAAGATCATCGTTGATGACTTTTCTATACGAAAAGATCATCGTTGATGATTTTTCTATACGAAAAGATCATCGTTGATGATTTTTCTATACGAAAAGATCATCGTTGATGACTTTTCTATACGAAAAGATCATCGTTGATGACTTTTCTATACGAAAAGATCATCGTTGATGACTTTTCTATACGAAAAGATCATCTTTGACGACTTTTCTATACGAAAAGATCATCGTTGATGACTTTTCTATACGAAAAGTCATCGTTGATGACTTTTCTATACGAAAAGTCATCGTTGATGACTTTTCTAGACGATTGATGACTTTTCTATACGAACAGATCATCGTTGATGACTTTGCTATACGAACAGATCATCGTTGATGACTTTTCTATACGAAAAGATCATCGTTGATGACTTTTGATGACTTTTCTATACGAAAAGATCATCGTTGATGACTTTTCTATACGAAAAGATCATCGTTGATGACTTTTCTATACGAAAAGATCATCGTTGATGACTTTTCTATACGAAAAGATCATCGTTGATGACTTTTCTATACGAAAAGATCATCGTTGATGACTTTTCTATACGAAAAGATCATCGTTGTTGACTTTTCTATACGAAAAGATCATCGTTGATGACTTTTCTATACGAAAAGATAATCGTTGTTGACTTTTCTATACGAAAAGATCATCGTTAATGACTTCTATACGAAAAGATCATCGTTAATGACTTTTCTATACGAAAAGATCATCGTTGATGACTTTTCTATACGAAAAGATCATCGTTGATGACTTTTCTATACGAAAAGATCATCGTTGATGACTTTTCTATACGAAAAGATCATGACTTTTCTATACGAAAAGATCATCGTTGATGACTTTTCTATACGAAAAGATCATCGTTGATGACTTTTCTATACGAAAAGATCATCGTTGATGACTTTTCTATACAAAAAGATCATCGTTGATGACTTTTCTATACAAAAAGATCATCGTTGATGACTTTTCTATACGAAAATATCATCGTTGATGACTTTTCTATACGAAAAGATCATCGTTGATGACTTTTCTATACGAAAAGATCATCGTTGATGACTTTTCTATACGAAAAGATCATCGTTGATGACTTTTCTATACGAAAAGATCATCGTTGATGACTTGTCTATACGAAAAGATCATCGTTGATGACTTTTCTGTACGAAAAGATCATCGTTGATGAATTTTCTATACGAAAAGATCATCGTTGATGACTTTTCTATACGAAAAGATCATCGTTGATACCTTTCCTATACGAAAAGATCATCGTTGATAACATTTCTATACGAAAATATCATCGTTGATGACATTTCTATACGAAAATATCATCGTTGATGACATTTCTATACGAAAAGATCATCGTTGATGACATTTCTATACGAAAAGATCATCGTTGATGACATTTCTATACGAAAAGATCATCGTTGATGACTTCTATACGAAAAGATCATCGTTGATGACTTTTCCATACGAAAAGATCATCGTTGATAACTTTTCTATACGAAAAGATCATCGTTGGTGACTTTTCTATACGAAAAGATCATCGTTGGTGACTTTTCTATACGAAAAGATCATCGTTGATGACTTTTCTATACGAAAAGATAATCGTTGATGACTTTTCTATACGAAAATATCATCGTTGATGACTTTTCTGTAAGAAAATATCATCGTTGATGACTGTTCTATACGAAAAGATCATCGTTCATGACTTTTCTATATGAAAAGATCATCGTTGATAACTTTTCTATACGAAAAGATCATCGTTGATGACTTTTCTATACGAAAAGATCATCGTTGATGACTTTTCTATACGAAAAGATCATCGTTGATGACTTTTCTACTTTCGAACAGATAATCGTTGATGAACTTTCTACACGAAAAGATCATCGTTGATGACTTATCTATGCGAAAAGATCATCGTTGATGACTTTTCTATACGAAAAGATCATCGTTGATGACTTTTCTATACGAACAGATAATCGTTGATAAACTTTCTACACGAAAAGATCATCGTTGATGACTTATCTATACGAAAAGATCATCGTTGATGTGTTTTCTATACGAAAAGGTCATCGTTGATGTCTTTTCTATACGAAAAGATCATCGTTGATGACTTTTCTATACGAAAAGATCATCGTTGATGACTTTTCTATACGAAAAGATCATCGTTGATGACTTTTAGATACGAAAAGATAATCGTTGATGACTTTTCTATACGAAAAGATCATCGTTGATGACTTTTCGATACGAAAAGATAATCGTTGATGACTTTTCTATACGAAAATATCATCGTTGATGACTTTTCTATACGAAAATATCATCGTTGATGACTTTTCTATACGAAAAGATCATCGTTGATGACTTTTCTGTACGAAAAGATCATCGTTGATGACTTTTCTATACGAAAAGATCATCGTTGATACCTTTTCTATACGAAAAGATCATCGTTGATAACATTTCTATACGAAAATATCATCGTTGATGACATTTCTATACGAAAATATCATCGTTGATGACATTTCTATACGAAAAGATCATCGTTGATGACATTTCTATACGAAAAGATCATCGTTGATGACTTTTCTATACAAAAAGATCATCGTTGATGACTTTTCTATACGAAAATATCATCGTTGATGACTTTTCTATACGAAAAGATCATCGTTGATGACTTTTCTATACGAAAAGATCATCGTTGATGACTTTTCTATACGAAAAGATCATCGTTGATGACTTTTCTATACGAAAAGATCATCGTTGATGACTTTTCTATACGAAAAGATCATCGTTGATGACTTGTCTATACGAAAAGATTATCGTTAATATCTTTTCTATACGAAAGACTTTTCTATACGAAAAGATCATCGTTGATGACTTTTCTATACGAAAAGATCATCGTTGATGACTTTTCTATACGAAAAGATCAGCGTTGATGACTTTTCTATACGAAAAGATCATCGTTGATGACTTTGCTATACGAAAAGATCATCGTTGTTGACTTTTCTATACGAAAAGATCATCGTTGATGACTTTTCTATACGAAAAGATCATCGTTGATGACTTTTCTATACGAAAAGATCATCATTGATGACTTTTCTATACGAAAAGATCATCGTTGATGACTTTTCTATACGAAAAGATCATCGTTGATGACTTTTTTATACGAAAAGATCATCGTTGATGACTTTTCTATACGAAAAGATCATCGTTGATGACTTTTCTATACGAAAAGATCATCGTTGATGACTTTTAGATACGAAAAGATAATCGTTGATGACTTTTCTATACGAAAAGATAATCGTTGATGACTTTTCGATACGAAAAGATAATCGTTGATGATTTTCTATACGAAAAGATCATCGTTGATGACTTTTCTATACGAAAAGATCATCGTTGATGACTTTTCTATACGAAAAGATCATCGTTGATGACTTTTCTGTACGAAAAGATCATCGTTGATGAATTTTCTATACGAAAAGATCATCGTTGATGACTTTTCTATACGAAAAGATCATCGTTGATACCTTTTCTATACGAAAAGATCATCGTTGATAACATTTCTATACGAAAATATCATCGTTGATGACATTTCTATACGAAAATATCATCGTTGATGATATTTCTATACGAAAAGATCATCGTTGATGACATTTCTATACGAAAAGATCATCGTTGATGACATTTCTATACGAAAAGATCATCGTTGATGACTTCTATACGAAAAGATCATCGTTGATGACTTTTCCATACGAAAAGGTCATCGTTGATAACTTTTCTATACGAAAAGATCATCGTTGGTGACTTTTCTATACGAAAAGATCATCGTTGGTGACTTTTCTATACGAAAAGATCATCGTTGATGACTTTTCTATACGAAAAGATAATCATTGATGACTTTTCTATACGAAAATATCGTCGTTGATGACTGTTCTATACGAAAAGATCATCGTTGATGACTTTTCTATATGAAAAGATCATCGTTGATGACTTTTCTATATGAAAAGATCATCGTTGATGACTTTTCTATACGAAAAGATCATCGTTGATGACTTTTCTATACGAAAAGATCATCGTTGATGACTTTTCTATACGAAAAGATCATCGTTGATGACTTTTCTATACGAAAAGATCATCGTTGATGACTTTTCTATACGAAAAGATCATCGTTGATGACTTTTCTACTTTCGAACAGATAATCGTTGATGAACTTTCTACACGAAAAGATCATCGTTGATGTGTTTTCTATACGAAAATATCATCGTTGATGACTTTTCTATACGAAAAGATCATCGTTGATGACTTTTCTGTACGAAAAGATCATTGTTGATGACTTTTCTATACGAAAAGATCATCGTTGATGACTTTTCTATACGAAAAGATCATCGTTGATGACTTTTCTATACGAAAACATCATCGTTGATGACTTTTAGATACGAAAAGATAATCGTTGATGACTTTTCTATACGAAAAGATCATCGTTGATGACTTTTCGATACGAAAAGATAATCGTTGATGACTTTTCTATACGAAAATATCATCGTTGATGACTTTTCTATACGAAAATATCATCGTTGATGACTTTTCTATACGAAAAGATCATCGTTGATGACTTTTCTGTACGAAAAGATCATTGTTGATGACTTTTCTATACGAAAAGATCATCGTTGATACCTTTTCTATACGAAAAGATCATCGTTGATAACATTTCTATACGAAAATATCATCGTTGATGACATTTCTATACGAAAATATCATCGTTGATGACATTTCTATACGAAAAGATCATCGTTGATGACATTTCTATACGAAAAGATCATCGTTGATGACATTTCTATATGAAAAGATCATCGTTGATGACTTCTATACGAAAAGATCATCGTTGACGACTTTTCCATACGAAAAGATCATCGTTGATGACTTTTCTATACGAAAAGATCATCGTTGGTGACTTTTCTATACGAAAAGATCATCGTTGATGACTTTTCTATACGAAAAGATAATCGTTGATGACTTTTCTATACGAAAATATCATCGTTGATGACTTTTCTGTAAGAAAATATCATCGTTGATGACTGTTCTATACGAAAAGATCATCGTTGATGACTTTTCTATATGAAAAGATCATCGTTGATGACTTTTCTATATGAAAAGATCATCGTTGATGACTTTTCTATATGAAAAGATCATCGTTGATGACTTTTCTATACGAAAAGATCATCGTTGATGACTTTTCTATACGAACAGATAATCGTTGATGAACTTTCTACACGAAAAGATCATCGTTGATGACTTATCTATGCGAAAAGATCATCGTTGATGACTTTTCTGTACGAAAAGATCATCGTTGATGACTTTTCTATACGAACAGATAATCTTTGATAAACTTTCTACACGAAAAGATCATCGTTCATGACTTATCTACACGAAAAGATCATCGTTCATGACTTTTCTATACGAAAAGATCATCGTTGATGACTTTTCTATACGAAAAGATCATCGTTGATGACTTTTCTATACGAACAGATAATCGTTGATGAACTTTCTACACGAAAAGATCATCGTTGATGAATTTTCTATACGAAAAGATCATCGTTGATGACTTATCTATGCGAAAAGATCATCGTTGATGACTTTTCTATACGAAAAGATCATCGTTGATGACTTTTCTATACGAAAAGATTATCGTTGGTGACTTTTCTATACGAAAAGATAATCGTTGATGACTTTTCTATACGAACAGATAATCGTTGATGACTTTTCCATACGAAAAGATCATCGTTGAAGACTTATCTATGCGAAAAGATCATCGTTGATGACTTTTCTATACGAAAAGATCATCGCTGGTGACTTTTCTATACGAAAAGATCATCGTTGATGACTTTTCTATACGAAAAGATCATCGTTGATGACTTTTCTATACGAACAGATAATCGTTGATGAACTTTCTACACGAAAAGATCATCGTTGATGACTTTTCAATACGAAAAGATCATCGCTGATGACTTTTCTATACGAAAAGATCATCGCTGATGACTTTTCTATACGAAAAGATCATCGTTGATAACTTTTCTATACGAAAAGATCATCGTTGATGACTTTTCTATACGAAAATATCGTCGTTGATGACTGTTCTATACGAAAAGATCATCGTTGATGACTTTTCTATATGAAAAGATCATCGTTGATGACTTTTCTATATGAAAAGATCATCGTTGATGACTTTTCTATATGAAAAGATCATCGTTGATGACTTTTCTATACGAAAAGATCATCGTTGATGACTTTTCTATACGAACAGATAATCGTTGATGAACTTTCTACACGAAAAGATCATCGTTGATGACTTATCTATGCGAAAAGATCATCGTTGATGACTTTTCTGTACGAAAAGATCATCGTTGATGACTTTTCTATACGAACAGATAATCTTTGATAAACTTTCTACACGAAAAGATCATCGTTCATGACTTATCTACAAGAAAAGATCATCGTTCATGACTTTTCTATACGAAAAGATCATCGTTGATGACTTTTCTATACGAAAAGATCATCGTTGATGACTTTTCTATACGAACAGATAATCGTTGATGAACTTTCTACACGAAAAGATCATCGTTGATGAATTTTCTATACGAAAAGATCATCGTTGATGACTTATCTATGCGAAAAGATCATCGTTGATGACTTTTCTATACGAAAAGATCATCGTTGATGACTTTTCTATACGAAAAGATCATCGTTGGTGACTTTTCTATACGAAAAGATAATCGTTGATGACTTTTCTATACGAACAGATAATCGTTGATGACTTTTCCATACGAAAAGATCATCGTTGAAGACTTATCTATGCGAAAAGATCATCGTTGATGACTTTTCTATACGAAAAGATCATCGCTGGTGACTTTTCTATACGAAAAGATCATCGTTGATGACTTTTCTATACGAAAAGATCATCGTTGATGAATTTTCTATACGAAAAGATAATCGTTGATAACTTTTCTATACGAAAATATCATCGTTGATGACTTTTCTATACGAAAAGATCATCGTTGATGATTTTTCTATACGAAAAGATCATCGTTGATGATTTTTCTATACGAAAAGATCATCGTTGATGACTTTGCTATACGAAAAGATCATCGTTGATGACTTTGCTATACGAAAAGATCATCGTTGTTGACTTTTCTATACGAAAAGATCATCGTTGTTGACTTTTCTATACGAAAAGATCATCGTCGATGACTTTTCTATACGAAAAGATCATCGTCGATGACTTTTCTATACGCAAAGATCATCGTTGATGACTTTTCTATACGAAAAGATCATCGTTGATGACTTTTCTATACGAAAAGATCATCGTTGATGACTTTTCTATACGAAAAGATCATCGTTGATGACTTTTCTATACGAAAAGATCATCGTTGATGACTTTTCTATACGAAAAGATCATCCTGATGACTTTTCTATACGAAAAGATCATCGTTGATGACTTTTCTATACGAAAAGATCATCGCTGATGACTTTTCTATACGAAAAGATCATCGCTGATGACTTTTCTATACGAAAAGATCATCGTTGATGACTTTTCTATACGAAAAGATCATCGTTGATGACTTTTCTATACGAAAATATCGTCGTTGATGACTTTTCTATACGAAAAGATCATCGTTGATGACTTTTCTATACGAAAAGATCATCGTTGATGACTTTTCTATACGAAAAGATCATCGTTGATGACTTTTCTATACGAAAAGTCATCGTTGATGACTTGTCTATACGAAAAGATTATCGTTAATAACTTTTCTATACGAAAGACTTTTCTATACGAAAAGATCATCGTTGATGACTTTTCTATACGAAAAGATTATCGTTGATGACTTTTCTATACGAAAAGATCATCGTTGATGACTTTTCTATACGAAAAGATCATCGTTGATGACTTTTCTATACGAAAAGATCATCGCTGATGACTTTTCTATACGAAAAGATCATCGTTGATGACTTTTCTATACGAAAATATCATCGTTGGTGACTTTTCTATACGAAAAGATAATCGTTGATGACTTTTCTATACGAACAGATAATCGTTGATGACTTTTCTATACGAAAAGATCATCGTTGATGACTTTTCTATACGAAAAGATCATCGTTGATGACTTTTCTATACGAAAAGATCATCGTTGGTGACTTTTCTATACGAAAAGATCATCGTTGTTGACTTTTCTATACGAAAAGATCATCGTCGATGACTTTTCTATACGAAAAGATCATCGTCGATGACTTTTCTATACGAAAAGATCATCGTTGATGACTTTTCTATACGCAAAGATCATCGTTGATGACTTTTCTATACGAAAAGATCATCGTTGATGACTTTTCTATACGAAAAGATCATCGTTGATGACTTTTCTATACGAAAAGATCATCGTTGATGACTTTTCTATAAGAAAAGATCATCGTTGATGACTTTTCTATACGAAAAGATCATCGCTGATGACTTTTCTATACGAAAAGATCATCGCTGATGACTTTTCTATACGAAAAGATCATCGTTGATGACTTTTCTATACGAAAAGATCATCGCTGATGACTTTTCTATACGAAAAGATCATCGCTGATGACTTTTCTATACGAAAAGATCATCGCTGATGACTTTTCTATACGAAAAGATCATCGTTGATAACTTTTCTATACGAAAAGATCATCGTTGATGACTTTTCTATACGAAAATATCGTCGTTGATGACTTTTCTATACGAAAAGATCATCGTTGATGACTTTTCTATACGAAAAGATCATCGTTGATGACTTTTCTATACGAAAAGATCATCGTTGATGACTTTTCTATACGAAAAGATCATCGTTGATGACTTTTCTATACGAAAAGATCATCGTTGATGACTTTTCTATACGAAAAGATCATCGTTGATGACTTGTCTATACGAAAAGATTATCGTTAATAACTTTTCTATACGAAAGACTTTTCTATACGAAAAGATCATCGTTGATGACTTTTCTATACGAAAAGATTATCGTTGATGACTTTTCTATACGAAAAGACCATCGTTGATGACTTTTCTATACGAAAAGATCATCGTTGATGACTTTTCTATACGAAAAGATCATCGTTGATGACTTTTCTATACGAAAATATCATCGTTGATGACTTTTCTATACGAAAAGATCATCGTTGATGACTTGTCTATACGAAAAGATTATCGTTAATAACTTTTCTATACGAAAGACTTTTCTATACGAAAAGATTATCGTTGATGACTTTTCTATATGTAAAGATCATCGTTGATGACTTTTCTATACGAAAAGATCATCGTTGATGACTTTGCTATACGAAAAGATCATCGTTGTTGACTTTTCTATACGAAAAGATCATCGTTGTTGACTTTTCTATACGAAAAGATCATCGTCGATGACTTTTCTATACGAAAAGATCATCGTTGATGACTTTTCTATACGCAAAGATCATCGTTGATGACTTTCTATACGAAAAGATCATCGTTGATGACTTTTCTATACGAAAAGATCATCGTTGATGACTTTTCTATACGAAAAGATCATCGTTGATGACATTTCTATACGAAAAGATCATCGTTGATGACTTTTCTATACGAAAAGATCATCGCTGATGACTTTTCTATACGAAAAGATCATCGTTGATGACTTTTCTATACGAAAAGATCATCGCTGATGACTTTTCTATACGAAAAGATCATCGCAGATGACTTTTCTATACGAAAAGATCATCGTTGATGACTTTTCTATACGAAAAGATCATCGTTGATGACTTTTCTATACGAAAATATCGTCGTTGATGACTTTTCTATACGAAAAGATCATCGTTGATGACTTTTCTATACGAAAAGATCATCGTTGATGACTTTTCTATACGAAAAGATCATCGTTGATGACTTTTCTATACGAAAAGATCATCGTTGATGACTTTTCTATACGAAAAGATCATCGTTGATGACTTTTCTATACGAAAAGATCATCGTTGATGACTTTTCTATACGAAAAGATCATCGTTGATGACTTGTCTATACGAAAAGATTATCGTTAATAACTTTTCTATACGAAAGACTTTTCTATACGAAAAGATCATCGTTGATGACTTTTCTATACGAAAAGATTATCGTTGATGACTTTTCTATACGAAAAGATCATCGTTGATGACTTTTCTATACGAAAAGATCATCGTTGATGACTTTTCTATACGAAAAGATCATCGTTGATGACTTTTCTATACGAAAATATCATCGTTGATGACTTTTCTATACGAAAAGATCATCGTTGATGATTTTTCTATACGAAAAGATCATCGTTGATGACTTTTCTATACGAAAAGATCATCGTTGATGACTTTGCTATACGAAAAGATCATCGTTGATGACTTTTCTATACGAAAAGATCATCGTTGTTGACATTTCTATACGAAAAGATCATCGTTGTTGACATTTCTATACGAAAAGATCATCGTCGATGACTTTTCTATACGAAAAGATCATCGTCGATGACTTTTCTATACGAAAAGATCATCGTTGATGACTTTTCTATACGCAAAGATCATCGTTGATGACTTTTCTATACGAAAAGATCATCGTTGATGACTTTTCTATACGAAAAGATCATCGTTGATGACTTTTCTATACGAAAAGATCATCGTTGATGACTTTTCTATACGAAAAGATCATCGCAGATGACTTTTCTATACGAAAAGATCATCGTTGATGACTTTTCTGTACGAAAAGATCATCGCTGATGAATTTTCTATACGAAAACATCATCGCTGATGACTTTTCTATACGAAAAGATCATCGCTGATGACTTTTCTATACGAAAAGATCATCGTTGATGACTTTTCTATACGAAAAGATCATCGTTGATGACTTTTCTATACGAAAATATCGTCGTTGATGACTTTTCTATACGAAAAGATCATCGTTGATGACTTTTCTATACGAAAAGATCATCGTTGATGACTTTTCTATACGAAAAGATCATCGTTGATGACTTTTCTATACGAAAAGATCATCGTTGATGACTTTTCTATACGAAAAGATCATCGTTGATGATTTGTCTATACGAAAAGATTATCGTTAATAACTTTTCTATACGAAAGACTTTTCTATACGAAAAGATCATCGTTGATGACTTTTTTATACGAAAAGATTATCGTTGATGACTTTTCTATACGAAAAGATCATCGTTGATGACTTTTCTATACGAAAAGATCATCGTTGATGACTTTTCTATACGAAAAGATCATCGTTGATGACTTTTCTATACGAAAAGATCATCGTTGATGACTTTTCTATACGAAAAGATCATCGTTGATGACTTTTCTATACGAAAAGATCATCGTTGTTGACTTTTCTATAAGAAAAGATCATCGTCGATGACTTTTCTATACGAAAAGATCATCGTCGATGACTTTTCTATACGAAAAGATCATCGTCGATGACTTTTCTATACGCAAAGATCATCGTTGATGACTTTTCTATACGAAAAGACCATCGTTGATGACTTTTCTATACGAAAAGATCATCGTTGATGACTTTTCTATACGAAAAGATCATCGTTGATGACTTTTCTATACGAAAAGATCATCGTTGATGACTTTTCTATACGAAAAGATCATCGCTGATGACTTTTCTATACGAAAAGATCATCGCTGATGACTTTTCTATACGAAAAGATCATCGTTGATGACTTTTCTATACGAAAAGATCATCGTTGATGACTTTTCTATACGAAAATATCGTCGTTGATGACTTTTCTATACGAAAAGATCATCGTTGATGACTTTTCTATACGAAAAGATCATCGTTGATGACTTTTCTATACGAAAAGATCATCGTTGATGACTTTTCTATACGAAAAGATCATCGTTGATGACTTTTCTATACGAAAAGATCATCGTTGATGACTTTTCTATACGAAAAGATCATCGTTGATGACTTTTCTATACGAAAAGATCATCGTTGATGACTTGTCTATACGAAAAGATCATCGCTGATGACTTTTCTATACGAAAAGATCATCGTTGATGACTTTTCTATACGAAAAGATCATCGCTGATGAATTTTCTATACGAAAAGATCATCGCTGATGACTTTTCTATACGAAAAGATCATCGCTGATGACTTTTCTATACGAAAAGATCATCGTTGATGACTTTTCTATACGAAAAGATCATCGTTGATGACTTGTCTATACGAAAAGATTATCGTTAATAACTTTTCTATACGAAAGACTTTTCTATACGAAAAGATCATCGTTGATGACTTTTCTATACGAAAAGATTATCGTTGATGACTTTTCTATACGAAAAGATCATCGTTGATGACTTTTCTATACGAAAAGATCATCGTTGATGACTTTTCTATACGAAAAGATCATCGTTGATGACTTTTCTATACGAAAAGATCATCGTTGGTGACTTTTCTATACGAAAAGATAATCGTTGATGACTTTTCTATACGAACAGATAATCGTTGATGACTTTTCTATACGAAAAGATCATCGTTGATGACTTTTCTATACGAAAAGATCATCGTTGATGACTTTTCTATACGAAAAGATCATCGTTGATGACTTTTCTATACGAAAAGATCATCGTTGATGACTTTTCTATACGAAAAGATAATCGTTGATGACTTTTCTATACGAACAGATAATCGTTGATGACTTTTCTATACGAAAAGATCATCGTTGATGACTTATCTATGCGAAAAGATCATCGTTGATGACTTTTCTATACGAAAAGATCATCGTTGAGGACTTTTCTATACGAAAAGATCATCGTTGGTGACTTTTCTGTACGAAAAGATCATCGTTGATGACTTTTCTATACGAAAAGATCATCGTTGATGATTTTGCTATACGAAAAGATCATCGTTGACGATTTTTCTATACGAAAAGACCATCGATGATGACTTTTCTATACGAAAAGATCATCGTTGATGACTTTTCTATACGAAAAGATCATCGTTGATGACTTTTCTATACGAAAAGATCATCGTTGATGACTTTTCTATACGAAAAGATCATCGTTGATGACTTTTCTATACGAAAAGATCATCGTTGATGACATTTCTATACGAAACGATCATCGTTGATGACATTTCTATACGAAAAGATCATCGTTGATGACTTTTCTATACGAAAAGATCATCGTTGATGACTTTTCTATACGAAAAGATCATCGTTGATGACTTTTCTATACGAAAAGATCATCGTTGATGACTTTTCTAGACGAAAAGATCGTCGTTGATGACTTTTCTAGACGAAAAGATCATCGTAGATGACTTTTCTGGACGATTGACGACTTTGCTATACGAACAGATCATCGTTGATGACTTTTCTATACGAAAAGATCATCGTTGATGACTTTTCTATACGAAAAGATCATCGTTGATGACTTTTCTACACGAAAAGATCATCGTTGATGACTTTTCTATACGAAAAGATCATCGTTGATGACTGTTCTATACGAAAAGATCATCGTTGATGACTTTTCTATACGAAAAGATCATCGTTGATGACTTTTCTATACGAAAAGATCATCGTTGATTACTTTTCAATACGAAAAGATCGTCGTTGATGACTTTTCTATACGAAAAGATCATCGTTGATGACTTTGCTATATGAAAAGATCATCGTTGTTGACTTTTCTATACGAAAAGATCATCGTTGATGACTTTTCTATACGAAAAGATCATCGTTGTTGACTTTTCTATACGAAAATATTATCGTTGATGACTTTTCTATACGAAAAGATCATCGTTGATGACTTTTCTATACGAAAAGATCATCGTTGATGACTTTTCTATACGAAAAGATCATCGTTGATGACTTTTCTATACGAAAAGATCATCGTTGATGACTTTTCTATACGAAAAGATCATCGTTGATGACTTTTCTATACGAAAAGACCATCGTTATGACTTTTCTATACGAAAAGATCATCGTTGATGACTTTTCTATACGAAAAGATCATCGTTGATGACTTTTCTATACGAAAAGATCATCGTTGATGACTTTTCTATACGAAAAGATTATCTTTGATGACTTTTCTATACGAAGAGATCATCGTGGATGACTTGTCTATACGAAAAGATTATCGTTGATGACTTTTCTATACGAAAAGATCATCGTTGATGACTTTTCTATACGAAAAGATCATCGTTGATGACTTTTCTATACGAAAAGATCATCGTTGATGACTTTTCTATACGAAAAGATCATCGTTGATGACTTTTCTATACGAAAAGATCATCGTTGATGACTTTTCTATACGAAAAGATCATCGTTGATGACTTTTCTATACGAAAAGATCATCGTTGATGACTTTTCTATACGAAAAGATCATCGTTGATGACTTTTCTATACGAAAAGATCATCGTTGATGACTTTTCTATACGAAAAGATCATCGTTGATGACTTTTCTATACGAAAAGATCATCGTTGATGACTTTTCTATACGAAAAGACCATCGTTATGACTTTTCTATACGAAAAGATCATCGTTGATGACTTTTCTATACGAAAAGATCATCGTTGATGACTTTTCTATACGAAAAGATCATCGTTGATGACTTTTCTATACGAAAAGATTATCGTTGATGACTTTTCTATACGAAGAGATCATCGTGGATGACTTGTCTATACGAAAAGATTATCGTTGATGACTTTTCTATACGAAAAGATCATCGTTGATGACTTTTCTATACGAAAAGATCATCGTTGATGACTGTTCTATACGAAAAGATCATCGTTGATGACTTTTCTATACGATAAGATCATCGTTGATGACTTCTCTATACGAAAAGATCATCGTTGATGACTTTTCTATACGAAAAGATCATCGTTGATAACATTTCTATACGAAAATATCATCGTTGATGACATTTCTATACAAAAATATCATCGTTGATGACATTTCTATACGAAAAGATCATCGTTGATGACATTTCTATACGAAAAGGTCACCATTGATGACTTTCTATACGAAAAGATCATCGTTAATGACTTTTCTATACGAAAAGATCATCGTTGATGACTTTTCTATACGAAAAGATCATCGTTGATGACTTTTCTATACGAAAAGATCATCGTTGATGACTTTTCTATACGAAAAGATCATCGTTGATGACTTTTCTATACGAAAAGATCATCGTTGATAACATTTCTATACGAAAATATCATCGTTGATGACATTTGTATACGAAAATATCATCGTTGATGACATTTCTATACGATAAGATCATCGTTGATGACATTTCTATACGAAAAGGTCACCATTGATGACTTTCTATACGAAAAGATCATCGTTGATGACTTTTCTATACGAAAAGATCACCGTTGATGACTTTTCTATACGAAAAGATCACCGTTGATGACTTTTCTATACAAAAAAAAATCATCGCTGATGACTTTTCTATACGAAAAGATCATCGTTCATGACTTTTCCATACGAAAAGATCATCGTTCATGACTTTTCCATACGACAAGATCATCGTTGATGACTTTTCTATACGAAAAGATCATCGTTAATGATTTTTCTATTCGAAAAGATCATCGCTGATGACTTTCTATACGACAAAATCATCGCTGATGACTTCTCTAAACTTAAAGATCATCGTTGATGACTTTTCTATACGAAAAGATCATCGTTGATGACTTTTTATATGAAAATATCATCGTTGATGACTTTTCTATACGAAAAGATCATCGCTGATGAATTTTCTATACGAAAAGATCATCGCTGATGACTTTTCTATACGAAAAGATCATCGTTGATGACTTTTCTATACGAAAAAATCATCGCTGATGACTTCTCTAAACTTAAAGATCATCGTTGATGACTTTTCTATACGAAAAGATCATCGTTGATGACTTTTTATATGAAAATATCATCGTTGATGTCTTTTCTATACGAAAAGATCATCGTTGATGACTTTTCTATACGAAAAGATCATCGTTGATGACTTTTCTATACGAAAAGATTATCGTTGATGACTTTTCTATACGAAAAGATCATCGTTGATGACTTTTCTATACGAAAAGATCATCGTTGATGACTTTTCTATACGAAAAGATCATCGTTGATGACTTTTCTATACGAAAATATCATCGTTGATGACTTTTCTATACGAAAAGATCATCGTTGATGATTTTTCTATACGAAAAGATCATCGTTGATGATTTTTCTATACGAAAAGATCATCGTTGATGACTTTGCTATACGAAAAGATCATCGTTGATGACTTTTCTATACGAAAAGATCATCGTTGTTGACATTTCTATACGAAAAGATCATCGTTGTTGACATTTCTATACGAAAAGATCATCGTCGATGACTTTTCTATACGAAAAGATCATCGTCGATGTCTTTTCTATACGAAAAGATCATCGTCGATGACTTTACTATACGAAAAGAACATCGTTGATGACTTTTCTATACGCAAAGATCATCGTTGATGACTTTTCTATACGAAAAGATCATCGTTGATGACTTTTCTATACGAAAAGATCATCGTTGATGACTTTTCTAAACGAAAAGATCATCGTTGATGACTTTTCTAAACGAAAAGATCATCGCTGATGACTTTTCTATACGAAAAGATCATCGCTGATGAATTTTCTATACGAAAAGATCATCGCTGATGAATTTTCTATACGAAAATATCGTCGTTGATGACTTTTCTATACGAAAAGATCATCGTTGATGACTTTTCTATACGAAAAGATCATCGTTGATGACTTTTCTATACGAAAAGATCATCGTTGATGACTTTTCTATACGAAAAGATCATCGTTGATGACTTTTCTATACGAAAAGATCATCGTTGATGACTTTTCTATACGAAAAGATCATCGTTGATGACTTGTCTATACGAAAAGATTATCGTTAATAACTTTTCTATACGAAAGACTTTTCTATACGAAAAGATCATCGTTGATGACTTTTCTATACGAAAAGATTATCGTTGATGACTTTTCTATACGAAAAGATCATCGTTGATGACTTTTCTATACGAAAAGATCATCGTTGATGACTTTTCTATACGAAAAGATCATCGTTGATGACTTTTCTATACGAAAAGATCATCGTTGGTGACTTTTCTATACGAAAAGATAATCGTTGATGACTTTTCTATACGAACAGATAATCGTTGATGACTTTTCTATACGAAAAGATCATCGTTGATGACTTTTCTATACGAAAAGATCATCGTTGATGACTTTTCTAGACGAAAAGATCGTCGTTGATGACTTTTCTGGACGAAAAGATCATCGTAGATGACTTTTCTGGACGATTGACGACTTTGCTATACGAACAGATCATCGTTGATGACTTTTCTATACGAAAAGATCATCGTTGATGACTTTTCTATACGAAAAGATCATCGTTGACGACTTTTCTACACGAAAAGATCATCGTTGATGACTTTTCTATACGAAAAGATCATCGTTGATGACTGTTCTATACGAAAAGATCATCGTTGATGACTTTTCTATACGAAAAGATCATCGTTGATGACTTTCTATACGAAAAGATCATCGTTGATTACTTTTCAATACGAAAAGATCGTCGTTGATGACTTTTCTATACGAAAAGATCATCGTTGATGACTTTGCTATATGAAAAGATCATCGTTGTTGACTTTTCTATACGAAAAGATCATCCTTGATGACTTTTCTATACGAAAAGATCATCGTTGTTGACTTTTCTATACGAAAATATTATCGTTGATGACTTTTCTATACGAAAAGATCATCGTTGATGACTTTTCTATACGAAAAGATCATCGTTGATGACTTTTCTATACGAAAAGATCATCGTTGATGACTTTTCTATACGAAAAGATCATCGTTGATGACTTTTCTATACGAAAAGATCATCGTTGATGACTTTTCTATACGAAAAGACCATCGTTATGACTTTTCTATACGAAAAGATCATCGTTGATGACTTTTCTATACGAAAAGATCATCGTTGATGACTTTTCTATACGAAAAGATCATCGTTGATGACTTTTCTATACGAAAAGATTATCGTTGATGACTTTTCTATACGAAGAGATCATCGTGGATGACTTGTCTATACGAAAAGATTATCGTTGATGACTTTTCTATACGAAAAGATCATCGTTGATGTCTTTTCTATACGAAAAGATCATCGTTGATGACTTTTCTATACGAAAAGATCATCGTTGATGACTTTTCTATACGAAAAGATCATCGTTGATGACTTTTCTATACGAAAAGATCATCGTTGATGACTTTTCTATACGAAAAGATCATCGTTGATGACTTTTCTATACGAAAAGACCATCGTTATGACTTTTCTATACGAAAAGATCATCGTTGATGACTTTTCTATACGAAAAGATCATCGTTGATGACTTTTCTATACGAAGAGATCATCGTGGATGACTTGTCTATACGAAAAGATTATCGTTGATGACTTTTCTATACGAAAAGATCATCGTTGATGACTTTTCTATACGAAAAGATCATCGTTGATGACTTTTCTATACGAAAAGATCATCGTTGATGACTTTTCTATACGAAAAGATCATCGTTGATGACTTTTCGATACGAAAGGATCATCGTTGATGACTTTTCTATACGAAAAGATCATCGTTGATGACTTTTCTATACGAAAAGATCATCGTTGATGACTTTTCTATACGAAAAGATCATCGTTGATGACTTTTCTATACGAAAAGATCATCGTTGATGACTTTTCTATACGAAAAGATCATCGTTGATGACTTTTCTATACGAAAAGATCATCGTTGATGACTGTTCTATACGAAAAGATCATCGTTGATGACTTTTCTATACGATAAGATCATCGTTGATGACTTCTCTATACGAAAAGATCATCGTTGATGACTTTTCTATACGAAAAGATCATCGTTGATAACATTTCTATACGAAAATATCATCGTTGACGACATTTCTATACGAAAATATCATCGTTGATGACATTTCTATACGAAAAGATCATCGTTGATGACATTTCTATACGAAAAGGTCACCATTGATGACTTTCTATACGAAAAGATCATCGTTAATGACTTTTCTATACGAAAAGATCATCGTTGATGACTTTTCTATACGAAAAGATCATCGTTGATGACTTTTCTATACGAAAAGATCATCGTTGATGACTTTTCTATACGAAAAGATCATCGTTGATGACTTTTCTATACGAAAAGATCATCGTTGATGACTTTTCCATACGAAAAGATCATCGTTCATGACTTTTCCATACGACAAGATCATCGTTGATGACTTTTCTATACGAAAAGATCATCGTTAATGATTTTTCTATACAAAAAAAAATCATCGCTGATGACTTTTCTATACGAAAAGATCATCGTTCATGACTTTTCCATACGAAAAGATCATCGTTCATGACTTTTCCATACGACAAGATCATCGTTGATGACTTTTCTATACGAAAAGATCATCGTTAATGATTTTTCTATTCGAAAAGATCATCGCTGATGACTTTCTATACGACAAAATCATCGCTGATGACTTCTCTAAACTTAAAGATCATCGTTGATGACTTTTCTATACGAAAAGATCATCGTTGATGACTTTTTATATGAAAATATCATCGTTGATGACTTTTCTATACGAAAAGATCATCGCTGATGAATTTTCTATACGAAAAGATCATCGCTGATGACTTTTCTATACGAAAAGATCATCGTTGATGACTTTTCTATACGAAAAAATCATCGCTGATGACTTCTCTAAACTTAAAGATCATCGTTGATGACTTTTCTATACGAAAAGATCATCGTTGATGACTTTTTATATGAAAATATCATCGTTGATGTCTTTTCTATACGAAAAGATCATCGTTGATGACTTTTCTATACGAAAAGATCATCGTTGATGACTTTTCTATACGAAAAGATTATCGTTGATGACTTTTCTATACGAAAAGATCATCGTTGATGACTTTTCTATACGAAAAGATCATCGTTGATGACTTTTCTATACGAAAAGATCATCGTTGATGACTTTTCTATACGAAAATATCATCGTTGATGACTTTTCTATACGAAAAGATCATCGTTGATGATTTTTCTATACGAAAAGATCATCGTTGATGATTTTTCTATACGAAAAGATCATCGTTGATGACTTTGCTATACGAAAAGATCATCGTTGATGACTTTTCTATACGAAAAGATCATCGTTGTTGACATTTCTATACGAAAAGATCATCGTTGTTGACATTTCTATACGAAAAGATCATCGTCGATGACTTTTCTATACGAAAAGATCATCGTCGATGTCTTTTCTATACGAAAAGATCATCGTCGATGACTTTACTATACGAAAAGAACATCGTTGATGACTTTTCTATACGCAAAGATCATCGTTGATGACTTTTCTATACGAAAAGATCATCGTTGATGACTTTTCTATACGAAAAGATCATCGTTGATGACTTTTCTAAACGAAAAGATCATCGTTGATGACTTTTCTAAACGAAAAGATCATCGCTGATGACTTTTCTATACGAAAAGATCATCGCTGATGAATTTTCTATACGAAAAGATCATCGCTGATGAATTTTCTATACGAAAATATCGTCGTTGATGACTTTTCTATACGAAAAGATCATCGTTGATGACTTTTCTATACGAAAAGATCATCGTTGATGACTTTTCTATACGAAAAGATCATCGTTGATGACTTTTCTATACGAAAAGATCATCGTTGATGACTTTTCTATACGAAAAGATCATCGTTGATGACTTTTCTATACGAAAAGATCATCGTTGATGACTTGTCTATACGAAAAGATTATCGTTAATAACTTTTCTATACGAAAGACTTTTCTATACGAAAAGATCATCGTTGATGACTTTTCTATACGAAAAGATTATCGTTGATGACTTTTCTATACGAAAAGATCATCGTTGATGACTTTTCTATACGAAAAGATCATCGTTGATGACTTTTCTATACGAAAAGATCA
Organism: Eudasyphora cyanicolor; assembly: GCA_963930755.1. Taxonomy (NCBI): domain Eukaryota; kingdom Metazoa; phylum Arthropoda; class Insecta; order Diptera; family Muscidae; genus Eudasyphora; species Eudasyphora cyanicolor. Next base: position 162,506,229 of record OZ005735.1, read on the forward strand.
TCGTTGATGACTTTTCTATACGAAAAGATCATCGTTGGTGACTTTTCTATACGAAAAGATAATCGTTGATGACTTTTCTATACGAACAGATAATCGTTGATGACTTTTCTATACGAAAAGATCATCGTTGATGACTTTTCTATACGAAAAGATCATCGTTGATGACTTTTCTAGACGAAAAGATCGTCGTTGATGACTTTTCTGGACGAAAAGATCATCGTAGATGACTTTTCTGGACGATTGACGACTTTGCTATACGAACAGATCATCGTTGATGACTTTTCTATACGAAAAGATCATCGTTGATGACTTTTCTATACGAAAAGATCATCGTTGACGACTTTTCTACACGAAAAGATCATCGTTGATGACTTTTCTATACGAAAAGATCATCGTTGATGACTGTTCTATACGAAAAGATCATCGTTGATGACTTTTCTATACGAAAAGATCATCGTTGATGACTTTCTATACGAAAAGATCATCGTTGATTACTTTTCAATACGAAAAGATCGTCGTTGATGACTTTTCTATACGAAAAGATCATCGTTGATGACTTTGCTATATGAAAAGATCATCGTTGTTGACTTTTCTATACGAAAAGATCATCCTTGATGACTTTTCTATACGAAAAGATCATCGTTGTTGACTTTTCTATACGAAAATATTATCGTTGATGACTTTTCTATACGAAAAGATCATCGTTGATGACTTTTCTATACGAAAAGATCATCGTTGATGACTTTTCTATACGAAAAGATCATCGTTGATGACTTTTCTATACGAAAAGATCATCGTTGATGACTTTTCTATACGAAAAGATCATCGTTGATGACTTTTCTATACGAAAAGACCATCGTTATGACTTTTCTATACGAAAAGATCATCGTTGATGACTTTTCTATACGAAAAGATCATCGTTGATGACTTTTCTATACGAAAAGATCATCGTTGATGACTTTTCTATACGAAAAGATTATCGTTGATGACTTTTCTATACGAAGAGATCATCGTGGATGACTTGTCTATACGAAAAGATTATCGTTGATGACTTTTCTATACGAAAAGATCATCGTTGATGTCTTTTCTATACGAAAAGATCATCGTTGATGACTTTTCTATACGAAAAGATCATCGTTGATGACTTTTCTATACGAAAAGATCATCGTTGATGACTTTTCTATACGAAAAGATCATCGTTGATGACTTTTCTATACGAAAAGATCATCGTTGATGACTTTTCTATACGAAAAGACCATCGTTATGACTTTTCTATACGAAAAGATCATCGTTGATGACTTTTCTATACGAAAAGATCATCGTTGATGACTTTTCTATACGAAAAGATCATCGTTGATGACTTTTCTATACGAAAAGATTATCGTTGATGACTTTTCTATACGAAGAGATCATCGTGGATGACTTGTCTATACGAAAAGATTATCGTTGATGACTTTTCTATACGAAAAGATCATCGTTGATGACTTTTCTATACGAAAAGATCATCGTTGATGACTTTTCTATACGAAAAGATCATCGTTGATGACTTTTCTATACGAAAAGATCATCGTTGATGACTTTTCGATACGAAAGGATCATCGTTGATGACTTTTCTATACGAAAAGATCATCGTTGATGACTTTTCTATACGAAAAGATCATCGTTGATGACTTTTCTATACGAAAAGATCATCGTTGATGACTTTTCTATACGAAAAGATCATCGTTGATGACTTTTCTATACGAAAAGATCATCGTTGATGACTTTTCTATACGAAAAGATCATCGTTGATGACTGTTCTATACGAAAAGATCATCGTTGATGACTTTTCTATACGATAAGATCATCGTTGATGACTTCTCTATACGAAAAGATCATCGTTGATGACTTTTCTATACGAAAAGATCATCGTTGATAACATTTCTATACGAAAATATCATCTTTGACGACATTTCTATACGAAAATATCATCGTTGATGACATTTCTATACGAAAAGATCATCGTTGATGACATTTCTATACGAAAAGGTCACCATTGATGACTTTCTATACGAAAAGATCATCGTTAATGACTTTTCTATACGAAAAGATCATCGTTGATGACTTTTCTATACGAAAAGATCATCGTTGATGACTTTTCTATACGAAAAGATCATCGTTGATGACTTTTCTATACGAAAAGATCATCGTTGATGACTTTTCTATACGAAAAGATCATCGTTGATGACTTTTCTATACGAAAAGATCATCGTTGATGACTTTTCTATACGAAAAGATCATCGTTGATGACTTTTCTATACGAAAAGATCATCGTTGATAACATTTCTATACGAAAATATCATCGTTGATGACATTTCTATACGAAAATATCATCGTTGATGACATTTCTATACGAAAAGATCATCGTTGATGACATTTCTATACGAAAAGGTCACCATTGATGACTTTCTATACGAAAAGATCATCGTTGATGACTTTTCTATACGAAAAGATCACCGTTGATGACTTTTCTATACGAAAAGATCACCGTTGATGACTTTTCTATACAAAAAAAAATCATCGCTGATGACTTTTCTATACGAAAAGATCATCGTTCATGACTTTTCCATACGAAAAGATCATCGTTCATGACTTTTCCATACGACAAGATCATCGTTGATGACTTTTCTATACGAAAAGATCATCGTTAATGATTTTTCTATTCGAAAAGATCATCGCTGATGACTTTCTATACGACAAAATCATCGCTGATGACTTCTCTAAACTTAAAGATCATCGTTGATGACTTTTCTATACGAAAAGATCATCGTTGATGACTTTTTATATGAAAATATCATCGTTGATGACTTTTCTATACGAAAAGATCATCGTTGATGACTTTTCTATACGAAAAGATCATCGTTGATGACTTTTCTATACGAAAAGATTATGGTTGATGACTTTTCTATACGAAAAGATCATCGTTGATGACTTTTCTATACGAAAAGATCATCGTTGATGACTTTTCTATACGAAAAGATCATCGTTGATGACTTTTCTATACGAAAAGATCATCGTTGATGACTTTTCTATACGAAAATATCATCGTTGATGACTTTTCTATACGAAAAGATCATCGTTGATGATTTTTCTATACGAAAAGATCATCGTTGATGATTTTTCTATACGAAAAGATCATCGTTGATGATTTTTCTATACGAAAAGATCATCGTTGATGATTTTTCTATACGAAAAGATCATCGTTGATGACTTTGCTATACGAAAAGATCATCGTTGATGACTTTTCTATACGAAAAGCTCATCGTTGTTGACATTTCTATACGAAAAGATCATCGTTGTTGACATTTCTATACGAAAAGATCATCGTCGATGACTTTTCTATACGAAAAGTTCATCGTCGATGACTTTTCTATACGAAAAGATCATCGTTGATGACTTTTCTATACGAAAAGATCATCGTTGATGACTTTTCTATACGAAAAGATCATCGTTGATGACTTTTCTATACGAAAAGATCATCGTTGATGACTTTTCTATACGCAAAGATCATCGTTGATGACTTTTCTATACGCAAAGATCATCGTTGATGACTTTTCTATACGAAAAGATCATCGTTGATGACTTTTCTATACGAAAAGATCATCGTTGATGACTTTTCTATACGAAAAGATCATCGTTGATGACTTTTCTATACGAAAAGATCATCGTTGATGACTTTTCTATACGAAAAGATCATCGTTGATGACTTTTCTAAACGAAAAGATCATCGCTGATGACTTTTCTATACGAAAAGATCATCGCTGATGACTTTTCTATACGAAAAGATCATCGCTGATGACTTTTCTATACGAAAAGATCATCGCTGATGACTTTTCTATACGAAAAGATCATCGTTGATGACTTTTCTATACGAAAAGATCATCGTTGATGACTTTTCTATACGAAAATATCGTCGTTGATGACTTTTCTATACGAAAAGATCATCGTTGATGACTTTTCTATACGAAAAGATTATCGTTGATGACTTTTCTATACGAAAAGATCATCGTTGATGACTTTTCTATACGAAAAGATCATCGTTGATGACTTTTCTATACGAAAAGATCATCGTTGGTGACTTTTTTATACGAAAAGATAATCGTTGATGACTTTTCTATACGAACAGATAATCGTTGATGACTTTTCTATACGAAAAGATCATCGTTGATGACTTTTCTATACGAAAAGATCATCGTTGATGACTTTTCTATACGAAAAGATCATCGTTGGTGACTTTTCTATACGAAAAGATAATCGTTGATGACTTTTCTATACGAACAGATAATCGTTGATGACTTTTCTATACGAAAAGATCTTCGTTGATGACTTATCTATGCGAAAAGATCATCGTTGATGACTTTTCTATACGAAAAGATCATCGTTGAGGACTTTTCTATACGAAAAGATCGTCGTTGGTGACTTTTCTATACGAAAAGATCATCGTTGATGACTTTTCTATACGAAAAGATCATCGTTGATGAATTTTCTATACGAAAAGATAATCGTTGATAACTTTTCTATACGAAAAGATCATCGTTGATGACATTTCTATACGAAAAGATCATCGCTGATGAATTTTCTATACGGAAAGATCATCGTTGATGACTTTTCTATACGAAAAGATCATCGTTGATGACTTTTCTATACGAAAAGATCATCGTTGATGACTTTTCTATACGAAAAGATCATCGTTGATGACTTTTCTATACGAAAAGATCATCGTTGATGAATTTTCTATACGAAAAGATCATCGTTGATGATTTTTCTATACAAAAAGATCATCGTTGACGATTTTTCTATACGAAAAGACCATCGTTGATGACTTTTCTATACGAAAAGATCATCGTTGATGACTTTTCTATACGAAAAGATCATCGTTTATGACTTTTCTATACGAAAAGATCATCGTTGATGACATTTCTATACGAAAAGATCATCGTTGATGACATTTCTATACGAAAAGATCATCGTTGATGACTTTTCTATACGAAAAGATCATCGTTGATGACTTTTCTACACGAAAAGATCATCGTTGATGACTTTTCTATACGAAAAGATCATCGTTGATGACTGTTCTATACGAAAAGATCATCGTTGATGACTTTTCTATACGAAAAGATCATCGTTGATGACTTTTCTATACGAAAAGATCATCGTTGATGACTTTTCTATACGAAAAGATCATCGTTGATTCCTTTTCAATACGAAAAGATCGTCGTTGATGACTTTTCTATACGAAAAGATCATCGTTGATGACTTTGCTATATGAAAAGATCATCGTTGTTGACTTTTCTATACGAAAAGATCATCGTTGATGACTTTTCTATACGAAAAGATCATCGTTGTTGACTTTTCTATACGAAAATATTATCGTTGATGACTTTTCTATACGAAAAGATCATCGTTGATGACTTTTCTATACGAAAAGATCATCGTTGATGACTTTTCTATACGAAAAGATCATCGTTGATGACTTTTCTATACGAAGAGATCATCGTTGATGACTTTTCTATACGAAAAGATCATCGTTGATGACTTTTCTATACGAAAAGACCATCGTTATGACTTTTCTATACGAAAAGACCATCGTTATGACTTTTCTATACGAAAAGATCATCGTTGATGACTTTTCTATACGAAAAGATCATCGTTGATGACTTTTCTATACGAAAAGATCATCGTTGATGACTTTTCTATACGAAAAGATTATCGTTGATGACTTTTCTATACGAAGAGATCATCGTGGATGACTTGTCTATACGAAAAGATTATCGTTGATGACTTTTCTATACGAAAAGATCATCGTTGATGACTTTTCTATACGAAAAGATCATCGTTGATGACTTCTCTATACGAAAAGATCATCGTTGATGACTTCTCTATACGAAAAGATCATCGTTGATGACTTTTCTATACGAAAAGATCATCGTTGATGACTTTTCTATACGAAAAGATCATCGTTGATGACTTTTCTATACGAAAAGATCATCGTTGATAACATTTCTATACGAAAATATCATCGTTGATTACATTTCTATACGAAAATATCATCGTTGATGACATTTCTATACGAAAAGGTCATCGTTGATGACATTTCTATACGAAAAGGTCACTTTTCTATACGAAAAGATCATCGTTGATAACATTTCTATACGAAAATATCATCGTTGATGACATTTCTATACGAAAATATCATCGTTGATGACATTTCTATACGAAAAGGTCATCGTTGATGACATTTCTATACGAAAAGGTCACCGTTGATGACTTTCTATACGAAAAGATCATCGTTGATGACTTTTCTATACGAAAAGATCACCGTTGATGACTTTTCTATACGAAAAGATCACCGTTGATGACTTTTCTATACAAAAAAAAATAATCGCTGATGACTTTTCTATACGAAAAGATCATCGTTCATGACTTTTCCATACGAAAAGATCATCGTTCATGACTTTTCCATACGACAAGATCATCGTTGATGACTTTTCTATACGAAAAGATCATCGTTAATGATTTTTCTATTCGAAAAGATCATCGCTGATGACTTTCTATACGACAAAATCATCGCTGATGACTTCTCTAAACTTAAAGATCATCGTTGATGACTTTTCTATACGAAAAGATCATCGTTGATGACTTTTTATATGAAAATATCATCGTTGATGACTTTTCTATACGAAAAGATCATCGTTGATGACTTTTCTATACGAAAAGATCATTGTTGATGACTTTTCTTCGCGAAAATATCATCGTTGATGACTTTTCTATACGAAAATATCATCGTTGATGACTTTTCTATTCGAAAATATCATCGTTGATGATTTTCTATTCGAAAAGATCATCGTTGATGACTTTTCTATTCGAAAAGATCATCGTTGATGACTTTTCTATCCGAAAAGATCATCGTTGATGACTTTTCTATAGGAAAAGATCATCGTTGATGACTTTTCTATAGGAAAAGATCATCGTTGATGACTTTTCTATAGGAAAAGATCATCGTTGATGACTTTTCTATACGAAAAGATCATTGTTGATGACTTTTCTATGTGAATAGATCATCGTTGAAGACTTTTCTATACGAAAAGATCATCGTTGATGACTTTTCTATACGAACAGATAATCGTTGATGCATTTTCTACACGAAAAGATCATCGTTGATTACTTTTCTATTCGAATAGATCGTTGATGACTTTTCTATCCGAAAAGATCATCGTTGATGACTTTTCTATCCGAAAAGATCATCGTTGATGACTTTTCTATACGAAAAGATCATCGTTGATGACATTTCTATCCGAAAAGATCATCGTTGATGACTTTTCTATACGAACAGATCATCGTTGATGACTTTTCTATACGAAAAGATCATCGTTGATGACTTTTCTATACGAAAAGATCATCGTTGATGACTTTTCTATACGAAAAGATCATCGTTGATGACTTTTCTATACGAAAAGATCATCGTTGATGACTTTTCTATACGAAAAGATCATTGTTGATGACTTTTCTATGTGAATAGATCATCGTTGATGACTTGGCTATGTGAAAAGATAACCGTTGATGACTTTTCTATACGAAAATATCATCGTTGATGACTTTTCTGTAAGAAAATATCATCGTTGATGACTGTTCTATACGAAAAGATCATCGTTGATGACTTTTCTATACGAAAAGATCATCGTTGATGACTTTTCTATACGAAAAGATCATCGTTGATGACTTTTCTATACGAAAAGATCATCGTTGAGGACTTTTCTATACGAAAAGATCATCGTTGGTGACTTTTCTATACGAAAAGATCATCGTTGATGAATTTTCTATACGAAAAGATAATCGTTGATAACTTTTCTATACGAAAAGATCATCGTTGATGACATTTCTATACGAAAAGATCATCGCTGATGACTTTTCTATACGAAAAGATCATCGTTGATGACTTTTCTATACGAAAAGATCATCGTTGATGACTTTTCTATACGAAAAGATCATCGTTGATGACTTTTCTATACGAAAAGATCATCGTTGATGACTTTTCTATACGAAAATATCATCGTTGATGACTTTTCTATACGAAAAGATCATCGTTGATGACTTTTCTATACGAAAAGATCATCGTTGATGACTTTTCTATACGAAAAGATCATCGTTGATGATTTTTCTATACAAAAAGATCATCGTTGATGACTTTTCTATACGAAAAGATCATCGTTGATGACTTTTCTATACGAAAAGATTTTCTATACGAAAAGATCATCGTTGATGACTTTTCTATACGAAAAGATCATCGTTGATGACTTTTCTATACGAAAAGATCATCGTTGATGACTTTTCTATACGAAAAGATCATCGTTGATGACTTTTCTATACGAAAAGATCATCGTTGATGACTTTTCTATACGAAAAGATCATCGTTGATGACTTTTCTATACGAAAAGATCATCGTTGATGACTTTTCTATACGAAAAGATCATCGTTGATGACTTTTCTATACGAAAAGATCATCGTTGATGACATTTCTATACGAAAAGATCATCGTTGATGACTTTTCTATACGAAAAGATCATCGTTGATGACTTTTCTATACGAAAAGATCATCGTTGATGACTTTTCTAGACGAAAAGATCGTCGTTGATGACTTTTCTAGACGAAAAGATCATCGTAGATGATTTTTTTTTCGACGATTGACGACTTTGCTACACGAACAGATCATCGTTGATGACATTTCTATACGAAAAGATCATCGTTGATGACTTTTCTATACGAAAAGACCATCGTTGATGACTTTTCTATACGAAAAGATCATCGTTGATGACTTTTCTATACGAAAAGATCATCGTTGATGACTTTTCTATACGAAAAGATCATCGTTGATGACTTTTCTATACGAAAAGATCATCGTTGATGACTTTTCTATACGAAAAGATCATCGTTGATGACTTTTCTATACGAAAAGATCATCGTTGATGACATTTCTATAGGAAAAGATCATCGTTGATGACTTTTCTATACGAAAAGATCATCGTTGATGACTTTTCTATACGAAAAGATCATCGTTGATGACTTTTCTATACGAAAAGATCATCGTTGATGACTTTTCTACACGAAAAGATCATCGTTGATGACTTTTCTATACGAAAAGATCATCGTTGATGACATTTCTATACGAAAAGATCATCGTTGATGACTTTTCTATACGAAAAGATCATCGTTGATGACATTTCTATACGAAAAGATCATCGTTGATGACTTTTCTATACGAAAAGATCATCGTTGATGACTTTTCTACACGAAAAGATCATCGTTGATGACTTTTCTATACGAAAAGATCATCGTTGATGACTGTTCTATACGAAAAGATCATCGTTGATGACTTTTCTATACGAAAAGATCATCGTTGATGACTTTTCTATACGAAAAGATCATCGTTGATGACTTTTCTATACGAAAAGATCATCGTTGATTCCTTTTCAATACGAAAAGATCGTCGTTGATGACTTTTCTATACGAAAAGATCATCGTTGATGACTTTGCTATATGAAAAGATCATCGTTGTTGACTTTTCTATACGAAAAGATCATCGTTGATGACTTTTCTATACGAAAAGATCATCGTTGTTGACTTTTCTATACGAAAATATTATCGTTGATGACTTTTCTATACGAAAAGATCATCGTTGATGACTTTTCTATACGAAAAGATCATCGTTGATGACTTTTCTATACGAAAAGATCATCGTTGATGACTTTTCTATACGAAAAGATCATCGTTGATGACTTTTCTATACGAAAAGATCATCGTTGATGACTTTTCTATACGAAAAGATCATCGTTGATGACTTTTCTATACGAAAAGATCATCGTTGATGACTTTTCTATACGAAAAGACCATCGTTATGACTTTTCTATACGAAAAGACCATCGTTATGACTTTTCTATACGAAAAGATCATCGTTGATGACTTTTCTATACGAAAAGATCATCGTTGATGACTTTTCTATACGAAAAGATCATCGTTGATGACTTTTCTATACGAAAAGATTATCGTTGATGACTTTTCTATACGAAGAGATCATCGTGGATACTTGTCTATACGAAAAGATTATCGTTGATGACTTTTCTATACGAAAAGATCATCGTTGATGACTTTTCTATACGAAAAGATCATCGTTGATGACTTCTCTATACGAAAAGATCATCGTTGATGACTTTTCTATACGAAAAGATCATCGTTGATGACTTTTCTATACGAAAAGATCATCGTTGATAACATTTCTATACGAAAATATCATCGTTGATGACATTTCTATACGAAAATATCATCGTTGATGACATTTCTATACGAAAAGGTCATCGTTGATGACATTTCTATACGAAAAGGTCACTTTTCTATACGAAAAGATCATCGTTGATAACATTTCTATACGAAAATATCATCGTTGATGACATTTCTATACGAAAATATCATCGTTGATGACATTTCTATACGAAAAGGTCATCGTTGATGACATTTCTATACGAAAAGGTCACCGTTGATGACTTTCTATACGAAAAGATCATCGTTGATGACTTTTCTATACGAAAAGATCACCGTTGATGACTTTTCTATACGAAAAGATCACCGTTGATGACTTTTCTATACAAAAAAAAATCATCGCTGATGACTTTTCTATACGAAAAGATCATCGTTCATGACTTTTCCATACGAAAAGATCATCGTTCATGACTTTTCCATACGACAAGATCATCGTTGATGACTTTTCTATACGAAAAGATCATCGTTAATGATTTTTCTATTCGAAAAGATCATCGCTGATGACTTTCTATACGACAAAATCATCGCTGATGACTTCTCTAAACTTAAAGATCATCGTTGATGACTTTTCTATACGAAAAGATCATCGTTGATGACTTTTTATATGAAAATATCATCGTTGATGACTTTTCTATACGAAAAGATCATCGTTGATGACTTTTCTATACGAAAAGATCATTGTTGATGACTTTTCTTCACGAAAATATCATCGTTGATGACTTTTCTATACGAAAATATCATCGTTGATGACTTTTCTATTCGAAAATATCATCGTTGATGACTTTCTATTCGAAAAGATCATCGTTGATGACTTTTCTATTCGAAAAGATCATCGTTGATGACTTTTCTATCCGAAAAGATCATCGTTGATGACTTTTCTATAGGAAAAGATCATCGTTGATGACTTTTCTATAGGAAAAGATCATCGTTGATGACTTTTCTATACGAAAAGATCATTGTTGATGACTTTTCTATGTGAATAGATCATCGTTGAAGACTTTTCTATACGAAAAGATCATCGTTGATGACTTTTCTATACGAACAGATAATCGTTGATGCATTTTCTACACGAAAAGATCATCGTTGATTACTTTTCTATTCGAATAGATCGTTGATGACTTTTCTATCCGAAAAGATCATCGTTGATGACTTTTCTATCCGAAAAGATCATCGTTGATGACTTTTCTATACGAAAAGATCATCGTTGATGACATTTCTATCCGAAAAGATCATCGTTGATGACTTTTCTATACGAACAGATCATCGTTGATGACTTTTCTATACGAAAATATCATCGTTGATGACTTATCTATGCGAAAAGATCATCGTTGATGACTTATCTATGCGAAAAGATCATCGTTGATGATTTTCTATACGAAAAGATAATCGTTGATGACTTTTCTATACGAAAATATCATCGTTGATGACTTTTCTATACGAACAGATAATCGTTGATGAACTTTCTACACGAAAAGATCATCGGTGATGACTTTTCTATACGAAAAGATCATCGTTGATGACTTTTCTATACGAAAAGATCATCGTTGATGTCTTTTCTATACGAAAAGATCATCGTTGATGACTTTTCTATACGAACAGATAATCGTTGATGAACTTTCTACACGAAAAGATAATCGTTGATGACTTTTCTATACGAAAAGATAATCGTTGATGACTTTTCTATACGAAAAGATCATCGTTGATGACTTATCTATGCGAAAAGATCATCGTTGATGACTTTTCTATACGAAAAGATCATCGTTGATGACTTTTCTATACGAAAAGATCATCGTTGATGACTTTTCTATACGAAAAGATCATCGTTGATGACTTTTCTATACGAAAAGATCATCTTTGATGACTTTTCTATACGAAAAGATCATCGTTGATGACTTTTCTATACCAAAAAATCATCTTTGATGACTTTTCTATACGAAAAGATCATCGTTGATGACTTTTCTATACGAAAAGATCATCGTTGATGACTTTTCTCTACGAAAAGATCATCGTTGATGACTTTTCGATATGAAAAGATCATCGTTTGAAGACTTCGATACTAAAAGATCATCGTTGATGACTTTTCTATACGATAAGATCATCGTTGATGACTTTTCTATACGAAAAGATCATCGTTGATGACTTTTCGAAATGAAAAGATCATCGTTTGAAGACTTCGATATTAAAAGATCATCGTTGATGACTTTTCTATACGATAAGATCATCGTTGATGACTTTTCTATACGAAAAGATCATCGTTGATGACTTTTCTATACGAAAAGATCATCGTTGATGACTTTTCTATACGAACAGATAATCGTTGATGAATTTTCTACACGAAAAGATCATCGTTGATGACTTATCTATGCGAAAAGATCATCGTTGATGACTTATCTATGCGAAAAGATCATCGTTGATGATTTTCTATACGAAAAGATAATCGTTGATGACTTTGCTATACGAAAATATCATCGTTGATGACTTTTCTATACGAACAGATAATCGTTGATGAACTTTCTACACGAAAAGATCATCGTTGATGACTTTTCTATACGAAAAGATCATCGTTGATGACTTATATATGCGAAAAGATCATCGTTGACGACTTTTTTATACGAAAAAATCATCGTTGACGACTTTTCTATACGAAAAGATCATCGTTGATGACTTATCTATGCGAAAAGATCATCGTTGACGACTTTTCTCTACGAAAAGATCATCGTTGACGACTTTTCTATACGAAAAGATCATCGTTGATGACTTTTCGATATGAACAGATCATCGTTTGAAGACTTCGATATTAAAAGATCATCGTTGATGACTTCTCTATACGAAAAGATCATCGTAGATGACTTTTCGAAATGAAAAGATCATCGTTTGAAGACTTCGATATTAAAAGATCATCGTTGATGACTTTTCTATACGATAAGATCATCGTTGATGACTTTTCTATACGAAAAGATCATCGTTGATGACTTTTCTATACGAAAAGATCATCGTTGATGACTTTTCTATACGAACAGATAATCGTTGATGAACTTTCTACACGAAAAGATCATCGTTGATGACTTATCTATGCGAAAAGATCATCGTTGATGACTTTTCTATACGAAAAGATCATCGTTGATGACTTTTCTATACGAAAAGAACATCGTTGATGACTTTTCTATACGAAAAGATCATTGTTGATGACTTTTCTATACGAAAAGATCATCGTTGATGACTTTTCTATACGAACAGATAATCGTTGATGAACTTTCTACACGAAAAGATAATCGTTGATGACTTTTCTATACGAAAAGATCATCGTTGATGACTTATCTATGCGAAAAGATCATCGTTGATGTCTTTTCTATACGAAAAGATCATCGTTGATGACTTTTCTATACGAAAAGATCATCGTTGATGACTTTTCGATATGAAAAGATCATCGTTTGAAGACTTCGATATTAAAAGATCATCGTTGATGACTTTTCTATACGATAAGATCATCGTTGATGACTTTTCTATACGATAAGATCATCGTTGATGACTTTTCTATACGAAAAGATCATCGTTGATGACTTTTCGAAATGAAAAGATCATCGTTTGAAGACTTCGATATTAAAAGATCATCGTTAATGACTTTTCTATACGATAAGATCATCGTTGATGACTTTTCTATACGAAAAGATCATCGTTGATGACTTTTCTATACGAACAGATAATCGTTGATGAACTTTCTACACGAAAAGATCATCGTTGATGACTTATCTATGCGAAACGATCATCGTTGATGACTTATCTATGCGAAAAGATCATCGTTGATGACTTTTCTATACGAAAAGATAATCGTTGATGACTTTTCTATACGAAAATATCATCGTTTATGACTTTTCTGTAAGAAAATATCATCGTTGATGACTTTTCTATACGAACAGATAATCGTTGATGAACTTTCTACACGAAAAGATCATCGTTGATGACTTTTCTATACGAAAAGATCATCGTTGATGACTTATATATGCGAAAAGATCATCGTTGACGACTTTTTTATACGAAAAGATCATCGTTCATGACTTTTCTATACGAAAAGATCATCGTTGATGACTTTTCGAAATGAAAAGATCATCGTTTGAAGACTTCGATATTAAAAGATCATCGTTGATGACTTTTCTATACGATAAGATCATCGTTGATGACTTTTCTATACGAAAAGATCATCGTTGATGACTTTTCTATACGAGCAGATAATCGTTGATGAACTTTCTACACGAAAAGATCATCGTTGATGACTTATCTATGCGAAAAGATCATCGTTGACGACTTTTTTATACGAAAAGATCATCGTTCATGACTTTTCTATACGAAAAGATCATCGTTGATGACTTTTCGAAATGAAAAGATCATCGTTTGAAGACTTCGATATTAAAAGATCATCGTTGATGACTTTTCTATACGATAAGATCATCGTTGATGACTTTTCTATACGAAAAGATCATCGTTGATGACTTTTCTATACGAGCAGATAATCGTTGATGAACTTTCTACACGAAAAGATCATCGTTGATGACTTATCTATGCGAAAAGATCATCGTTGATGACTTATCTATGCGAAAAGATCATCGTTGATGACTTTTTTATACGAAAAGATAATCGTTGATGACTTTTCTATTCGAAAATATCAACGTTGATGACTTTTCTGTAAGAAAATATCATCGTTGATGACTGTTCTATAGGAAAAGATCATCGTTGATGACTTTTCTATACGAAAAGGTCATCGTTGATGACTTTTCTATACGAACAGATAATCGTTGATGAATTTTCTACACGAAAAGATCATCGTTGATGACTTTTCTATGCGAAAAGATCATCGTTGATGACTTATCTATGCGAAAAGATCATCGTTGACGACTTTTCTATACGAAAAGATCATCGTTGACGACTTTTCTATACGAAAAGATCATCGTTGATGACTTTTCTATACGAAAAGATCATCGTTGATGACTTTTCTATACGAAAAGATCATCGTTGATGACTTTTCTATACGAAAAGATCATCGTTTGAAGACTTCGATATTAAAAGATCATCGTTGATGACTTTTCTATACGAAAAGATCATCGTTGATGACTTATCTATGCGAAAAGATCATCGTTGACGACTTTTCTATACGAAAAGATCATCGTTGATGACTTATCTATGCGAAAAGATCATCGTTGACGACTTTTCTATACGAAAAGATCATCGTTGACGACTTTTCTATACGAAAAGATCATCGTTGATGACTTTTCTATACGAAAAGATCATCGTTTGAAGACTTCGATATTAAAAGATCATCGTTTGAAGACTTCGATATTAAAAGATCATCGTTGATGACTTTTCTATACGAAAAGATCATCGTTGATGACTTTTCTATACGAAAAGATCATCGTTGATGACTTTTCTATACGAAAAGATCATCGTTGATGACTTTTCTATACGAAAAGATCATCGTTGATGACTTTTCTATACGAAAAGATCATCGTTGATGACTTTTCTATACGAAAAGATCATCGTTGATGACTTTTCTATACGAAAAGATCATCGTTGATGACTTTTCTATACGAAAAGATCATCGTTGATGACTTTTCTATACGAAAAGATCATCGTTGATGACTTTTCTATACGAAAAGATCATCGTTGATGACTTTTCTATACGAAAAGATCATCGTTGATCACTTTTCTATACGAAAAGATCATCGTTGATGACTTTTCTATACGAAAAGATCATCGTTGATCACTTTTCTATACAATAAAATCATCGAGAAATAATTATCTTAGATGAGTTTTCTATGCCAAAAAATTATGGTTGATTTTTTTTCTAATCGAAAAGATCATAAATATTTTTAACGAAAAGGACATGAATGAATTTTCGCTATTGTAAGGTAATCTTTTGAATACTTTTCAGTTAAAAAGTTCTTTGTTGATGACTTTTCTATACGGAAGACATTGTTGATGAATTTTCTATACGGAGGGATCATCGTTGATGCTATTTCCCTCCAGCAGGATGGTTTCTTTCGAATGTTATAAAGACGACCTCCATAGATTAAACGTGAACTTTATTTGTGCAAAAACTGCGATTACATTGGTGACGTTTTAATATACGAATAAACTACTAAATATAGTTATGTTATATAAGCTAAATATTTAACACTCTTATGTTTTTATAGATAATTAGCCGATGCCAGCAGACGTTGTCCTAAAAATTCAGATTTTCTGAGTTTGCGGAAAAAATCACAAAGTGGACATACGTCGACTACAGCGACACCTTTTTCCAAGACGAACCACGACTACATTTTAAATTTCAGTCAAATGGCTCTGTATGTAAATGCGAATTTATCAAGTAGCTTGGACATTCCGCCATTTGTCGCGTTTAAAATAGTTCTAAAACATCGATGATGCCGAACTGTGCATATGGTGCAAATTTTAGCCCGTTCACTCTTAAGGTTTCGGAGATCATGCTTTACAAACAAACGCATATAAAATCATAAAACGAAGATTGTATTCAATAATTACTGCTCTTCCATTTTGGCTTTTAATAGAGTGAAGAATTGATAGGCTGTAGTCATCAACTGCAAGAGAAAAGCAAAGGACTAAAAAATCGAATTTGTTATAAACAAATGTATGAACTTACATTGGAAAAAGTCTCCATGGAAATTTCAAAAAACTTAAATGCTGTTAAATGTGATGGCCTCTGTGCGCGGGCAATGGCCAGGACCAACATGCGCTGATAACGGACATTGGTCATATACCATTCTTGGCCAACCAAAGACTCGCCCACACGGGAACTCTTCGTATGCAAATTGACGTGTGGGACGAACGTATTATAGATTAGATTTGTTATATTCGATACCTCGATATATCGATAAAGTATGCTATGTCATATACGAAAGATTTTCCTAAGAGGCTTTCAAATATGTACTCGTATGTGTTTATGTATGTATACGTAAATCTAATTACATCTACAGTTTTGACCGAATTTTTGATTGAGTTATCGGATTAAAACCAAATTTTATCTAAAATTTTATTGAAATGTTTTCAATGTTCCTAAAACCTTGCTGGGATGACTTAGCATACTTTAGAATTAAGGTAACGATATGTAAGCATGTATGCATAATGCCTTACGTATTCCTTTAGTAGTGTTCCAAAATTGCAAATGTGGTGCATCTGTGTTGTAGCCGACATGAAAAATCCCACAAATTTGATTTGTTCCAAACCAAAATCCGAACCAGTTGTGATTTGAATGGAAATCATGACAATAATTAATATCGAAATCATATAATTCAAGAGTATGGAAATACTGAAAACTTCATTGACCGTTTGTGCCAAACTGGAAGATAAAATTTTAGAAAAAGGAAGAGAAATAAAATTAAATGTGATTTGAATGTTTGGAGCTTTGTTAAGAAATAAGTAAATTATAACTATTATCAACTCAAAGTCAAATACATTTTATTTGAAAATCGATAAAATGTATTTGGAACGCATATATTACAACAAAAATATATTTGCAAAATAATTTTCTTAAATAAAATATGTGTTTATATACAAATAAAATTAATGTTTAGGAATTAGTCAAAATATACATATTGTTATACAGAGATTACACTATGCAACAAAAATTTTGTCAGATGTATGTGGATAACAGTGTCACAAAAACGAAGAAATATTTAAAAAAATGTTTATGGTAAATTTTTTTTTTTTAAATTCCAACTTTCATGGATGTTACATTTAGTATTTGATCCATAATTTTTCAAGTATAATCCTGATTGAGTCGTGTTATGCGTTAAATTAAAGGGAATTATGAGGACTACTCGTACATATGCTGCAAATATCACTTTCACATAGAATCTTGGTTTAGTAACAGTCGTCAAAACTATGAGAAAAAAATGTTTTTTTAAAAAAAAAACACTTTCCTGGACAAAAAAAAACCATAAAAAATAGAAAAAAAAGTCGAATTATTTTATCACATTTTTAAAAAGCGAGCAAGCTAACGAAGAAAACGCTGTCTATTTGAAAAAAATCTATGGATAGATGTAAAAGTTATGAGCCATTTTGTAAATGTTAGGGAAATTCAAAAAAAATCTTGTTTCATATTTTTCGTTTTTAAATTATGTTTTTTTGCTTATATTAAATTCGCCATATGTGAGCGAGACATATAAGAGACATTGCACTTGCATTTTACTTTATGAGGATTGATGTCAGACATTATAAAATAATAGAGAGGACGAGGTTTTATGGCCGTTCGTATCCCCCCTTAAAACATTATATCGCTCACTCACTTCAAGAGTGACATAACTCAAAATTAAAAATTGCCAAGATGTGCAACTTTAAGTCCATATAAAAAGATAAGTTACATGAAATAAGATGCTTAAATACGCTTGAATAATCCGAAATATGGTTGTTTACTTATAGATCAAACAAGCAAAATTCGGATTTCTGTAAGGCAACCTCAAAAATTTTTAATTTTGAGTTATGTCACTCTTAAAGTGAGTGAGCGATATGCAATGTGAGAGCTATATTGGATGAGATCCGCTCAAATAGATGGTCATTCAACAATATTTGTGTTTTTTTATTTGTGGGCTTTCCATTCAGTTACGCCTTTTAGGGGCATGGACATCCCAGTCGTATATACAGGTAGTAAAATATGTACGCAAAACAAAGTAATACGCGGCAGTCTTGAAAATATTAGGTTTCTACGTTCGAAGCAAAGTATATGTCAGCTACTGGTACTGTAACTTATGAACCTTAACCCCGGAATTTATGAATGAAATTTCTTATTAATAAATTAGTGTAATTCAGCGCCTTAAAGAGATAAGTCGATTTTCTGAAAAATATTACAAAGTTATATTTCGAAGTATGAGTAAAAGGCAAAGAACTTTTCAATGTGTAAATGATCCTGACAATTTCTGCTAAATCTTCGGAAAATATGTAATTAAAAAAATTGACGTGCGTTTAGTAAAATAATAGAAGAAATATATGTGCAATATATTGGTATACGAGTTAAACATATGAACGAACCGTGGACACCTAGTATTTTGTGTAATTCGTGCCATGTAAATCTTACTCGTTGGACTAGTGGAAGAATGCGGTAAGTACTTTAAAATTAATGTATTACAATGTTTTGTGGAATAAAGCGTTTTAATTTTAGAGCATTCGCTGGAATTACGCTGAAGTAAAATCTGTCACTTTGCCAGTTGCACATTCGGAAACAATACCAATTCCCAAGTGTCCAAGTATAGCTAAGAGCCTAATTCGGAAAAATCATCAAGTTCAACTGAGTACTCAACTCTGAGTCAAGTTTGAGTCAGAAGTCATCGCTTTAAACTCAGTTTCAACTCAATGATCTAGTGGGAGATTTGGAACTGACCAAAGATAAGGCAGAACTACTTGCATCTCAGATGAAACAGTACAATATTTTGGCCCCAGATGTTAACATATCATATTATAGAGTCCGTGATATACTTGACAAACAATTTAATACAACTGTGGATAGCATATGCTTTTGCAAGGACATTCCCGGATTGTTCGAGGAACTTAATCAAACATACAATTCCAAGGAATGGCGGTTATTTGTTGACAGCAGTAAAGAAAGTTTGAAAGCAGTACTTTTACACAACGGAAATCAGAAACCGTCGATTCCCATTGCTCATACTGTCAACACTAAGGAATCATACGAAACAATGGCTAAATTGATAAAATACATAAAATATGAACAACATGACTGGAAAATTTTTTGCGATTTAAAAGTAGTTGGGATGTTATGTTGAATGCAAGGCGGGTATACAAAATATTGCTGTTTTTTATGCCTCTGGGATAGCCGTGCTCGCGAAGATCATTGCAGAAGAAAGAAATGGTCCACAAGAAAACATGGAGGTCGTTTAAGCTTGTAGTTTCAAATTCACTTGGATCTAATAAAAGCTCGCAATATGAAACAATGGTTAATGATTTGTTAACAAATTATGAAAAAATTGGTAAGAAATATATTTTTCTATATATATACATAAATATAGAAAAATATATTTCTTACCAATTTTTTCAACACATATGTATGTATTCTTCCAACATAGTTTTCGCTTTATGTATTCCAACAGGTGTAAATATGTCCCTCAAAATTCATTTCTCTCATTCTCATTTAAACTTTTTCGCCGAGAATCTTGGCGACGTAAGTGACGAGCATGGCGAAAGGTTTCACCAAGAATTTAAGTCCATCTAGCGGCGTTACCAAGGGCACTGGGATGAAAGAATGATGGGAGATTACATATATTTGGTTCCTCATTAGAGAAACCGATTCCGAAATCTACAAACGTCAACAAAGAACTCACAATTATTTCTAATGAAACTTGTACATGTAAATAAACTCAAATGTACATAATATACATAAATAAAATTAACAAATAAAATCGCTATTTAAACAGAAATTAAAAAAAATATATTTTGAAATTCTCTTACCTCTACCAAAACTATAATTTCTACATTTATTCATAGATAATAGCCATTATTTTCTTCGCTAGGATGCAAACTTTTAAAAAATAAAATATTTTTTTTTCGATTTTTTTTCTATTTGTTATGTTTTTTTCGTCCCAGGATTTTTTTGATAAAAATCTACTTTTTCCAATTTGTTTAATGACTGTTACTAAACCACTTTTTCTACGCTAAAAGAGGTACTCGTCCAAGGACTTGTATATTATGCCATAAAAACGTATGTTTTCTTTTCCCTCCAGAGTTGTCAACATCGGACACAACGGTGCTAAGGCAAGGAAATGGAAATATGTACCTGGCGTCAATATACCTGCCATTTGATGCGCCAACATTGTCACCTTTGGTTGTGACGCCAACTCCCAACATATCGCTTGGGGTAGAACTAACACTAATATAAGGGGACACGTCCTTATAGAATTTTTGAATACAAACGACCTCATAACTCTTAACATAGGAAACAATGCAAGCTTTGTTAACAAAATTAGGGAAGAAGTATTAGATATAACTATAAGTTCAGAAAATCTTATTGATGAGATCCATGAGTGGAGGGTTTCGAATGAACACTCCTATTCGGACCACCGTTGTATAAGGTTTAAAATTGCACGGCCACCGCCAAACCCAATAAGTTTCCGTAATAAGGCTAAGACCGACTGGACTAAATTCGGAAATCTACTTAGAAATCGATTGGACCAGCCTACGTGCGATTTTCTATGTACAGAAGACATTGATATCAATGTGAAGAAGATTACGGAGGCTCTTGTACAATCGTTCGAAGATAGTTGCCCACTTCGAGAAATGAAAACTGGAAAAAACAATCAGTATATTGGGACGACTACCACAGAAGACTCATAGAATACAATAAAATCATTAGATCGGCGAAACGTAACTCCTGGAGGCTTTTCTGTGAAGAGGTAGACAGCGTTAACAGCATGTCTAAAATGACCAAGTTCCTCTCAAAAACTCATGTCCAAACCGAAACACTGATGGATGACACGGGCAAAAGGAGGGATACTATAGAGGATACCGTAAGGCTTGTCATTTTCAGACTGGCAATGCTGGACAAACAGAGGAACAGTTACAGAATGAAAATGTATTGCATCAAGTACTTATTACGGATATTACAGATGGTATGGTTAAAGAAGCGATAAAAAGCTTCTCTCCCTTCAAGGCTGCGGGATCGGATGGAATATTTCCAGCAATTCTGCAGAATGACGTGGATCTGGTATCAACTCATCTGGCTGGAGTGTTCACTGCATGCCTAACCCATGCTTATATCCCCTAAAACCTGGCAGGAATCAAAGGTGGTCTTTATACCCAAGCCTGGCAAGGCGAGTTATACGGCCCCAAAGGCTTATCGACCCATTAGCCTAACTTCTTTCCTGTTAAAAACAATGGAGTGAATAATTGATGACATGGGCAAAAGTAAAATAGCGGATGACAGGCTAAAATTCAAACAACACGCCTATGTCAAAGGAAGATCAGTGGAAAGAGCTCTGCATGAGGTAGTGCACCACATAGAGCAGTCCTTCAGTAAAAAAAATGTATACACTTGCTGTTTGCATATACATTGAGGGCGCATTTAACAATGTGCAGACCGATACACTTATCCAGTCCTTAGCCGAGTTTCGGTTGACCGGGCGCTGAAAACTGGATCAACAATATGCTAAGGATTAGGTGGATTATTTGTGGGTCATATGACGTAAAAATTAGAGACAAGGTAAATCGTGGTATTCCTCAAAGGGGCATTTTATCGCCTCTTCTATGGGTTACGACGATACACAGTCTCCTGAATGAATGACTTAAGCCAGTCTGTTATTCAGACGACGTTGTAATACTTCTAAGGGGCATACATCCCAACCTATTATGCAGAAGAGCTGAGGAGGCACTTAACATAGCATATAACTGGGCACAACCAACAAAACAGAAATATGTCTATTTACAAGGAAACCGAAGATCTTACGTTTTACACGGCCTCGATTCCTGAATAAGCCAATTGCTATAACTAAAAAGGTAAAATACTTGGGAGTAATCTTGGAGCAGAAACTGTACTGGAAAGATCATCTTGAAGAAAGAGTTACAAAGGCCCACAGATGTTGGTCGTTGTGCAGAAGAGCTATAGGTTCAAAATGGGGACTACGTCCAAATATGACTTACTGGTTTTACATGAGCGTGATTATAATAACCCACGCCTGTGTAGTAAGGTGGACGTCAATGGACAAGAAGTGCGACGTAATACCTGTGAAAAAAATGCAACGTATGTGCTGTCTAGGCATAAGCGGGGCATTTAGACCTGCACCAACAAGAGCGTTGGAGACTATACTGCACATCCACCAATAGACATTCTCTTGGAGTACGTGGCAGCCCTAACAGCAAGACGTCTACAAGTGATGGGAGAATGGATAAATCGAGACCACAAATCGTACCATCAGAATTTTGTAGAATATCTAGTTTGTTACATTCAAACACCAGAAATCTCCGACCGCATTTCTGAAGTGCGGCTTACAGCTATCTGTGATTCGTTTGTGCCAGACAGACGCTCCTGGGAAAACGGAACACTGGCCCATGTGCCAGTGTGAACCAGCTGCTACACGGATGGGTCCAGGCTAGGAGAAAGGACGGGTCTGGGACTTTTTATTGATGAACCAGAAGTCGAACTTTACTTCCGCCTCCTAGACCATATCACAGTATTTCAAGCAGAAGTTCGAGCAATCGCGGAGTGTGTAAACTGGCTCAGTAATACCACAAAGCCTAAATATGCCAACATCTTCACAGATAGCCAAATGGCGATTACAGCAATTACATCGGAAAGGGTCAAATCCAGAACTGTTTTAGTCTGTAAAAGAACGATAAATGATTACTCAGCCCATGCATGGTCAATTGCGGATTTGCTGGGTACCAGGACACAACGGAGTGATTGGAAATGAACGGGAAACAGTTTGGCTTCAAAGGGTAGACAACTTCGAGTAATAAACTTGGATATTGGAAACCTTTCGAAGCCACGAAGGATGAGTTGAAACACTGGGCAGAGGCGGCCTACAAAACTATGTGGAATAGCGCAACAGTAGAAGCAACTGAAAAGATACTGTGGGGTGACCCAAATGAAAAGAAAACAAGTAGTTTTCTGAAACTAAACAAGATCGAGATGGGTAAGATGATGAGTGTTCTAACGGGACACTCAAGCTTACAAGCACGTCTTCATCGCATAGGACTAGCAAAAAAACGACGAAAGCAGGGCATGTAGGAAAAACATCGAAACGCCCGGTTTTCAAACATGCAAGCTCCCCATATTTGACCCCCAGACTTGACTCATATTAGAGGATATGACTGGAAGATACTGAGAAAATTCGTGTCAAGTACCGATTTTCTGTAACTCGTGAGGTATAAAAAGATAATAAATAAGAAGCCCACAACAGGACGAACTACTTGCTTAAGTGTATGTCCATGGACATGAGACGATTAATCGTCTCCTCTCTTCAACCTAACCTAAAAAAATAATATTTGTATGTGACAAATATGAGTCATTCCATGCCAAACAGGACGATTTGTGATATCACTATTTTTGATTGCTTTGAAATTTTTTATATGTATTATTTTTTAGAAATACTGTTGAAGCGTCAGCAGCTGATCTTCAACAGCAGCGCCCCCAGCTTTTACATTTGTAACTAACGACATCGCCACCTACCGACATCGATTAAACCTGAAATCGCAGTGATGGTAACGCCGTCACTGTGACTTTTTTCTTCAGTTAGTTGTCAACTCACCCGCTTTTGGCACACTGCCAAACCGCCAGGCTCACGGCCAAAAATAATACATTAAAATAAATTAAATTAAATAAAAATAAAAGTTTTGTTTGTTCTTTTTTTAACTTC
Source organism: Eudasyphora cyanicolor (assembly GCA_963930755.1). NCBI lineage: Eukaryota > Metazoa > Arthropoda > Insecta > Diptera > Muscidae > Eudasyphora > Eudasyphora cyanicolor. The sequence goes on from OZ005735.1 coordinate 162,530,942, forward strand.
GAACCGGATCTGATCCAGTGACCTGTGAAAATGTGTTGTGATTGTCAGAAATGTTTTCCTCGTCAAAAATGTTTACGATTTTGTTATATGGTTTTACGAACCAATTTTTTGTCCGTCGTTGTATGGTTTCATCACGTAAAACCTGCTTTACGAGCCAGCGGCGTTCTATAACAATAACTGACATCGTAAAATGGACGAACTGATAAAACAACCAGAAATGACCCAACACCATCGCATCCTGAGCAACGGAGATAACAACAAAATTCCTGTCTTCACCAAAGTCACAACATTATTGTCAGTCAACAAAAAATTTTCGAATCATGCAGTTTGACATTGCACTCGTGCAAGGGGGGCGGTATGTTGAAGCGTCAACAGCTGATCTTTAACAGCAGCGCCCCCAGCTTTTACATTTGTAACTAACGACATCGCCACCTACCGACATCGATGAAACCTGAAATCGCAGTGATGGTAATGCTGTCACTGTGACATTTTTCTTCAGTTAGTTGTCAACTCACCCGCTTTCAAGAAAAAATTTAAAGATTTATGAGCAATTTAAAGTTGACGAAATTAGGTTTTTTCTAAAAGGTGTGTTCATTCTTTAGCTTGTATCTCCTGAAATACGTAAAAGATTTTAATGTGCTATACCTTGTTTTTAAGGTAATTTCAACTACTACAACTAACTTTTAAATTTTAATGTCGTGTTCTTTGATGTCTTTGTTAGCTACTGTATGAATTTGGAAGAGGTGAATTGATGGGAACAATTTTTTACGATTTTTTATAAAAAAAAACATTTGCATAATTTCTGTGAATGTGCTTTAAATAATCAACAGAATGATAATTTTTAGCCATTAGTTTGTTAATGCAACAATAAGAACAATAAAAATTACTAATTTTGCAAAAACGTAAAAATCAGCGATGTTGATATTTAAAAAACAAAACTCGTTAAACAAAGAGTCGAAAGATAAGAATGTACTTGTTAAACTATACTTTGAGATGAACAATTTTTTTAAAATGTTATTTATTTATTGTTGACCTTTATTATATTATGAAGTTATTGATGGTTTGGCTTGAGGTCATGTATTATTTAAAAAACGATGGATTTGTAGTTTTAAATAGTTTCAATTTTATTTGTTTCCAATATTTCGACTGTTTTCGTCAGTCATCCTCAGGGAAATTCACTTTAAAATACAAATAAATTACAAATTATACAAACATGTTTAAAAGACAAAAATAATATCACAATAATTACATTTAGAACAGAAACTATCGACTACTTATTAACAGAGTTAACGATTAACTAACAAATTTTTTCTACAAAATTTCTGTAAATCAGTTTTATAGTTCATTCTCTCATCGTTTGGTACATTAATTATGTGTAACATTTCTAATGTATATCTCCTTTTGTAATTTTTCTCCTGTGTGCAATGCAATGTGCTGCAAGCGCCGTCTTTTGTTCTATAGGTTTGTCAGTAGCTTTCTGATCAGACCTGTGTCCGGATATCCTAGTCTTTAATTTTGATTTTGTCGTGCCAATATATACCTTCTGGCATATATTGGTCTTGTCACCCTCCATTTAATCTTATAAACTACATTCGATTTGTCCTCCTTTTTGACTTTTGATTTAGTGTTGCTGAAGAAATTGTTCACAGTATTGTACGTCTTTTGTGCTAATTGGAAATTGTCTCTATTATATATGTTTGAATGGCAAAATCTTTCTGAAAAGTTTGGAATGTACGTCATTGGTTTGTACATCTTTGCTATAGCCTCTTTTAGATCCTCTCGTTGTCGCTCCTTTACGTGCAATATGAGTCCATCGATTGTTTATACCAAAAGTTAACAAATACTAGAAAGTGTAATGCTATTATAGTGCCTACAGTCCTGTGAAAAGTGGGCGTTACTGCAACGACCCTTCTAGTAACTCTCACACAAAATGACAAAATCATACCAAAATTTAATAGATCGTAACTTTAATATACCAGTGCACATAAACGCTTATAGTTCGCCACAGTGCAATGTATTTAAAGAATCTACTGTTTACCAAAAAATAGGTCTATTTGTTATACCCCTTCTGGTACCTCCCACAAAAATTGACAGATTAATTAGCGTAATGTTATATGTATATTACATTACTCACAAAGTGAGGGTATACCTTAGTCGGTTTACCCGACTGAACTTTCTTACTTGTTTGTTTTTTATTGGCGTTATATTTTTATCCCTTACCTTAGAGGGGAGGGTATATATCATTTGCTACGATCCAAAAGTGTAACATATCGAAGGAGTGACCTAAGACACTAAGTATGTTCGGCGGATATCCGTTTTGGCTAATTTTTAGTCGAATGATCAATGTCCGTCCGTCTGTGTGTCTAATGGCTGGTTCGCACGATAACTCTCGAAAGGAGTATCCGACTGACTTCAAATTTGGTATGTGGTAATATTTTCTTCTATCTCCGGCTAAGTTCGAAAATGGACCATATTGGTCCACTCCTTCTAGTAACTCCCCCACAAAGGGTTAACATTTAGTGAAATATTGATTATTTAATAACTTCTATACTACGTATTTGAATCCTCTGAAATTCTACACATAGTATTAGTTTATTAGTCACTATTGTCTCGAGAAAAATGGGCGAAGTTGCCATGCCCCTTTTGGTACATCCCACACAAATGGACAATTTTGAACTAAAAGTTAATAACATATAATTTTATTACCAGTACATACAAAGACCTGAAATTTTGTACAGTGTAATGGTTTAATAGTACCTACAATACAGTGAAAATGGGCATTGTTGCCACGCTCCTTTTGGTACCTCCCACGCAAATGGACAATTTTGTACAAAAAGTTATCAGCTTATAACTTTTATAACAGTGCATACAAATTCTTGAATGCTTTTATAGTATCTACAGTCTAGAGAAAAGTGGCCGTTATTGGCACGCCTCTTTTGGTACCACCCACACAAATGGACCATTTTACACCAAAAGTTAACAGCTTATAACTTTAATACCAGTACACACTTTAAAGTTATTAAATGCAATTTAAATTGATAATAATTTAATTAAAACAGAAAATTAAATAAATTTACTAATATTTGTTTGGGACTCATGGTGAGGGGATTCATAAGTCGGTTTACCCGACTGAACTTTCTTACTTGTTATTTTACTATGACTATGTTGCAGGTACACCAAGCTAAGTTGTGTGTGTTTTATTACATATTTAACTTATTTATGACATCTTAGCCCTTTTTAGTTTTTTGGGTCGTTTTTATACCCTACACCACACTGTGGTACAGGGTATTATGTTTCATGGCAGATGTTTGTAACACCTGAAAATACTATAGCTAGACCCATCTTAAAGTATACCGATCGACTCAGAATCACTAGCTGAGTCGATTTAACGATGTCTGTCCGTCCGTATGTCCATGTAAAGTTGTTCGTCGACTACAGGTCGCAATTTCACTCCGATCGTTCTGAAATTTCGCAGTTTACAGTATTTCGCGGCTGTTAAGATCGCTATTGAATTTGGTTGAAATCGGTTAAGATTTAGCTATAGCTCCCATATATATGTTTCGTCCGATTTTGCTCTTTAGTCCTGTAGAAGCTGTATTTTACATCCAATCATTTTGAAATTTAGAATGGTAGAGTTTTTTGATCCATGAACCAACACTACCGAATTTGAAGAAAATCGGTTAAGATTTAGCTATAGCTCCCATATATATGTTTCGTCCGATTTGGCCCTTTAGTCATATAGAAGCTGTATTTTACATCCGATCGTTTTGAAATTTAGAATGGTAGAGTTTCTTGATCCATGAATCAACACTGCCGAATTTGAAGAAAATCGGTTAAGATTTGGCTATAGCTCCCATATATATGTTTCGTCCGATTTGGCCCTTTAGTCCTATAGAAGCTGAATTTTACATCCAATCATTTTGAAATTTAGAATGGTAGAGTTTCTTGATCCATGAACCAACACTACCGAATTTGAAGAAAATCGGTTAAGATTTAGCTATAGCTCCCATATACATGTTTCGTCCGATTTGGCCCTTTAGTCCTATAAAAGCTGTATTTTACATCCGATCGTTTTGAAATTTAGAATGGTAGAGTTTCTTGATCCATGAACCAACATTGCCGAATTTGAAGAAAATCGGTTAAGATTTAGCTATAGCTCCCATATATATGTTTCGTCCGATTTGGCCCTTTAGTCCTATAAAAGCTGTATTTCACATCCAATCGTTTTGAAATTTAGAATGGTAGAGTTTCTTGATCCATGAACCAACATTGCCGAATTTGAAGAAAATCGGTTATGATTTAGCTATAGCTCCCATATATATGTTTCGTCCGATTTGGCCATTTAGTCCTATAAAAGCTGTATTTTACATCCAATCGTTTTGAAATTTAGAATGGTACAGTTTCTTGATCCATGAACCAAGATTGCCGAATTTGAAGAAAATCGGTTAAGATTTAGCTATAGCTCCCATATATATGTTTCGTCCGATTTGGCCCTTTAGTCCTATAAAAGCTGTATTTTACATCCAATCGGTTTGAAATTTAGAATGGTAGAGTTTCTTGATCTATGAACCAACACTACCGAATTTGAAGAAAATCGGTTAAGATTTAGCTATAGCTCCCATATATATGTTTCGTCCGATTTGGCCCTTTAGTCCTATAAAAGCTGTATTTTACATTCAATCGGTTTGAAATTTAGAATGGTAGAGTTTCTTGATCCATGAACCAACATTGCCGAATTTGAAGAAAATCGGTTAAGATTTAGCTATAGCTCCCATATATATGTTTCGTCCGATTTGGCCATTGAGTCCTATAAAAGCTGTATTTTACATCCAATCGGTTTGAAATTTAGAATGGTAGAGTTTCTTGATCCATGAACCAACATTGCCGAATTTGAAGAAAATCGGTTATGATTTAGCTATAGCTCCCATATATATGTTTCGTCCGATTTGGCCATTTAGTCCTATAAAAGCTGTATTTTACATCCAATCGTTTTGAAATTTAGAATGGTACAGTTTCTTGATCCATGAACCAACATTGCCGAATTTGAAGAAAATCGGTTAAGATTTAGCTATAGCTCCCATATATATGTTTCGTCCGATTTGGCCATTTAGTCCTATAAAAGCTGTATTTTACATCCAATCGGTTTGAAATTTAGAATGGTAGAGTTTCTTGATCCATGAACCAACATTGCCGAATTTGAAGAAAATCGGTTATGATTTAGCTATAGCTCCCATATATATGTTTCGTCCGATTTGGCCCTTTAGTCCTATAAAAGCTGTATTTTACATCCAATCGTTTTGAAATTTAGAATGGTAGAGTTTCTTGATTCATGAACCAACATTGCCGAATTTGAAGAAAATCGGTAAAGATTTAGCTATAGCTCCCATATATATGTTTCATCCGATTTGGCTCTTTAGATCCAATCGTTTTTTATACCCTACACCACACTATTATTTAAGTATAAAATGTCCCAAAAGTAAATTTATGTAAACAATTTATACATGAATTACAAAATTTATATATCAGAGTTATTCAATATTACGAGAGTGGTGTAGGGTATTATATAGTCGGCACCGCCCGACTTTAGCCTTTCCTTACTGGTTTATTTTACCTATGTTTATGATACTTATGAACAGAGTATGTCACTATACATGTAAGAAAAGGATAAAATCCAGTGGTATTCGAATACAAACTCAGTTGCAAAATTATATCCAAGCAGAAACAATCAAATTTTTGGAGTATTAATAAATGGAGAACTTCAGCTATAAAGAATTATCCGAAGAGTATTTTAGGAACAAAACAAGTAAGAAAGTTTTAGTCGGGTAAACCGACTAAGGTATACCTTCACTTTGTGAGTAATGTAATATTGAATATTACATGAATTATTCTGTAAATTTGTATCCCTTCTGGTACGGGTTTATGTGGGTATTAACGTTATGAGATATTAAATTGTGGTATTACTGACCATTTTGTGTGGGAGGTACAAAAAGGGGAGTGGTGATAACGCCCATTTTTCACTGGGCTATAGGCATTATAAAAGCATTACACTGTACAACATTTCAAGTATTTTTATACACTGGTATTAATGCTGTTAGCTTTTGGTACAAAATAGTGAATTTGTGTGGGAGGTACCAAAAGGGGGGTGGCAATAACGCCCATTTTTCACTGGACTGTAGGCACTACAAAAGCATTACCATGTACACAATTTCAAGTATTTTTATGCACTGTTATTAATGTTATAAGCTGTTAACTTTTAGTGCAAAATGGTGCATTTGTGTGGGAGGTACTAAAAGGGGCGTGGCAATAACGCCCATTTTTCACTGGACTGTAGGCATTACAAAATCATTACACTGTACAAAATTGCAAGTATTTTTATACACTGGTATTAATGTTATAAGCTGCTAACTTTTGGTGCAAAATAGTGCATTTGTGTGGGTATTCATGTTATAAGCTGTAAACTTTTAGTACAAAATGATGCATTTTTGTGGGAGGTATCAAAAGGGGCGTGGCAACTTCACCCATTTTTCTAGAGTTGATAGCGACTAATGTGTGGAATTTCAGAAGCTTCGAATAAGTATAATAGCAGTTATTAAAGAATCAATATTTCACAACATTTTAACCCTTTGTGGGGGAGGTACCAGAAGGAGTGGACCAATATGGCCCATCTTCGAACTTAGCCGGAGATAGAAAAAAATATTACCACATACTAAATTTGAAGTCAATCGGTTACTCCTTTCGAGAATTATCGTGCGCACCAGCCAGCAGACAGACAGACACACAGACAGACGGACATTGCTCATTCGACTTAAAATGGCCCAAAACGGATATCCGCCCAATATACTTAGGGGCTTAGGTCACTCCTTCGATGTGTTACACTTTTTTCCGTAGCAAATGATATATACCCTCGTCACACTAAAGTGAGGGTATAAAGAAGGAAGATGTTTTAAATTACGTTTAAAGCAAAGTAAATTCCTCCAGCATCGAAATACAATTGGAACTGCAAAATAAAGTAAATATTTTCATCAAAAACTTAATTAAGCGCTACGAACAAGTTGGATGGAATAAACATAAATTTTATAAGACCTTTGCAATATGGTTAGAGGGCGAACTTAGTGTCCAGGTATCTTCAGAAAGTAAAAATCAAAACAATTGTGGGAGACCACCAAAATGTAGCGATAGAACCAAAAAGCCGGAAACTTAAGGATATCCTTAATGGCTCCCCACAGATAATAATCCAAAGGGTTCCAATCACATGTCAAAGTAATCAATAGTTCAAATTTAAAATTTTAAAGGGCCCCACCCTATAATAGGTAGCCTATAAGAACCCGTCCCTGTACAAACATGCAAACCTTTGTAGGCTTACAAAACTGTAGAATTGTTTTAATTGTTTTCTGAATTCCTTCCACTGTCCAAGGTGGTATAATATAATGTAAAGTCCGCTCCGACTTGAATCTTTCTTAATTGGCTACAACTTACTTATTCAATAAATTATGCCTCTCCAGAACAGAACACATTTCTTCCATATCCTTGTCGTTGTCACTCGCTACAAAATGTTCAATACGCCAGCAGAGATAATCGTATTGTATTATCACCAGATATATGGCGCACATCAGCAGCAAATCCGAGCCCATCATGTAGCAGGATACCGTAAAGCCAGCCACCATTTGCGAGATATAAGCGTATGCGTACCCGATGCCATGGGATACATCGAACGGATATACCATTATGTAGGGGGTACGAGGCGCAAAGACTGCGGGCCCATCCCCATCACTGTTGCCCCAGTACTCAATGGACGACTGGACTAAGGGAAAAACCATGAACATAAAGACAATACTAAAGTGCTGAATACTCATGACTTTGGCGTGACGCATAATAAACTCGTAGCATTCCATCAGGCGAAAGTCGCGACGTTCTTGCGTCGTATGGGGAAAAATCCTATCAACATCCTTGAGCACTGTGTATAACTTCTTACGCCCGAAGGCGACCGAAAGCATTTTGCAGAGTCCATTGTTGGCAAACATAAAATAAAGGATCCATTGGGTTAAATGAATAGTATCAACGAATTCGCCGAAAATGAAAAATAAACTTATGGTAAAAAAGTTGGTTATTAGATTAACGCCCACCAATACGAAGACACATTTCTCCTTGTTGGTCATATAATCTGTGTCGTCCCATTGGAACATTTTAATGCCCGCGAGACTGTAATATCGCAGTGGCACTTCTATAAAATCTAGCAACTTTAACGAATTGATTGTTTTAACCATTTTCCGATTCAAGAACTTTACAAATCAAATGTTTTAAAATGAATGAGAAATCATTCGATTCGAATTGAGGAAGTAATTGAAATGTATTTATATATTGCATTTGTTACCTCAAACCGAAGAGCGTTTTAATTGCAGGTTTCTTTGTAAGGGATTACACTGAATTGAATGCAAAGTGTTTAATCAAGTTCAATTGGCTGGCCGTCATATCAAAGGATATTTGCAAACAGTTGGTCATACTAATTATGCAATAAGGTTAATAGAGTTCCTTTTCTCAGTACCAAATAGTTCGACGGACAAGCTAAAATCAATAGTAGGTGTTGCGGTGTATAGCTAAACTAATAATTAATTTAAATATAACCGCAAATTACATTACTCTTTTTTACAATACTACACTTTACAACACTTGTTTGTAACGTCAAACTGGCGGTAGTAATCAATTTATTTACTGCTGTCATTTTTTGGCAATTCGTTTTATTTCCTTAAATAATTCTTTCTTTTTCATTGACACTTGCTGAAAGAAAAGTCAGCTTTTTGAAGATCGCCAATAAACTTTTATTTCTATTGCCAATAATAGATTTATATTGTTAAGAAACTGGGTAATACTAACCCATAATCTAACCACAGGTGTATGTAGAATTAAGAGGATATTGTTCAAATTTTATGTTATAAATTTTGCAGAATACTCGTATAGCTGAATTGAATAATTAGCTGAAAGTACGCTTTTTATTTGGTGATTACCCGACGCCTTTACATTTCTAAAATACTTCTGGGTTAATTTGGCGAATAATTCGAGAAACTTTAATTGACTTCCTGGGCCTGCGAGCAGAATCCTATTGCTAAGCAACATAACCTCAAACGTTGATCTTTCTCATAAAGTCTGCTCCACAAAAGATTTGAACACTCTTGCTATGGAAAAAGATTCAAATGACCCCCACAGTTGAGGAAAACGGTGCAAATTAACTGAACAAGCAGATTGATGTCCCCAGTGAATTTGATGACGATCCCAACACAGAGGCAAACGCTCAGCTATCCCTAGCCAAAGACAAACTAAAGTTAAGAAAGGCTTTTTCCTCCACTCCTCTTCTTACTCGTTCTGGTTTAGTATCGGGTCCGTCAATAAGAGCGCTACAAACGTTTTTTTAAATAAAACAAAAACGGTTTTGGATATCAATGAAATTCTTTATTCCTGTGAAAGTACGTTCGATGCCATTATGTATGGAACTCGATTTCTTTTGAATGGCCACCATGGACACGCTTGCAGAAGTCCAGACGCTGAACCCAATTTTCGACGGTTTTCAAGCATAAATCGGCCGATACTGCTGCAATTTCACGTTCGATATTCGAACGAAGTTCATCAATCGTCGCTGGTTTGTTGGCATAGACCATAGACTTGACGTAGCCTCATGGGAAATAGTCTAACGGCGTCAAATTGACCGAGGCGGCCAATCGACTGGATCATTTCGTGAGATAACACTTTCTGCAAACTTGGTTTCCAATTAATTGATTGTGGCATTCGCTATGTGGCTTGTGGCGCCGTCCTGTTGGAACCACATGTCCTCCAAGTCCATATCATCCAATTGGAGCCAAAAATATTCGGTTATCATTGAACGGTAGCGATTCCCATTCACAGTAACGTGCTGGTCTTGATCATCACGGAAGAAGTACGGCCCAATGACGCCGCCGGCCCATAAACCGCACCAAACCGTAATTTTTTCGGGATGCAATGATGACTCATGGAGTACGTGTGGATTGCTGTCTGACCAATAACGCATATTTTGTTTATGACGAAGCCATTCAGCCAGAAATGAGCCTCATCGCTGAAGATGATTTTTCGATTTTTCGCGCTCTTAACGTTGAGGCCACTGACTCCGAATTTCGGTAGTAAATTTTAATAATTTCGACTCGTTGTTGGCTCGTATATCTTTCCATCATGAAATGGGAAACCTTACTGAAGAGAAATGTCAAAAGAGCGGCAAAAAATATGGCGTTGTTTGCTGTCCCTGTCGGTCTACTTTTGTAGCGTCCCTGTTGAAAACCCCTTTACGTGCACCTCTCGCCCTATTGCCAAGAACAAGTCAATCGTTAAAGAACAACATGTCATCTGGCTAGCCCCTTCTACGTCGATCGCTGCTCCTCATCCTCCCACGTCCGTCGAAACATGCTCTCAATGTAGTGTCACAGATGTCTGCGCTCTCAATTCAAACAGCTGGGACAAAAAATAACACTCTCGATCAGGTTGGAATCACACCATCGCAAACCTCGTTTATTCCTGATGCGTCCCGTTATGTTGCATTTGATTTACAGCAGCAATCATCAGCAAAAAATTATGCTCCAGGACAGGCTGCAAACTTGCCGGCGCAAACCTCACTGATTTAACATTGACCACCTCACAAGCTTCGATTAGTAAAGATTGGCCAACCTTCAGCGTCAAACCCGAAGATTGGCCGATTTTTATTACAAATTATGTGCAGCCGATAGAGAGATGTGAGTTAACAGAACAAGAGAACCTTATGCGCTTACAAAAATGTTTAAAGGGTGTGGCTTTTGTAGCTGTGTTATATGGCAGGCCAGAAATTATTCAGCATGCTTTGCAAATGAGACTTAAAGAACAATCACCAGTACGAAAAGAAAAATTAGATACTCTTATACTCTTTGCTCTCGCTGTACAAAATTACAGAACAACCATGTAAGCAATGGGCCTTGTCGATTATTTGAATAATCCCATGCTTTTAAATGACCTAGTTGAGAAATTACCATGTGATAAAAACCGTTATACTCTATTAACTGTTGATATTACTGTCTTCGATGGCAGGCTATATATATTTGTCTACATGTGCTTCTCATGTATCTCCCTTCTTGCCAACGGTTAATGATGAATCGAAAAAAGTCTACAAGAGAGCACCTACATTCACTTGACGCCGCTGCCATTCAAAGAGACAATGCGTTGTAGATAATTGTAAAATGCCGCACAATCGTCTTTTGCATAAAGTAAATCAAGGACAACACCAGAATAATCGGAAAAACACCTCAAGAGCAAAATGTTAAAGTAGATCCATCCATGTTGTTTCATGCAAAAGAGAATAAATCCCTATTTCTTTACGTGTCAGTGACACTATTCGGAAAAGGACACTCTTTGAATACATTTGCTCTACTTGAAAATTAACTTGCATTAGCCTTAGGTTTGGATGGCCCTACAGAGGAGTTACGTTTGTAGTGGACGGGAGACATAACACAAACAGATGCGAATGCAAGGGTAGTAGCTTTACAAATATCTTCACGTGAGAAATTAGAAGATAAAAATGGATTTGGATTTTCCTATACAAACGCTAACAAATTTATCAATTTGGCCATATACCTCAGTAAAAGCAAGACTTCTAATTGGAATCGACAATGCCAAACTCTGCGTTCCCTTGGAAATTAAAGAAAGTCCTGATGATGGATTAATTGCAATAAGATGCCAACTTGGATGAGGTGTTTATGGCCGACAGTGCACAAATAATTCTTCTATCCAACGGGTTATGAATGTCTGTCCCTGTGGAATATACGATCGTATGTATGAATTGCTACAAAATTACTTTTCTCTGGACTCGATAGGAATAAAGCTAAATATTAATCCACATCGATCCAAGAAAGATGATCATGCACAAATAATTATGAAATCCACAACATAATATATTCCCGAATAAAAGTTATGGGAAGCTAGATTTTATGGACATTTTTGTAATTTCTCTATCTTACACACTTATTTTTTCTGAATGCAATACCCTCTATCTATTCATATAATTTGGGACTATTTTTTTTTTGTATTTTTTTTTCTTCTAAAAGATGGTTCATTGGTGAAAAGAGTATGCTAAACCTGAATTTGGTTAAATTTTTTTAGTCGAAGCTTTAGTTTTCAAATTATGACAATTTTTAGATCTAACCTCCACAAGAATACCATTTTTTCTATGACAATTTGAAAATGGATTCAAAAATGAACCCCAAGAAATAGATAATACTTAAATAAAAAATTAATCATTAATTCATTGTTATTATTATTTATTATTTTTATTATAATATGTATAATTATATATTAAACAAATTTGTGGAATTCATAAATAATTTTTTTTACTATGCAAAACCCTCTATCTTTTTTATACATGAAGAATTTTCGAATAGCAATACCCTCTATGTTCCATAAAATGGCTCGTGGTGCAAATATTAAACAAAATATTATTTAGAAGTTCACGTAGTTAGGTGTAATAAACATTTTAGAACAAACAATTTTTATTTTCTTTAAAATTAGGGATATAAACGGTTTTTTGGCTCTACTGAACAATTTTGTTTTTTAAGATAGAGGATATTGAATATAAACTGTCGATATAAGGCATGTATAAAACCAAGTTGGTCTTGAGCCGAGAGAGTATCTCAGTTTAAATCAACGATTACAGACCGAATAAAACGGGCAACAAACATGAACAAGCTAAATATTCATATAAGCGAACATTTGTTTGCCAATCTACTATATATACATGCCTCATTGTTTGTGTGTCCTTTCCACATATTCCTAAAAGTATGCTTTAAAAATTACGTATTATTAATGAACACATTGCTAAATCAATGATGAATTTTTCTGGATAGTTGGAACGATTCATTAATTAACAAAAAACTGTAAACTATTTCATCACGATTTTTTTGCAAATGTTGAGCTAATGTATTACGCTTTAGTTATTTATATTGTTCTATGTACTGATTTACATCGATCAAAAGATACAAAGCGTTTTATAAAAAATTTCCTGTAATTTCCAATATCGTATAAAATTTAAATTGATACTAGCAATTTGTAATAATATAAATGCTAAATTGAGAAAAATACTAAGATTTTTAATTTTAGGTTATGTGGGAAGTAGGCGTGGTTATGGGCGGATTTAAACAAAAAATTGTTTTTTTTTAGCTAATTAGTCAAAATGAGTGATATGTAAAAAATTTCAAAGGCCTAGCTCAATTGCTTCTAATTTTTGCCGCGTCTTGTGTGAAAATATTCCACTGTGCGTCGTAGGTTATTTTGTCTTGAAACTAAAATTAACAAAAGTCATTTTTAGTACAAACCAGTAAGGAAAGGTAGAAAGTCGGGCGTGGCCGACTATATAATACCCTACACCTCCCTAACAATGCGATAAGGGTCATTGCCATAATAATTTGGAATAATTGGTAAATGGGTAGAAACATATTATATAACTCTGAAACGATAATCGCTAAATTAAGCAATATTCGTTCCTAAATTGAGAAACATCTTTCTGTTCCTTCATGTAGAAAGAAACCTCTTTTTGCCGACTTTCGCACTTATCGGATATAAAATAACATTTTTACAGCGCTCACATGTCAAATCGGGGGTAACGTATATATGGGGCTATATCTAAATCTGAACCAATTTCTTCCAAATTTAAAAGTGTTCATTCATATAATAGGAAACCTCTTTCTGACGAATTTCATACTGATCGGATATAAAATACAGTTTTTACAGCGCTTACATGTCAAATCGGGGGTAACAAATATATGGGGGCTATATCTAAATCCGAACCGATTTTCTCCGAATTTGGCAGTATTCCTTCATGTAATAAGAAACCTCTTTCTGCCGAATTTCGCACTGATCGGATATAAAATACAGTTTTTACAGCGCTTACATGTCAAATCGGGGGTAACGTATATATGGGGGCTATATCGAAATCTGAACCGATTTCTTCCAAATTTAACAGTGCTCATTCATATAATAAGAAACCTCTTTCTGCTGAATTTCTTACTGATCGGATATAAAATACAGTTTTTACAGCGCTTACATGTCAAATCGGGGCTAACATATATATGGGGGCTATATCTAAATCTGAACCGATTTTAACCAAATTCAATAGGGATCGTCCTTGGGCCAAAAAAAATATATGTGTAAAGTTTCGTCAAAATCGGACCATAATTGCGACCTGTACTTTGATTACAAGAATACATGCACAGACAGACGGACATAGCTAAATCAACTCAGAAAGAGATTCTAAGTCGATCGGTATAATAAACGATGGGTCTATTTCTTCTCCTTTTGGGTGTTACAAACAAATGCACAAAGTTATAATACCCTGTACCACAGTGTGGTGTAGGGTATAAAAATACAAGGCTATTTACAGAAGGGTTATATTAGGATGTTGCAGGCGAACGAAATCTTGCAGCGGTAAATCCTGGTACATCCCAATTTTTACGGTGAGAAATAATAACAAAAACAAAACCCGTATTGTTTGGCACGCAGCGGCCGCAGTTAAACTCTTTCTACTAAAGGGTCCAGACTTATTGAAATCGTTGGTTGGTGTTTTGCTCCGTTTTCGTGAGAGGCCGATCTTTTGGGTGACATTCGTGAAATGTTGCACCAAATTCGTATTGCCAAAAGTGATCAATGTGCCCAGCAGTTTTTATGGCGCGGAGACGATAATCTATGAAGTTTAATGTATATGTCATGACCGTTGGCGCCTCTTGTTCCTCTCTTTCGCCAATTTTATACAAAAACATGAATGCAGAACGATTTGCTGCATAGTTTCCCGATGCAGTTCATGCTATCTTAAACAATATTTTTGTCGACGACTGACTGCAAAGTGTGGATTCAGATGACGAAATGATTTCAATGGCTAAAATTGTCTGAACAGCACACAGCGAAGGAGGGTTTGAGATGCGTAATTGGCTATCCAACTCTAAATACGTCATAAATGCATTCGAATTTCCCACTCCGGTAGCAAAAAAGTGTTTTGATGATCCCGAAGGCATATTTGAGAAGGTATGGGGTATGTGGTGGATGCCGTCAATTGACGAGTTAACCTTTGTTGGGAAATTTGATCCCGAGGTGTTTGATGAAAACGTTATGCCTACCAAACTAAGCGTCTTGCGGATAATTACGACTATTTTCGATCCTCTTGGTCTATTGGGGCAATTCGTAATCTATACGAACATTATTCTAAAACAAATATAGAGGTCTAGAGTTAATTGGGATGAACCAATATTCGAACGAAGGAGGGTTTGAGATGCGTAATTGGCTGTCCAACTCTGAATACGTTATAAATGCATTGGAATTTCCCACTCCGGTAGCAAAAAAATGTTTTGATGATCCTGAAGGCAAATGTGAGAAGGTATAGGGCATGTGGTGGACGCCGTCAATTGACGAGTTAACCTTTGATGAGGAAATTTGATCCCGAGGTGTTTGATGAAATCATAATGCCTACCAAACCCTCTTGGTCTATTGGGGCATTTCGTAATCTACGCGAAGATTGTTCTACAACAAATTTGGAGGTCTAAAGTTAATTGGGATGAACGAATATTTGAACGAAGGAGTGTTCGAGATGCGTAATTGGCTGTCCAACTCTAAATACATCATAAATGCATTGGAATTTCCCACTCCGGAAGCAAAAAAGTATTTTGATGATCCCGAAGGCAAATTTGAGAGGGTATAGGGCATGTGGTGGATGCCGTCAACTGACGAGTTAACCCTTGTTGGGAAATTTGATCCCGAGGTGTTTGATGAAAACGTTATGCCTACCAAACGAAGCATCATGCGGATAATAACAACTATTTTCGACCCTCTTGGTCTATTGGGTCTTTTCGTAATCTACGCGAAGATTGTTCTACAAGAAATTTGGGGGTCTAGAGTTAATTGGGATGAACCAATATTCGAACGAAAACGTGAGAAGTGGTGAATCTGGCTAAAACTTTACCGAATATACCCAACATCCGCATTCCAAGATGTCACCAATTTCTAAGTCGATCCCCAATGGTTCAACTCCACACATTTGTTGACGCCACCATTGATGCATACGAGTACGCTGCTGTAGTCTATCTACGAATTGAGTACGAAGGCATCATAAAATGTAGTCTGGTGGCATCGAAAACTAAAGTCGTGCCTCTTAAACCCATTTCCATATCCAAACTTAGCTTATGGCTGCAGTAATAGGTTTACGATTGTAAAATTTCATTGAAATGACAGTAACAATACATCACAATTTCTTCTGGTCTGATTCTAAAGATAGCCCAAAAAGTTTGCTGATGACGGGACAAAATAGAACAGCGTCCCAAATTTAAATTTTAATACGCGTTGGTTTACAGGTCCTCAATTTTTAAATTTTGACGAGACAAAATGGCCTACCTCTGAATTTACGGTTCCTCTTGGTGTAATAATCATCATTACAATGAGATTGTCGTCAATGAAATCCGTCAACGATTTTGGATCCCTGGATTGAGAGCAAAAATAGTTCCAGACTCAATGAAGTTTGGGAAATATTTCGTTCCAGTCAGCGGTTGGTTTTTAAATAAATCCACATTATTATGTGTTCTCGTAATATAAAAGACAATTTTAAACATGTTATTGTTCAAAGCAAAATCGACACGGTGAAATTGTTTATATTCAAGGCTTGTCAAGAAGAAGTGTACTATGAAGAGATTACTGCCCTGAAATATTTACAAGTGTTCGCCTTATCTTGACGAATTTAGTATTTTGCGTATGAAAGGTCGAACTGACGCCATTTATGATGTGCCCGTAGCTGTCAAAAGGCCTATAATACTGCCCCCAAAACATCAAATTACATATTTACCTATTGAATTTTATCATCGCAAGTATCATCATCATTACAATGAGATTATTCTGAATGAAATCCGTCAACGATTATGGATCTCTGGATTAAGAGCAAGAGTGCGGGCAGTTTCAAAGACCTGTCAGCTGTGCAAAATTAAAAAAAGCCGCCACAAACGCACCACAGATGGGTCATCTTCCAATTGAACGCCTCTCAACGTTCAATCGCTCATTTTATTTTACGGGAGTTGATGACTTTGGACCCCTAGATGTCGTGATCGGCAGACGTATTTTAAATACACGTCCATTGACTTATGTTCCCTTGGAGTCATCAGAGCATGAGGCACTTATGCCCAATCATTTTTTAATTGGTTCTTCGAGTGGCATGCGAGAGTGAGCAAATCAAGATGGAAGTGGCTTAGCACTGAGTAAAAATTACAGGATTTCAAGAATGATTGGCGATGCATTCTGGAAACGATGAGTGAGAGAGGTTTTGCCTTCTTTGGCTAGTGGTGCGTGAATTCGTCTAGTCCAATAGCGGTAAATGATAACCTCATAATTGTGGACGAGCACGCCAAGCGAAATACATGGACAAAGGGTACAGTCATTGATGTTCATCGTGGAAGAGATAACGTGGTACGTAGTAACACCTTATTATTCCATCGTCCTACGAATTATTTGGATGAAATCCTCCTGCAAGGTCGTGGCATATGCGGACGACGTGGTAATCGCAGTGAGAGGCAAATTCGAAAACGTCCCTAGAGATATCCATCTTCCTTCGAATTATTTAAATGAAATCCTCCTGCCACGACCTTGGCATATGCGGACGACGTGGCAATCGCAGTGAGAGGCAAATTCGAAAATGTCCCCAGAGACATCGTTCAGGTGGCACTGAACAAGTTGGCTAGATGGGCCAGAAGCAGCGGTTTGGACGTTAAAACAAACAAGACAGAATTGGTTCTCTTCACTAGGATGAATAAGGTCCCACATGTGGACCCTTCTCCTCGGACAAATGGAACAGATCTAGTCTTTTCTGAAAGTGCAAAATTTCAATGAAGAATTCTAGATAGGATATTCAGACAAGAATTACGGTCATAAGAGCATATCAAAGTGTAGTGCTATGGTAACCGACCGAATGGACAATATACCTACGGTGTACTGCTTCTAGAGGAACTATATCACAATGATACCAGTCAGAGATGAATGGATTGACAGAATATAAGGAAATAGAAACAATCTCCACTTCTATACGGATGGTTCGAAGCTTGATGAAAAGGTTGACTTCGGATTACATACACTGTGAAGAACTTAGTTTAAATATATAGCTCACAAACTACCAGATACCTGCATTGTCTAAAAAGCAATATAGTAACCAACACTGGCGCTGTCATTTACCCGGATAGCCAGGCTGACATTAATTCTCTGGAGACCACATCCTTAAATTCACAAGCAGCCCGCGACTGCCGCAGATATCGTAACGAGATGGCTGAGCAGTTTATTATACACCTCATATACATAGGTGCCTGGGGATATTCCGGACAGAAATCGGCACCTGTAGGGTAGCCAGACATATCTGGCAAAGTTATGACTTGAGAAGGTCAAAATATAGATCATCAGCACATTAGAAAAAGTCATCGTTGATCACTTTTCTATACGAAAACATCATCGTTGATGTCTTTTCTATACGAAAACATCATCCTTGATGTATTTTCTATACGAAAAGATCATCGTTGATGACTTTTCTATACCCAAAAATAATCGTTGATGACTTTTCTATACGAAAAGATCATAGTTGCTGACTTTTCTATAAGAAAAGATCGTCGTTGTTGTCTTTTCTGTACATGAAGACCATCGTTGATGACTTTTCTATACGAAAAGATCATAGTTGCTGACTTTTCTATAAGAAAAGATCGTCGTTGTTGACTTTTCTGTACGGGAAGATCATCGTTAATGACTTTTCTATACGGAAAGATCATCGTTAATGACTTTTCTATAAGGAAAGATCATCGTTAATGACTTTTCTATACGAAAAGATCATCTTTAATGACTTTTCTATACGAAGAGATCATCGTTGATGACTTTTCTATACGAAAAGATCATAGGTGATGACTTTCTATACAAAAAGATCATCGTTGATGACTTTTCTATACGAAAAGATCATCGTTGATGATTTTTCTATACGAAAAGATCATCGTTGATGATTTTTCTATACGAAAAGATCATCGTTGATGACTTTTCTATACGAAAAGAACATCGTTGATGACTTTTCTATACGAAAAGATCATCGTTGATGACTTTTCTATACGAAAAGATCATCGTTGATGACTTTTCTATACGAAAAGATCATCGTTGATGACTTTTCTATACGAAAAGATCATCGTTGATGAGTTTTCTATACGAAAAGATCATCGTTGATGAGTTTTCTATACGAAAAGATCATCGTTGATGCATTTTCTATACGAAAAGATCATCGTTGACGAATTTTCTATACGAAAACATCATCGTTGATGACTTTTCTATACGAAAAGATCATCGTTGATGACTTTTCTATACGAAAAGATCATCGTTGATGACTTTTCTATACGAAAAGATCATCGTTGATGACTTTTCTATACGAAAAGAACATCGTTGATGACTTTTCTATACGAAAAGAACATCGTTGATGACTTTTCTATACGAAAAGATCATCGTTGATGACTTTTCTATACGAAAAGATCATCGTTGATGACTTTTCTATACGAAAAGATCATCGTTGATGACTTTTCTATACGAAAAGATCATCGTTGATGACTTTTCTATACGAAAAGATCATCGTTGATGAATTTTCTATACGAAAAGATCATCGTTGATGAATTTTCTATACGAAAAGATCATCGTTGATGAATTTTCTATACGAAAAGATCATCGTTGATGACTTTTCTATACGAAAAGATCATCGTTGATGATTTTCTATACGAAAAGATCATCGTTGATGATTTTCTATACGAAAAGATCATCGTTGATGATTTTCTATACGAAAAGATCATCGTTGATGACTTTTCTATAAGAAAAGATCATCGTAGATGACATTTCTATACAAAAAGATCATCGTAGATGACATTTCTATACAAAAAGATCATCGTAGATGACATTTCTATACAAAAAGATCATCGTTGATGACTTTTCTATACGAAAAGATCATCGTAGATGACATTTCTATACAAAAAGATCATCGTTGAAGACTTTTCTATACGAAAGGATCATCGTTGACGACTTCTATACGAAAAGATCATCGTTGATGACTTTTCTATACGAAAAGATCATCGTTGATGACTTTTCTATACGAAAAGATCATCGTTGATGACTTTTCTATACGAAAAGATCATCGTTGATGACTTTTCTATACGAAAAGATCATCTTTGATGACTTTTCTATACGAAAAGATCATCTTTGATGACTTTTCTATACGAAAAGATCATCTTTGATGACTTTTCTATACGAAAAGATCATCGTTGATGACTTTTCTATACGAAAAGATCATCGTTGATGACTTTTCTATACGAAAAGATCATCGTTGATGACTTTTCTATACGAAAAGATCATCGTTGATGACTTTTCTATACGAAAAGATCATCGTTGATGACTTTTCTATACGAAAAGATCATCGTTGATGACTTTTCTATACGAAAAGATCATCGTTGATGACTTTTCTATACGAAAAGATCATCGTTGATGACTTTTCTATACGAAAAGATCATCGTTGATGACTTTTCTATACGAAAAGATCATCGTTGATGACTTTTCTATACGAAAAGATCATCGTTGATGACTTTTCTATACGAAAAGATCATCGTTGATGACCATCGTTGATGACTTTTCTATACGAAAAGATCATCGTTGATGACTTTTCTATACGAAAAGCTCATCGTTGATGACTTTTCTATACGAAAAGCCCATCGTTGATGACTTTTCTATACGAAAAGCTCATCGTTGATGACTTTTCTATACGAAAAGCTCATCGTTGATGACTTTTCTATACGAAAAGCTCATCGTTGATGACTTTTCTATACGAAAAGCTCATCGTTGATGACTTTTCTATACGAAAAGCTCATCGTTGATGACTTTTCTATACGAAAAGCTCATCGTTGGTGACTTTTCTATACGAAAAGCTCATCGTTGATGACTTTTCTATACGAAAAGCTCATCGTTGATGACTTTTCTATACGAAAAGCTCATCGTTGATGACTTTTCTATACGAAAAGCTCATCGTTGATGACTTTTCTATACGAAAAGCTAAACGTTGATGACTGTTCTGTATGAAAAGCTCATCGTTTATGACTTTTCTATTCGAAAAGCTCATCGTTTATGACTTTTCTATACGAAAAGCTCATCGTTGATGACTTTTCTATACGAAAAGCTCATCGTTGATGACTTTTCTATACGAAAAGCTCATCGTTGATGACTTTTCTATACGAAAAGCTCATCGCTGATGACTTTTCTATACGAAAAGCTCATCGCTGATGACTTTTCTATACGAAAATATCATCATTGATGACTTTTCTATACGAAAATATCATCATTGATGACTTTTCTATACGAAAATATCATCATTGATGACTTTTCTATACGAAAAGATCATCGTTGATGACTTTTCTATACGAAAAGATCATCGTTGATGACTTTTCTATACGAAAAGATCATCGCTGATGACTTTTCTAAACGAAAAGATCATCGCTAATGACTTTTCTATACGAAGAGATTATCGTTGATGACTTTTCTATACGAAAAGATCATCGGTGATGACTTTTCTATACGAAAAGATCATCGGTGATGACTTTTCTATACGAAAAGATCATCGGTGATGACTTTTCTATACGAAAAGATCATCGGTGATGACTTTTCTATACGAAAAGATCATCGGTGATGACTTTTCTATACGAAAAGATCATCGTTGATGAATTTTCTATACGAAAAGATTATCGTTGATGAAATTTCTATACGAAAAGATCATCGTTGATGACTTTTCTATACGAAAAGATCATCGTTGATGACTTTTCTATACGAAAAGATCATCGTTGATGACTTTTCTATACGAAAAGGTCATCTTTGATGACTTTTCTATACGAAAAGATCATCGTTGATGAACTTTCTATACGAAAAGATCATCGTTGATGAATTTTCTATACGAAAAGATCATCGTTGATGAATTTTCTATACGAAAATATCATGACTTTTCTATACGAAAAGATCATCGTTGATGACCATCGTTGATGACTTTTCTATACGAAAAGATCATCGTTGATGACTTTTCTATACGAAAAGATCATCGTTGATGACTTTTCTATACGAAAAGCTCATCGTTGATGACTTTTCTATACTAAAAGCTCATCGTTGATGACTTTTCTATACGAAAAGCCCATCGTTGATGACTTTTTTTATACGAAAAGCTCATCGTTGATGACTTTTCTATACGAAAAGCTCATCGTTGATGACTTTTCTATACGAAAAGCTCATCGTTGATGACTTTTCTATACGAAAAGCTAAACGTTGATGACTGTTCTGTATGAAAAGCTCATCGTTTATGACTTTTCTATACGAAAAGCTCATCGTTGATGACTTTTCTATACGAAAAGCTCATCGTTGATGACTTTTCTATACGAAAAGCTCATCGTTGATGACTTTTCTATACGAAAAGCTCATCGCTGATGACTTTTCTATACGAAAAGCTCATCGCTGATGACTTTTCTATACGAAAATATCATCATTGATGACTTTTCTGTACGGGAAGATCATCGTTAATGAATTTTCTATACGAAAAGATCATCGTTGATGACTTTTCTATACGAAAAGATCATCGTTGATGACTTTTCTATACGAAAAGATCATCGCTGATGACTTTTCTAAACGAAAAGATCATCGCTAATGACTTTTCTATACGAAGAGATTATCGTTGATGACTTTTCTATACGAAAAGATCATCGGTGATGACTTTTCTATACGAAAAGATCATCGTTGATGAATTTTCTATACGAAAAGATTATCGTTGATGAAATTTCTATACGAAAAGATCATCGTTGATGACTTTTCTATACGAAAAGATCATCGTTGATGACTTTTCTATACGAAAAGATCATCGTTGATGACTTTTCTATACGAAAAGATCATCGTTGATGACTTTTCTATACGAAAAGATCATCGTTGATGACTTTTCTATACGAAAAGATCATCGTTGATGACTTTTCTATACGAAAAGATCATCGTTGATGACTTTTCTATACGAAAAGATCATCGTTGATGACTTTTCTATACGAAAAGAACATCGTTGATGACTTTTCTATACGAAAAGAACATCGTTGATGACTTTCCTATACGAAAAGATCATCGTTGATGAATTTTCTATACGAAAAGATCATCGTTGATGAATTTTCTATACGAAAATATCATCGTTGATGAATTTTCTATACGAAAATATCATCGTTGATGAATTTTCTATACGAAAAGATCATCGTTGATGACTTTTCTATACGAAAAGATCATCGTTGATGATTTTCTATACGAAAAGATCATCGTTGATGATTTTCTATACGAAAAGATCATCGTTGATGACTTTTCTATACGAAAAGATCATCGTTGATGACTTTTCTATACGAAAAGATCATCGTTGATGACTTTTCTATAAGAAAAGATCATCGTTGATGACTTTTCTATACGAAACGATCATCGTTGATGATTTTTCTATACGAAAAGATCATCGTTGATGATTTTTCTATACGAAAAGATCATCGTTGATGACTTTTCTATACGAAAAGAACATCGTTGATGACTTTTCTATACGAAAAGATCATCGTTGATGACTTTTCTATACGAAAAGATCATCGTTGATGACTTTTCTATACGAAAAGATCATCGTTGATGACTTTTCTATACGAAAAGATCATCGTTGATGAGTTTTCTATACGAAAAGATCATCGTTGATGAGTTTTCTATACGAAAAGATCATCGTTGACGAATTTTCTATACGAAAACATCATCGTTGATGACTTTTCTATACGAAAACATCATCGTTGATGACTTTTCTATACGAAAAGATCATCGTTGATGACTTTTCTATACGAAAAGATCATCGTTGATGACTTTTCTATACGAAAAGAACATCGTTGATGACTTTTCTATACGAAAAGAACATCGTTGATGACTTTTCTATACGAAAAGATCATCGTTGATGACTTTTCTATACGAAAAGATCATCGTTGATGACTTTTCTATACGAAAAGATCATCGTTGATGACTTTTCTATACGAAAAGATCATCGTTGATGAATTTTCTATACGAAAAGATCATCGTTGATGAATTTTCTATACGAAAAGATCATCGTTGATGAATTTTCTATACGAAAAGATCATCGTTGATGAATTTTCTATACGAAAAGATCATCGTTGATGACTTTTCTATACGAAAAGATCATCGTTGATGATTTTCTATACGAAAAGATCATCGTTGATGATTTTCTATACGAAAAGATCATCGTTGATGATTTTCTATACGAAAAGATCATCGTTGATGACTTTTCTATAAGAAAAGATCATCGTAGATGACATTTCTATACAAAAAGATCATCGTAGATGACATTTCTATACAAAAAGATCATCGTAGATGACATTTCTATACAAAAAGATCATCGTTGATGACTTTTCTATACGAAAAGATCATCGTAGATGACATTTCTATACAAAAAGATCATCGTTGAAGACTTTTCTATACGAAAGGATCATCGTTGACGACTTCTATACGAAAAGATCATCGTTGATGACTTTTCTATACGAAAAGATCATCGTTGATGACTTTTCTATACGAAAAGATCATCGTTGATGACTTTTCTATACGAAAAGATCATCGTTGATGACTTTTCTATACGAAAAGATCATCGTTGATGACTTTTCTATACGAAAAGATCATCTTTGATGACTTTTCTATACGAAAAGATCATCTTTGATGACTTTTCTATACGAAAAGATCATCTTTGATGACTTTTCTATACGAAAAGATCATCGTTGATGACTTTTCTATACGAAAAGATCATCGTTGATGACTTTTCTATACGAAAAGATCATCGTTGATGACTTTTCTATACGAAAAGATCATCGTTGATGACTTTTCTATACGAAAAGATCATCGTTGATGACTTTTCTATACGAAAAGATCATCGTTGATGACTTTTCTATACGAAAAGATCATCGTTGATGACTTTTCTATACGAAAAGATCATCGTTGATGACTTTTCTATACGAAAAGATCATCGTTGATGACTTTTCTATACGAAAAGATCATCGTTGATGACTTTTCTATACGAAAAGATCATCGTTGATGACTTTTCTATACGAAAAGATCATCGTTGATGACTTTTCTATACGAAAAGATCATCGTTGATGACTTTTCTATACGAAAAGATCATCGTTGATGACTTTTCTATACGAAAAGATCATCGTTGATGACTTTTCTATACGAAAAGATCATCGTTGATGACTTTTCTATACGAAAAGATCATCGTTGATGACTTTTCTATACGAAAAGATCATCGTTGATGACTTTTCTATACGAAAAGATCATCGTTGATGACTTTTCTATACGAAAAGATCATCGTTGATGACTTTTCTATACTAAAAGCTCATCGTTGATGACTTTTCTATACGAAAAGCCCATCGTTGATGACTTTTTTTATACGAAAAGCTCATCGTTGATGACTTTTCTATACGAAAAGCTCATCGTTGATGACTTTTCTATACGAAAAGCTCATCGTTGATGACTTTTCTATACGAAAAGCTAAACGTTGATGACTGTTCTGTATGAAAAGCTCATCGTTTATGACTTTTCTATACGAAAAGCTCATCGTTGATGACTTTTCTATACGAAAAGCTCATCGTTGATGACTTTTCTATACGAAAAGCTCATCGTTGATGACTTTTCTATACGAAAAGCTCATCGCTGATGACTTTTCTATACGAAAAGCTCATCGCTGATGACTTTTCTATACGAAAATATCATCATTGATGACTTTTCTGTACGGGAAGATCATCGTTAATGAATTTTCTATACGAAAAGATCATCGTTGATGACTTTTCTATACGAAAAGATCATCGTTGATGACTTTTCTATACGAAAAGATCATCGCTGATGACTTTTCTAAACGAAAAGATCATCGCTAATGACTTTTCTATACGAAGAGATTATCGTTGATGACTTTTCTATACGAAAAGATCATCGGTGATGACTTTTCTATACGAAAAGATCATCGTTGATGAATTTTCTATACGAAAAGATTATCGTTGATGAAATTTCTATACGAAAAGATCATCGTTGATGACTTTTCTATACGAAAAGATCATCGTTGATGACTTTTCTATACGAAAAGATCATCGTTGATGACTTTTCTATACGAAAAGATCATCGTTGATGACTTTTCTATACGAAAAGATCATCGTTGATGACTTTTCTATACGAAAAGATCATCGTTGATGACTTTTCTATACGAAAAGATCATCGTTGATGACTTTTCTATACGAAAAGATCATCGTTGATGACTTTTCTATACGAAAAGATCATCGTTGATGACTTTTCTATACGAAAAGAACATCGTTGATGACTTTTCTATACGAAAAGAACATCGTTGATGACTTTCCTATACGAAAAGATCATCGTTGATGAATTTTCTATACGAAAAGATCATCGTTGATGAATTTTCTATACGAAAATATCATCGTTGATGAATTTTCTATACGAAAATATCATCGTTGATGAATTTTCTATACGAAAAGATTATCGTTGATGACTTTTCTATACGAAAAGATCATCGTTGATGATTTTCTATACGAAAAGATCATCGTTGATGATTTTCTATACGAAAAGATCATCGTTGATGACTTTTCTATACGAAAAGATCATCGTTGATGACTTTTCTATACGAAAAGATCATCGTTGATGACTTTTCTATAAGAAAAGATCATCGTTGATGACTTTTCTATACGAAACGATCATCGTTGATGATTTTTCTATACGAAAAGATCATCGTTGATGATTTTTCTATACGAAAAGATCATCGTTGATGACTTTTCTATACGAAAAGAACATCGTTGATGACTTTTCTATACGAAAAGATCATCGTTGATGACTTTTCTATACGAAAAGATCATCGTTGATGACTTTTCTATACGAAAAGATCATCGTTGATGACTTTTCTATACGAAAAGATCATCGTTGATGAGTTTTCTATACGAAAAGATCATCGTTGATGAGTTTTCTATACGAAAAGATCATCGTTGATGAGTTTTCTATACGAAAAGATCATCGTTGATGAATTTTCTATACGAAAAGATCATCGTTGACGAATTTTCTATACGAAAACATCATCGTTGATGACTTTTCTATACGAAAAGATCATCGTTGATGACTTTTCTATACGAAAAGATCATCGTTGATGACTTTTCTATACGAAAAGATCATCGTTGATGACTTTTCTATACGAAAAGAACATCGTTGATGACTTTTCTATACGAAAAGAACATCGTTGATGACTTTTCTATACGAAAAGATCATCGTTGATGACTTTTCTATACGAAAAGATCATCGTTGATGACTTTTCTATACGAAAAGATCATCGTTGATGACTTTTCTATACGAAAAGATCATCGTTGATGAATTTTCTATACGAAAAGATCATCGTTGATGAATTTTCTATACGAAAAGATCATCGTTGATGAATTTTCTATACGAAAAGATCATCGTTGATGAATTTTCTATACGAAAAGATCATCGTTGATGAATTTTCTATACGAAAAGATCATCGTTGATGACTTTTCTATACGAAAAGATCATCGTTGATGATTTTCTATACGAAAAGATCATCGTTGATGATTTTCTATACGAAAAGATCATCGTTGATGATTTTCTATACGAAAAGATCATCGTTGATGACTTTTCTATAAGAAAAGATCATCGTAGATGACATTTCTATACAAAAAGATCATCGTAGATGACATTTCTATACAAAAAGATCATCGTAGATGACATTTCTATACAAAAAGATCATCGTTGATGACTTTTCTATACGAAAAGATCATCGTAGATGACATTTCTATACAAAAAGATCATCGTTGAAGACTTTTCTATACGAAAGGATCATCGTTGACGACTTCTATACGAAAAGATCATCGTTGATGACTTTTCTATACGAAAAGATCATCGTTGATGACTTTTCTATACGAAAAGATCATCGTTGATGACTTTTCTATACGAAAAGATCATCGTTGATGACTTTTCTATACGAAAAGATCATCTTTGATGACTTTTCTATACGAAAAGATCATCTTTGATGACTTTTCTATACGAAAAGATCATCTTTGATGACTTTTCTATACGAAAAGATCATCGTTGATGACTTTTCTATACGAAAAGATCATCGTTGATGACTTTTCTATACGAAAAGATCATCGTTGATGACTTTTCTATACGAAAAGATCATCGTTGATGACTTTTCTATACGAAAAGATCATCGTTGATGACTTTTCTATACGAAAAGATCATCGTTGATGACTTTTCTATACGAAAAGATCATCGTTGATGACTTTTCTATACGAAAAGATCATCGTTGATGACTTTTCTATACGAAAAGATCATCGTTGATGACTTTTCTATACGAAAAGATCATCGTTGATGACTTTTCTATACGAAAAGATCATCGTTGATGACTTTTCTATACGAAAAGATCATCGTTGATGACTTTTCTATACGAAAAGATCATCGTTGATGACTTTTCTATACGAAAAGATCATCGTTGATGACTTTTCTATACGAAAAGATCATCGTTGATGACTTTTCTATACGAAAAGATCATCGTTGATGACTTTTCTATACGAAAAGATTATCGTTGATGACTTTTCTATACGAAAAGATTATCGTTGATGACTTTTCTATACGAAAAGATCATCGTTGATGACTTTTCTATACGAAAAGATCATCGTTGATGACTTTTCTATACGATAAGATCATCGTTGATGACTTTTCTATACGAAAAGATCATCGTTGATGACTTTTCTATACGAAAAGATCATCGTTGATGACCATCGTTGATGACTTTTCTATACGAAAAGATCATCGTTGATGACTTTTCTATACGAAAAGCTCATCGTTGATGACTTTTCTATACGAAAAGCCCATCGTTGATGACTTTTCTATACGAAAAGCTCATCGTTGATGACTTTTCTATACGAAAAGCTCATCGTTGATGACTTTTCTATACGAAAAGCTCATCGTTGATGACTTTTCTATACGAAAAGCTCATCGTTGATGACTTTTCTATACGAAAAGCTCATCGTTGGTGACTTTTCTATACGAAAAGCTCATCGTTGATGACTTTTCTATACGAAAAGCTCATCGTTGATGACTTTTCTATACGAAAAGCTCATCGTTGATGACTTTTCTATACGAAAAGCTAAACGTTGATGACTGTTCTGTATGAAAAGCTCATCGTTTATGACTTTTCTATTCGAAAAGCTCATCGTTTATGACTTTTCTATACGAAAAGCTCATCGTTGATGACTTTTCTATACGAAAAGCTCATCGTTGATGACTTTTCTATACGAAAAGCTCATCGTTGATGACTTTTCTATACGAAAAGCTCATCGTTGATGACTTTTCTATACGAAAAGCTCATCGTTGATGACTTTTCTATACGAAAAGCTCATCGCTGATGACTTTTCTATACGAAAAGCTCATCGCTGATGACTTTTCTATACGAAAATATCATCATTGATGACTTTTCTATACGAAAATATCATCATTGATGACTTTTCTATACGAAAATATCATCATTGATGACTTTTCTATACGAAAAGATCATCGTTGATGACTTTTCTATACGAAAAGATCATCGTTGATGACTTTTCTATACGAAAAGATCATCGTTGATGACTTTTCTAAACGAAAAGATCATCGCTAATGACTTTTCTATACGAAGAGATTATCGTTGATGACTTTTCCATACGAAAAGATCATCGGTGATGACTTTTCTATACGAAAAGATCATCGGTGATGACTTTTCTATACGAAAAGATCATCGGTGATGACTTTTCTATACGAAAAGATCATCGGTGATGACTTTTCTATACGAAAAGATCATCGGTGATGACTTTTCTATACGAAAAGATCATCGGTGATGACTTTTCTATACGAAAAGATCATCGGTGATGACTTTTCTATACGAAAAGATCATCGTTGATGAATTTTCTATACGAAAAGATTATCGTTGATGAAATTTCTATACGAAAAGATCATCGTTGATGACTTTTCTATACGAAAAGATCATCGTTGATGACTTTTCTATACGAAAAGATCATCGTTGATGACTTTTCTATACGAAAAGATCATCGTTGATGACTTTTCTATACGAAAAGGTCATTTTTGATGACTTTTCTATACGAAAAGATCATCGTTGATGACTTTCCTATACGAAAAGATCATCGTTGATGAACTTTCTATACGAAAAGATCATCGTTGATGAATTTTCTATACGAAAAGATCATCGTTGATGAATTTTCTATACGAAAATATCATGACTTTTCTATACGAAAAGATCATCGTTGATGACTTTTCTATACGAAAAGATCATCGTTGATGACCATCGTTGATGACTTTTCTATACGAAAAGATCATCGTTGATGACTTTTCTATACGAAAAGCTCATCGTTGATGACTTTTCTATACTAAAAGCTCATCGTTGATGACTTTTCTATACGAAAAGCCCATCGTTGATGACTTTTTTTATACGAAAAGCTCATCGTTGATGACTTTTCTATACGAAAAGCTCATCGTTGATGACTTTTCTATACGAAAAGCTCATCGTTGATGACTTTTCTATACGAAAAGCTAAACGTTGATGACTGTTCTGTATGAAAAGCTCATCGTTTATGACTTTTCTATACGAAAAGCTCATCGTTGATGACTTTTCTATACGAAAAGCTCATCGTTGATGACTTTTCTATACGAAAAGCTCATCGTTGATGACTTTTCTATACGAAAAGCTCATCGCTGATGACTTTTCTATACGAAAAGCTCATCGCTGATGACTTTTCTATACGAAAATATCATCATTGATGACTTTTCTGTACGGGAAGATCATCGTTAATGAATTTTCTATACGAAAAGATCATCGTTGATGACTTTTCTATACGAAAAGATCATCGTTGATGACTTTTCTATACGAAAAGATCATCGCTGATGACTTTTCTAAACGAAAAGATCATCGCTAATGACTTTTCTATACGAAGAGATTATCGTTGATGACTTTTCTATACGAAAAGATCATCGGTGATGACTTTTCTATACGAAAAGATCATCGTTGATGAATTTTCTATACGAAAAGATTATCGTTGATGAAATTTCTATACGAAAAGATCATCGTTGATGACTTTTCTATACGAAAAGATCATCGTTGATGACTTTTCTATACGAAAAGATCATCGTTGATGACTTTTCTATACGAAAAGATCATCGTTGATGACTTTTCTATACGAAAAGATCATCGTTGATGACTTTTCTATACGAAAAGATCATCGTTGATGACTTTTCTATACGAAAAGATCATCGTTGATGACTTTTCTATACGAAAAGAACATCGTTGATGACTTTTCTATACGAAAAGAACATCGTTGATGACTTTCCTATACGAAAAGATCATCGTTGATGAATTTTCTATACGAAAAGATCATCGTTGATGAATTTTCTATACGAAAATATCATCGTTGATGAATTTTCTATACGAAAATATCATCGTTGATGAATTTTCTATACGAAAAGATCATCGTTGATGACTTTTCTATACGAAAAGATCATCGTTGATGATTTTCTATACGAAAAGATCATCGTTGATGATTTTCTATACGAAAAGATCATCGTTGATGTCTTTTCTATACGAAAAGATCATCGTTGATGACTTTTCTATACGAAAAGATCATCGTTGATGACTTTTCTATAAGAAAAGATCATCGTAGATGACATTTCTATACAAAAAGATCATCGTAGATGACATTTTCTATACGAAAAGATCATCGTTGATGACTTCTATACGAAAAGACCATCGTTGATGACTTTTCTATACAAAAAGATCATCGTTGATGACTTTTCTATACGAAAAGATCATCGTTGATGACTTTTCTATACGAAAATATCATCGTTGATGACTTTTCTATACGAAAAGATCATCGTTGATGACTTTTCTATAGGAAAAGATCATCGTTGATGACTTTTCTATACGAAAAGATCATCGTTGACGACTTTTCTATACGAAAAGATCATCGTTGATGACTTTTCTATACGAAAAGATCATCGTTGATGACTTTTCTATACGAAAAGATCATCGTTGATGACTTTTCTATACGAAAAGATCATCGTTGATGACTTTTCTATAGAAAAAGATCATCGTTGACGAAAAGATCATCGTTGATGACTTTTCTATACGAAAAGATCATCGTTGATGATTTTTCTATACGAAAAGATCATCGTTGATGATTTTTTTATACGATAAGATCATCGTTGATGACTTTTCTATACGGAAAGATCATCGTTGATGATTTTTCTATACGAAAAGATCATCGTTGATGATTTTTCTATACGAAAAGATCATCGTTGATGATTTTTCTATACGAAAAGATCATGGTTGATGACTTTTCTATACGAAAAGATCATCGTTGATGACTTTTCTATACGAAAAGATCATCGTTGATGACCATCGTTGATGACTTTTCTATACGAAAAGCTCATCGTTGATGACTTTTCTATACGAAAAGCTCATCGTTGATGACATTTCTATACGAAAAGCTCATCGTTGATGACATTTCTATACGAAAAGCTCATCGTTGATGACTTTTCTATACGAAAAGATCATCGTTGATGACTTTTCTATACGAAAAGATCATCGTTGATGACTTTTCTATACGAAAAGATCATCGTTGATGACTTTTCTATACGAAAAGATCATCTTTGATGACTTTTCTATACGAAAAGATCATCGTTGATGACTTTTCTATACGAAAAGATCATCTTTGATGACTTTTCTATACGAAAAGATCATCTTTGATGACTTTTCTATACGAAAAGATCATCGTTGATGACTTTTCTATACGAAAAGATCATCGTTGATGACTTTTCTATACGAAAAGATCATCGTTGATGACTTTTCTATACGAAAAGATCATCGTTGATGACTTTTCTATACGAAAAGATCATCGTTGATGACTTTTCTATACGAAAAGATCATCGTTGATGACTTTTCTATACGAAAAGATCATCGTTGATGACTTTTCTATACGAAAAGATCATCGTTGATGACTTTTCTATACGAAAAGATCATCGTTGATGACTTTTCTATACGAAAAGATCATCGTTGATGACTTTTCTATACGAAAAGATCATCGTTGATGACTTTTCTATACGAAAAGATCATCGTTGATGACTTTTCTATACGAAAAGATCATCGTTGATGACTTTTCTATACGAAAAGATTATCGTTGATGACTTTTCTATACGAAAAGATCATCGTTGATGACTTTTCTATACGAAAAGATCATCGTTGATGACTTTTCTATACGATAAGATCATCGTTGATGACTTTTCTATACGAAAAGATCATCGTTGATGACTTTTCTATACGAAAAGATCATCGTTGATGACCATCGTTGATGACTTTTCTATACGAAAAGATCATCGTTGATGACTTTTCTATACGAAAAGCTCATCGTTGATGACTTTTCTATACGAAAAGCCCATCGTTGATGACTTTTCTATACGAAAAGCTCATCGTTGATGACTTTTCTATACGAAAAGCTCATCGTTGATGACTTTTCTATACGAAAAGCTCATCGTTGATGACTTTTCTATACGAAAAGCTCATCGTTGATGACTTTTCTATACGAAAAGCGCATCGTTGATGACTTTTCTATACGAAAAGCTCATCGTTGGTGACTTTTCTATACGAAAAGCTCATCGTTGATGACTTTTCTATACGAAAAGCTCATCGTTGATGACTTTTCTATACGAAAAGCTCATCGTTGATGACTTTTCTATACGAAAAGCTAAACGTTGATGACTGTTCTGTATGAAAAGCTCATCGTTTATGACTTTTCTATTCGAAAAGCTCATCGTTTATGACTTTTCTATACGAAAAGCTCATCGTTGATGACTTTTCTATACGAAAAGCTCATCGTTGATGACTTTTCTATACGAAAAGCTCATCGTTGATGACTTTTCTATACGAAAAGCTCATCGTTGATGACTTTTCTATACGAAAAGCTCATCGTTGATGACTTTTCTATACGAAAAGCTCATCGTTGATGACTTTTCTATACGAAAAGCTCATCGCTGATGACTTTTCTATACGAAAAGCTCATCGCTGATGACTTTTCTATACGAAAATATCATCATTGATGACTTTTCTATACGAAAATATCATCATTGGTGACTTTTCTATACGAAAATATCATCATTGATGACTTTTCTATACGAAAAGATCATCGTTGATGACTTTTCTATACGAAAAGATCATCGTTGATGACTTTTCTATACGAAAAGATCATCGCTGATGACTTTTCTAAACGAAAAGATCATCGCTAATGACTTTTCTATACGAAGAGATTATCGTTGATGACTTTTCTATACGAAAAGATCATCGGTGATGACTTTTCTATACGAAAAGATCATCGGTGATGACTTTTCTATACGAAAAGATCATCGGTGATGACTTTTCTATACGAAAAGATCATCGGTGATGACTTTTCTATACGAAAAGATCATCGGTGATGACTTTTCTATACGAAAAGATCATCGGTGATGACTTTTCTATACGAAAAGATCATCGTTGATGAATTTTCTATACGAAAAGATTATCGTTGATGAATTTTCTATACGAAAAGATTATCGTTGATGAAATTTCTATACGAAAAGATCACCGTTGATGACTTTTCTATACGAAAAGATCATCGTTGATGACTTTTCTATACGAAAAGATCATCGTTGATGACTTTTCTATACGAAAAGGTCATCTTTGATGACTTTTCTATACGAAAAGATCATCGTTGATGACTTTCCTATACGAAAAGATCATCGTTGATGAACTTTCTATACGAAAAGATCATCGTTGATGAATTTTCTATACGAAAAGATCATCGTTGATGAATTTTCTATACGAAAATATCATGACTTTTCTATACGAAAAGATCATCGTTGATGACTTTTCTATACGAAAAGATCATCGTTGATGACCATCGTTGATGACTTTTCTATACGAAAAGATCATCGTTGATGACTTTTCTATACGAAAAGCTCATCGTTGATGACTTTTCTATACTAAAAGCTCATCGTTGATGACTTTTCTATACGAAAAGCCCATCGTTGATGACTTTTTTTTATACGAAAAGCTCATCGTTGATGACTTTTCTATACGAAAAGCTCATCGTTGATGACTTTTCTATACGAAAAGCTCATCGTTGATGACTTTTCTATACGAAAAGCTAAACGTTGATGACTGTTCTGTATGAAAAGCTCATCGTTTATGACATTTCTATACGAAAAGCTCATCGTTGATGACTTTTCTATACGAAAAGCTCATCGTTGATGACTTTTCTATACGAAAAGCTCATCGTTGATGACTTTTCTATACGAAAAGCTCATCGCTGATGACTTTTCTATACGAAAAGCTCATCGCTGATGACTTTTCTATACGAAAATATCATCATTGATGACTTTTCTGTACGGGAAGATCATCGTTAATGAATTTTCTATACGAGAAGATCATCGTTGATGACTTTTCTATACGAAAAGATCATCGTTGATGACTTTTCTATACGAAAAGATCATCGCTGATGACTTTTCTAAACGAAAAGATCATCGCTAATGACTTTTCTATACGAAGAGATTATCGTTGATGACTTTTCTATACGAAAAGATCATCGGTGATGACTTTTCTATACGAAAAGATCATCGTTGATGAATTTTCTATACGAAAAGATTATCGTTGATGAAATTTCTATACGAAAAGATCATCGTTGATGACTTTTCTATACGAAAAGATCATCGTTGATGACTTTTCTATACGAAAAGATCATCGTTGATGACTTTTCTATACGAAAAGATCATCGTTGATGACTTTTCTATACGAAAAGATCATCGTTGATGACTTTTCTATACGAAAAGATCATCGTTGATGACTTTTCTATACGAAAAGATCATCGTTGATGACTTTTCTATACGAAAAGAACATCGTTGATGACTTTTCTATACGAAAAGAACATCGTTGATGACTTTCCTATACGAAAAGATCATCGTTGATGAATTTTCTATACGAAAAGATCATCGTTGATGAATTTTCTATACGAAAATATCATCGTTGATGAATTTTCTATACGAAAATATCATCGTTGATGAATTTTCTATACGAAAAGATCATCGTTGATGACTTTTCTATACGAAAAGATCATCGTTGATGATTTTCTATACGAAAAGATCATCGTTGATGATTTTCTATACGAAAAGATCATCGTTGATGACTTTTCTATACGAAAAGATCATCGTTGATGACTTTTCTATACGAAAAGATCATCGTTGATGACTTTTCTATAAGAAAAGATCATCGTAGATGACATTTCTATACAAAAAGATCATCGTAGATGACATTTTCTATACGAAAAGATCATCGTTGATGACTTCTATACGAAAAGACCATCGTTGATGACTTTTCTATACAAAAAGATCATCGTTGATGACTTTTCTATACAAAAAGATCATCGTTGATGACTTTTCTATACGAAAAGATCATCGTTGATGACTTTTCTATACGAAAATATCATCGTTGATGACTTTTCTATACGAAAAGATCATCGTTGATGACTTTTCTATAGGAAAAGATCATCGTTGATGACTTTTCTATACGAAAAGATCATCGTTGACGACTTTTCTATACGAAAAGATCATCGTTGATGACTTTTCTATACGAAAAGATCATCGTTGATGACTTTTCTATACGAAAAGATCATCGTTGATGACTTTTCTATACGAAAAGATCATCGTTGATGACTTTTCTATAGAAAAAGATCATCGTTGATGACTTTTCTATACGAAAAGATCATCGTTGATGACTTTTCTATACGAAAAGATCATCGTTGATGATTTTTCTATACGAAAAGATCATCGTTGATGATTTTTTTATACGATAAGATCATCGTTGATGACTTTTCTATACGAAAAGATCATCGTTGATGACCATCGTTGATGACTTTTCTATACGAAAAGCTCATCGTTGATGACTTTTCTATACGAAAAGCTCATCGTTGATGACATTTCTATACGAAAAGCTCATCGTTGATGACATTTCTATACGAAAAGCTCATCGTTGATGACTTTTCTATACGAAAAGCTTATCGTTGATGACTTTTCTATACGAAAAGCTCATCGTTGATGACTTTTCTATACGAAAAGCTCATCGTTGATGACTTTTCTATACGAAAATCTCATCGTTGATGACTTTTCTATACGAAAAGCTCATCGTTGATGACTTTTCTATACGAAAAGCTCATCGTTGATGACTTTTCTATACGAAAATATCATCGTTGATGACTTTTCTATACGAAAAGATCATCGTTGATGACTTTTCTAAACGAAAAGATCATCGTTGATGACTTTTCTAAACGAAAAGATCATCGTTGATGACTTTTCTATACGAAAAGATCATCGTTGATGACTTTTCTATACGAAAAGATCATCGTTGATGACTTTTCTATACGAAAAGATCATCGTTGATGACTTTTCTATACGAAAAGATCATCGTTGATGACTTTTCTATACGAAAAGATCATCGTTGATGACTTTTCTATACGAAAAGATCATCGTTGATGACTTTTCTATACGAAAAGCTCATCGTTGATGACTTTTCTATGCGAAAAGCTCATCGTTGATGACTTTTCTATACGAAAAGCTCATCGTTGATGACTTTTCTATACGAAAAGATCATCGTTGAAGACTTTTCTATACGAAAAGATCATCGTTGATGACTTTTCTATACGAAAAGATCATCGTTGATGACTTTTCTATACGAAAAGCTCATCGTTGATGACTTTTCTATACGAAAAGATCATCGTTGATGACTTTTCTATACGAAAAGCTCATCGTTGATGACTTTTCTATACGAAAAGATCATCGTTGATGACTTTTCTATACGAAAAGATCATCGTTGATGACTTTTCTATACGAAAAGATTATCGTTGATGACTTTTCTATACGAAAAGCTCATCGTTGATGACTTTTCTATACGAAAAGCTCATCGTTGATGACTTTTCTATACGAATAGCTCATCGTTGATGACTTTTCTATACGAAAAGCTCATCGTTGATGACTTTTCTATATGAAAAGCTCATCGTTGATGACTTTTCTATACGAAAAGATCATCGTTGATGACTTTTCTATACGAAAAGATCATCGTTGATGACTTTCTATACGAAAAGATCATCGTTGATGACTTTTCTATACGAAAAGATCATCGTTGATGACTTTTCTATACGAAAAGATCATCGTTGATGACTTTTCTATACGAAAAGATCATCGTTGATGACTTTTCTATACGAAAAGATCATCGTTGATGACTTTTCTATACGAAAAGATTATCGTTGATGACTTTTCTATACGAAAAGCTCATCGTTGATGACTTTTATATACGAAAAGCTCATCGTTGATGACTTTTCTATACGAAAAGATCATCGTTGATGACTTTTCTATACGAAAAGATCATCGTTGATGACTTTTCTATACGAAAAGCTCATCGTTGATGACTTTTCTATACGAAAAGCTCATCGTTGATGACTTTTCTATACGAAAAGATCATCGTTGATGACTTATCTATACGAAAAGATCATCGTTGATGACTTATCTATACGAAAAGATCATGACTTTTCTATACGAAAAGATCATCGTTGATGACTTTTCTATACGAAAAGATCATCGTTGATGACTTTTCTATACGAAAAGATCATCGTTGATGACTTTTCTATACGAAAAGATCATCGTTGATGACTTTTCTATACGAAAAGATCATCGTTGATGACTTTTCTATACGAAAAGATCATCGTTGATGACTTTTCTATACGAAAAGCTCATCGTTGATGACTTTTCTATACGAAAAGCTCATCGTTGATGACTTTTCTATACGAAAAGATCATCGCTGATGACTTTTCTATACGAAAAGATCATCGTTGATGACTTTTCTATACGAAAAGATCATCGTTGATGACTTTTCTATACGAAAAGATCATCGTTGATGACTTTTCTATACGAAAAGATCATCGTTGATGACTTTTCTATACGAAAAGATCACCGTTGATGACTTTTCTATACGAAAAGATCATCGTTGATGACTTTTCTATACGAAAAGCTCATCGTTGATGACTTTTCTATACGAAAAGCTCATCGTTGATGACTTTTCTATACGAAAAGCTCATCGTTGATGACTTTTCTATACGAAAAGCTCATCGTTGATGACTTTTCTATACGAAAAGCTCATTGTTGATGACTTTTCTATACGAAAAGATCATCGTTGATGACTTTTCTATACGAAAAGATCATCGTTGATGACTTTTCTATACGAAAAGATCATCGTTGATGACTTTTCTATACGAAAAGATCATCGTTGATGACTTTTCTATACGAAAAGATCATCGTTGATGACTTTTCTATACGAAAAGATCATCGTTTATGACTTTTCTATACGAAAAGATCATCGTTGATGACTTTCTATACGAAAAGACCATCGTTGATGACTTTTCTATACGAAAAGATCATCGTTGATGACTTTTCTATACGAAAAGATCATCGTTGATGATCTTTTCTATACGAAAAGATCATCGTTGATGACTTTTCTATACGAAAAGCTCATCGTTGATGACTTTTCTATACGAAAAGCTCATCGTTGATGACTTTTCTATACGAAAAGCTCATCGTTGATGACTTTTCTATACGAAAATATCATCATTGATGACTTTTATATACGAAAAGATCATCGTTGATGACTTTTCTATACGAAAAGATCATCGTTGATGACTTTTCTATACGAAAAGATCATCGTTGATGACTTTTCTATACGAAAAGATCATCGTTGATGACTTTTCTATACGAAAAGATCATCGTTGATGACTTTTCTATACGAAAAGATCATCGTTGATGACTTTTCTATACGAAAAGATCATCGTTGATGACTTTTCTATATGAAAAGATCATCGTTGATGACTTTTCTATATGAAAAGGTCATCGTTGATGGCTTTTCTATACGAAAAGATCATCGTTGGTGACTTTCTATACGAAAAGATCATCGTTGGTAACTTTCTATACGAAAAGATCATCGTTGATGACTTTTCTATACGAAAAGATCATCGTTGATGACTTTTCTATACGAAAAGATCATCGTTGATGACTTTTCTATACGAAAAGATCATCGTTGATGACTTTTCTATACGAAAAGATCATCGTTGATGACTTTTCTATACGAAAAGATCATCGTTGATGACTTTTCTATACGAAAAGATCATCGTTGATGACTTTTCTATACGAAAAGATCATCGTTGATGACTTTTCTATACGAAAAGATCATCGTTGATGACTTTTCTATACGAAAAGATCATCGTTGATGACTTTTCTATATGAAAAGATCATCGTTGATGACTTTTCTATACGAAAGGATCATCGCTGATGACTTTTCTATACGAAAGGATCATCGCTGATGACTTTTCTATACGAAAGGATCATCGCTGATGACTTTTCTATACGAAAAGATCATCGCTGATGACTTTTCTATACGAAAAGATCATCGTTGATGACTTTTCTATACGAAAAGATCATCGTTGATGACTTTTCCATACGAAAAGATCATCGTCGATGACTTTTCTATACGAAGAGATCATCGTTGATGACTTTTCTATACGAAAAGCTCATCGTTGATGACTTTTCTATACGAAAAGCTCATCGTTGATGACTTTTCCATACGAAATGATCATCGTTGATGACTTTTCTATACGAAAAGCTCATCGTTGATGACTTTTCTATACGAAAATATCATCATTGATGACTTTTATATACGAAAAGATCATCGTTGATGACTTTTCTATACGAAAAGATCATCGTTGATGACTTTTCTATACGAAAAGATCATCGTTGATGACTTTTCTATACGAAAAGATCATCGTTGATGACTTTTCTATACGAAAAGATCATCGTTGATGACTTTTCTATACGAAAAGATCATCGTTGATGACTTTTCTATACGAAAAGATCATCGTTGATGACTTTTCTATACGAAAAGATCATCGTTGAGGACTTTTCTATACGAAAAGATCATCGTTGATGACTTTTCTATACGAAAAGATCATCGTTGATGACTTTTCTATACGAAAAGATCATCGTTGATGACTTTTCTATACGAAAAGATCATCGTTGATGACTTTTCTATACGAAAAGATCATCGTTGATGACTTTTCTATACGAAAAGATCATCGTTGATGACTTTTCTATACGAAAAGATCATCGTTGATGACTTTTCTATAGAAAAAGATCATCGTTGATGACTTTTCTATACGAAAAGATCATCGTTGATGACTTTTCTATACGAAAAGATCATCGTTGATGATTTTTCTATACGAAAAGATCATCGTTGATGATTTTTCTATACGATAAGATCATCGTTGATAACTTTTCTATACGGAAAGATCATCGTTGATGATTTTTCTATACGAAAAGATCATCGTTGATGATTTTTCTATACGAAAAGATCATCGTTGATGATTTTTCTATACGAAAAGATCATGGTTGATGACTTTTCTATACGAAAAGATCATCGTTGATGACTTTTCTATACGAAAAGATCATCGTTGATGACCATCGTTGATGACTTTTCTATACGAAAAGCTCATCGTTGATGACTTTTCTGTACGAAAAGCTCATCGTTGATGACATTTCTATACGAAAAGCTCATCGTTGATGACATTTCTATACGAAAAGCTCATCGTTGATAACTTTTCTATACGAAAAGCTCATCGTTGATGACTTTTCTATACGAAAAGCTCATCGTTGATGACTTTTCTATACGAAAAGCTCATCGTTGATGACTTTTCTATACGAAAATATCATCGTTGATGACTTTTCTATACGAAAAGATCATCGTTGATGACTTTTCTAAACGAAAAGATCATCGTTGATGACTTTTCTATACGAAAAGATCATCGTTGATGACTTTTCTATACGAAAAGATCATCGTTGATGACTTTTCTATACGAAAAGATCATCGTTGATGACTTTTCTATACGAAAAGATCATCGTTGATGACTTTTCTATACGAAAAGCACATCGTTGATGACTTTTCTATACGAAAAGCTCATCGTTGATGACTTTTCTATACGAAAAGCTCATCGTTGATGACTTTTCTATACGAAAAGATCATCGTTGATGACTTTTCTATACGAAAAGATCATCGTTGATGACTTTTCTATACGAAAAGATCATCGTTGATGACTTTTCTATACGAAAAGCTCATCGTTGATGACTTTTCTATACGAAAAGATCATCGTTGATGACTTTTCTATACGAAAAGATCATCGTTGATGACTTTTCTATACGAAAAGATCATCGTTGATGACTTTTCTATACGAAAAGATCATCGTTGATGACTTTTCTATACGAAAAGATCATCGTTGATGACTTTTCTATACGAAAAGATTATCGTTGATGACTTTTCTATACGAAAAGCTCATCGTTGATGACTTTTCTATACGAAAAGCTCATCGTTGATGACTTTTCTATACGAATAGCTCATCGTTGATGACTTTTCTATACGAAAAGCTCATCGTTGATGACTTTTCTATACGAAAAGATCATCGTTGATGACTTTTCTATACGAAAAGCTCATCGTTGATGACTTTTCTATACGAAAAGATCATCGTTGATGACTTTTCTATACGAAAAGATCATCGTTGATGACTTTCTATACGAAAAGATCATCGTTGATGTCTTTTCTATACGAAAAGATCATCGTTGATGACTTTTCTATACGAAAAGATCATCGTTGGTGACTTTTCTATACGAAAAGATCATCGTTGATGACTTTTCTCTACGAAAAGATTATCGTTGATGACTTTTCTATACGAAAAGCTCATCGTTGATGACTTTTCTATACGAAAAGATCATCGTTGATGACTTTTCTATACGAAAAGATCATCGTTGATGACTTTTCTATACGAAAAGATCATCGTTGATGACTTTTCTATACGAAAAGCTCATCGTTGATGACTTCTCTATACGAAAAGCTCATCGTTGATGACTTTTCTATACGAAAAGATCATCGTTGATGACTTATCTATACGAAAAGATCATGACTTTTCTATACGAAAAGATCATCGTTGATGACTTTTCTATACGAAAAGATCATCGTTGATGACTTTTCTATACGAAAAGATCATCGTTGATGACTTTTCTATACGAAAAGATCATCGTTGATGACTTTTCTATACGAAAAGATCATCGTTGATGACTTTTCTATACGAAAAGCTCATCGTTGATGACTTTTCTATACGAAAAGCTCATCGTTGATGACTTTTCTATACGAAAAGATCATCGCTGATGACTTTTCTATACGAAAAGATCATCGTTGATGACTTTTCTATACGAAAAGATCATCGTTGATGACTTTTCTATACGAAAAGATCATCGTTGATGACTTTTCTATACGAAAAGATCATCGTTGATGACTTTTCTATACGAAAAGATTATCGTTGATGACTTTTCTATACGAAAAGCTCATCGTTGATGACTTTTCTATACGAAAAGCTCATCGTTGATGACTTTTCTATACGAAAAGCTCATCGTTGATGACTTTTCTATACGAAAAGCTCATCGTTGATGACTTTTCTATACGAAAAGCTCATCGTTGATGACTTTTCTATACGAAAAGCTCATCGTTGATGACTTTTCTATACGAAAAGATCATCGTTGATGACTTTTCTATACGAAAAGATCATCGCTGATGACTTTTCTATACGAAAAGATCATCGTTGATGACTTTTCTATACGAAAAGATCATCGTTGATGACTTTTCTATACGAAAAGATCATCGTTGATGACTTTTCTATACGAAAAGATCATCGTTGAT
Source organism: Eudasyphora cyanicolor (assembly GCA_963930755.1). NCBI lineage: Eukaryota > Metazoa > Arthropoda > Insecta > Diptera > Muscidae > Eudasyphora > Eudasyphora cyanicolor. Next base: position 162,574,977 of record OZ005735.1, read on the forward strand.
GACTTTTCTATACGAAAAGATCATCGTTGATGACTTTCTATACGAAAAGACCATCGTTGATGACTTTTCTATACGAAAAGATCATCGTTGATGACTTTTCTATACGAAAAGATCATCGTTGATGACTTTTCTATACGAAAAGATCATCGTTGATGACTTTTCTATACGAAAAGATCATCGTTGATGACTTTTCTATACGAAAAGATCATCGTTGATGACTTTTCTATACGAAAAGGTCATCGTTGATGGCTTTTCTATACGAAAAGGTCATCGTTGATGGCTTTTCTATACGAAAAGATCATCGTTGGTGACTTTCTATACGAAAAGATCATCGTTGGTGACTTTTCTATACGAAAAGATCATCGTTGATGACTTTTCTATACGAAAAGATCATCGTTGATGACTTTTCTATACGAAAAGATCATCGTTGATGACTTTTCTATACGAAAAGATCATCGTTGATGACTTTTCTATACGAATAGATCATCGTTGATGACTTTTCTATACGAAAAGGTCATCGTTGATGACTTTTCTATACGAAAAGGTCATCGTTGATGACTTTTCTATACGAAAAGGTCATCGTTGATGACTTTTCTATACAAAAAACTCATCGTTGATGACTTTTCAATAAGGAAAGATATACGAAAAGATCATCGTTGATGACTTTTCTATATGAAAAGGTCATCGTTGATGGCTTTTCTATACGAAAAGATCATCGTTGGTGACTTTCTATACGAAAAGATCATCGTTGGTAACTTTCTATACGAAAAGATCATCGTTGATGTCTTTTCTATACGAAAAGATCATCGTTGATGACTTTTCTATACGAAAAGATCATCGTTGATGACTTTTCTATACGAAAAGATCATCGTTGATGACTTTTCTATACGAAAAGATCATCGTTGATGACTTTTCTATACGAAAAGATCATCGTTGATGACTTTTCTATACGAAAAGATCATCGTTGATGACTTTTCTATACGAAAAGATCATCGTTGATGACTTTTCTATACGAAAAGATCATCGTTGATGACTTTTCTATACGAAAAGATCATCGTTGATGACTTTTCTATACGAAAAGATCATCGTTGATGACTTTTCTATACGAAAAGATCATCGTTGATGACTTTTCTATACGAAAAGATCATCGTTGATGACTTTTCTATACGAAAAGATCATCGTTGATGACTTTTCCATACGAAAAGATCATCGTCGATGACTTTTCTATACGAAAAGCTCATCGTTGATGACTTTTCTATACGAAAAGCTCATCGTTGATGACTTTTCTATACGAAAAGCTCATCGTTGATGACTTTTCCATACGAAATGATCATCGTTGATGACTTTTCTATACGAAAAGATCATCGTTGATGACTTTTCTATACGAAAAGATCATCGTTGATGACTTTTCTATACGAAAAGATCATCGTTGATGACTTTTCTATACGAAAAGATCATCGTTGATGACTTTTCTATACGAAAAGATCATCGTTGATGACTTTTCTATACGAAAAGATCATCGTTGATGACTTTTCTATACGAAAAGATCATCGTTGATGACTTTTCTATACGAAAAGATTATCGTTGATGACTTTTCTATACGAAAAGCTCATCGTTGATGACTTTTCTATACGAAAAGCTCATCGTTGATGACTTTTCTATACGAAAAGCTCATCGTTGATGACTTTTCTATACGAAAAGCTCATCGTTGATGACTTTTCTATACGAAAAGCTCATCGTTGATGACTTTTCTATACGAAAAGCTCATCGTTGATGACTTTTCTATACGAAAAGATCATCGTTGATGACTTTTCTATACGAAAAGATCATCGCTGATGACTTTTCTATACGAAAAGATCATCGTTGATGACTTTTCTATACGAAAAGATCATCGTTGATGACTTTTCTATACGAAAAGATCATCGTTGATGACTTTTCTATACGAAAAGATCATCGTTGATGACTTTTCTATACGAAAAGATCATCGTTGATGACTTTCTATACGAAAAGACCATCGTTGATGACTTTTCTATACGAAAAGATCATCGTTGATGACTTTTCTATACGAAAAGATCATCGTTGATGACTTTTCTATACGAAAAGATCATCGTTGATGACTTTTCTATACGAAAAGATCATCGTTGATGACTTTTCTATACGAAAAGATCATCGTTGATGACTTTTCTATACGAAAAGGTCATCGTTGATGGCTTTTCTATACGAAAAGGTCATCGTTGATGGCTTTTCTATACGAAAAGATCATCGTTGGTGACTTTTCTATACGAAAAGATCATCGTTGATGACTTTTCTATACGAAAAGATCATCGTTGATGACTTTTCTATACGAATAGATCATCGTTGATGACTTTTCTATACGAAAAGGTCATCGTTGATGACTTTTCTATACGAAAAGGTCATCGTTGATGACTTTTCTATACGAAAAGGTCATCGTTGATGACTTTTCTATACAAAAAACTCATCGTTGATGACTTTTCAATAAGGAAAGATATACGAAAAGATCATCGTTGATGACTTTTCTATATGAAAAGGTCATCGTTGATGGCTTTTCTATACGAAAAGATCATCGTTGGTGACTTTCTATACGAAAAGATCATCGTTGGTAACTTTCTATACGAAAAGATCATCGTTGATGTCTTTTCTATACGAAAAGATCATCGTTGATGACTTTTCTATACGAAAAGATCATCGTTGATGACTTTTCTATACGAAAAGATCATCGTTGATGACTTTTCTATACGAAAAGATCATCGTTGATGACTTTTCTATACGAAAAGATCATCGTTGATGACTTTTCTATACGAAAAGATCATCGTTGATGACTTTTCTATACGAAAAGATCATCGTTGATGACTTTTCTATACGAAAAGATCATCGTTGATGACTTTTCTATACGAAAAGATCATCGTTGATGACTTTTCTATACGAAAAGATCATCGTTGATGACTTTTCTATACGAAAAGATCATCGTTGATGACTTTTCTATACGAAAAGATCATCGTTGATGACTTTTCCATACGAAAAGATCATCGTCGATGACTTTTCTATACGAAAAGCTCATCGTTGATGACTTTTCTATACGAAAAGCTCATCGTTGATGACTTTTCTATACGAAAAGCTCATCGTTGATGACTTTTCCATACGAAATGATCATCGTTGATGACTTTTCTATACGAAAAGCTCATCGTTGATGACTTTTCTATACGAAAATATCATCATTGATGACTTTTATATACTTAAAGATCATCGTTGATGACTTTTCTATACGAAAATATCATCGTTGATGACTTTTCTATACGAAAAGATCATCGTTGATGACTTTTCTATACGAAAAGATCATCGTTGATGACTTTTCTATACGAAAAGATCATCGTTGATGACTTTTCTATACGAAAAGATCATCGTTGATGACTTTTCTATACGAAAAGATCATCGTTGATGACTTTTCTATACGAAAAGATCATCGTTGATGACTTTTCTATACGAAAAGATCATCGTTGATGACTTTTCTATACGAAAAGATCATCGTTGATGACTTTTCTATACGAAAAGATCATCGTTGATGACTTTTCTATACGAAAAGCTCATCGTTGATGACTTTTCTATACGAAAAGCTCATCGTTGATGACTTTTCTATACGAAAAGCTCATCGTTGATGACTTTTCTATACGAAAAGCTCATCGTTGATGACTTTTCTATACGAAAAGCTCATCGTTGATGACTTTTCTATACGAAAAGCTCATCGTTGATGACTTTTCTATACGAAAAGCTCATCGTTGATGACTTTTCTATACGAAAAGCTCATCGTTGATGACTTTTCAATACGAAAAGCTCATCGTTGATGACTTTTCTATAAGAAAAGATCATCGTTGATGACTTTTCTATACGAAAAGATCATCGTTGATGACTTTTCTATACGAAAAGATCATCGTTGATGACTTTTCTATACGAAAAGATCGTCGTTGATGACTTTTCTATACGAAAAGATCGTCGTTGATGACTTTTCTATACGAAAAGATCATCATTGATGACTTTTCTATACGAAAAGATGATCGTTGATGACTTTTCTATACGAAAAGATGATCGTTGATGACTTTTCTATACGAAAAGATCATCGTTGATGACTTTTCTATACGAAAAGATCATCGTTGATGACTTTTCTATACGAAAAGATCATCGTTGATGACTTTTCTATACGAAAAGATCATCGTTGATGACTTTTCTATACGAAAAGATCATCGTTGATGACTTTTCTATACGAAAAGATCATCGTTGATGACTTTTCTATACGAAAAGATCATCTTTGATGACTTTTCTATACGAAAAGGTCATCGTTGATGGCTTTTCTATACGAAAAGATCATCGTTGGTGACTTTCTATACGAAAAGATCATCGTTGGTGACTTTTCTATACGAAAAGATCATCGTTGATGACTTTTCTATACGAAAAGATCATCGTTGATGACTTTTCTATACGAATAGATCATCGTTGATGACTTTTCTATACGAAAAGGTCATCGTTGATGACTTTTCTATACGAAAAGGTCATCGTTGATGACTTTTCTATACGAAAAGGTCATCGTTGATGACTTTTCTATACGAAAAGGTCATCGTTGATGACTTTTCTATACGAAAAGGTCATCGTTGATGACTTTTCTATACAAAAAACTCATCGTTGATGACTTTTCAATACGGAAAGATATACGAAAAGATCATCGTTGATGACTTTTCTATACGAAAAGATCATCGTTGATGACTTTTCTATACGAAAAGATCATCGTTGATGACTTTTCTATACGAAAAGATCATCGTTGATGACTTTTCTATACGAAAAGATCATCGTTGATGACTTTTCTATACGAAAAGATCATCGTTGATGACTTTTCTATACGAAAAGATCATCGTTGATGACTTTTCTATACGAAAAGATCATCGTTGATGACTTTTCTATACGAAAAGATCATCGTCGATGACTTTTCTATACGAAGAGATCATCGTTGATGACTTTTCTATACGAAAGGGTCATCGTTGATGACTTTCTATACGAAAAGGTCATCGTTGATGACTTTCTATACGAAAAGATCATCGTTGATGACTTTTCTATACGAAAAGATCATCGTTGATGACTTTTCTATACGAAAAGATCATCGTTGATGACTTTTCTATACGAAAAGATCATCGTTGATGACTTTTCTATACGAAAAGATCATCGTTGATGACTTTTCTATACGAAAAGATCATCGTTGATGACTTTTCTATACGAAAAGATCATCGTTGATGACTTTTCTATACGAAAAGATCATCGTTGATGACTTTTCTATACGAAAAGATCATCGTTGATGACTTTTCTATACGAAAAGGTCATCGTTGGTGACTTTCTATACGAAAAGATCATCGTTGACGACTTTTCTATACGAAAAGATCATCGTTGATGACTTTTCTATACGAAAAGATCATCGTTGATGACTTTTCTATACGAAAAGATCATCGTTGATGACTTTTCTATACGAAAAGATCACCGGTGATGACTTTTCTATACGAAAAGATCATCGTTGATGACTTTTCTATACGAAAAGATCATCGTTGATGACTTTTCTATACGAAAAGATCATCGTTGATGGCTTTTCTATACGAAAAGATCATCGTTGATGACTTTTCTATAGGAAAAGATCATCGTTGATGACTTTTCTATACGAAAAGATCATCGTTGATGACTTTTCTATACGAAAAGATCATCGTCGATGACTTTTCTATACGAAGAGATCATCGTTGATGACTTTTCTATACGAAAAGGTCATCGTTGATGACTTTCTATACGAAAAGATCATCGTTGATGACTTTTCTATACGAAAAGATCATCGTTGATGACTTTTCTATACGAAAAGATCATCGTTGATGACTTTTCTATACGAAAAGGTCATCGTTAATGGCTTTTCTATACGAAAAGGTCATCGTTGGTGACTTTCTATACGAAAAGATCAGCGTTGATGACTTTTCTATACGAAAAGATCATCGTTGATGACTTTTCTATACGAAAAGATCATCGTTGATGACTTTTCTATACGAATAGATCATCGTTGATGACTTTTCTATACGAAAAGATCACCGGTGATGTTTTTCTATACGAAAAGATCATCGCTGATGACCTTTTTATACGAAAAGATCATCGCTGATGACTTTTCTATACGAAAAGATCATCGCTGATGACTTTTCTATACGAAAAGATCATCGCTAATGACTTTTCTATACGAAAAGATCATCGCTGATGACTTTTCTATACGAAAAGATCATCGCTGATGACTTTTCTATACGAAAAGATCATCGCTGATGACTTTTCTATACGAAAAGATCCTCGTTGATGACTTTTCTATACGAAAAGATCATCGTTGACGACTTTTCTATACGAAAAGATCATCGTTGATGACTTTTCTATACGAAAAGATCATCGTTGATGACTTTTCTATACGAAAAGATCATCGTTGATGACTTTTCTATACGAAAAGATCATCGTTGATGACTTTTCTATACGAAAAGATCATCTTTGATGACTTTTATATACGAAAAGATCATCTTTGATGACTTTTATATACGAAAAGATCATCGTTGATGACTATACTATACGAAAAGGTCATCGTTGATGACTTTTCTATACGAAAAGGTCATCGTTGATGACTTTTCTATACAAAAAACTCATCGTTGATGACTTTTCAATACGGAAAGATCATCGTTGATGACTTTTCAATACGGAAAGATCATCGTTGATGACTTTTCTATAAGAAAAGATCATCGTTGATAATTTTTCTATACCACAAGATCATCGTTGATGACTTTTCTATACGAAAATATCATCGTTGATGCCTTTTCTATAAGAAAAGATCATCGCTGATGACTTTTCTATACGAAAAGATCATCGCTGATGACTTTTCTATACGAAAAGATCCTCGTTGATGACTTTTCTATACGAAAAGATCATCGTTGACGACTTTTCTATACGAAAAGATCATCGTTGACGACTTTTCTATACGAAAAGATCATCGTTGATGACTTTTCTATACGAAAAGATCATCGTTGATGACTTTTCTATACGAAAAGATCATCGTTGATGACTTTTCTATACGAAAAGATCATCGTTGATGACTTTTCTATACGAAAAGATCATCGTTGATGACTTTTCTATACGAAAAGATCATCGTTGATGACTTTTCTATATGAAAAGGTCATCGTTGATGGCTTTTCTATACGAAAAGATCATCGTTGGTGACTTTATATACGAAAAGATCATCGTTGATGACTTTTCTATACGAAAAGATCATCGTTGATGACTTTTCTATACGAAAAGATCATCGTTGATGACTTTTCTATACGAAAAGATCATCGTTGATGACTTTTCTATACGAAAAGATCATCGTTGATGACTTTTCTATACGAAAAGATCATCGTTGATGACTTTTCTATACGAAAAGATCATCGCTGATGACTTTTCTATACGAAAAGATCATCGCTGATGACTTTTCTATACGAAAAGATCATCGTTGATGACTTTTCTATACGAAAAGATCATCGTTGATGACTTTTCTATACGATTGATCACTTTTATATACGAAAAGATCATCGTTGATGACTTTTCTATACGAAAAGATCATCGTTGATGACTTTTCTATACGAAAAGGTCATCGTTGATGACTTTTCTATACAAAAAACTCATCGTTGATGACTTTTCTATAAGAAAAGATCATCGTTGATGACTTTTATATACGAAAGATCATCGTTGATGACTTTTCTATACGAAAAGGTCATCGTTGATGACTTTTCTATACAAAAAACTCATCGTTGATGACTTTTCTATAAGAAAAGATCATCGTTGATGATTTTTCTATACGAAAAGATCGTCGTTGATGATTTTTCTATATCAAAAGATCATCATTGATGACTTTTCTATACGAAAAGATCATCGTTGATGACTTTTCTATACGAAAAGATCATCGTTGATGACTTTTCTATACGAAAAGATCATCGTTGATGACTTTTCTATACGAAAAGATCATCGTTGATGACTTTTCTATACGAAAAGATCATCGTTGATGACTTTTCTATACGAAAAGATCATCGTTGATGACTTTTCTATACGAAAAGATCATCGTTGATGACTTCTCTATACGAAAAGATCATCGTTGATGACTTTTCTATACGAAAAGATCATCGTTGATGACTTTTCTATATGAAAAGGTCATCGTTGATGGCTTTTCTATACGAAAAGATCATCGTTGGTGACTTTCTATACGAAAAGATCATCGTTGATGACTTTTCTATACGAAAAGATCATCGTTGATGATTTTTCTATACGAAAAGATCGTAGTTGATGATTTTTCTATATCAAAAGATCATCGTTGATGACTTTTCTATACGAATGATCTTTTCGACTTTTCTATACGAAAAGATCATCGTTGATGACTTTTCTATACGAAAAGATCATCGTTGATGACTTTTCTATACGAAAAGATCATCGTTGATGACTTTTCTATACGAAAAGATCATCGTTGATGACTTTTCTATACGAAAAGATCATCGTTGATGACTTTTCTATACGAAAAGATCATCGTTGATGACTTGTCTATATGAAAAGGTCATCGTTGATGGCTTTTCTATACGAAAAGATCATCGTTGGTGACTTTCTATACGAAAAGATCATCGTTGATGACTTTTCTATACGAAGAGATCATCGTTGATGACTTTTCTATACGAAAAGATCATCGTTGGTGACTTTTCTATACGAAAAGATCATCGTTGATGACTTTTCTATACGAAAAGATCATCGTTGATGACTTTTCTATACGAAATGATCATCGTTGATGACTTTTCTATACGAAAAGATCATCGTTGATGACTTTTCTATACGAAAAGATCATCGCTGATGACATTTCTATACGAAAATATCATCGCTGATGACATTTCTATACGAAAATATCATCGCTGATGACTTTTCTATACGAAAATATCATCGTTGATGACTTTTCTATACGAAAAGATCATCGTTGATGACTTTTCTATACGAAAAGATCCTCGTTGATGACTTTTCTATACAAAAAGATCATCGTTGATGACTTTTCTATACGAAAAGATCATCTTTGATGACTTTTCTATACGAAAAGATCATCTTTGATGACTTTTATATACGAAAAGATCATCTTTGATGACTTTTATATACGAAAAGATCATATGTGATGACTTTTATATACGAAAAGATCATCGTTGATGACTTTTCTATACGAAAAGATCATCGTTGATGACTTTTCTATACGAAAAGATCATCGTTGATGACTTTTCTATACGAAAAGATCATCGTTGATGACTTTTCTATACGAAAAGATCATCGTTGATGACTTTTCTATACGAAAAGATCATCGTTGATGACTTTTCTATATGAAAAGGTCATCGTTGATGGCTTTTCTATACGAAAAGATCATCGTTGGTGACTTTCTATACGAAAAGATCATCGTTGATGACTTTTCTATACGAAAAGATCATCGTTGATGACTTTTCTATACGAAAAGATCATCGTTGATGACTTTTCTATATGAAAAGGTCATCGTTGATGACTTTTCTATACGAAAAGGTCATCGTTGATGACTTTTCTATACAAAAAACTCATCGTTGATGACTTTTCAATACGGAAAGATATACGAAAAGATCATCGTTGATGACTTTTCTATACGAAAAGATCATCGTTGATGACTTTTCTATACGAAAAGATCATCGTTGATGACTTTTCTATACGAAAAGATCATCGTTGATGACTTTTCTATACGAAAAGATCATCGTTGATGACTTTTCTATACGAAAAGATCATCGTTGATGACTTTTCTATACGAAAAGATCATCGTTGATGACTTTTCTATACGAAAAGATCATCGTTGATGACTTTTCTATACGAAAAGATCATCGTCGATGACTTTTCTATACGAAGAGATCATCGTTGATGACTTTTCTATACGAAAGGGTCATCGTTGATGACTTTCTATACGAAAAGGTCATCGTTGATGACTTTCTATACGAAAAGATCATCGTTGATGACTTTTCTATACGAAAAGATCATCGTTGATGACTTTTCTATACGAAAAGATCATCGTTGATGACTTTTCTATACGAAAAGATCATCGTTGATGACTTTTCTATACGAAAAGATCATCGTTGATGACTTTTCTATACGAAAAGATCATCGTTGATGACTTTTCTATACGAAAAGATCATCGTTGATGACTTTTCTATACGAAAAGATCATCGTTGATGACTTTTCTATACGAAAAGGTCATCGTTGGTGACTTTCTATACGAAAAGATCATCGTTGACGACTTTTCTATACGAAAAGATCATCGTTGATGACTTTTCTATACGAAAAGATCATCGTTGATGACTTTTCTATACGAAAAGATCATCGTTGATGACTTTTCTATACGAATAGATCATCGTTGATGACTTTTCTATACGAAAAGATCACCGGTGATGACTTTTCTATACGAAAAGATCATCGTTGATGACTTTTCTATACGAAAAGATCATCGTTGATGACTTTTCTATACGAAAAGATCATCGTTGATGGCTTTTCTATACGAAAAGATCATCGTTGATGACTTTTCTATAGGAAAAGATCATCGTTGATGACTTTTCTATACGAAAAGATCATCGTTGATGACTTTTCTATACGAAAAGATCATCGTCGATGACTTTTCTATACGAAGAGATCATCGTTGATGACTTTTCTATACGAAAAGGTCATCGTTGATGACTTTCTATACGAAAAGATCATCGTTGATGACTTTTCTATACGAAAAGATCATCGTTGATGACTTTTCTATACGAAAAGATCATCGTTGATGACTTTTCTATACGAAAAGGTCATCGTTAATGGCTTTTCTATACGAAAAGGTCATCGTTGGTGACTTTCTATACGAAAAGATCAGCGTTGATGACTTTTCTATACGAAAAGATCATCGTTGATGACTTTTCTATACGAAAAGATCATCGTTGATGACTTTTCTATACGAATAGATCATCGTTGATGACTTTTCTATACGAAAAGATCACCGGTGATGTTTTTCTATACGAAAAGATCATCGCTGATGACCTTTTTATACGAAAAGATCATCGCTGATGACTTTTCTATACGAAAAGATCATCGCTGATGACTTTTCTATACGAAAAGATCATCGCTAATGACTTTTCTATACGAAAAGATCATCGCTGATGACTTTTCTATACGAAAAGATCATCGCTGATGACTTTTCTATACGAAAAGATCATCGCTGATGACTTTTCTATACGAAAAGATCCTCGTTGATGACTTTTCTATACGAAAAGATCATCGTTGACGACTTTTCTATACGAAAAGATCATCGTTGATGACTTTTCTATACGAAAAGATCATCGTTGATGACTTTTCTATACGAAAAGATCATCGTTGATGACTTTTCTATACGAAAAGATCATCGTTGATGACTTTTCTATACGAAAAGATCATCTTTGATGACTTTTATATACGAAAAGATCATCTTTGATGACTTTTATATACGAAAAGATCATCGTTGATGACTATACTATACGAAAAGGTCATCGTTGATGACTTTTCTATACGAAAAGGTCATCGTTGATGACTTTTCTATACAAAAAACTCATCGTTGATGACTTTTCAATACGGAAAGATCATCGTTGATGACTTTTCAATACGGAAAGATCATCGTTGATGACTTTTCTATAAGAAAAGATCATCGTTGATAATTTTTCTATACCACAAGATCATCGTTGATGACTTTTCTATACGAAAATATCATCGTTGATGCCTTTTCTATAAGAAAAGATCATCGCTGATGACTTTTCTATACGAAAAGATCATCGCTGATGACTTTTCTATACGAAAAGATCCTCGTTGATGACTTTTCTATACGAAAAGATCATCGTTGACGACTTTTCTATACGAAAAGATCATCGTTGACGACTTTTCTATACGAAAAGATCATCGTTGATGACTTTTCTATACGAAAAGATCATCGTTGATGACTTTTCTATACGAAAAGATCATCGTTGATGACTTTTCTATACGAAAAGATCATCGTTGATGACTTTTCTATACGAAAAGATCATCGTTGATGACTTTTCTATACGAAAAGATCATCGTTGATGACTTTTCTATATGAAAAGGTCATCGTTGATGGCTTTTCTATACGAAAAGATCATCGTTGGTGACTTTATATACGAAAAGATCATCGTTGATGACTTTTCTATACGAAAAGATCATCGTTGATGACTTTTCTATACGAAAAGATCATCGTTGATGACTTTTCTATACGAAAAGATCATCGTTGATGACTTTTCTATACGAAAAGATCATCGTTGATGACTTTTCTATACGAAAAGATCATCGTTGATGACTTTTCTATACGAAAAGATCATCGCTGATGACTTTTCTATACGAAAAGATCATCGCTGATGACTTTTCTATACGAAAAGATCATCGTTGATGACTTTTCTATACGAAAAGATCATCGTTGATGACTTTTCTATACGATTGATCACTTTTATATACGAAAAGATCATCGTTGATGACTTTTCTATACGAAAAGATCATCGTTGATGACTTTTCTATACGAAAAGGTCATCGTTGATGACTTTTCTATACAAAAAACTCATCGTTGATGACTTTTCTATAAGAAAAGATCATCGTTGATGACTTTTATATACGAAAGATCATCGTTGATGACTTTTCTATACGAAAAGGTCATCGTTGATGACTTTTCTATACAAAAAACTCATCGTTGATGACTTTTCTATAAGAAAAGATCATCGTTGATGATTTTTCTATACGAAAAGATCGTCGTTGATGATTTTTCTATATCAAAAGATCATCATTGATGACTTTTCTATACGAAAAGATCATCGTTGATGACTTTTCTATACGAAAAGATCATCGTTGATGACTTTTCTATACGAAAAGATCATCGTTGATGACTTTTCTATACGAAAAGATCATCGTTGATGACTTTTCTATACGAAAAGATCATCGTTGATGACTTTTCTATACGAAAAGATCATCGTTGATGACTTCTCTATACGAAAAGATCATCGTTGATGACTTTTCTATACGAAAAGATCATCGTTGATGACTTTTCTATATGAAAAGGTCATCGTTGATGGCTTTTCTATACGAAAAGATCATCGTTGGTGACTTTCTATACGAAAAGATCATCGTTGATGACTTTTCTATACGAAAAGATCATCGTTGATGATTTTTCTATACGAAAAGATCGTAGTTGATGATTTTTCTATATCAAAAGATCATCGTTGATGACTTTTCTATACGAATGATCTTTTCGACTTTTCTATACGAAAAGATCATCGTTGATGACTTTTCTATACGAAAAGATCATCGTTGATGACTTTTCTATACGAAAAGATCATCGTTGATGACTTTTCTATACGAAAAGATCATCGTTGATGACTTTTCTATACGAAAAGATCATCGTTGATGACTTTTCTATACGAAAAGATCATCGTTGATGACTTGTCTATATGAAAAGGTCATCGTTGATGGCTTTTCTATACGAAAAGATCATCGTTGGTGACTTTCTATACGAAAAGATCATCGTTGATGACTTTTCTATACGAAGAGATCATCGTTGATGACTTTTCTATACGAAAAGATCATCGTTGGTGACTTTTCTATACGAAAAGATCATCGTTGATGACTTTTCTATACGAAAAGATCATCGTTGATGACTTTTCTATACGAAATGATCATCGTTGATGACTTTTCTATACGAAAAGATCATCGTTGATGACTTTTCTATACGAAAAGATCATCGCTGATGACATTTCTATACGAAAATATCATCGCTGATGACATTTCTATACGAAAATATCATCGCTGATGACTTTTCTATACGAAAATATCATCGTTGATGACTTTTCTATACGAAAAGATCATCGTTGATGACTTTTCTATACGAAAAGATCCTCGTTGATGACTTTTCTATACAAAAAGATCATCGTTGATGACTTTTCTATACGAAAAGATCATCTTTGATGACTTTTCTATACGAAAAGATCATCTTTGATGACTTTTATATACGAAAAGATCATCTTTGATGACTTTTATATACGAAAAGATCATATGTGATGACTTTTATATACGAAAAGATCATCGTTGATGACTTTTCTATACGAAAAGATCATCGTTGATGACTTTTCTATACGAAAAGATCATCGTTGATGACTTTTCTATACGAAAAGATCATCGTTGATGACTTTTCTATACGAAAAGATCATCGTTGATGACTTTTCTATACGAAAAGATCATCGTTGATGACTTTTCTATATGAAAAGGTCATCGTTGATGGCTTTTCTATACGAAAAGATCATCGTTGGTGACTTTCTATACGAAAAGATCATCGTTGATGACTTTTCTATACGAAAAGATCATCGTTGATGACTTTTCTATACGAAAAGATCATCGTTGATGACTTTTCTATACGAAAAGATCATCGTTGATGACTTTTCTATACGAAAAGATCATCGCTGATGACTTTTCTATACGAAAAGACTTTGATGACTTTTCGAGGATCTTTTCGTATAGATCATCGTTGATGACTTTTCTATACGAAAAGGTCATCGTTGATGGCTTTTCTATACGAAGAGATCATCGTTGATGACTTTTCTATACGAAAAGGTCATCGTTGATGACTTTCTATAAGAAAAGATCATCGTTGATGACTTTTCTATACGAAAAGATCATCGTTGATGACTTTTCTATACGAAAAGATCAATGTTGATGACTTTTCTATACGAAAAGGTCATCGTTGATGGCTTTTCTATGCGAAAAGGTCATCGTTGATGACTTTTCTATACGAAAAGATCATCGTGGATGACTTTTCTATACGAAAAGATCATCGCTGATGACCTTTCTATACGAAAAGATCATCGCTGATGACTTTACTATACGAAAAGATCATCGCTGATGACTTTTCTATACGAAAAGATCATCGCTGATGACTTTTCTATACGAAAAGATCCTCGTTGATGACTTTTCTATACGAAAAGATCATCGTTGACGACTTTTCTATACGAAAAGATCATCGTTGATGACTTTTCTATACGAAAAGATCATCGTTGATGTCTTTTCTATACGAAAAGATCATCTTTGATGACTTTTATATACGAAAAGATCATCTTTGATGACTTTTATATACGAAAAGATCATCGTTGATGACTATACTATACGAAAAGGTCATCGTTGATGACTTTTCTATACAAAAAACTCATCGTTGATGACTTTTCAATACGGAAAGATCATCGTTGATGACTTTTCAATACGGAAAGATCATCGTTGATGACTTTTCTATAAGAAAAGATCATCGTTGATAATTTTTCTATACCACAAGATCATCGTTGATGACTTTTCTATACGAAAATATCATCGTTGATGACTTTTCTATAAGAAAAGATCATCGTTGATGATTTTTCTATACGAAAAGATCGTCGTTGATGATTTTTCTATATCAAAAGATCATCGTTGATGACTTTTCTATACGAAAAGATCATCGTTGATGACTTTTCTATACGAAAAGATCATCGTTGATGACTTTTCTATACGAAAAGATCATCGTTGATGACTTTTCTATACGAATAGATCATCGTTGATGACTTTTCTATACGAATAGATCATCGTTGATGACTTTTCTATACGAAAAGATCACCGGTGATGTTTTTCTATACGAAAAGATCATCGCTGATGACCTTTCTATACGAAAAGATCATCGCTGATGACTTTACTATACGAAAAGATCATCGCTGATGACTTTTCTATACGAAAAGATCATCGCTGATGACTTTTCTATACGAAAAGATCATGGCTGATGACTTTTCTATACGAAAAGATCCTCGTTGATGACTTTTCTATATGAAAAGGTCATCGTTGATGGCTTTTCTATACGAAAAGATCATCGTTGGTGACTTTCTATACGAAAAGATCATCGTTGATGACTTTTCTATACGAAAAGATCATCGTTGATGACTTTTCTATACGAAAAGATCATCGTTGATGGCTTTTCTATACGAAAAGATCATCGTTGATGACTTTTCTATACGAAAAGATCATCGTTGATGACTTTTCTATACGAAAAGATCATCGTTGATGACTTTTCTATACGAAAAGATCATCGTTGATGACTTTTCTATACGAAAAGATCATCGTTGATGACTTTTCTATACGAAAAGATCATCGTTGATGACTTTTCTATACGAAAAGGTCATCGTTGATGACTTTTCTATACGAAAAGATCATCGTTGATGATTTTTCTATATCAAAAGATCATCGTTGATGACTTTTCTATACGAAAAGATCATCGTTGATGACTTTTCTATACGAAAAGATCATCGTTGATGGCTTTTCTATACGAAAAGATCATCGTTGATGACTTTTCTATACGAAAAGATCATCGTTGATGACTTTTCTATACGAAAAGATCATCGTTGATGACTTTTCTATACGAAAAGATCATCTTTGATGAGTTTTTTGTATAGAAAAGTCATCAACGTTGATGACTTTTCAATACGGAAAGATCATCGTTGATGACTTTTCTATAAGAAAAGATCATCGTTGATAATTTTTCTATACCACAAGATCATCGTTGATGACTTTTCTATACGAAAATATCATCGTTGATGACTTTTCTATAAGAAAAGATCATCGTTGATGATTTTTCTATACGAAAAGATCATCGTTGATGACTTTTCTATACGAAAAGATCATCGTTGATGACTTTTCTATACGAAAAGATCATCGTTGATGACTTTTCTATACGAAAAGATCATCGTTGATGACTTTTCTATACGAATAGATCATCGTTGATGACTTTTCTATACGAATAGATCATCGTTGATGACTTTTCTATACGAAAAGATCACCGGTGATGTTTTTCTATACGAAAAGATCATCGCTGATGACCTTTCTATACGAAAAGATCATCGCTGATGACTTTACTATACGAAAAGATCATCGCTGATGACTTTTCTATACGAAAAGATCATCGCTGATGACTTTTCTATACGAAAAGATCCTCGTTGATGACTTTTCTATACGAAAAGATCATCGTTGACGACTTTTCTATACGAAAAGATCATCGTTGATAATTTTTCTATACCACAAGATCATCGTTGATGACTTTTCTATACGAAAATATCGTCGTTGATGATTTTTCTATATCAAAAGATCATCGTTGATGACTTTTCTATACGAAAAGATCATCGTTGATGACTTTTCTATACGAAAAGATCATCGTTGATGACTTTTCTATACGAAAAGATCATCGTTGATGACTTTTCTATACGAATAGATCATCGTTGATGACTTTTCTATACGAATAGATCATCGTTGATGACTTTTCTATACGAAAAGATCACCGGTGATGTTTTTCTATACGAAAAGATCATCGCTGATGACCTTTCTATACGAAAAGATCATCGCTGATGACTTTACTATACGAAAAGATCATCGCTGATGACTTTTCTATACGAAAAGATCATCGCTGATGACTTTTCTATACGAAAATATCCTCGTTGATGACTTTTCTATACGAAAAGATCATCGTTGACGACTTTTCTATACGAAAAGATCATCGTTGATGACTTTTCTATACGAAAAGATCATCGTTGATGTCTTTTCTATACGAAAAGATCATCTTTGATGACTTTTATATACGAAAAGATCATCTTTGATGACTTTTATATACGAAAAGATCATCGTTGATGACTATACTATACGAAAAGGTCATCGTTGATGACTTTTCTATACAAAAAACTCATCGTTGATGACTTTTCAATACGGAAAGATCATCGTTGATGACTTTTCAATACGGAAAGATCATCGTTGATGACTTTTCTATAAGAAAAGATCATCGTTGATAATTTTTCTATACCACAAGATCATCGTTGATGACTTTTCTATACGAAAATATCATCGTTGATGACTTTTCTATAAGAAAAGATCATCGTTGATGATTTTTCTATACGAAAAGATCGTCGTTGATGATTTTTCTATATCAAAAGATCATCGTTGATGACTTTTCTATACGAAAAGATCATCGTTGATGACTTTTCTATACGAAAAGATCATCGTTGATGACTTTTCTATACGAAAAGATCATCGTTGATGACTTTTCCATACGAATAGATCATCGTTGATGACTTTTCTATACGAATAGATCATCGTTGATGACTTTTCTATACGAAAAGATCACCGGTGATGTTTTTCTATACGAAAAGATCATCGCTGATGACCTTTATATACGAAAAGATCATCGCTGATGACTTTACTATACGAAAAGATCATCGCTGATGACTTTTCTGTACGAAAAGATCATCGCTGATGACTTTTCTATACGAAAAGATCCTCGTTGATGACTTTTCTATATGAAAAGGTCATCGTTGATGGCTTTTCTATACGAAAAGATCATCGTTGGTGACTTTCTATACGAAAAGATCATCGTTGATGACTTTTCTATACGAAAAGATCATCGTTGATGACTTTTCTATACGAAAAGATCATCGTTGATGTCTTTTCTATACGAAAAGATCATCGTTGATGACTTTTCTATACGAAAAGATCATCGTTGATGACTTTTCTATACGAAAAGATCATCGTTGATGACTTTTCTATACGAAAAGATCATCGTTGATGACTTTTCTATACGAAAAGATCATCGTTGATGACTTTTCTATACGAAAAGGTCATCGTTGATGACTTTTCTATACGAAAAGATCATCGTTGATGATTTTTCTATATCAAAAGATCATCGTTGATGACTTTTCTATACGAAAATATCATCGTTGATGACTTTTCTATAAGAAAAGATCATCGTTGATGATTTTTCTATACGAAAAGATCGTCGTTGATGATTTTTCTATATCAAAAGATCATCGTTGATGACTTTTCTATACGAAAAGATCATCGTTGATGACTTTTCTATACGAAAAGATCATCGTTGATGACTTTTCTATACGAAAAGATCATCGTTGATGACTTTTCTATACGAAAAGATCATCGTTGATGACTTTTCTATACGAAAAGATCATCGTTGATGACTTTTCAATACGAAAAGATCATCGCTGATGACTTTTCTATACGAAAAGATCATCGTTGATGACTTTTCTATACGAAAAGATTATCGTTGATGACTTTTCTATACGAAAAGATCATCTTTGAGGACTTTTATATACGAAAAGATCATCGTTGATGACTTTTCTATACGAAAAGATCATCGTTGATGACTTTTCTATACGAAAAGATCATCGTTGATGACTTTTCTATACGAAAAGATCATCGTTGATGACTTTTCTATACGAAAAGGTCATCGTTG
The DNA here is from genome assembly GCA_963930755.1 of Eudasyphora cyanicolor. Taxonomy (NCBI): domain Eukaryota; kingdom Metazoa; phylum Arthropoda; class Insecta; order Diptera; family Muscidae; genus Eudasyphora; species Eudasyphora cyanicolor. The sequence continues at coordinate 162,594,397 of OZ005735.1, forward strand.
ATGACTTTTCTATACAAAAAACTCATCGTTGATGACTTTTCTATAAGAAAAGATCATCGTTGATGATTTTTCTATACGAAAAGATCGTCGTTGATGATTTTTCTATATCAAAAGATCATCGTTGATGACTTTTCTATACGAAAAGATCATCGTTGATGACTTTTCTATACGAAAAGATCATCGTTGATGACTTTTCTATACGAAAAGATCACCGGTGATGTTTTTCTATACGAAAAGATCATCGCTGATGACCTTTCTATACGAAAAGATCATCGCTGATGACTTTTCTATACGAAAAGATCATCGCTGATGACTTTTCTATACGAAATGATCATCGCTGATGACTTTTCTATACGAAAAGATCATCGCTGATGACTTTTCTATACGAAAAGATCATCGCTGATGACTTTTCTATACGAAAAGATCCTCGTTGATGACTTTTCTATACGAAAAGATCATCGTTGACGACTTTTCTATACGAAAAGATCATCGTTGATGACTTTTCTATACGAAAAGATCATCGTTGATGTCTTTTCTATAGGAAAAGATCATCTTTGATGACTTTTATATACGAAAAGATCATCGTTGATGACTTTTATATACGAAAAGATCATCGTTGCTGACTATACTATACGAAAAGGTCATCGTTGATGACTTTTCTATACGAAAAGGTCATCGTTGATGACTTTTCTATACAAAAAACTCAACGTTGATGACTTTTCAATACGGAAAGATCATCGTTGATGACTTTTCAATACGGAAAGATCATCGTTGATGACTTTTCAATACGGAAAGATCATCGTTGATGACTTTTCTATAAGAAAAGATCATCGTTGATAATTTTTCTATACCACAAGATCATCGTTGATGACTTTTCTATACGAAAATATCATCGTTGATGACTTTTCTATAAGAAAAGATCATCGTTGATGATTTTTCTATACGAAAAGATCGTCGTTGATGATTTTTCTATATCAAAAGATCATCGTTGATGACTTTTCTATACGAAAAGATCATCGTTGATGACTTTTCTATACGAAAAGATCATCGTTGATGACTTTTCTATATGAAAAGGTCATCGTTGATGGCTTTTCTATACGAAAAGATCATCGTTGGTGACTTTCTATACGAAAAGATCATCGTTGATGACATTTCTATACGAAAAGATCATCGTTGATGACTTTTCTATACGAAAAGATCATCGTTGATGGCTTTTCTATACGAAAAGATCATCGTTGATGACTTTTCTATACGAAAAGATCATCGTTGATGACTTTTCTATACGAAAAGATCATCGTTGATGACTTTTCTATACGAAAAGATCATCGTTGATGACTTTTCTATACGAAAAGATCATCGTTGATGACTTTTCTATACGAAAAGGTCATCGTTGATGACTTTTCTATACGAAAAGATCATCGTTGATGATTTTTCTATATCAAAAGATCATCGTTGATGACTTTTCTATACGAAAATATCATCGTTGATGACTTTTCTATAAGAAAAGATCGTCGTTGATGATTTTTCTATATCAAAAGATCATCGTTGATGACTTTTCTATATCAAAAGATCATCGTTGATGACTTTTCTATACGAAAAGATCATCGTTGATGACTTTTCAATACGAAAAGATCATCGCTGATGACTTTTCTATACGAAAAGATCATCGCTGATGACTTTTCTATACGAAAAGATCATCGTTGATGACTTTTCTATACGAAAAGATTATCGTTGATGACTTTTCTATACGAAAAGATCATCTTTGATGACTTTTATATACGAAAAGATCATCGTTGATGACTTTTCTATACGAAAAGATCATCGTTGATGTCTTTTCTATAGGAAAATATCATCTTTGATGACTTTTATATACGAAAAGATCATCGTTGATGACTTTTATATACGAAAAGATCATCGTTGATGACTATACTATACGAAAAGGTCATCGTTGATGACTTTTCTATACGAAAAGGTCATCGTTGATGACTTTTCTATACGAAAAGGTCATCGTTGATGACTTTTCTATACAAAAAACTCAACGTTGATGACTTTTCAATACGGAAAGATCATCGTTGATGACTTTTCAATACGGAAAGATCATCGTTGATGACTTTTCTATAAGAAAAGATCATCGTTGATAATTTTTCTATACCACAAGATCATCGTTGATGACTTTTCTATACGAAAATATCATCGTTGATGACTTTTCTATAAGAAAAGATCATCGTTGATGATTTTTCTATACGAAAAGATCGTCGTTGATGATTTTTCTATATCAAAAGATCATCGTTGATGACTTTTCTATACGAAAAGATCATCGTTGATGACTTTTCTATACGAAAAGATCATCGTTGATGACTTTTCTATATGAAAAGGTCATCGTTGATGGCTTTTCTATACGAAAAGATCATCGTTGGTGACTTTCTATACGAAAAGATCATCGTTGATGACATTTCTATACGAAAAGATCATCGTTGATGACTTTTCTATACGAAAAGATCATCGTTGATGGCTTTTCTATACGAAAAGATCATCGTTGATGACTTTTCTATACGAAAAGATCATCGTTGATGACTTTTCTATACGAAAAGATCATCGTTGATGACTTTTCTATACGAAAAGATCATCGTTGATGACTTTTCTATACGAAAAGATCATCGTTGATGACTTTTCTATACGAAAAGATCATCGTTGATGACTTTTCTATACGAAAAGATCATCGTTGATGACTTTTCTATACGAAAAGATCATCGTTGATGACTTTTCTATACGAAAAGGTCATCGTTGATGACTTTTCTATACGAAAAGATCATCGTTGATGATTTTTCTATATCAAAAGATCATCGTTGATGACTTTTCTATACGAAAATATCATCGTTGATGACTTTTCTATAAGAAAAGATCGTCGTTGATGATTTTTCTATATCAAAAGATCATCGTTGATGACTTTTCTATATCAAAAGATCATCGTTGATGACTTTTCTATACGAAAAGATCATCGTTGATGACTTTTCAATACGAAAAGATCATCGCTGATGACTTTTCTATACGAAAAGATCATCGCTGATGACTTTTCTATACGAAAAGATCATCGTTGATGACTTTTCTATACGAAAAGATTATCGTTGATGACTTTTCTATACGAAAAGATCATCTTTGATGACTTTTATATACGAAAAGATCATCGTTGATGACTTTTCTATACGAAAAGATCATCGTTGATGACTTTTCTATACGAAAAGATCATCGTTGATGACTTTTCTATACGAAAAGATCATCGTTGATGACTTTTCTATACGAAAAGATCATCGTTGATGACTTTTCTATACGAAAAGGTCATCGTTGATGACTTTTCTATACCAAAAACTCATCGTTGATGACTTTTCTATAAGAAAAGATCATCGTTGATGATTTTTCAATACGAAAAGATCGTCGTTGATGATTTTTCTATATCAAAAGATCATCGTTGATGACTTTTCTATACGAAAAGATCATCGTTGATGACTTTTCTATACGAAAAGATCATCGTTGATGACTTTTCTATACGAAAAGATCATCGTTGATGACTTTTCTATACGAAAAGATCATTGTTGATGACTTTTCTATACGAAAAGATCATCGTTGATGACTTTTCTATATGAAAAGGTCATCGTTGATGGCTTTTCTATACGAAAAGATCATCGTTGGTGACTTTCTATACGAAAAGATCATCGTTGATGACTTTTCTATACGAAAAGATCATCGTTGATGACTTTTCTATACGAAAAGATCATCGTTGATGACTTTTCTATAAGAAAAGGTCATCGTTGATGATTTTTCTATACGAAAAGATCGTAGTTGATGATTTTTCTATATCAAAAGATCATCGTTGATGACTTTTCTATACGAAAAGATCATCGTTGATGACTTTTCTATACGAAAAGATCATCGTTGATGACTTTTCTATACGAAAAGATCATCGTTGATGACTTTTCTATATGAAAAGGTCATCGTTGATGGCTTTTCTATACGAAAAGATCATCGTTGATGACTTTTCTATACGAAAAGATCATCGTTGATGACTTTTTTATACGAAAAGATCATCGTTGATGACTTTTCTATACGAAAAGATCATCGTTGAAGACTTTTCTATAAGAAAAGATCATCGTTGATGACTTTTCTATACGAAAAGATCATCGTTGATGACTTTTCTATATGAAAAGGTCATCGTTAATGGCTTTTCTATACGAAAAGATCATCGTTGGTGACTTTCTATACGAAAAGATCATCTTTGATGACTTTTCTATACGAAAAGATCATCGTTGATGACTTTCCTATACGAAAAGATCATCGTTGATGACTTTTCTATACGAAAAGATCATCGTTGATGACTTTTCTATACGAAAAGATCATCGTTGATGACTTTTCTATACGAAAAGATCATTGTTGATGACTTTTCTATACGAAAAGATCATCGTTGATGACTTTTCTATATGAAAAGGTCATCGTTGATGGCTTTTCTATACGAAAAGATCATCGTTGGTGACTTTCTATACGAAAAGATCATCGTTGATGACTTTTCTATACGAAAAGATCATCGTTGATGACTTTTCTATACGAAAAGATCATCGTTGATGACTTTTCTATAAGAAAAGGTCATCGTTGATGATTTTTCTATACGAAAAGATCGTAGTTGATGATTTTTCTATATCAAAAGATCATCGTTGATGACTTTTCTATACGAAAAGATCATCGTTGATGACTTTTCTATACGAAAAGATCATCGTTGATGACTTTTCTATACGAAAAGATCATCGTTGATGACTTTTCTATATGAAAAGGTCATCGTTGATGGCTTTTCTATACGAAAAGATCATCGTTGATGACTTTTCTATACGAAAAGATCATCGTTGATGACTTTTTTATACGAAAAGATCATCGTTGATGACTTTTCTATACGAAAAGATCATCGTTGAAGACTTTTCTATAAGAAAAGATCATCGTTGATGACTTTTCTATACGAAAAGATCATCGTTGATGACTTTTCTATATGAAAAGGTCATCGTTAATGGCTTTTCTATACGAAAAGATCATCGTTGGTGACTTTCTATACGAAAAGATCATCTTTGATGACTTTTCTATACGAAAAGATCATCGTTGATGACTTTCCTATACGAAAAGATCATCGTTGATGACTTTTCTATACGAAAAGATCATCGTTGATGACTTTTCTATACGAAAAGATCATCGTTGATGACTTTTCTATACGAAAAGATCATCGTTGATGACTTTTCTATACGAAAAGATCATCGTTGATGACTTTTCTATACGAAAAGATCATCGTTGATGACTTTTCTATACGAAAAGATCATCGTTGATGACTTTTCTATACGAAAAGATCATCGTTGATGACTTTTCTATACGAAAAGATCATCGTTGATGACTTTTCTATACGAAAAGATCATCGCTGATGACTTTTCTATACGAAAAGATCCTCGTTGATGACTTTTCTATACGAAAAGATGATCGTTGACGACTTTTCTATACGAAAAGATCCTCGTTGATGACTTTTCTATACGAAAAGATCATCTTTGATGACTTTTATATACGAAAAGATCATCTTTGATGACTTTTATATACGAAAAGATCATCGTTGATGACTTTTCTATACGAAAAGATCATGGTTGATGACTTTTCTATACGAAAAGGTTATCGTTGATGACTTTTCTATACAAAAAACTCATCGTTGATGACTTTTCAATACGGAAAGATCATCGTTGATGACTTTTCTATAAGAAAAGATCATCGTTGATGATTTTTCTATAACAAAAGAACATCGTTGATGATTTTTCTATTCCAAAAGATCATCGTTGATGACTTTTCTATACGAAAATATCATCGTTGATGACTTTTCTATAAGAAAAGATCATCGTTGATGATTTTTCTATACGAAAAGATTGTCGTTGATGATTTTTCTATACGAAAAGATCGTCGTTGATGATTTTTCTATATCAAAAGATCATCGTTGATGACCTTTCTATACGAAAAGATCATCGTTGATGACTTTTCTATACGAAAAGATCATCGTTGATGACTTTTCTATACGAAAAGATCATCGTTGATGACTTTTTTATACGAAAAGATCATCGTTGATGACTTTTCTATACGAAAAGATCATCGTTGATTACTTTTCTATACGAAAAGCTCATCGTTGATTACTTTTCTATACGAAAAGATCATCTTTATTGACTTTTCTATACGAAAAGATCATCTTTATAGACTTTTCTACACAAAAAGATCATCGTTGATGACTTTTCTATTCGAAAAGATCATCGTTGATGACTTTTCTATTCGAAAAGATCATCGTTGATGACTTTTCTATTCGAAAAGATCATCGTTGATGACTTTTCTATACGAAAAGATCATCGTTGATGACTTTTCTATACGAAAAGATCATCGTTGATGACTTTTCTATACGAAAAGATCATCGTTGATGACTTTTCTATACGAAAAGGTCATCGTTGATGACTTTTCTATACGAAAAGGTCATCGTTGATGACTTTTCTATACGAAAAGATCATCGTTGATGACTTTTCTATACGAAAAGATCATCGTTGATGACTTTTCTATACGAAAAGATCATCGTTGATGACTTTTCTATACGAAAAGATCATCGTTGATGACTTTTCTATACGAAAAGATCATCGTTGATGACTTTTCTATACGAAAAGGTCATCGTTGATGACTTTTCTATACAAAAAACTCATCGTTGATGACTTTTCTATAAGAAAAGATCATCGTTGATGATTTTTCTATACGAAAAGATCGTCGTTGATGATTTTTCTATATCAAAAGATCATCGTTGATGACTTTTCTATACGAAAAGATCATCGTTGATGACTTTTCTATACGAAAAGATCATCGTTGATGACTTTTCTATACGAAAAGATCATCGTTGATGACTTTTCTATACGAAAAGATCACCGGTGATGTTTTTCTATACGAAAAGATCATCGCTGATGACCTTTCTATACGAAAAGATCATCGCTGATGACTTTTCTATACGAAAAGATCATCGCTGATGACTTTTCTATACGAAATGATCATCGCTGATGACTTTTCTATACGAAAAGATCATCGCTGATGACTTTTCTATACGAAAAGATCATCGCTGATGACTTTTCTATACGAAAAGATCCTCGTTGATGACTTTTCTATACGAAAAGATCCTCGTTGATGACTTTTCTATACGAAAAGATCATCGTTGACGACTTTTCTATACGAAAAGATCATCGTTGATGACTTTTCTATACGAAAAGATCATCGTTGATGTCTTTTCTATAGGAAAAGATCATCTTTGATGACTTTTATATACGAAAAGATCATCGTTGATGACTTTTATATACGAAAAGATCATCGTTGATGACTATACTATACGAAAAGGTCATCGTTGATGACTTTTCTATACGAAAAGGTCATCGTTGATGACTTTTCTATACAAAAAACTCAACGTTGATGACTTTTCAATACGGAAAGATCATCGTTGATGACTTTTCAATACGGAAAGATCATCGTTGATGACTTTTCTATAAGAAAAGATCATCGTTGATAATTTTTCTATACCACAAGATCATCGTTGATGACTTTTCTATACGAAAATATCATCGTTGATGACTTTTCTATAAGAAAAGATCATCGTTGATGATTTTTCTATACGAAAAGATCGTCGTTGATGATTTTTCTATATCAAAAGATCATCGTTGATGACTTTTCTATACGAAAAGATCATCGTTGATGACTTTTCTATACGAAAAGATCATCGTTGATGACTTTTCTATATGAAAAGGTCATCGTTGATGGCTTTTCTATACGAAAAGATCATCGTTGGTGACTTTCTATACGAAAAGATCATCGTTGATGACATTTCTATACGAAAAGATCATCGTTGATGACTTTTCTATACGAAAAGATCATCGTTGATGGCTTTTCTATACGAAAAGATCATCGTTGATGGCTTTTCTATACGAAAAGATCATCGTTGATGACTTTTCTATACGAAAAGATCATCGTTGATGACTTTTCTATACGAAAAGATCATCGTTGATGACTTTTCTATACGAAAAGATCATCGTTGATGACTTTTCTATACGAAAAGATCATCCTTGATGACTTTTCTATACGAAAAGGTCATCGTTGATGACTTTTCTATACGAAAAGATCATCGTTGATGATTTTTCTATATCAAAAGATCATCGTTGATGACTTTTCTATACGAAAATATCATCGTTGATGACTTTTCTATAAGAAAAGATCGTCGTTGATGATTTTTCTATATCAAAAGATCATCGTTGATGACTTTTCTATATCAAAAGATCATCGTTGATGACTTTTCTATACGAAAAGATCATCGTTGATGACTTTTCAATACGAAAAGATCATCGCTGATGACTTTTCTATACGAAAAGATCATCGCTGATGACTTTTCTATACGAAAAGATCATCGTTGATGACTTTTCTATACGAAAAGATTATCGTTGATGACTTTTCTATACGAAAAGATCATCGTTGATGACTTTTCTATACGAAAAGATCATCGTTGATGTCTTTTCTATAGGAAAAGATCATCTTTGATGACTTTTATATACGAAAAGATCATCGTTGATGACTTTTATATACGAAAAGATCATCGTTGATGACTATACTATACGAAAAGGTCATCGTTGATGACTTTTCTATACGAAAAGGTCATCGTTGATGACTTTTCTATACAAAAAACTCAACGTTGATGACTTTTCAATACGGAAAGATCATCGTTGATGACTTTTCAATACGGAAAGATCATCGTTGATGACTTTTCTATAAGAAAAGATCATCGTTGATAATTTTTCTATACCACAAGATCATCGTTGATGACTTTTCTATACGAAAATATCATCGTTGATGACTTTTCTATAAGAAAAGATCATCGTTGATGATTTTTCTATACGAAAAGATCGTCGTTGATGATTTTTCTATATCAAAAGATCATCGTTGATGACTTTTCTATACGAAAAGATCATCGTTGATGACTTTTCTATACGAAAAGATCATCGTTGATGACTTTTCTATACGAAAAGATCATCGTTGATGACTTTTCTATACGAAAAGATCATCGTTGGTGACTTTCTATACGAAAAGATCATCGTTGATGACATTTCTATACGAAAAGATCATCGTTGATGACTTTTCTATACGAAAAGATCATCGTTGATGGCTTTTCTATACGAAAAGATCATCGTTGATGACTTTTCTATACGAAAAGATCATCGTTGATGACTTTTCTATACGAAAAGATCATCGTTGATGACTTTTCTATACGAAAAGATCATCGTTGATGACTTTTCTATACGAAAAGATCATCGTTGATGACTTTTCTATACGAAAAGGTCATCGTTGATGACTTTTCTATACGAAAAGATCATCGTTGATGATTTTTCTATATCAAAAGATCATCGTTGATGACTTTTCTATACGAAAATATCATCGTTGATGACTTTTCTATAAGAAAAGATCGTCGTTGATGATTTTTCTATATCAAAAGATCATCGTTGATGACTTTTCTATATCAAAAGATCATCGTTGATGACTTTTCTATACGAAAAGATCATCGTTGATGACTTTTCAATACGAAAAGATCATCGCTGATGACTTTTCTATACGAAAAGATCATCGCTGATGACTTTTCTATACGAAAAGATCATCGTTGATGACTTTTCTATACGAAAAGATTATCGTTGATGACTTTTCTATACGAAAAGATCATATTTGATGACTTTTATATACGAAAAGATCATCGTTGATGACTTTTCTATACGAAAAGATCATCGTTGATGACTTTTCTATACGAAAAGATCATCGTTGATGACTTTTCTATACGAAAAGATCATCGTTGATGACTTTTCTATACGAAAAGATCATCGTTGATGACTTTTCTATACGAAAAGGTCATCGTTGATGACTTTTCTATACCAAAAACTCATCGTTGATGACTTTTCTATAAGAAAAGATCATCGTTGATGATTTTTCTATACGAAAAGATCGTCGTTGATGATTTTTCTATATCAAAAGATCATCGTTGATGACTTTTCTATACGAAAAGATCATCGTTGATGACTTTTCTATACGAAAAGATCATCGTTGATGACTTTTCTATACGAAAAGATCATCGTTGATGACTTTTCTATACGAAAAGATCATCGTTGATGACTTTTCTATACGAAAAGATCATTGTTGATGACTTTTCTATACGAAAAGATCATCGTTGATGACTTTTCTATATGAAAAGGTCATCGTTGATGGCTTTTCTATACGAAAAGATCATCGTTGGTGACTTTCTATACGAAAAGATCATCGTTGATGACTTTTCTATACGAAAAGATCATCGTTGATGACTTTTCTATACGAAAAGATCATCGTTGATGACTTTTCTATACGAAAAGATCATCGTTGATGACTTTTCTATAAGAAAAGGTCATCGTTGATGATTTTTCTATACGAAAAGATCGTAGTTGATGATTTTTCTATATCAAAAGATCATCGTTGATGACTTTTCTATACGAAAAGATCATCGTTGATGACTTTTCTATACGAAAAGATCATCGTTGATGACTTTTCTATACGAAAAGATCATCGTTGATGACTTTTCTATATGAAAAGGTCATCGTTGATGGCTTTTCTATACGAAAAGATCATCGTTGATGACTTTTCTATACGAAAAGATCATCGTTGATGACTTTTTTATACGAAAAGATCATCGTTGATGACTTTTCTATACGAAAAGATCATCGTTGAAGACTTTTCTATAAGAAAAGATCATCGTTGATGACTTTTCTATACGAAAAGATCATCGTTGATGACTTTTCTATATGAAAAGGTCATCGTTAATGGCTTTTCTATACGAAAAGATCATCGTTGGTGACTTTCTATACGAAAAGATCATCTTTGATGACTTTTCTATACGAAAAGATCATCGTTGATGACTTTCCTATACGAAAAGATCATCGTTGATGACTTTTCTATACGAAAAGATCATCGTTGATGACTTTTCTATACGAAAAGATCATCGTTGATGACTTTTCTATACGAAAAGATCATCGTTGATGACTTTTCTATACGAAAAGATCATCGTTGATGACTTTTCTATACGAAAAGATCATCGTTGATGACTTTTCTATACGAAAAGATCATCGCTGATGACTTTTCTATACGAAAAGATCATCGCTGATGACTTTTCTATACGAAAAGATCATCGCTGATGACTTTTCTATACGAAAAGATCCTCGTTGATGACTTTTCTATACGAAAAGATGATCGTTGACGACTTTTCTATACGAAAAGATCATCGTTGATGACTTTTCTATACGAAAAGATCATCTTTGATGACTTTTATATACGAAAAGATCATCTTTGATGACTTTTATATACGAAAAGATCATCGTTGATGACTTTTCTATACGAAAAGATCATGGTTGATGACTTTTCTATACGAAAAGGTTATCGTTGATGACTTTTCTATACAAAAAACTCATCGTTGATGACTTTTCAATACGGAAAGATCATCGTTGATGACTTTTCTATAAGAAAAGATCATCGTTGATGATTTTTCTATAACAAAAGAACATCGTTGATGATTTTTCTATTCCAAAAGATCATCGTTGATGACTTTTCTATACGAAAATATCATCGTTGATGACTTTTCTATAAGAAAAGATCATCGTTGATGATTTTTCTATACGAAAAGATTGTCGTTGATGATTTTTCTATACGAAAAGATCGTCGTTGATGATTTTTCTATATCAAAAGATCATCGTTGATGACCTTTCTATACGAAAAGATCATCGTTGATAACTTTTCTATACGAAAAGATCATCGTTGATGACTTTTCTATACGAAAAGATCATCGTTGATGACTTTTTTATACGAAAAGATCATCGTTGATGACTTTTCTATACGAAAAGATCATCGTTGATTACTTTTCTATACGAAAAGCTCATCGTTGATTACTTTTCTATACGAAAAGATCATCTTTATTGACTTTTCTATACGAAAAGATCATCTTTATTGACTTTTCTACACAAAAAGATCATCGTTGATGACTTTTCTATTCGAAAAGATCATCGTTGATGACTTTTCTATTCGAAAAGATCATCGTTGATGACTTTTCTATACGAAAAGATCATCGTTGATGACTTTTCTATACGAAAAGGTCATCGTTGATGACTTTTCTATACGAAAAGGTCATCGTTGATGACTTTTCTATACGAAAAGATCATCGTTGATGACTTTTCTATACGAAAAGATCATCGTTGATGACTTTTCTATACGAAAAGGTCATCGTTGATGACTTTTCTATACAAAAAACTCATCGTTGATGACTTTTCTATAAGAAAAGATCATCGTTGATGATTTTTCTATACGAAAAGATCGTCGTTGATGATTTTTCTATATCAAAAGATCATCGTTGATGACTTTTCTATACGAAAAGATCATCGTTGATGACTTTTCTATACGAAAAGATCATCGTTGATGACTTTTCTATACGAAAAGATCATCGCTGATGACCTTTCTATACGAAAAGATCATCGCTGATGACCTTTCTATACGAAAAGATCATCGCTGATGACTTTTCTATACGAAAAGATCATCGCTGATGACTTTTCTATACGAAATGATCATCGCTGATGACTTTTCTATACGAAAAGATCATCGCTGATGACTTTTCTATACGAAAAGATCATCGCTGATGACTTTTCTATGCGAAAAGATCCTCGTTGATGACTTTTCTATACGAAAAGATCATCGTTGACGACTTTTCTATACGAAAAGATCATCGTTGATGACTTTTCTATACGAAAAGATCATCGTTGATGTCTTTTCTATAGGAAAAGATCATCTTTGATGACTTTTATATACGAAAAGATCATCGTTGATGACTTTTATATACGAAAAGATCATCGTTGATGACTATACTATACGAAAAGGTCATCGTTGATGACTTTTCTATACGAAAAGGTCATCGTTGATGACTTTTCTATACAAAAAACTCAACGTTGATGACTTTTCAATACGGAAAGATCATCGTTGATGACTTTTCAATACGGAAAGATCATCGTTGATGACTTTTCTATAAGAAAAGATCATCGTTGATAATTTTTCTATACCACAAGATCATCGTTGATGACTTTTCTATACGAAAATATCATCGTTGATGACTTTTCTATAAGAAAAGATCATCGTTGATGATTTTTCTATACGAAAAGATCGTCGTTGATGATTTTTCTATATCAAAAGATCATCGTTGATGACTTTTCTATACGAAAAGATCATCGTTGATGACTTTTCTATACGAAAAGATCATCGTTGATGACTTTTCTATATGAAAAGATCATCGTTGGTGACTTTCTATACGAAAAGATCATCGTTGATGACATTTCTATACGAAAAGATCATCGTTGATGACTTTTCTATACGAAAAGATCATCGTTGATGGCTTTTCTATACGAAAAGATCATCGTTGATGACTTTTCTATACGAAAAGATCATCGTTGATGACTTTTCTATACGAAAAGATCATCGTTGATGACTTTTCAATACGAAAAGATCATCGTTGATGACTTTTCTATACGAAAAGATCATCGTTGATGACTTTTCTATACGAAAAGGTCATCGTTGATGACTTTTCTATACGAAAAGATCATCGTTGATGATTTTTCTATATCAAAAGATCATCGTTGATGACTTTTCTATACGAAAATATCATCGTTGATGACTTTTCTATAAGAAAAGATCGTCGTTGATGATTTTTCTATATCAAAAGATCATCGTTGATGACTTTTCTATATCAAAAGATCATCGTTGATGACTTTTCTATACGAAAAGATCATCGTTGATGACTTTTCAATACGAAAAGATCATCGCTGATGACTTTTCTATACGAAAAGATCATCGCTGATGACTTTTCTATACGAAAAGATCATCGTTGATGACTTTTCTATACGAAAAGATTATCGTTGATGACTTTTCTATACGAAAAGATCATCGTTGATGACTTTTCTATACGAAAAGATCATCGTTGATGTCTTTTCTATAGGAAAAGATCATCTTTGATGACTTTTATATACGAAAAGATCATCGTTGATGACTTTTATATACGAAAAGATCATCGTTGATGACTATACTATACGAAAAGGTCATCGTTGATGACTTTTCTATACAAAAAACTCAACGTTGATGACTTTTCAATACGGAAAGATCATCGTTGATGACTTTTCAATACGGAAAGATCATCGTTGATGACTTTTCTATAAGAAAAGATCATCGTTGATAATTTTTCTATACCACAAGATCATCGTTGATGACTTTTCTATACGAAAATATCATCGTTGATGACTTTTCTATAAGAAAAGATCATCGTTGATGATTTTTCTATACGAAAAGATCGTCGTTGATGATTTTTCTATATCAAAAGATCATCGTTGATGACTTTTCTATACGAAAAGATCATCGTTGATGACTTTTCTATACGAAAAGATCATCGTTGATGACTTTTCTATACGAAAAGATCATCGTTGATGACTTTTCTATACGAAAAGATCATCGTTGGTGACTTTCTATACGAAAAGATCATCGTTGATGACATTTCTATACGAAAAGATCATCGTTGATGACTTTTCTATACGAAAATATCATCGTTGATGGCTTTTCTATACGAAAAGATCATCGTTGATGACTTTTCTATACGAAAAGATCATCGTTGATGACTTTTCTATACGAAAAGATCATCGTTGATGACTTTTCTATACGAAAAGATCATCGTTGATGACTTTTCTATACGAAAAGATCATCGTTGATGACTTTTCTATACGAAAAGGTCATCGTTGATGACTTTTCTATACGAAAAGATCATCGTTGATGATTTTTCTATATCAAAAGATCATCGTTGATGACTTTTCTATACGAAAATATCATCGTTGATGACTTTTCTATAAGAAAAGATCGTCGTTGATGATTTTTCTATATCAAAAGATCATCGTTGATGACTTTTCTATATCAAAAGATCATCGTTGATGACTTTTCTATACGAAAAGATCATCGTTGATGACTTTTCAATACGAAAAGATCATCGCTGATGACTTTTCTATACGAAAAGATCATCGCTGATGACTTTTCTATACGAAAAGATCATCGTTGATGTCTTTTCTATACGAAAAGATTATCGTTGATGACTTTTCTATACGAAAAGATCATCTTTGATGACTTTTATATACGAAAAGATCATCGTTGATGACTTTTCTATACGAAAAGATCATCGTTGATGACTTTTCTATACGAAAAGATCATCGTTGATGACTTTTCTATACGAAAAGATCATCGTTGATGACTTTTCTATACGAAAAGATCATCGTTGATGACTTTTCTATACGAAAAGATCATCGTTGATGACTTTTCTATACGAAAAGATCATCGTTGATGACTTTTCTATACGAAAAGGTCATCGTTGATGACTTTTCTATACCAAAAACTCATCGTTGATGACTTTTCTATAAGAAAAGATCATCGTTGATGATTTTTCTATACGAAAAGATCGTCGTTGATGATTTTTCTATATCAAAAGATCATCGTTGATGACTTTTCTATACGAAAAGATCATCGTTGATGACTTTTCTATACGAAAAGATCATCGTTGATGACTTTTCTATACGAAAAGATCATCGTTGATGACTTTTCTATACGAAAAGATCATCGTTGATGACTTTTCTATACGAAAAGATCATCGTTGATGACTTTTCTATACGAAAAGATCATTGTTGATGACTTTTCTATACGAAAAGATCATCGTTGATGACTTTTCTATATGAAAAGGTCATCGTTGATGGCTTTTCTATACGAAAAGATCATCGTTGGTGACTTTCTATACGAAAAGATCATCGTTGATGACTTTTCTATACGAAAAGATCATCGTTGATGACTTTTCTATACGAAAAGATCATCGTTGATGACTTTTCTATACGAAAAGATCATCGTTGATGACTTTTCTATAAGAAAAGGTCATCGTTGATGATTTTTCTATACGAAAAGATCGTAGTTGATGATTTTTCTATATCAAAAGATCATCGTTGATGACTTTTCTATACGAAAAGATCATCGTTGATGACTTTTCTATACGAAAAGATCATCGTTGATGACTTTTCTATACGAAAAGATCATCGTTGATGACTTTTCTATATGAAAAGGTCATCGTTGATGGCTTTTCTATACGAAAAGATCATCGTTGATGACTTTTCTATACGAAAAGATCATCGTTGATGACTTTTTTATACGAAAAGATCATCGTTGATGACTTTTCTATACGAAAAGATCATCGTTGAAGACTTTTCTATAAGAAAAGATCATCGTTGATGACTTTTCTATACGAAAAGATCATCGTTGATGACTTTTCTATATGAAAAGGTCATCGTTAATGGCTTTTCTATACGAAAAGATCATCGTTGGTGACTTTCTATACGAAAAGATCATCTTTGATGACTTTTCTATACGAAAAGATCATCGTTGATGACTTTCCTATACGAAAAGATCATCGTTGATGACTTTTCTATACGAAAAGATCATCGTTGATGACTTTTCTATACGAAAAGATCATCGTTGATGACTTTTCTATACGAAAAGATCATCGTTGATGACTTTTCTATACGAAAAGATTATCGTTGATGACTTTTCTATACGAAAAGATCATCTTTGATGACTTTTATATACGAAAAGATCATCGTTGATGACTTTTCTATACGAAAAGATCATCGTTGATGACTTTTCTATACGAAAAGATCATCGTTGATGACTTTTCTATACGAAAAGATCATCGTTGATGACTTTTCTATACGAAAAGATCATCGTTGATGACTTTTCTATACGAAAAGATCATCGTTGATGACTTTTCTATACGAAAAGATCATCGTTGATGACTTTTCTATACGAAAAGATCATCGTTGATGACTTTTCTATACGAAAAGATCATCGTTGATGACTTTTCTATACGAAAAGGTCATCGTTGATGACTTTTCTATACCAAAAACTCATCGTTGATGACTTTTCTATAAGAAAAGATCATCGTTGATGATTTTTCTATACGAAAAGATCGTCGTTGATGATTTTTCTATATCAAAAGATCATCGTTGATGACTTTTCTATACGAAAAGATCATCGTTGATGACTTTTCTATACGAAAAGATCATCGTTGATGACTTTTCTATACGAAAAGATCATCGTTGATGACTTTTCTATACGAAAAGATCATTGTTGATGACTTTTCTATACGAAAAGATCATCGTTGATGACTTTTCTATATGAAAAGGTCATCGTTGATGGCTTTTCTATACGAAAAGATCATCGTTGGTGACTTTCTATACGAAAAGATCATCGTTGATGACTTTTCTATACGAAAAGATCATCGTTGATGACTTTTCTATACGAAAAGATCATCGTTGATGACTTTTCTTTACGAAAAGATCATCGTTGATGACTTTTCTATACGAAAAGATCATCGTTGATGACTTTTCTATAAGAAAAGGTCATCGTTGATGATTTTTCTATACGAAAAGATCGTAGTTGATGATTTTTCTATATCAAAAGATCATCGTTGATGACTTTTCTATACGAAAAGATCATCGTTGATGACTTTTCTATACGAAAAGATCATCGTTGATGACTTTTCTATACGAAAAGATCATCGTTGATGACTTTTCTATATGAAAAGGTCATCGTTGATGGCTTTTCTATACGAAAAGATCATCGTTGATGACTTTTCTATACGAAAAGATCATCGTTGATGACTTTTTTATACGAAAAGATCATCGTTGATGACTTTTCTATACGAAAAGATCATCGTTGAAGACTTTTCTATAAGAAAAGATCATCGTTGATGACTTTTCTATACGAAAAGATCATCGTTGATGACTTTTCTATATGAAAAGGTCATCGTTAATGGCTTTTCTATACGAAAAGATCATCGTTGGTGACTTTCTATACGAAAAGATCATCTTTGATGACTTTTCTATACGAAAAGATCATCGTTGATGACTTTCCTATACGAAAAGATCATCGTTGATGACTTTTCTATACGAAAAGATCATCGTTGATGACTTTTCTATACGAAAAGATCATCGCTGATGACTTTTCTATACGAAAAGATCATCGCTGATGACTTTTCTATACGAAAAGATCATCGCTGATGACTTTTCTATACGAAAAGATCCTCGTTGATGACTTTTCTATACGAAAAGATGATCGTTGACGACTTTTCTATACGAAAAGATCATCGTTGATGACTTTTCTATACGAAAAGATCATCTTTGATGACTTTTATATACGAAAAGATCATCTTTGATGACTTTTATATACGAAAAGATCATCGTTGATGACTTTTCTATACGAAAAGATCATGGTTAATGACTTTTCTATACGAAAAGGTTATCGTTGATGACTTTTCTATACAAAAAACTCATCGTTGATGACTTTTCAATACGGAAAGATCATCGTTGATGACTTTTCTATAAGAAAAGATCATCGTTGATGATTTTTCTATAACAAAAGAACATCGTTGATAATTTTTCTATTCCAAAAGATCATCGTTGATGACTTTTCTATACGAAAATATCATCGTTGATGACTTTTCTATAAGAAAAGATCATCGTTGATGATTTTTCTATACGAAAAGATTGTCGTTGATGATTTTTCTATACGAAAAGATCGTCGTTGATGATTTTTCTATATCAAAAGATCATCGTTGATGACCTTTCTATACGAAAAGATCATCGTTGATGACTTTTCTATACGAAAAGATCATCGTTGATGACTTTTCTATACGAAAAGATCATCGTTGATGACTTTTTTATACGAAAAGATCATCGTTGATGACTTTTCTATACGAAAAGATCATCGTTGATTACTTTTCTATACGAAAAGCTCATCGTTGATTACTTTTCTATACGAAAAGATCATCTTTATTGACTTTTCTATACGAAAAGATCATCTTTATTGACTTTTCTACACAAAAAGATCATCGTTGATGACTTTTCTATTCGAAAAGATCATCGTTGATGACTTTTCTATTCGAAAAGATCATCGTTGATGACTTTTCTATACGAAAAGATCATCGTTGATGACTTTTCTATACGAAAAGGTCATCGTTGATGACTTTTCTATACGAAAAGGTCATCGTTGATGACTTTTCTATACGAAAAGATCATCGTTGATGACTTTTCTATACGAAAAGATCATCGTTGATGACTTTTCTATACGAAAAGATCATCGTTGATGACTTTTCTATACGAAAAGATCATCGTTGATGACTTTTCTATACGAAAAGATCATCGTTGATGACTTTTCTATATGAAAAGATCATCGTTGATGACTTTTCTATACGAAAAGATCATCTTTGATGACTTTTCTATACGAAAAGGTCATCGTTGATGGCTTTTCTATACGAAAAGATCATCGTTGGTGACTTTCTATACGAAAAGATCATCGTTGGTGACTTTTCTATACGAAAAGATCATCGTTGATGACTTTTCTATACGAAAAGATCATCGTTGATGACTTTTCTATACGAAAAGATCATCGTTGATGACTTTTCTATACGAATAGATCATCGTTGATGACTTTTCTATACGAAAAGATCATCGTTGATGTTTTTCTATACGAAAAGATCATTGCTGATGACTTTTCTATACGAAAAGATCATCGCTGATGACTTTTCTATACGAAAAGATCATCGCTGATGACTTTTCTATACGAAAAGATCATCGCTGATGACTTTTCTATACGAAAAGATCATCGCTGATGACTTTTCTATACGAAAAGATCATCGTTGATGACTTTTCTATACGAAAAGATTATCTTTGATGACTTTTATATACGAAAAGATCATCTTTGATGACTTTTATATACGAAAAGATCATCGTTGATGACTATACTATACGAAAAGGTCATCGTTTATGACTTTTCTATACGAAAAGGTCATCGTTGATGACTTTTCTATACGAAAAGGTCACCGTTTATGACTTTTCTATACGAAAAGGTCATCGTTGATGACTTTTCTATACGAAAAGATCATCGCTGATGACTTTTCTATACGAAAAGATCATCGTTGGTGACTTTCTATACGAAAAGATCATCGTTGGCAACTTTCTATACGAAAAGATCATCGTTGATGACTTTTCTATACGAAAAGATCATCGTTGATGACTTTTCTATACGAAAAGATCATCGTTGATGACTTTTCTATAGGAAAATGACAAATGAATGATGACTGTTCTATACTAAAAGATCATCGTTGATGACTTTTCTCTACGAAAAGATCATCGTTGATGACTTTTCTCTACGAAAAGATCATCGTTGATGACTTTTCTCTACGAAAAGATCATCGTTGATGACTTTTCTCTACGAAAAGATCATCGTTGATGATTTTTCTATACGAAAAGATCATCGTTGATGACCTTTCTATACGAAAAGATCATCGTTGATGACCTTTCTATACGAAAAGATCATCGTTGATGACTTTTCTATACGAAAAGATCATCGTTGATGTCTTTTCTATACGAAAAGATCATCGTTGATGACTTTTCTATACGAAAAGATCATCGTTGATGACTTTTCTATACGAAAAGATCATCGTTGATGACTTTTCTATACGAAAAGATCATCTTTATTGACTTTTCTATACGAAAAGATCATCTTTATTGACTTTTCTACACAAAAAGATCATCTTTATTGACTTTTCTACACAAAAAGATCATCGTTGATGACTTTTCTATACGAAAAGATCATCGTTGATGACTTTTCTATACGAAAAGATCATCGTTGATGACTTTTCTATACGAAAAGATCATCGTTGATGACTTTTCTATACGAAAAGATCATCGTTGATGACTTTTCTATACGAAAAGATCATCGTTGATGACTTTTCTATACGAAAAGATCATCGTTGATGACTTTTCTATACGAAAAGATCATCGTTGATGACTTTTCTATACGAAAAGATCATCGTTGATTACTTTTCTATACGAAAAGATCATCGTTGATGACTTTCTATACGAAAAGATCATCGTTGATGAATTTTCTATACGAAAAGATCATCGTTGATGACTTTTCTATACGAAAAGGTCATCGTTGATGACTTTTCTATCAAAAAGGTCATCGTTGATGACTTTTCTATACGAAAAGATATTCTTTATTGACTTTTCTACACGAAAAGATTATCGTTGATGACTTTTCTATACGGAAAGATCATCGTTAATGACTTTTCTCTACGAAACGATCATGGTTGATGACTGTTCTATACTAAAAGATCATCGTTGATGACTTTTCTATACGAAAAGATCATCGTTGATGACTTTTCTATACGAAAAGATCATCGTTGATGACTTTTCTATAAGAAAAGATCATCGTTGATGACTTTTCTATAAGAAAAGATCATAGTTGATGACTTTTCTATACGAAAAGATCATAGTTGATGACTTTTCTATACGAAAAGATCATCGTTGATGACTTTTCTATACGAAAAGATCATCGTTGATGACTTTTCTATACGAAAAGATCATCGGTGATGACTTTTCTATAAGAAAAGATCATCGAAGATGACATTTCTATACAAACAGATCATCGTAGATGACATTTCTATATAAAAAGATCATCGTTGATGACTTTTCTATACGAAAAGATCATCGTTGATGACTTTTCTATACGAAAAGATCATCGTTGATGACTTTTCTATACGAAAAAATCATCGTTGATGACTTTTCTATACGAAATGCTAATCGTTGATGACTTTTCTATACGAAAAGCTCATCGTTGATGACTTTTCTATACGAAAAGCTCATCGTTGATGACTTTTCTATACGAAAAGCTCATCGTTGATGACATTTCTACACGAAAATATCATCATTGATGACTTTTATATACGAAAAGCTCATCATTGATGACTTTTCTATACGAAAAGATCATCGTTGATGACTTTTCTAAACGAAAAGATCATCGTTGATGACTTTTCTATACGAAAAGATCATCGTTGATGACTTTTCTATGCGAAAAGATCATCGTTGATGACTTTTCTATACGAAAAGATCATCGTTGATGACTTTTCTATACGAAAAGATCATCGTTGATGACTTTTCTATACGAAAAGATCATCGTTGATGACTTTTCTATACGAAAAGATCATCGTTGATGACTTTTCTATACGAAAAGATCATCGTTGATGACTTTTCTAAACGAAAAGATCATCGTTAATGACTTTTCTATACGAAGAGATTATCGTTGATGACTTTTCTATACGAAAAGATCATCGTTGATGACTTTTCTATACGAAAAGATCATCGTTGATGACTTTTCTATACGAAAAGATCATCGTTGATGACTTTTCTATACGAAAAGATCATCGTTGATGACTTTTCTATACGAAAAGATCATCATTGATGACTTTTCTATACGAAAATCGAAGATGACATTTCTATACAAACAGATCATCGTAGATGACATTTCTATATAAAAAGATCATCGTTGATGACTTTTCTATACGAAAAGATCATCGTTGATGACTTTTCTATACGAAAAGATCATCGTTGATGACTTTTCTATACGAAAAAATCATCGTTGATGACTTTTCTATACGAAATGCTAATCGTTGATGACTTTTCTATACGAAAAGCTCATCGTTGATGACTTTTCTATACGAAAAGCTCATCGTTGATGACTTTTCTATACGAAAAGCTCATCGTTGATGACATTTCTACACGAAAATATCATCATTGATGACTTTTATATACGAAAAGCTCATCATTGATGACTTTTCTATACGAAAAGATCATCGTTGATGACTTTTCTAAACGAAAAGATCATCGTTGATGACTTTTCTATACGAAAAGATCATCGTTGATGACTTTTCTATGCGAAAAGATCATCGTTGATGACTTTTCTATACGAAAAGATCATCGTTGATGACTTTTCTATACGAAAAGATCATCGTTGATGACTTTTCTATACGAAAAGATCATCGTTGATGACTTTTCTATACGAAAAGATCATCGTTGATGACTTTTCTATACGAAAAGATCATCGTTGATGACTTTTCTAAACGAAAAGATCATCGTTAATGACTTTTCTATACGAAGAGATTATCGTTGATGACTTTTCTATACGAAAAGATCATCGTTGATGACTTTTCTATACGAAAAGATCATCGTTGATGACTTTTCTATACGAAAAGATCATCGTTGATGACTTTTCTATACGAAAAGATCATCGTTGATGACTTTTCTATACGAAAAGATCATCATTGATGACTTTTCTATACGAAAAGCTCATCGTTGATGACTTTTCTATACGAAAAGCTCATCGCTGATGGCTTTTCTATACGAAAAGCTCATCGCTGATGACTTTTCTATACGAAAATATCATCGTTAATGACTTTTCTATACGAAAAGATCATTGTTGATGACTTTTCTATACGAAAAGATAATCGTTGATGACTTTTCTAAACGAAAAGATCATCGTTAATGACTTTTCTATACGAAGAGATTATCGTTGATGACTTTTCTATACGAAAAGATCATCGGTGATGACTTTTCTATACGAAAAGATCATCGTTGATGAATTTTCTATACGAAAAGATTATCGTTGATGAATTTTCTATACGAAAACATCATCGTTGATGACTTTTCTATACGAAAAGATCATCGTTGATGACTTTTCTATACGAAAAGATCATCGTTGATGACTTTTCTATACGAAAAGATCATCGTTGATGACTTTTCTCTACGAAAAGATCATCGTTGATGACTTTTCTATACGAAAAGAACATCGTTGATGACTTTTCTATACGAAAAGATCATCGTTGATGACTTTTCTATACGAAAAGATCATCGTTGATGAATTTTCTATACGAAAAGATCATCGTTGATGACTTTTCTATACGAAAAGATCATCGTTGATGACTTTTCTATACGAAAAGATCATCGTTGATGACTTTTCTATACGAAAAGATCATCGTTGATGACTTTTCTATACGAAAAGATCATCGTTGATTACTTTTCTATACGAAAAGATCATCGTTGATGACTTTCTATACGAAAAGATCATCGTTGATGAATTTTCTATACGAAAAGATATTCTTTATTGACTTTTCTACACGAAAAGATTTTCGTTGATGACTTTTCTATACGGAAAGATCATCGTTAATGACTTTTCTCTACGAAACGATCATGGTTGATGACTGTTCTATACTAAAAGATCATCGTTGATGACTTTTCTATACGAAATGATCATCGTTGATGACTTTTCTATACGAAAAGATCATAGTTGATGACTTTTCTATACGAAAAGATCATCGTTGATGACTTTTCTATACGAAAAGATCATCGTTGATGACTTTTCTATACGAAAAGATCATCGGTGATGACTTTTCTATACGAAAAGATCATCGGTGATGACTTTTCTATAAGAAAAGATCATCGAAGATGACATTTCTATACAAACAGATCATCGTAGATGACATTTCTATATAAAAAGATCATCGTTGATGACTTTTCTATACGAAAAGATCATCGTTGATGACTTTTCTATACGAAAAGATCATCGTTGATGACTTTTCTATACGAAAAAATCATCGTTGATGACTTTTCTATACGAAATGCTAATCGTTGATGACTTTTCTATACGAAAAGCTCATCGTTGATGACTTTTCTATACGAAAAGCTCATCGTTGATGACTTTTCTATACGAAAAGCTCATCGTTGATGACATTTCTACACGAAAATATCATCATTGATGACTTTTATATACGAAAAGCTCATCATTGATGACTTTTCTATACGAAAAGATCATCGTTGATGACTTTTCTAAACGAAAAGATCATCGTTGATGACTTTTCTATACGAAAAGATCATCGTTGATGACTTTTCTATGCGAAAAGATCATCGTTGATGACTTTTCTATACGAAAAGATCATCGTTGATGACTTTTCTATACGAAAAGATCATCGTTGATGACTTTTCTATACGAAAAGATCATCGTTGATGACTTTTCTATACGAAAAGATCATCGTTGATGACTTTTCTATACGAAAAGATCATCGTTGATGACTTTTCTAAACGAAAAGATCATCGTTAATGACTTTTCTATACGAAGAGATTATCGTTGATGACTTTTCTATACGAAAAGATCATCGTTGATGACTTTTCTATACGAAAAGATCATCGTTGATGACTTTTCTATACGAAAAGATCATCGTTGATGACTTTTCTATACGAAAAGATCATCGTTGATGACTTTTCTATACGAAAAGATCATCATTGATGACTTTTCTATACGAAAAGCTCATCGTTGATGACTTTTCTATACGAAAAGCTCATCGCTGATGGCTTTTCTATACGAAAAGCTCATCGCTGATGGCTTTTCTATACGAAAATATCATCGTTAATGACTTTTCTATACGAAAAGATCATTGTTGATGACTTTTCTATACGAAAAGATAATCGTTGATGACTTTTCTAAACGAAAAGATCATCGTTAATGACTTTTCTATACGAAGAGATTATCGTTGATGACTTTTCTATACGAAAAGATCATCGGTGATGACTTTTCTATACGAAAAGATCATCGTTGATGAATTTT
This sequence comes from Eudasyphora cyanicolor, assembly GCA_963930755.1. NCBI lineage: Eukaryota > Metazoa > Arthropoda > Insecta > Diptera > Muscidae > Eudasyphora > Eudasyphora cyanicolor. The sequence continues at coordinate 162,620,077 of OZ005735.1, forward strand.
CTATACGAAAAGATTATCGTTGATGAATTTTCTATACGAAAACATCATCGTTGATGACTTTTCTATACGAAAAGATCATCGTTGATGACTTTTCTATACGAAAAGATCATCGTTGATGACTTTTCTATACGAAAAGATCATCGTTGATGACTTTTCTCTACGAAAAGATCATCGTTGATGACTTTTCTATACGAAAAGAACATCGTTGATGACTTTTCTATACGAAAAGATCATCGTTGATGACTTTTCTATACGAAAAGATCATCGTTGATGAATTTTCTATACGAAAAGATCATCGTTGATGACTTTTCTATACGAAAAGATCATCGTTGATGACTTTTCTATACGAAAAGATCATCGTTGATGACTTTTCTATACGAAAAGATCATCGTTGATGACTTTTCTATACGAAAAGATCATCGTTGATGACTTTTCTATACGAAAAGATCATCGTTGATGACTTTTCTATACGAAAAGATCATCGTTGATTACTTTTCTATACGAAAAGATCATCGTTGATGACTTTCTATACGAAAAGATCATCGTTGATGAATTTTCTATACGAAAAGATCATCGTTGATGACTTTTCTATACGAAAAGGTCATCGTTGATGACTTTTCTATCGAAAAGGTCATCGTTGATGACTTTTCTATACGAAAAGATATTCTTTATTGACTTTTCTACACGAAAAGATTTTCGTTGATGACTTTTCTATACGGAAAGATCATCGTTAATGACTTTTCTCTACGAAACGATCATGGTTGATGACTGTTCTATACTAAAAGATCATCGTTGATGACTTTTCTATACGAAAAGATCATCGTTGATGACTTTTCTATACGAAAAGATCATCGTTGATGACTTTTCTATAAGAAAAGATCATCGTTGATGACTTTTCTATAAGAAAAGATCATAGTTGATGACTTTTCTATACGAAAAGGTCATAGTTGATGACTTTTCTATACGAAAAGATCATCGTTGATGACTTTTCTATACGAAAAGATCATCGGTGATGACTTTTCTATAAGAAAAGATCATCGAAGATGACATTTCTATACAAACAGATCATCGTAGATGACATTTCTATATAAAAAGATCATCGTTGATGACTTTTCTATACGAAAAGATCATCGTTGATGACTTTTCTATACGAAAAGATCATCGTTGATGACTTTTCTATACGAAAAAATCATCGTTGATGACTTTTCTATACGAAATGCTAATCGTTGATGACTTTTCTATACGAAAAGCTCATCGTTGATGACTTTTCTATACGAAAAGCTCATCGTTGATGACTTTTCTATACGAAAAGCTCATCGTTGATGACATTTCTACACGATATCATCATTGATGACTTTTATATACGAAAAGCTCATCATTGATGACTTTTCTATACGAAAAGATCATCGTTGATGACTTTTCTAAACGAAAAGATCATCGTTGATGACTTTTCTATACGAAAAGATCATCGTTGATGACTTTTCTATGCGAAAAGATCATCGTTGATGACTTTTCTATACGAAAAGATCATCGTTGATGACTTTTCTATACGAAAAGATCATCGTTGATGACTTTTCTATACGAAAAGATCATCGTTGATGACTTTTCTATACGAAAAGATCATCGTTGATGACTTTTCTATACGAAAAGATCATCGTTGATGACTTTTCTATACGAAAAGATCATCGTTGATGACTTTTCTAAACGAAAAGATCATCGTTGATGACTTTTCTAAACGAAAAGATCATCGTTAATGACTTTTCTATACGAAGAGATTATCGTTGATGACTTTTCTATACGAAAAGATCATCGTTGATGACTTTTCTATACGAAAAGATCATCGTTGATGACTTTTCTATACGAAAAGATCATCGTTGATGACTTTTCTATACGAAAAGATCATCATTGATGACTTTTCTATACGAAAAGCTCATCGTTGATGACTTTTCTATACGAAAAGCTCATCGCTTATGGCTTTTCTATACGAAAAGCTCATCGCTGATGACTTTTCTATACGAAAATATCATCGTTAATGACTTTTCTATACGAAAAGATCATTGTTGATGATCCCAAAACCCCTTCGATCATTGTTGATGATCGAAAAGCTCATCGCTGATGACTTTTCTATACGAAAATATCATCGTTAATGACTTTTCTATACGAAAAGATCATTGTTGATGACTTTTCTATACGAAAAGATAATCGTTGATGACTTTTCTAAACGAAAAGATCATCGTTAATGACTTTTCTATACGAAGAGATTATCGTTGATGACTTTTCTATACGAAAAGATCATCGGTGATGACTTTTCTATACGAAAAGATCATCGTTGATGAATTTTCTATACGAAAAGATTATCGTTGATGAATTTTCTATACGAAAACATCATCGTTGATGACTTTTCTATACGAAAAGATCATCGTTGATGACTTTTCTATACGAAAAGATCATCGTTGATGACTTTTCTATACGAAAAGATCATCGTTGATGACTTTTCTATACGAAAAGATCATCGTTGATGACTTTTCTCTACGAAAAGATCATCGTTGATGACTTTTCTATACGAAAAGAACATCGTTGATGACTTTTCTATACGAAAAGATCATCGTTGATGACTTTTCTATACGAAAAGATCATCGTTGATGAATTTTCTATACGAAAAGATCATCGTTGATGAATTTTCTATACGAAAAGATCATCGTTGATGAATTTTCTATACGAAAAGATCATCGTTGATGACTTTTCTATACGAAAAGATCATCGTTGATGATTTTCTATACGAAAAGATCAACGTAGATGACATTTCTATACAAAAAGATCATCGTAGATGACATTTCTATACAAAAAGATCATCGTTGATGACTTTTCTATACGAAAAGATCATCGTTGATGACTTTTCTATACGAAAAGATCATCGTTGATGACTTTTCTATACGAAAAGATCATCGTTGATGACTTTTCTATACGAAAAGATCATCGTTGATGACTTTTCTATACGAAAAGATCATCGTTGATGACTTTTCTATACGAAAAGATCATCGTTGATGACTTTTCTATACGAAAAGATCATCGTTGATGACTTTTCTATACGAAAAGATCATCGTTGATGACTTTTCTATACGAAAAGATCATCGTTGATGACTTTTCTATACGAAAAGATCATCGTTGATGACTTTTCTATACGAAAAGATCATCGTTGATGACTTTTCTATACGAAAAGATCATCGTTGATGACTTTTCTATACGAAAAGATCATCGTTGATGACTTTTCTATACGAAAAGATCATCGTTGATGACTTTTCTATACGAAAAGATCATCGTTGATGACTTTTCTATACGAAAAGATCATCGTTGATGACTTTTCTATACGAAAAGATCATCGTTGATGACTTTTCTATACGAAAAGATCATCGTTGATGACTTTTCTATACGAAAAGCTCATCGTTGATGACTTTTCTATACGAAAGGCTCATCGTTGATGACTTTTATATACGAAAAGCTCATCGTTGATGACTTTTCTATACGAAAGGCTCATCGTTGATGACTTTTCTATTCGAAAAGCTCATCGTTGATGACTTTTCTATACGAAAAGATCATCGTTGATGACTTTTCTATACGAAAAGATCATCGTTGGTGACTTTCTATACGAAAAGATCATCGTTGGTGACTTTCCTATACGAAAAGATCATCGTTGATGACTTTTCTATACGAAAAGATCATCGTTGATGACTTTTCTATACGAAAAGATCATCGTTGATGACTTGTCTATACGAAAAGATCATCGTTGATGACTTTTCTATACGAAGAGATCATCGTTGATGACTTTTCTATACGAAAAGGTCATCGTTGATGACTTTCTATACGAAAAGATCATCGTTGATGACTTTTCTGTACGAAAAGATCATCGTTGATGACTTTTCTATACGAAAATATCATCGTTGATGACTTTTATATACGAAAAGATCATCTTTGATGACTTTTATATACGAAAAGATCATCGTTGATGACTTTTCTATACGAAAAGGTCATCGTTGATGGCTTTTCTATACGAAAAGATCATCGTTGGTGACTTTCTATACGAAAAGATCATCGTTGATGACTTTTCTATACGAAAAGATCATCGTTGATGACTTTTCTATACGAATAGATCATCGTTGATGTTTTTCTATACGAAAAGATCATCGCTGATGACTTTTCTATACGAAAAGATCATCGCTGATGACCTTTCTATACGAAAAGATCATCGCTGATGACTTTTCTATACGAAAAGATCATCGCTGATGACCTTTCTATACGAAAAGATCATCGCTGATGTCTTTTCTATACGAAAAGATCATCGCTGATGACTTTTCTATACGAAAAGATCATCGCTGATGACTTTTCTATACGAAAAGATCATCGCTGATGTCTTTTCTATACGAAAAGATCATCGCTGATGACTTTTCTATACGAAAAGATCCTCGTTGATGACTTTTCTATACGAAAAGATCATCGTTGACGACTTTTCTATACGAAAAGATCATCGTTGACGACTTTTCTATACGAAAAGATCATCGTTGATGACTTTTCTATACGAAATGATCATCGTGGATGACTTTTCTATACGAAAAGATCATCGTGGATGACTTTTCTATACGAAAAGATCATCTTTGATGACTTTTATATACGAAAAGATCATCGTTGATGACTATACTATACGAAAAGGTCATCGTTGATGACTTTTCTATACGAAAAGATCATCGTTGATGGCTTTTCTATACGAAAAGATCATCGTTGATGACTTGTCTATACGAAAAGATCATCGTTGATGACTTTTCTATACGAAGAGATCATCGTTGATGACTTTTCTATACGAAAAGGTCATCGTTGATGACTTTCTATACGAAAAGATCATCGTCGATGACTTTTCTGTACGAAAAGATCATCGTTGATGACTTTTCTATACGAAAAGATCATCGTTGATGACTTTTATATACGAAAAGATCATCGTTGATGACTTTTATATACGAAAAGATCATCTTTGATGACTTTTATATACGAAAAGATCATCGTTGATGACTTTTCTATACGAAAAGGTCATCGTTGATGGCTTTTCTATACGAAAAGATCATCGTTGGTGACTTTCTATACGAAAAGATCATCGTTGATGACTTTTCTATACGAAAAGATCATCGTTGATGACTTTTCTATACGAATAGATCATCGTTGATGACTTTTCTATACGAAAAGATCATCGTTGATGTTTTTCTATACGAAAAGATCATCGCTGATGACTTTTCTATACGAAAAGATCATCGCTGATGACCTTTCTATACGAAAAGATCATCGCTGATGACCTTTCTATACGAAAAGATCATCGCTGATGACTTTTCTATATGAAAAGATCATCGCTGATGTCTTTTCTATACGAAAAGATCATCGCTGATGACTTTTCTATACGAAAAGATCATCGTTGATGACTTTTCTATACGAAAAGATCATCGTTGACGACTTTTCTATACGAAAAGATCATCGTTGACGACTTTTCTATACGAAAAGATCATCGTTGATGACTTTTTTATACGAAAAGATCATCGTTGATGACTATACTATACGAAAAGGTCATCGTTGATGACTTTTCTATACGAAAAGGTCATCGTTGATGACTTTTCTATACAAAAAACTCATCGTTGATGACTTTTCTATACGAAAAGATCATCGTTGATGACTTTTCTATACGAAAAGATCATCGTTGATGACTTTTCTATACGAAAAGATCATCGTTGATGATTTTTCTATACCTCAAGATCATCGTTGATGACTTTTCTATACGAAAATATCATCGTTGATGACTTTTCTATACGAAAAGATCATCGTTGATGTTTTGCTATACGAAAAGATAATCGCTGATGACTTTTCTATACGAAAAGATAATCGCTGATGACTTTTCTATACGAAAAGATCACCGCTGATGACTTTTCTATACGAAAAGATCATCGTTGATGACTTTTCTATACGAATAGATCCTCGTTGATGACTTTTCAATACGAAAAGATCATCGTTGACGACTTTTCTATACGAAAAGATCATCGTTGACGACTTTTCTATACGAAAAGATCATCGTTGATGACTTTTCTATACGAAAAGATCATCTTTGATGACTTTTATATACGAAAAGATCATCTTTGATGACTTTTATATACGAAAAGATATCGTTGATGACTTTTCTATACGAAAAGATCATCGTTGATGACTTTTCAATACGGAAAGATCATCGTTGATGTCTTTTCAATACGGAAAGATCATCGTTGATGACTTTTCTATAAGAAAAGATCATCGTTGATGATTTTTCTATACCAAAAGAACATCGTTGATGATTTTTCTATACCAAAAGATCATCGTTGATGACTTTTCTATACGAAAATATCATCATTGATGACTTTTCTATACGAAAAGGTCATCGTTGATGACTTTTCTATACGAAAAGATCATCTTTATTGACTTTTCTACACGAAAATATTATCGTTGATGACTTTTCTATACGGAAAGATCATCGTTAATGACTTTTCTATACGAAACGATCATGGTTGATAACTTTTCTATACGAAAAGATCATAGTTGATGACTGTTCTATACTAAAAGATCATCGTTGATGACTTTTCTCTACGAAAAGATCATCGTTGACGATTTTTCTATACGAAAAGATCATCGTTGATGACTGTTCTATACGAAAAGATCATCGTTGATGACCTTTCTATACGAAAAGATCATCGTTGATGACTTTTCTATACGAAAAGATCATCGTTGATGACTTTTCTATACGAAAAGATCATCTTTATTGACTTTTCTATACGAAAAGATCGTCTTTATTGACTTTTCTACACAAAAAGATCATCGTTGATGACTTTTCTATACGAAAAGATCATCGTTGATGACTTTTCTATACGAAAAGATCATCGTTGATGACTTTTCTATACGAAAAGATCATCGTTGATGACTTTTCTATACGAAAAGATCATCGTTGATGACTTTTCTATACGAAAAGATCATCGTTGATGCGAAAAGATCATCGTTGACTTTTCTATACGAAAATATCATCGTTGATGACTTTTCTAAACGAAAAGATCATCGTTGATGACTTTTCTATACGAAAAGATCATCGTTGATGACTTTTCTATACGAAAAGATCGTCGTTGATGACTTTTCTATACGAAAAGATCGTCGTTGATGACTTTTCTATGCGAAAAGATCATCGTTGATGACTTTTCTATACGAAAAGATCATCGTTGATGACTTTTCTATACGAAAAGATCATCGTTGATGACTTTTCTATACGAAAAGATCATCGTTGATGACTTTTCTATACGAAAAGATCATCGTTGATGACTTTTCTATACGAAAATATCATCGTTGATGACTTTTCTACACAAAAAGATCATCGTTGATGACTTTTCTATACGAAAAGATCATCGTTGATGACTTTTCTATACGAAAAGATCATCGTTGATGACTTTTCTATACGAAAAGATCATCGTTGATGACTTTTCTATACGAAAAGATCATCGTTGATGACTTTCTATACGAAAAGATCATCGTTGATGACTTTCTATACGAAAAGATCATCGTTGATGAATTTTCTATACGAAAAGATCATCGTTGATGACTTTTCTATACGAAAAGATCATCGTTGATGACTTTTCTATACGAAAAGGTCATCGTTGATGACTTTTCTATACGAAAAGGTCATCGTTGATGACTTTTCTATACGAAAAGGTCATTGTTGATGACTTTTCTATACGAAAAGATCATCTTTATTGACTTTTCTACACGAAAAGATTATCGTTGATGACTTTTCTATACGGAAAGATCATCGTTAATGACTTTTCTATACGAAACGATCATGGTTGATAACTTTTCTATACGAAAAGATCATAGTTGATGACTGTTCTATACTAAAAGATCATCGTTGATGACTTTTCTATACGAAAATATCATCGTTGATGACTTTTCTATACGAAAAGATCGTCGTTGATGACTTTTCTATACGAAAAGATCGTCGTTTTCTATACGAAAATATCATCGTTGATGACTTTTCTATACGAAAAGATCATCGTTGATGACTTTTCTATACGAAAAGATCATCGTTGATGACTTTTCTATACGAAAAGATCATCGTTGATGTCTTTTCTATACGAAAAGATCATCGTTGATGACTTTTCTATACGAAAAGATCATCGTTGATGACTTTTCTATACGAAAAGATCATCGTTGATGACGTTTCTATACGAACAGATCATCGTTGATGACTTTTCTATACGAAAAGATCATCGTTGGTGACTTTCTATACGAAAATATCATCGTTGGTGACTTTTCTATACGAAAAGATCATCGTTGGTGACTTTTCTATACGGAAAGATCATCGTTGATGACTTTTCTATACGAAAAGATCATCGTTGATGACTTTTCTATACGAAAAGATCATCGTTGATGACTTTTCTACACGAAAAGATCATCGTTTATGACTTTTCTATACGAAAAGATCATCGTTGATGACTTTTCTATACGAAAAGATCATCGTTGATGTTTTTCTATACGAAAAGATCATCGCTGATGACTTTTCTATACGAAAAGATCATCGCTGATGACTTTTCAATACGAAAAGATCATTGCTGATGACTTTTCTATACGAAAAGATCATCGCTGATGACTTTTCTATACGAAAAGATCATCGCTGATGACTTTTCTATACGAAAAGATCATCGCTGATGACTTTTCTATACGAAAAGATCATCGCTGATGACTTTTCTATACGAAAAGATCATCGCTGATGACTTTTCTATACGAAAAGATCATCGCTGATGACTATACGAAAAGATCATCGCTGATGACTTTTCTATACGAAAAGATCATCGTTGATGACTTTTCTATACGAAAAGATCATCGTTGATGACTTTTCTATACGAAAAGATCATCTTTGATGACTTTTATATGCGAAACGATCATGGTTGATAACTTTTCTATAAGAATAGATCATCGTTGATGATTTTTCTATACGAAAAGATCGTCGTTGATGATTTTTCTATACAAAAAGATAATCGTTGATGACTTTTCTATACGAAAAGATCATCATTGATGACATTTCTGTACGAAAAGATCATCGTTGATGACATTTCTATACGAAAAGATCATCGTTGATGACTTTTCTATACGAAAAGATCATCGTTGATGACTTTTCTATACGAAAAGATCATCGTTGATGACTTTTCTATACGAATAGATCATCGTTGATGATTTTTCTATACGAAAAGATCGTCGTTGATGATTTTTCTATACAAAAAGATAATCGTTGATGACTTTTCTATACGAAAAGATCATCGTTGATGACATTTCTGTACGAAAAGATCATCGTTGATGACATTTCTATACGAAAAGATCATCGTTGATGACTTTTCTATACGAAAAGATCGTCGTTGATGATATTTCTATACCAAAAGATCATCGTTGATGACCTTTCTATACGAAACTATCATCGTTGATGGCTTTTCTATTCGAAAATATCATCGTTGAAGGCTTTTCTATACGAAAAGGTGATCGTTGATGACATTTCTATACGAAAAGATCATCATTGATGACATTTCTATACGAAAAGATCATCATTGATGACTTTTCTATACGAAAAGATCATCGTTGATGACTTTTCTATACGAAAAGATCATCGTTGATGACTTTTCTATACGAAAAGATCATCGTTGATGACTTTTCTATACGAAAAGCTCATCGTTGATGACTTTTCTATACGAAAAGCTCATCGTTGATGACTTTTCTATACGAAAAGCTCATCGTTGATGACTTTTCTATACGAAAAGCTCATCGTTGATGACTTTTCTATACGAAAAGCTCATCGTTGATGACTTTTCTATACGAAAAGCTCATCGTTGATGACTTTTCTATACGAAAAGATCATCGTTGATGACTTTTCTATACGAAAAGATCAACGTTGAACGTTTTACGAAAAGCTCACCGTTGATGACTTTTCTATACGAAAAGATCATCGTTGATGGCTTTTCAATACGAAAAGATCATCGTTGATGACTTGTCTATACAAAAAGATCATCGTTGATGACTTTTCTATACGAAAAGCTCATCGTTGACGACTTTTCTATACGAAAAGCTCATCGTTGACGACTTTTCTATACGAAAAGATCATCGTTGATGACTTTTCTATACGGAAAGATCATCGTTGATGACTTTTCTATACGGAAAGATCATCTTTATTGACTTTTCTACACGAAAAGATCATCGTTGATGACTTTTCTATAAGAAAAGATCATCTATACGAAAAGGTGATCGTTGATGACATTTCTATACGAAATGATCATCATTGATGACTTTTCTATACGAAAAGATCATCGTTGATGACTTTCTATACGAAAAGAACATCGTTGATGACTTTTCTATATGAAAAGTTTATCGTTGATTACTTTTCTATACGAAAAGATCATCGTTGATGACTTTTCTATACGAAAAGATGATCGTTGATGACTTTTCTATACGAAAAGATCATCGTTGATGACTTTTCTATACGAAAAGATCATCGTTGATGATTTTTCTATACGAAAAGATCATCGTTTATGACTTTTCTACACGAAAAGATCATCGTTTATGAATTTCTACACGAAAAGATCATCGTTGACGACTTTTCTATACGAACATCGTTGATGACTTTTCTATACGAAAAGATCATCGTTGATGAATTTTCTATACGAAAAGATCATCGTTGATGATTTTTCTATACGAAATAATCATCGTTGATGACTTTCTATACGAAAAGATCATCGTTGATGACTTTCTATACGAAAAGATCATCGTTGATGACTTTTCTATACGGAAAGATCATCGTTGATGACTTTTCTATACGGAAAGATCATCTTTATTGACTTTTCTACACGAAAAGATCATCGTTGATGACTTTTCTATAAGAAAAGATCATCTATACGAAAAGGTGATCGTTGATGACATTTCTATACGAAATGATCATCATTGATGACTTTTCTATACGAAAAGATCATCGTTGATGACTTTCTATACGAAAAGAACATCGTTGATGACTTTTCTATATGAAAAGTTTATCGTTGATTACTTTTCTATACGAAAAGATCATCGTTGATGACTTTTCTATACGAAAAGATGATCGTTGATGACTTTTCTATACGAAAAGATCATCGTTGATGACTTTTCTATACGAAAAGATCATCGTTGATGATTTTTCTATACGAAAAGATCATCGTTTATGACTTTTCTACACGAAAAGATCATCGTTTATGAATTTCTACACGAAAAGATCATCGTTGACGACTTTTCTATACGAACATCGTTGATGACTTTTCTATACGAAAAGATCATCGTTGATGAATTTTCTATACGAAAAGATCATCGTTGATGATTTTTCTATACGAAATAATCATCGTTGATGACTTTCTATACGAAAAGATCATCGTTGATGACTTTCTATACGAAAAGATCATCGTTGATGACTTTTCTATACGAAAAGATCATCGCTGATGACTTTTCTACACGAAGAGATCGTCGTTGATGGCTTTTCTATACGAAGAGATCGTCGTTGATGGCTTTTCTATACGAAAAGATCATCGTTGATGACTTTTCTATACGAAAAGATTATCGTTGATGACTTTTCTATACGAAAAGATCATCGTTGATGACTTTTCTGTACAAAAAGATCATCGTTGATGACTTTTCTGTACGAAAAGATCATCGTTGATGACTTTTCTATACGAAAAGATCACCGTTGATGACTTTTCTATACGAAAAGATCACCGTTGATGACTTTTCTATACGAACAGTTCATTGTTGATGACTTTTCGAAAAGATCATCGTTGATGAGTTTTCTATACGAAAAGATCATCGTTGATGACTTTTCTATACGCAAAGAACATCGTTTATGACTTTTCTATACGCAAGGAACATCGTTTATGACTTTTCTATACGCAAAGATCATCGTTGATGACTTTTCTATACGCAAAGATCATCGTTGATGACTTTTATATACGCAAAGATCATCGTTGATGACTTTTCTATACGAAAAGATCATCGTTGATGACTTTTCTATACAAAAAGATCATCGTTGATGACTTTTCTATACGAAAAGCTCATCGTTTATGACTTTTCTATACGAAAAGATCATCGTTGATGACTTTTCTATACGAAAAGATCATCGTTGATGTTTTTCTATACGAAAAGATCATCGCTGATGACTTTTCTATACGAAAAGATCATCGCTGATGACTTTTCAATACGAAAAGATCATTGCTGATGACTTTTCTATACGAAAAGATCATCGCTGATGACTTTTCTATACGAAAAGATCATCGCTGATGACTTTTCTATACGAAAAGATCATCGCTGATGACTTTTCTATACGAAAAGATCATCGCTGATGACTTTTCTATACGAAAAGATCATCGCTGATGACTTTTCTATACGAAAAGGTCATCGCTGATGACTTTTCTATACGAAAAGATCATCGCTGATGACTTTTCTATACGAAAAGATCATCGCTGATGACTTTTCTATACGAAAAGATCATCGTTGATGACTTTTCTATACGAAAAGATCATCGTTGATGACTTTTCTATACGAAAAGATCATCTTTGATGACTTTTATATACGAAACGATCATGGTTGATAACTTTTCTATAAGAATAGATCATCGTTGATGATTTTTCTATACGAAAAGATCGTCGTTGATGATTTTTCTATACAAAAAGATAATCGTTGATGACTTTTCTATACGAAAAGATCATCGTTGATGACATTTCTGTACGAAAAGATCATCGTTGATGACATTTCTATACGAAAAGATCATCGTTGATGACTTTTCTATACGAAAAGATCATCGTTGATGACTTTTCTATAGGAATAGATCATCGTTGATGATTTTTCTATACGAAAAGATCGTCGTTGATGATTTTTCTATACAAAAAGATAATCGTTGATGACTTTTCTATACGAAAAGATCATCGTTGATGACATTTCTGTACGAAAAGATCATCATTGATGACATTTATATACGAAAAGATCATCGTTGATGACTTTTCTATACGAAAAGATCGTCGTTGATGATTTTTCTATACCAAAAGATCATCGTTGATGGCTTTTCTATACGAAAATATCATCGTTGATGGCTTTTCTATTCGAAAATATCATCGTTGAAGGCTTTTCTATACGAAAAGGTGATCGTTGATGACATTTCTATACGAAAAGATCATCATTGATGACTTTTCTATACGAAAAGATCATCGTTGATGACTTTTCTATACGAAAAGATCATCGTTGATGACTTTTCTATACGAAAAGATCATCGTTGATGACTTTTCTATACGAAAAGCTCATCGTTGATGACTTTTCTATACGAAAATATCATCGTTGATGGCTTTTCTATTCGAAAATATCATCGTTGAAGGCTTTTCTATACGAAAAGGTGATCGTTGATGACATTTCTATACGAAAAGATCATCATTGATGACTTTTCTATACGAAAAGATCATCGTTGATGACTTTTCTATACGAAAAGATCATCGTTGATGACTTTTCTATACGAAAAGGTCATCGTTGATGACTTTTCTATACGAAAAGCTCATCGTTGATGACTTTTCTATACGAAAAGCTCATCGTTGATGACTTTTCTATACGAAAAGCTCATCGTTGATGACTTTTCTATACGCAAAGATCATCGTTGATGACTTTTATATACGCAAAGATCATCGTTGATGACTTTTCTATACGAAAAGATCATCGTTGATGACTTTTCTATACAAAAAGATCATCGTTGATGACTTTTCTATACGAAAAGCTCATCGTTTATGACTTTTCTATACGAAAAGATCATCGTTGATGACTTTTCTATACGAAAAGATCATCGTTGATGTTTTTCTATACGAAAAGATCATCGCTGATGACTTTTCTATACGAAAAGATCATCGCTGATGAAAGATCATCTTTATTGACTTTTCTACACGAAAAGCTCACCGTTGATGACTTTTCTATACGAAAAGGTGATCGTTGATGACATTTCTATACGAAAAGATCATCATTGATGACTTTTCTATACGAAAAGATCATCGTTGATGACTTTCTATACGAAAAGATCATCGTTGATGACTTTTCTATATGAAAAGATCATCGTTGATTACTTTTCTATACGAAAAGATCATCGTTGATGACTTTTCTATACGAAAAGATAATCGTTGATGACTTTTCTATACGAAAAGATCATCGTTGATGACTTTTCTATACGAAAAGATCATCGCTGATGATTTTTCTATACGAAAAGATCATCGTTTATGACTTTTCTACACGAAAAGATCATCGTTTATGAATTTCTACACGAAAAGATCATCGTTGACGACTTTTCTATACGAAAAGAACATCGTTGATGACTTTTCTATACGAAAAGATCATCGTTGATGAATTTTCTATACGAAAAGATCATAGTTGATGAGTTTTCTATACGAAAATATCATCGTTGATGACTTTTCTATACGCAAAGAACATCGTTTATGTCTTTTCTATACGCAAAGATCATCGCTGATGACTTTTCTACACGAAGAGATCGTCGTTGATGACTTTTCTATACGAAAAAATCATCGTTAATGACTTTTCTATACGAAAAGATCATCGTTGATGACTTTTCTATACGAAAAGATCATCGTTAATGACTTTTCTATACGAAAAGATCATCGTTGATGACTTTTCTATACGAAAAGATTATCGTTGATGACTTTTCTATACGAAAAGATCATCGTTGATGACTTTTCTGTACAAAAAGGTCATCGTTGATGACTTTTCTGTACAAAAAGGTCATCGTTGATGACTTTTCTGTACGAAAAGATCATCGTTGATGACTTTTCTATACGAAAAGATCACCGTTGATGACTTTTCTATACGAAAAGATCACCATTGATGACTTTTCTATACGAACAGTTCATTGTTGATGACTTTTCGAAAAGATCATCGTTGATGAGTTTTCTATACGAAAAGATCATCGTTGATGACTTTTCTATACGCAAAGAACATCGTTTATGACTTTTCTATACGCAAAGAACATCGTTTATGACTTTTCTATACGCAAAGATCATCGTTGATGACTTTTCTATACGCAAAGATCATCGTTGATGACTTTTCTATACGAAAAGATCATCGTTGATGAGTTTTCTATACGAAAAGATCATCGTTGATGACTTTTCTATACGAAAAGATCATCTTTGATGACTTTTATATACGAAACGATCATGGTTGATAACTTTTCTATAAGAATAGATCATCGTTGATGATTTTTCTATACGAAAAGATCGTCGTTGATGATTTTTCTATACAAAAAGATAATCGTTGATGACTTTTCTATACGAAAAGATCATCGTTGATGACATTTCTGTACGAAAAGATCATCGTTGATGACATTTCTATACGAAAAGATCATCGTTGATGACTTTTCTATACGAAAAGATCATCGTTGATGACTTTTCTATACGAATAGATCATCGTTGATGATTTTTCTATACGAAAAGATCGTCGTTGATGATTTTTCTATACAAAGAGATAATCGTTGATGACTTTTCTATACGAAAAGATCATCGTTGATGACTTTTCTATACGAAAAGATCATCGTTGATGACATTTCTGTACGAAAAGATCATCGTTGATGACATTTCTATACGAAAAGATCATCGTTGATGACTTTTCTATACGAAAAGATCGTCGTTGATGATTTTTCTATACCAAAAGATGGTCGTTGATGATTTTTCTATACAAAGAGATAATCGTTGATGACTTTTCTATACGAAAAGATCATCGTTGATGACATTTCTGTACGAAAAGATCATCGTTGATGACATTTCTGTACGAAAAGATCATCGTTGATGACTTTTCTATATGAAAAGATCATCGTTGATTACTTTTCTATACGAAAAGATCATCGTTGATGACTTTTCTATACGAAAAGATAATCGTTGATGACTTTTCTATACGAAAAGATCATCGTTGATGACTTTTCTATACGAAAAGATCATCGTTGATGATTTTTCTATACGAAAAGATCATCGTTTATGACTTTTCTACACGAAAAGATCATCGTTTATGAATTTCTACACGAAAAGATCATCGTTGACGACTTTTCTATACGAAAAGAACATCGTTGATGACTTTTCTATACGAAAAGATCATCGTTGATGACTTTTCTATACGAAAAGATCATCGTTGATGAATTTTCTATACGAAAAGATCATCGTTGATGATTTTTCTATACGAAATAATCATCGTTGATGACTTTCTATACGAAAAGATCATCGTTGATGACTTTTCTATACGAAAAGATCATCGCTGATGACATTTCTACACGAAGAGATCGTCGTTGATGACTTTTCTATACGAAAAGATCATCGTTAATGACTTTTCTATACGAAAAGATCATCGTTGATGACTTTTCTATACGAAAAGATTATCGTTGATGACTTTTCTATACGAAAAGATCATCGTTGATGACTTTTCTGTACAAAAAGATCATCGTTGATGACTTTTCTGTACGAAAAGATCATCGTTGATGACTTTTCTATACGAAAAGATCATCGTTGATGACCTTTATATACGAAAAGATCACCGTTGATGACTTTTCTATACGAAAAGATATCCGTTGATGACTTTTCTATACGAACAGTTCATTGTTGATGACTTTTCGAAAAGATCATCGTTGATGAGTTTTCTATACGAAAATATCATCGTTGATGACTTTTCTATACGCAAAGAACATCGTTTATGACTTTTCTATACGCAAAGAACATCGTTTATGACTTTTCTATACGCAAAGATCATCGTTGATGACTTTTCTATACGCAAAGATCATCGTTGATGACTTTTATATACGCAAAGATCATCGTTGATGACTTTTCTATACGAAAAGATCATCGTTGATGACTTTTCTATACGAAAATATCATCGTTGATGACTTTTCTATACGAAAAGATCATCGTTGATGACTTTTCTATACGAAAAGATCATCGTTGATGACCTTTCTATATGAAAAGATCATCGTTGATGACTTTTCTATACGAAAAGATCATCGTTGATGACTTTTCTATACGAAAAGATCATCGTCGATGACTTTTCTATACGAAAATATCATCGTTGATGACCTTTCTATATGAAAAGATCATCGTTGATGTCTTTTATATACGAAAAGATCATCGTTGATGACTTTTCTATACGAAAATATCATCGTTGATGACTTTTCTATACGAAAAGATCATCGTTGATGACTTTTCTATACGAAAAGATCATCGTTGATGACCTTTCTATATGAAAAGATCATCGTTGATGACTTTTCTATACGAAAAGATCATCGTTGATGACTTTTCTATACGAAAAGATCATCGTCGATGACTTTTCTATACGAAAATATCATCGTTGATGACTTTTCTATACGAAAAGATCATCGTTGATGACTTTTCTATACGAAAATATTATCGTTAATGACTTTTCTATACGAAAAGATCATCGTTGATGACTTTTCTATACGAAAATATCATCGTTGGTGACTTTTCTATACGAAAAGATCACCGTTGATGACTTTTCTATACGAAAAGATCGTCGTTGATGACTTTTCTATACGAAAAGATCATCGTTGATGACTTTTCTATACGAAAAGATCATCGTTGATGACTTTTCTATACGAAAAGATCACCGTTGATGACTTTTCTATACGAAAAGATCATCGTTGATGAGTTTTCTATACGAAAAGATCATCGTTGATGAGTTTTCTATACGAAAAGATCATCGATGATGAGTTTTCTATACGAAAAGATCATCGTTGATGAGTTTTCTATACGAAAAGATCATCGTTGATGAGTTTTCTATACGAAAAGATCATCGTTGATGAGTTTTCTATACGAAAAGATCATCGTTGATGAGTTTTCTACACGAAAAGATCATCGTTGATGAGTTTTCCATACGAAAAGATCATCGTTGATGAGTTTTCTATACGAAAAGATCATAGTTGATGACTTTTCTATACGAAAAGATCATCGTTGATGACTTTTCTATACGAAAAGATCATCGCTGATGACTTTTCTATACGAAAAGATCATCGTTGATGACTTTTCTATACGAAAAGATTATCGTTGATGACTTTTCTATACGAAAAGATCATCGTTGATGACTTTTCTATACGAAAAGATCATCGTTGATGACTTTTCTATACGAAAAGATCATCGTTGATGACTTTTCTATACGAAAAGATCATCGTTGATGACTTTTCAATACGAAAAGATCATCGTTGATGACTTTTCTATACGAAAAGATATCCGTTGATGACTTTTCTATACGAAAAGATATCCGTTGATGACTTTTCTATACGAACAGTTCATTGTTGATGACTTTTCGAAAAGATCATCCTTGATGACTTTTCTATACGAAAAGATAATCGTTGATGACTTTTCTATACGAAAAGATCATCGTTGATGACTTTTCTATACGAAAAGATCATCGTTGATGATTTTTCTATACGAAAAGATCATCGTTTATGACTTTTCTACACGAAAAGATCATCGTTTATGAATTTCTACACGAAAAGATCATCGTTGACGACTTTTCTATACGAAAAGAACATCGTTGATGACTTTTCTATACGAAAAGATCATCGTTGATGAATTTTCTATACGAAAAGATCATCGTTGATGATTTTTCTATACGAAATAATCATCGTTGATGACTTTCTATACGAAAAGATCATCGTTGATGACTTTTCTACACGAAGAGATCGTCGTTGATGACTTTTCTATACGAAAAGATCATCGTTAATGACTTTTCTATACGAAAAGATCATCGTTGATGACTTTTCTATACGAAAAGATTATCGTTGATGACTTTTCTATACGAAAAGATCATCGTTGATGACTTTCTATACGAAAAGATCATCGTTGATGACTTTTCTATATGAAAAGATCATCGTTGATTACTTTTCTATACGAAAAGATCATCGTTGATGACTTTTCTATACGAAAAGATAATCGTTGATGACTTTTCTATACGAAAAGATCATCGTTGATGACTTTTCTATACGAAAAGATCATCGTTGATGATTTTTCTATACGAAAAGATCATCGTTTATGACTTTTCTACACGAAAAGATCATCGTTTATGAATTTCTACACGAAAAGATCATCGTTGACGACTTTTCTATACGAAAAGAACATCGTTGATGACTTTTCTATACGAAAAGATCATCGTTGATGAATTTTCTATACGAAAAGATCATCGTTGATGATTTTTCTATACGAAATAATCATCGTTGATGACTTTCTATACGAAAAGATCATCGTTGATGACTTTTCTATACGAAAAGATCATCGCTGATGACTTTTCTATACGAAAAGATCACCGTTGATGACTTTTCTATACGAAAAGATCACCGTTGATGACTTTTCTATACGAACAGTTCATTGTTGATGACTTTTCGAAAAGATCATCGTTGATGAGTTTTCTATACGAAAAGATCATCGTTGATGACTTTTCTATACGCAAAGAACATCGTTTATGACCTTTCTATACGCAAAGAACGTCGTTTATGACTTTTCTATACGCAAAGATCATCGTTGATGACTTTTCTATACGCAAAGATCATCGTTGATGACTTTTCTATACGAAAAGATCATCGTTGATGACTTTTCTATACGAAAAGATCATCGTTGATGACTTTTCTATACGAAAAGATCATCGTTGATGACTTTTCTATACGAAAAGATCATCGTTGATGACTTTTCTATACGAAAAGATCATCTTTGATGACTTTTATATACGAAACGATCATGGTTGATAACTTTTCTATAAGAATAGATCATCGTTGATGATTTTTCTATACGAAAAGATCGTCGTTGATGATTTTTCTATACAAAAAGATAATCGTTGATGACTTTTCTATACGAAAAGATCATCGTTGATGACATTTCTGTACGAAAAGATCATCGTTGATGACATTTCTATACGAAAAGATCATCGTTGATGACTTTTCTATACGAAAAGATCATCGTTGATGACTTTTCTATACGAATAGATCATCGTTGATGATTTTTCTATACGAAAAGATCGTCGTTGATGATTTTTCTATACAAAGAGATAATCGTTGATGACTTTTCTATACGAAAAGATCATCGTTGATGACATTTCTGTACGAAAAGATCATCGTTGATGACATTTCTATACGAAAAGATCATCGTTGATGACTTTTCTATACGAAAAGATCGTCGTTGATGATTTTTCTATACCAAAAGATCATCGTTGATGACTTTTCTATACGAAAATATCATCGTTGATGGCTTTTCTATTCGAAAATATCATCGTTGAAGGCTTTTCTATACGAAAAGGTGATCGTTGATGACATTTCTATACGAAAAGATCATCATTGATGACTTTTCTATACGAAAAGATCATCGTTGATGACTTTTCTATACGAAAAGATCATCGTTGATGACTTTTCTATACGAAAAGATCATCGTTGATGACTTTTCTATACGAAAAGCTCATCGTTGATGACTTTTCTATACGAAAAGCTCATCGTTGATGACTTTTCTATACGAAAAGATCAACGTTGAACGTTTTACGAAAAGCTCACCGTTGATGACTTTTCTATACGAAAAGATCATCGTTGATGGCTTTTCTATACGAAAAGATCATCGTTGATGACTTTTCTATACAAAAAGATCATCGTTGATGACTTTTCTATACGAAAAGCTCATCGTTGACGACTTTTCTATACGAAAAGATCATCGTTGATGACTTTTCTATACGGAAAGATCATCGTTGATGACTTTTCTATACGGAAAGATCATCTTTATTGACTTTTCTACACGAAAAGATCATCGTTGATGACTTTTCTATAAGAAAAGATCATCTATACGAAAAGGTGATCGTTGATGACATTTCTATACGAAAAGATCATCATTGATGACTTTTCTATACGAAAAGATCATCGTTGATGACTTTCTATACGAAAAGATCATCGTTGATGACTTTTCTATATGAAAAGATCATCGTTGATTACTTTTCTATACGAAAAGATCATCGTTGATTACTTTTCTATACGAAAAGATCATCGTTGATGACTTTTCTATACGAAAAGATAATCGTTGATGACTTTTCTATACGAAAAGATCATCGTTGATGACTTTTCTATACGAAAAGATCATCGTTGATGATTTTTCTATACGAAAAGATCATCGTTTATGACTTTTCTGCACGAAAAGATCATCGTTTATGAATTTCTACACGAAAAGATCATCGTTGACGACTTTTCTATACGAAAAGAACATCGTTGATGACTTTTCTATACGAAAAGATCATCGTTGATGACTTTTCTATACGAAAAGATCATCGTTGATGAATTTTCTATACGAAAAGATCATCGTTGATGATTTTTCAATACGAAATAATCATCGTTGATGACTTTCTATACGAAAAGATCATCGTTGATGACTTTTCTATACGAAAAGATCATCGTTGATGACTTTTCTATACGAAAAGATCATCGCTGATGACTTTTCTACACGAAGAGATCGTCGTTGATGACTTTTCTATACGAAAAGATCATCGTTAATGACTTTTCTATACGAAAAGATCATCGTTGATGACTTTTCTATACGAAAAGATTATCGTTGATGACTTTTCTATACGAAAAGATCATCGTTGATGACTTTTCTGTACAAAAAGATCATCGTTGATGACTTTTCTGTACGAAAAGATCATCGTTGATGACTTTTCTATACGAAAAGATCATCGTTGATGACTTTTATATACGAAAAGATCACCGTTGATGACTTTTCTATACGAAAAGATATCCGTTGATGACTTTTCTATACGAACAGTTCATTGTTGATGACTTTTCGAAAAGATCATCGTTGATGAGTTTTCTATACGAAAATATCATCGTTGATGACTTTTCTATACGCAAAGAACATCGTTTATGACTTTTCTATACGCAAAGAACATCGTTTATGACTTTTCTATACGCAAAGATCATCGTTGATGACTTTTCTATACGCAAAGATCATCGTTGATGACTTTTGTATACGCAAAGATCATCGTTGATGACTTCTCTATACGAAAAGATCATCGTTGATGACTTTTCTATACGAAAAGATCATCGTTGATGACTTTTCTATACGAAAAGATCATCGTTGATGACCTTTCTATATGAAAAGATCATCGTTGATGTCTTTTATATACGAAAAGATCATCGTTGATGACTTTTCTATACGAAAATATCATCGTTGATGACTTTTCTATACGAAAAGATCATCGTTGATGACTTTTCTATACGAAAAGATCATCGTTGATGACCTATCTATATGAAAAGATCATCGTTGATGACTTTTCTATACGAAAAGATCATCGTTGATGACTTTTCTATACGAAAAGATCATCGTTGATGACTTTTCTATACGAAAAGATCATCGTCGATGACTTTTCTATACGAAAATATCATCGTTGATGACTTTTCTATACGAAAATATTATCGTTAATGACTTTTCTATACGAAAAGATCATCGTTGATGACTTTTCTATACGAAAATATCATCGTTGGTGACTTTTCTATACGAAAAGATCACCGTTGATGACTTTTCTATACGAAAAGATCATCGTTGATGACTTTTCTATACGAAAAGATCATCGTTGATTACTTTTCTATACGAAAAGATCACCGTTGATGACTTTTCTATACGAAAAGATCATCGTTGATGAGCTTCCTATACGAAAAGATCATCGTTGATGAGTTTTCTATACGAAAAGATCATCGTTGATGAGTTTTCTATACGAAAAGATCATCGTTGATGAGTTTTCTATACGAAAAGATCATCGTTGATGAGTTTTCTATACGAAAAGATCATCGTTGATGAGTTTTCTATACGAAAAGATCATCGTTGATGAGTTTTCTATACGAAAAGATCATCGTTGATGAGTTTTCTACACGAAAAGATCATCGTTGATGAGTTTTCCATACGAAAAGATCATCGTTGATGAGTTTTCTATACGAAAAGATCATCGTTGATGACTTTTCTATACGAAAAGATCATCGTTGATGACTTTTCTATACGAAAAGATCATCGTTGATGACTTTTCTATACGAAAAGATCATCGCTGATGACTTTTCTATACGAAAAGATCATCGTTGATGACTTTTCTATACGAAAAGATTATCGTTGATGACTTTTCTATACGAAAAGATCATCGTTGATGACTTTTCTATACGAAAAGATCATCGTTGATGACTTTTCTATACGAAAAGATCATCGTTGATGACTTTTCTATACGAAAAGATCATCGTTGATGACTTTTCAATACGAAAAGATCATCGTTGATGACTTTTCTATACGAAAAGATATCCGTTGATGACTTTTCTATACGAAAAGATCATCCTTGATGACTTTTCTATACGAAAAGATAATCGTTGATGACTTTTCTATACGAAAAGATCATCGTTGATGACTTTTCTATACGAAAAGATCATCGTTGATGATTTTTCAATACGAAAAGATCATCGTTTATGACTTTTCTACACGAAAAGATCATCGTTTATGAATTTCTACACGAAAAGATCATCGTTGACGACTTTTCTATACGAAAAGAACATCGTTGATGACTTTTCTATACGAGAAGATCATCGTTGATGAATTTTCTATACGAAAAGATCATCGTTGATGATTTTTCTATACGAAATAATCATCGTTGATGACTTTCTATACGAAAAGATCATCGTTGATGACTTTTCTACACGAAGAGATCGTCGTTGATGACTTTTCTATACGAAAAGATCATCGTTAATGACTTTTCTATACGAAAAGATCATCGTTGATGACTTTTCTATACGAAAAGATTATCGTTGATGACTTTTCTATACGAAAAGATCATCGTTGATGACTTTTCTGTACAAAAAGATCATCGTTGATGACTTTTCTGTACGAAAAGATCATCGTTGATGACTTTTCTATACGAAAAGATCACCGTTGATGACTTTTCTATACGAAAAGATATCTGTTGATGACTTTTCTATACGAACAGTTCATTGTTGATGACTTTTCGAAAAGATCATCGTTGATGAGTTTTCTATACGAAAAGATCATCGTTGATGACTTTTCTATACGCAAAGAACATCGTTTATGACTTTTCTATACGCAAAGAACATCGTTTATGACTTTTCTATACGCAAAGATCATCGTTGATGACTTTTCTATACGCAAAGATCATCGTTGATGACTTTTATATACGCAAAGATCATCGTTGATGACTTTTCTATACGAAAAGATCATCGTTGATGACTTTTCTATACGAAAAGATCATCGTTGATGACTTTTCTATACGAAAAGATCATCGTTGATGACTTTTCTATACGAAAAGATCATCGTTGATGACTTTTCTATACGAAAAGATCATCGTTGATGACCTTTCTATATGAAAAGATCATCGTTGATGTCTTTTATATACGAAAAGATCATCGTTGATGACTTTTCTATACGAAAATATCATCGTTGATGACTTTTCTATACGAAAAGATCATCGTTGATGACTTTTCTATACGAAAAGATCATCGTTGATGACCTTTCTATATGAAAAGATCATCGTTGATGACTTTTCTATACGAAAAGATCATCGTTGATGACTTTTCTATACGA
Organism: Eudasyphora cyanicolor; assembly: GCA_963930755.1. Taxonomy (NCBI): domain Eukaryota; kingdom Metazoa; phylum Arthropoda; class Insecta; order Diptera; family Muscidae; genus Eudasyphora; species Eudasyphora cyanicolor. Next base: position 162,644,787 of record OZ005735.1, read on the forward strand.
AAAGATCATCGTCGATGACTTTTCTATACGAAAATATCATCGTTGATGACTTTTCTATACGAAAAGATCATCGTTGATGACTTTTCTATACGAAAAGATCATCGTTGATGACTTTTCTATACGAAAAGATCATCGTTGATGACTTTTCTATACGAAAAGATCATCGTTGATGACTTTTCTATACGAAAATATCATCGTTGATGACTTTTCTATACGAAAATATCATCGTTGGTGACTTTTCTATACGAAAAGATCACCGTTGATGACTTTTCTATACGAAAAGATCATCGTTGATGACTTTTCTATACGAAAAGATCATCGTTGATGACTTTTCTATACGAAAAGATCATCGTTGATGACTTTTCTATACGAAAAGATCATCGTTGATGACTTTTCTATACGAAAAGATCACCGTTGATGACTTTTCTATACGAAAAGATCATCGTTGATGAGTTTTCTATACGAAAAGATCATCGTTGATGAGTTTTCTATACGAAAAGATCATCGTTGATGAGTTTTCTATACGAAAAGATCATCGCTGATGAATTTTCTATACGAAAAGATCATCGTTGATGAGTTTTCTATACGAAAAGATCATCGTTGATGAGTTTTCTACACGAAAAGATCATCGTTGATGAGTTTTCCATACGAAAAGATCATCGTTGATGACTTTTCTATACGAAAATATTATCGTTAATGACTTTTCTATACGAAAAGATCATCGTTGATGACTTTTCTATACGAAAATATCATCGTTGGTGACTTTTCTATACGAAAAGATCACCGTTGATGACTTTTCTATACGAAAAGATCATCGTTGATGACTTTTCTATACGAAAAGATCATCGTTGATGACTTTTCTATACGAAAAGATCATCGTTGATGACTTTTCTATACGAAAAGATCACCGTTGATGACTTTTCTATACGAAAAGATCATCGTTGATGAGTTTTCTATACGAAAAGATCATCGTTGATGAGTTTTCTATACGAAAAGATCATCGTTGATGAGTTTTCTATACGAAAAGATCATCGTTGATGAGTTTTCTATACGAAAAGATCATCGTTGATGACTTTTCTATACGAAAAGATCATCGCTGATGACTTTTCTATACGAAAAGATAATCGTTGATGACTTTTCTATACGATAAGATCATCGTTGATGACTTTTCTATACGAAAAGATCATCCTTGATGACTTTTCTATACGAAAAGATCATCGTTGATGACTTTTCTATACGAAAAGATCATCGTTGATGACTTTTCTATACGAAAAGATCATCGTTGATGACTTTTCTATACGAAAAGATCATCGTTGATGACTTTTCTATACGAAAAGATCATCGTTGATGATTTTTCTATGCGAAAAGATGATCGTTGATGACTTTTCTATACGAAAAGATCATCGTTGATGACTTTTCTATACGAAAAGATCATCGTTGATGACGTTTCTATACGAAAAAATCATCGTTGATGACTTTTCTATACGAAAAGATCATCGTTGATGACTTTTCTATACGAAAAGATCATCGTTGATGACTTTTCTATACGAAAATATTATCGTTAATGACTTTTCTATACGAAAAGATCATCGTTGATGACTTTTCTATACGAAAATATCATCGTTGGTGACTTTTCTATACGAAAAGATCACCGTTGATGACTTTTCTATACGAAAAGATCATCGTTGATGACTTTTCTATACGAAAAGATCATCGTTGATGACTTTTCTATACGAAAAGATCATCGTTGATTACTTTTCTATACGAAAAGATCACCGTTGATGACTTTTCTATACGAAAAGATCATCGTTGATGAGTTTTCTATACGAAAAGATCATCGTTGATGAGTTTTCTATACGAAAAGATCATCGTTGATGAGTTTTCTATACGAAAAGATCATCGTTGATGAGTTTTCTATACGAAAAGATCATCGTTGATGAGTTTTCTATACGAAAAGATCATCGTTGATGAGTTTTCTATACGAAAAGATCATCGTTGATGAGTTTTCTATACGAAAAGATCATCGTTGATGAGTTTTCTACACGAAAAGATCATCGTTGATGAGTTTTCCATACGAAAAGATCATCGTTGATGAGTTTTCTATACGAAAAGATCATCGTTGATGACTTTTCTATACGAAAAGATCATCGTTGATGACTTTTCTATACGAAAAGATCATCGCTGATGACTTTTCTATACGAAAAGATCATCGTTGATGACTTTTCTATACGAAAAGATTATCGTTGATGACTTTTCTATACGAACAGTTCATTGTTGATGACTTTTCGAAAAGATCATCCTTGATGACTTTTCTATACGAAAAGATAATCGTTGATGACTTTTCTATACGAAAAGATCATCGTTGATGATTTTTCAATACGAAAAGATCATCGTTTATGACTTTTCTACACGAAAAGATCATCGTTTATGAATTTCTACACGAAAAGATCATCGTTGACGACTTTTCTATACGAAAAGAACATCGTTGATGACTTTTCTATACGAAAAGATCATCGTTGATGAATTTTCTATACGAAAAGATCATCGTTGATGATTTTTCTATACGAAATAATCATCGTTGATGACTTTCTATACGAAAAGATCATCGTTGATGACTTTTCTACACGAAGAGATCGTCGTTGATGACTTTTCTATACGAAAAGATCATCGTTAATGACTTTTCTATACGAAAAGATCATCGTTAATGACTTTTCTATACGAAAAGATCATCGTTGATGACTTTTCTATACGAAAAGATTATCGTTGATGACTTTTCTATACGAAAGATCATCGTTGATGACTTTTCTGTACAAAAAGATCATCGTTGATGACTTTTCTGTACGAAAAGATCATCGTTGATGACTTTTCTATACGAAAAGATCACCGTTGATGACTTTTCTATGCGAAAAGATATCCGTTGATGACTTTTCTATACGAACAGTTCATTGTTGATGACTTTTCGAAAAGATCATCGTTGATGAGTTTTCTATACGAAAAGATCATCGTTGATGACTTTTCTATACGCAAAGAACATCGTTTATGACTTTTCTATACGCAAAGAACATCGTTTATGACTTTTCTATACGCAAAGATCATCGTTGATGACTTTTCTATACGCAAAGATCATCGTTGATGACTTTTATATACGCAAAGATCATCGTTGATGACTTTTCTATACGACAAGATCATCGTTGATGACTTTTCTATACGAAAAGATCATCGTTGATGACTTTTCTATACGAAAAGATGATCGTTGATGACTTTTCTATACGAAAAGATCATCGTTGATGACCTTTCTATATGAAAAGATCATCGTTGATGTCTTTTATATACGAAAAGATCATCGTTGATGACTTTTCTATACGAAAATATCATCGTTGATGACTTTTCTATACGAAAAGATCATCGTTGATGACTTTTCTATACGAAAAGATCATCGTTGATGACCTTTCTATATGAAAAGATCATCGTTGATGACTTTTCTATACGAAAAGATCATCGTTGATGACTTTTCTATACGAAAAGATCATCGTCGATGACTTTTCTATACGAAAATATCATCGTTGATGACTTTTCTATACGAAAAGATCATCGTTGATGACTTTTCTATACGAAAAGATCATCGTTGATGACTTTTCTATACGAAAATATTATCGTTGATGACTTTTCTAAACGAAAAGATCATCGTTGATGACTTTTCTATACGAAAATATCATCGTTGGTGACTTTTCTATACGAAAAGATCACCGTTGATGACTTTTCTATACGAAAAGATCATCGTTGATGACTTTTCTATACGAAAAGATCATCGTTGATGACTTTTCTATACGAAAAGATCATCGTTGATGACTTTTCTATACGAAAAGATCATCGTTGATGACTTTTCTATACGAAAAGATCACCGTTGATGACTTTTCTATACGAAAAGATCATCGTTGATGAGTTTTCTATACGAAAAGCTCATCGTTGATGAGTTTTCTATACGAAAAGATCATCGTTGATGAGTTTTCTATACGAAAAGATCATCGTTGATGAGTTTTCTATACGAAAAGATCATCGCTGATGAATTTTCTATACGAAAAGATCATCGTTGATGAGTTTTCTATACGAAAAGATCATCGTTGATGAGTTTTCTACACGAAAAGATCATCGTTGATGAGTTTTCCATACGAAAAGATCATCGTTGATGACTTTTCTATACGAAAATATTATCGTTAATGACTTTTCTATACGAAAAGATCATCGTTGATGACTTTTCTATACGAAAATATCATCGTTGGTGACTTTTCTATACGAAAAGATCACCGTTGATGACTTTTCTATACGAAAAGATCATCGTTGATGACTTTTCTATACGAAAAGATCATCGTTGATGACTTTTCTATACGAAAAGATCATCGTTGATGACTTTTCTATACGAAAAGATCACCGTTGATGACTTTTCTATACGAAAAGATCATCGTTGATGAGTTTTCTATACGAAAAGATCATCGTTGATGAGTTTTCTATACGAAAAGATCATCGTTGATGAGTTTTCTATACGAAAAGATCATCGTTGATGAGTTTTCTATACGAAAAGATCATCGTTGATGAGTTTTCTATACGAAAAGATCATCGCTGATGAGTTTTCTATACGAAAAGATCATCGTTGATGACTTTTCCATACGAAAAGATCATCGTTGATGACTTTTCTATAAGAAAAATCGTTGATGACTTTTCTATACGAAAAGATCATCGTTGATGACTTTTCTATACGAAAAGATCATCGTTGATTACTTTTCTATACGAAAAGATCATCGTTGATGACTTTTCTATACGAAAAGATCATCGTTGATGACTTTTCTATACGAAAAGATCATCGTTGATGACTTTTCTATACGAAAAGATCATCGTTGATGACTTTTCTATACGAAAAGATCATCGTTGATGACTTTTCTATACGAAAAGATCATCGTTGATGACATTTCTATACGAAAAGATCATCGTTGATGACTTTTCTATACGAAAAGATCATCGTTGATGACTTTTCTATACGAAAAGATCATCGTTAATGCCTTTTCTATACGAAAAGATCATCGTTGATGACTTTTCTATACGAAAAGATCATCGTTGATGACTTTTCTATACGAAAAGATCACCGTTGATGACTTTTCTATACGAAAAGATCATCGTTGATGACTTTTCTATACGAAAAGATCATCGCTGATGACTTTTCTATACGAAAAGATCATCGTTGATGACTTTTCTATACGAAAAGATTATCGTTGATGACTTTTCTATACGAACAGTTCATTGTTGATGACTTTTCGAAAAGATCATCCTTGATGACTTTTCTATACGAAAAGATAATCGTTGATGACTTTTCTATACGAAAAGATCATCGTTGATGACTTTTCTATACGAAAAGATCATCGTTGATGATTTTTCAATACGAAAAGATCATCGTTTATGACTTTTCTACACGAAAAGATCATCGTTTATGAATTTCTACACGAAAAGATCATCGTTGACGACTTTTCTATACGAAAAGAACATCGTTGATGACTTTTCTATACGAAAAGATCATCGTTGATGAATTTTCTATACGAAAAGATCATCGGTGATGATTTTTCTATACGAAATAATCATCGTTGATGACTTTCTATACGAAAAGATCATCGTTGATGACTTTTCTACACGAAGAGATCGTCGTTGATGACTTTTCTATACGAAAAGATCATCGTTAATGACTTTTCTATACGAAAAGATCATCGTTAATGACTTTTCTATACGAAAAGATCATCGTTGATGACTTTTCTATACGAAAAGATTATCGTTGATGACTTTTCTATACGAAAGATCATCGTTGATGACTTTTCTGTACAAAAAGATCATCGTTGATGACTTTTCTGTACGAAAAGATCATCGTTGATGACTTTTCTATACGAAAAGATCACCGTTGATGACTTTTCTATGCGAAAAGATATCCGTTGATGACTTTTCTATACGAACAGTTCATTGTTGATGACTTTTCGAAAAGATCATCGTTGATGAGTTTTCTATACGAAAAGATCATCGTTGATGACTTTTCTATACGCAAAGAACATCGTTTATGACTTTTCTATACGCAAAGAACATCGTTTATGACTTTTCTATACGCAAAGATCATCGTTGATGACTTTTCTATACGCAAAGATCATCGTTGATGACTTTTATATACGCAAAGATCATCGTTGATGACTTTTCTATACGAAAAGATCATCGTTGATGACTTTTCTATACGAAAAGATCATCGTTGATGACTTTTCTATACGAAAAGATGATCGTTGATGACTTTTCTATACGAAAAGATCATCGTTGATGACCTTTCTATATGAAAAGATCATCGTTGATGTCTTTTATATACGAAAAGATCATCGTTGATGACTTTTCTATACGAAAATATCATCGTTGATGACTTTTCTATACGAAAAGATCATCGTTGATGACTTTTCTATACGAAAAGATCATCGTTGATGACCTTTCTATATGAAAAGATCATCGTTGATGACTTTTCTATACGAAAAGATCATCGTTGATGACTTTTCTATACGAAAAGATCATCGTCGATGACTTTTCTATACGAAAATATCATCGTTGATGACTTTTCTATACGAAAAGATCATCGTTGATGACTTTTCTATACGAAAAGATCATCGTTGATGACTTTTCTATACGAAAATATTATCGTTGATGACTTTTCTAAACGAAAAGATCATCGTTGATGACTTTTCTATACGAAAATATCATCGTTGGTGACTTTTCTATACGAAAAGATCACCGTTGATGACTTTTCTATACGAAAAGATCATCGTTGATGACTTTTCTATACGAAAAGATCATCGTTGATGACTTTTCTATACGAAAAGATCATCGTTGATGACTTTTCTATACGAAAAGATCATCGTTGATGACTTTTCTATACGAAAAGATCATCGTTGATGACTTTTCTATACGAAAAGATCACCGTTGATGACTTTTCTATACGAAAAGATCATCGTTGATGAGTTTTCTATACGAAAAGCTCATCGTTGATGAGTTTTCTATACGAAAAGATCATCGTTGATGAGTTTTCTATACGAAAAGATCATCGTTGATGAGTTTTCTATACGAAAAGATCATCGCTGATGAATTTTCTATACGAAAAGATCATCGTTGATGAGTTTTCTATACGAAAAGATCATCGTTGATGAGTTTTCTACACGAAAAGATCATCGTTGATGAGTTTTCCATACGAAAATATTATCGTTAATGACTTTTCTATACGAAAATATTATCGTTAATGACTTTTCTATACGAAAAGATCATCGTTGATGACTTTTCTATACGAAAATATCATCGTTGGTGACTTTTCTATACGAAAAGATCACCGTTGATGACTTTTCTATACGAAAAGATCATCGTTGATGACTTTTCTATACGAAAAGATCATCGTTGATGACTTTTCTATACGAAAAGATCATCGTTGATGACTTTTCTATACGAAAAGATCACCGTTGATGACTTTTCTATACGAAAAGATCATCGTTGATGAGTTTTCTATACGAAAAGATCATCGTTGATGAGTTTTCTATACGAAAAGATCATCGTTGATGAGTTTTCTATACGAAAAGATCATCGTTGATGAGTTTTCTATACGAAAAGATCATCGTTGATGAGTTTTCTATACGAAAAGATCATCGCTGATGAGTTTTCTATACGAAAAGATCATCGTTGATGACTTTTCTATACGAAAAGATCATCGTTGATGACTTTTCTATAAGAAAAATTCATCGTTGATGACTTTTCTATACGAAAAGATCATCGTTGATGACTTTTCTATACGAAAAGATCATCGTTGATTACTTTTCTATACGAAAAGATCATCGTTGATGACTTTTCTATACGAAAAGATCATCGTTGATGACTTTTCTATACGAAAAGATCATCGTTGATGACTTTTCTATACGAAAAGATCATCGTTGATGACTTTTCTATACGAAAAGATCATCGTTGATGACTTTTCTATACGAAAAGATCATCGTTGATGACTTTTCTATACCAAAAGATCATCGTTGATGACTTTTCTATACGAAAAGATCATCGTTGATGACTTTTCTATACGAAAAGATCATCGTTAATGCCTTTTCTATACGAAAAGATCATCGTTGATGACTTTTCTATACGAAAAGATCATCGTTGATGACTTTTCTATACGAAAAGATCATCGTTGATGACTTTTCTATACGAAAAGATCATCATTGATGACTTTTCTATACGAAAAGATCATCGTTGATGACTTTTCTATACGAAAAGATCGTCGTTGACGACTTTTCTATACGAAAAGATCATCGTTGACGACTTTTCTATACGAAAAGATCATCGTTGATGACTTTTCTATACGAAAAGATCATCGTTGATGAGTTTTCTACGAAAAGATCATCGTTGATGAGTTTTCTACGAAAAGATCATCGTTTTCTATACGAAAAGATCATCGTTGATGAGTTTTCTATACGAAAAAACGATCGCTAATGAGTTTTCTATACGAAAGGATCTTCGTTGATGACTTTTCTATACGAAAAGATCATCGTCGATGACTTTTCTATCATCGTTGATGACTTTTCTATCATCGTTGATGACTTTTCTATCATCGTTGATGACTTTTCTATCATCGTTGATGACTTTTCTATCATCGTTGATGACGTTTCTATACGAAAAGATCATCGTTGATGACTTTTCTATATAAAAAGATCATCGTTTATGACTTTTCTATACGAAAAGATCATCGTTGATGACTTTTCTATACGAAAAGATCATCGTTGATGACTTTTCTATACGAAAAGATCATCGTAGATGACTTTTCTATACGAAAAGATCATCGTTGATGACTTTTCTATACGAAAAGATCATCGTTGATGACTTTTCTATACGAAAAGATCATCGTTGATGACTTTTCTATACGAAAAGATCATCGTTGATGACTTTTCTATACGAAAAGATCATCGTTGATGACTTTTCTATACGAAAAGATCATCGTTGATGATTTTTCTATACGAAAAGATGATCGTTGATGACTTTTCTATACGAAAAGATCATCGTTGATGACTTTTCTATACGAAAAGATCATCGTTGATGACTTTTCTATACGAAAAGATCATCGTTTATGACTTTTCTATACGAAAAGATCACCGTTGATGACTTTTCTATACGAAAAAATCACCGTTGATGACTTTTCTGTACTAAAAGATCATCGTTGATGACTTTTCTATACGAAAAGATCATCGTTGATGACTTTTCTATACGAAAAGATCGTCGTTGATGACTTTTCTATACGAAAAGACCATCGTTGATGACTTTTCTATACGAAAAAACCATCGTTGATGACTTTTCTATACGAAAAGATAATCGTTGATGAGTTTTCTATACGAAAAGATCATCGTTTATGACTTTTCTATACGAAAAGATCACCGTTGATGACTTTTCTATACGAAAAAATCACCGTTGATGACTTTTCTGTACGAAAAGATGACTTTTCGTTGATGACTTTTCTATACGAAAAGATCATCGTTGATGACTTTTCTATACGAAAAGATCGTCGTTGATGACTTTTCTATACGAAAAGACCATCGTTGATGACTTTTCTATACGAAAAGATCATCGTTGATGACTTTTCTATACGAAAAGATCATCGTTGATGACTTTTCTATACGAAAAGATCATCGTTGATGAGTTTTCTATACGAAAAGATCATCGTTGATGAGTTTTCTATACGAAAAGATCATCGTTGATGAGTTTTCTATACGAAAAGATCATCGTTGATGAGTTTTCTATACGAAAAGATCATCGTTGATGAGTTTTCTATACGAAAAGATCATCGTTGATGAGTTTTCTATACGGAAAGATCATCGTTGATGACTTTTCTATACGGAAAGATCATCGTTGATGACTTTTCTATACGAAAAGATCATCGTTGATGACTTTTCTATACGAAAACATCACCGTTGATGACTTTTCTATACGAAAAGATCATCGTTGATGACTTTTCTATACGAAAAGATCATCGTTGATGACTTTTCTATACGAAAAGATCATCGTTGATGACTTTTCTATACGAAAAGATCATCGTTGATGACTTTTCTATACGAAAAGATCACCGTTGATGACTTTTCTATACGAAAAAATCACCGTTGATGACTTTTCTGTACGAAAAGATGACTTTTCGTTGATGACTTTTCTATACGAAAAGATCATCGTTGATGACTTTTCTATACGAAAAGATCGTCGTTGATGACTTTTCTATACGAAAAGACCATCGTTGATGACTTTTCTATACGAAAAGATCATCGTTGATGACTTTTCTATACGAAAAGATCATCGTTGATGACTTTTCTATACGAAAAGATCATCGTTGATGAGTTTTCTATACGAAAAGATCATCGTTGATGAGTTTTCTATACGAAAAGATCATCGTTGATGAGTTTTCTATACGAAAAGATCATCGTTGATGAGTTTTCTATACGAAAAGATAATCGTTGATGAGTTTTCTATACGAAAAGATCATCGTTTATGACTTTTCTATACGAAAAGATCACCGTTGATGACTTTTCTATACGAAAAAATCACCGTTGATGACTTTTCTGTACGAAAAGATGACTTTTCGTTGATGACTTTTCTATACGAAAAGATCATCGTTGATGACTTTTCTATACGAAAAGATCGTCGTTGATGACTTTTCTATACGAAAAGACCATCGTTGATGACTTTTCTATACGAAAAGATCATCGTTGATGACTTTTCTATACGAAAAGATCATCGTTGATGACTTTTCTATACGAAAAGATCATCGTTGATGAGTTTTCTATACGAAAAGATCATCGTTGATGAGTTTTCTATACGAAAAGATCATCGTTGATGAGTTTTCTATACGAAAAGATCATCGTTGATGAGTTTTCTATACGAAAAGATCATCGTTGATGAGTTTTCTATACGAAAAGATCATCGTTGATGAGTTTTCTATACGGAAAGATCATCGTTGATGACTTTTCTATACGGAAAGATCATCGTTGATGACTTTTCTATACGAAAAGATCATCGTTGATGACTTTTCTATACGAAAACATCACCGTTGATGACTTTCCTATACGAAAAGATCATCGTTGATGACTTTTCTATACGAAAAGATCATCGTTGATGACTTTTCTATACGAAAAGATCATCGTTGATGACTTTTCTATACGAAAAGATCATCGTTGATGACTTTTCTATACGAAAAGATCATCGTTGATGAATTTCTATACGAACAGATCATCGTTGATGATTTTTCTATACGAAAAGATCATCGTTGATGACTTTTCTATACGAAAAGATCATCGTTGATGACTTTTCTATACGTAAAGAACATCGTTGATGACTTTTCTATACGAAAAGAACATCGTTGATGACTTTTCTATACGAAAAGAACATCGTTGATGACTTTTCTATACGAAAAGATCATCGTTGATGAGTTTTCTATACGAAAAGATCATCGTTGAAGAGTTTTCTATACGAAAAGATCATCGTTGATGAGTTTTCTATACGAAAAGATCATCGTTGATGAGTTTTCTATACGAAAGGATCATCGTTGATGACTTTTCTATACGAAAAGATCATCGTTGATGATAGAAAAGTTATCAACGATGATAGAAAAGTCATCGACGATGATCTTTTCGTATAGTAAAGTCATCAACGATGATCTTTGCGTATAGAAAAGTCATCAACCATGATCTTTTCGTATAGAAAAGTCATCAACCATGATCTTTTCGTATAGAAAAGTCATCAACCATGATCTTTTCGTATAGAAAAGTCATCAACGATGATCTTTTCGTATAAAAAATACATCAACGATGTTCTTTTCGTATAGAAAAGTCATCAACGATGATCTTTTCGTATAGAAAAGTCATCAACGATGAGCTTTTCGTATAGAAAAGTCATCAACGATGATCTTTTCGTATAGAAAAGTCATCAACGATGATCTTTTCGTATAGAAAAGTCATCAACGGTGATCTTTTCGTATAGAAAAGTCATCAACGATGATTTTTTCGTATAGAAACGTCATCAACGATGATCTTTTTTTATAGAAAAGTCATCAACGATGATAGAAAAGTCATCAACCATGATCTTTTCGTATAGAAAAGTCATCAACCATGATCTTTTCGTATAGAAAAGTCATCAACCATGATCTTTTCGTATAGAAAAGTCATCAACGATGATCTTTTCGTATAAAAAAGACATCAACGATGTTCTTTTCGTATAGAAAAGTCATCAACGATGATCCTTTCGTATAGAAAACTCATCAACGATGATCCTTTCGTATAGAAAACTCATCAATGATGATCTTTCGTATAAAAAACTCATCAACGATGATCTTTTCGTATACAAAACTCATAAACGATGATCTTTTCGTATAGAAAACTCTTCAACGATGATCTTTTCGTATAGAAAACTCATCAACGATGATCTTTTCGTATAGAAAACTCATCAACGATGATCTTTTCGTATAGAAAACTCATCAACGATGATCTTTTCGTATAGAAAACTCATCAACGATGTTCTTTTCGTATAGAAAAGTCATCAACGATGTTCTTTTCGTATAGAAAAGTCACCAACGATGTTCTTTACGTATAGAAAAATCATCAACGATGATCTTTTCGTATAGAAAAGTCATCAACGATGATCTTTTCGTATAGAAAAGTCATCAACGATGATCTTTTCGTATAGAAAACTCATCAACGATGATCTTTTCGTATAGAAAACTCATCAACGATGATCTTTTCGTATAGAAAACTCATCAACGATGATCTTTTCGTATATAAAACTCATCAACGATGATCTTTTCGTATAGAAAAGTCATCAACGATGATCTTCTCGTATAGAAAAGTCATCAACGATGGTCTTTTCGTATAGAAAAGTCATCAACGACGATCTTTTCGTATAGAAAAGTCATCAACGACGATCTTTTCGTATAGAAAAGTCATCAACGACGATCTTTTCGTATAGAAAATCATCAACGACGATCTTTTCGTATAGAAAAGTCATCAACGATGATCTTTTCGTATAGAAAAGTCATCAACGATGATCTTTTCGTATAGAAAAGTCATCAACGATGATCTTTTCGTACAGAAAAGTCATCAACGGTGATCTTTTCGTATAGAAAAGTCATAAACGATGATCTTTTCGTATAGAAAAGTCATCAACGATGATCTTTTCGTATAGAAAAGTCATCAACGATGATCTTTTCATATAGAAAAGTCATCAACGATGATCTTTTCGTATAGAAAAGTCATCAACGATGATCTTTTCGTATAGAAAAGTCATCAACGATGATCTTTTCGTATAGAAAAGTCATCAACGATGATCTTTTCGTATAGAAAAGTCATCATCTTTTCGTATAGAAAAGTCATCAACGATGATCTTTTCGTATAGAAAAGTCATCAACGATGATCTTTTCGTATAGAAAAGTCATCAACGATGATCTTTTCGTATAGAAAAGTCATCAACGATGATCTTTTCGTATAGAAAAGTCATCAACGATGATCTTTTCGTATAGAAAAGTCATCAACGATGATCTTTTCGTATAGAAAAGTCATCAACGATGATCTTTTCGTATAGAAAAGTCTTCAACGATGATCTTTTCGTATAGAAAAGTCATCAACGACGATCTTTTCGTATAGAAAAGTCATCAACGATGATCTTTTCGTATAGAAAAGTCATCAACGATGATCTTTTCGTATAGAAAAGTCATCAAGGATGATCTTTTCGTATAGAAAAGTCATCAACGATGATCTTTTCGTATAGAAAAGTCATCAACGATTATCTTTTCGTATAGAAAAGTCATCAACGATGATCTTTTCGTATAGAAAAGTCATCAACGATGATCTTTTCGTATAGAAAAGTCATCAACGATGATCTTTTCGTATAGAAAACTCATCAACGATGATCTTTTCGTATAGAAAACTCATCAACGATGATCTTTTCGTATAGAAAACTCATCAACGATGATCTTTTCGTATAGAAAACTCATCAACGATGGTCTTTTCGTATAGAAAAGTCATCAACGATGATCCATTAGTATAGAAAAGTCATCAACGATGATCTTTTCATATAGAAAAGTCATCAACGATGATCTTTTCGTATAGAAAAGTCATCAACGTTGATCTTTTCGCATAGAAAAGTCATCAACGATGATCTTTTCGTATAGAAAAGTCACCAACGATGATATTTTCGTATAGAAAAGTCATCAGCGATGATCTTTTCGTATAGAAAAGTCACCAACGATGATATTTTCGTATAGAAAAGTCATCAGCGATGATCTTTTCGTATAGAAAAGTCATCAACGATAATATTTTCGTATAGAAAAGTCATCAACGATAATATTTTCGTATAGAAAATTCATCAACGATAATATTTTCGTATAGAAAAGTCTTCAACGATGATATTTTCGTATAGAAAAGTCATCAACGATGATATTTTCGTATAGAAAAGTCATTAACGATGATATTTTCGTATAAAAAAGACATCAACGATGATATTTTCGTATAAAAAAGACATCAACGATGATATTTTCGTATAGAAAAGACATCAACGATGATATTTTCGTATAGAAAAGACATCAACGATGATCTTTTCATATAGAAAGGTCATCAACGATGATCTTTTCGTATAGAAAAGTCATCAACGATGATCTTTTCGTATAGAAAAGTCATCAACGATGATCTTTTCGTATAGAAAAGTCATCAACGATGATCTTTTCGTATAGAAAAGTCATCAACGATGATGTTTGCGTATAGAAAAGTCATCAACGATGATCTTTGCGTATAGAAAAGTCATCAACGATGATCTTTGCGTATAGAAAAGTCATCAACGATGTTCTTCGTATAGAAAAGTCATCAACGATGATCTTTTCGGATAGAAAAGTCATCAACGATGATCTTTTCGGATAGAAAAGTCATCAACGGTGATCTTTTCGTATAGAAAAGTCATCAACGATGATCTTTTCGTATAGAAAAGTCATCAACGATGATCTTTTCGTAAAGAAAAGTCATCAACGATGATCTTTTCGTATAGAAAAATCATCAACGATGATCTTTTCGTATATAAAAGTCATCAACGATGGTCTTTTCGTATATAAAAGTCATCAACGATGATCTTTTCGTATAGAAAAGTCATCAACGATGATCTTTTCGTATAGAAAAGTCATCAACGATGATCTTTTCGTATAGAAAAGTCATCAACGATGATCTTTTCGTATAGAAAAGTCATCAACGATGATCTTTTCGGATAGAAAAGTCATCAACGATGATTTTTTCGTATAGAAAAGTCATCAACGATGATCTTTTCGGATAGAAAAGTCATCAACGATGATCTTTTCGGATAGAAAAGTCATCAACGATGATCTTTTCGGATAGAAAATCATCAACGATGATCTTTTCATATAGAAAAGTCATCAACGATGATCTTTTCGGATAGAAAAGTCATCAACGATGATCTTTTCGGATAGAAAAGTCATCAACGATGATCTTTTCGGATAGAAAAGTCATCAACGATGATCTTTTGGGATAGAAAAGTCATCAACGATGATCTTTTCATATAGAAAAGTCATCATCGATGATCTTTTCATATAGAAAAGTCATCATCGAAGATCTTTTCGTATAGAAAAGTCATCAATGATGATCTTTTCGTATAGAAAAGTCATCAACCATGATCTTTTCGTTTTCTAGTTTTCTACGAAAAGATCATCGTTGATGAGTTTTTTATACGAAAAGATCATCGTTGATGAGTTTTCTATACGAAAAAATCATCGTTAATGAGTTTTCTATACGAAAGGATCATCGTTGATGACTTTTCTATACGAAAAGATCATCGTTGATGACTTTTCTATACGAAAAGATCATCGTCCATGACTTTTCTATCATCGTTGATGACTTTTCTATCATCGTTGATGACGTTTCTATACGAAAAGATCATCGTTGATGACGTTTCTATACGAAAAGATCATCGTTGATGACTTTTCTATATAAAAAGATCATCGTTGATGACTTTTCTATACGAAAAGATCGTCGTTGATGACTTTTCTATACGAAAAGATCGTCGTTGATGACTTTTCTATACGAAAAGATCGTCGTTTATGACTTTTCTATACGAAAAGATCGTCGTAGATGACTTTTCTATACGAAAAGACCATCGTTGATGACTTTTCTATACGAAAAGATCATCGTTGATGACTTTTCTATACGAAAAGATCATCGTTGATGAGTTTTCTATACGAAAAGATCATCGTTGATGAGTTTTTTATACGAAAAGATCATCGTTGATGAGTTTTCTATACGAAAAGATCATCGTTGATGACTTTTCTATACGAAAACATCACCGTTGATGACTTTTCTATACGAAAAGATCATCATTGATGACTTTTCTATTCGAAAAGATCATCGTTGATGACATTTCTATACGAAAAGATCATCGTTGATGACTTTTCTATACGAAAAGATCATCGTTGATGAATTTCTATACGAAAAGATCATCGTTGATGACTTTTCTATACGAAAAGATCATCGTTGATGATTTTTCTATACGAAAAGATCATCGTTGATGATTTTTCTATACGAAAAGATCATCGTTGATGACTTTTCTATACGAAAAGAACATCGTTGATGACTTTTCTATACGTAAAGAACATCGTTGATGACTTTTCTATACGAAAAGAACATCGTTGATGACTTTTCTATACGAAAAGAACGTCGTTGATGAGTTTTCTATACGAAAAGATCATCGTTGATGAGTTTTCTATACGAAAAGATCATCGTTGATGAGTTTTCTATACGAAAAGATCATCGTTGATGAGTTTTCTATACGAAAAGATCATCGTTGATGAGTTTTTTATACGAAAGATCATCGTTGATGAGTTTTCTATACGAAAGGATCATCGTTGATGAGTTTTCTATACGAAAGGATCATCGTTGATGACTTTTCTATACGAAAAGATCATCGTTGATGACTTTTCTATACGAAAAGAACATCGTTGATGACTTTTCTATACGTAAAGAACATCGTTGATGACTTTTCTATACGAAAAGAACATCGTTGATGACTTTTCTATACGAAAAGAACGTCGTTGATGAGTTTTCTATACGAAAAGATCATCGTTGATGACTTTTCTATACGAAAAGATCATCGTCGATGACTTTTCTATCATCGTTGATGACTTTTCTATCATCGTTGATGACTTTTCTATCATCGTTGATGACTTTTCTATAAAAAAAGATCATCGTTGATGACTTTTCTATACGAAAAAATCATCGTTGATGACTTTTCTATACAAAAAGATCATCGTTGATGACTTTTCTATACGAAAAGATCATCGTTGATGAGTTTTCTATACGAAAAGATCACCGTTGATGACTTTTCTATACGAAAAGATCATCGTTGATGACTTTTCTATACGAAAAGCTCATCGTTGATGACTTTTCTATACGAAAAGCTCATCGTTGATGACTTTTCTATACGAAAAGCTCATCGTTGATGACTTTTCTATACGAAAAGATCATCGTTGATGACTTTTCTATACGAAAAGAACATCGTTGATGTCTTTTTTATACGAAAAGATCATCGTTGATGACTTTTCTATACGAAAAGATCATGGTTGATGACTTTTCTATACGAAAAGATCATCGTTGATGACTTTACTATACGAAAAGATCATCGTCGATGACTCTTCTATCATCGTTGATAACTTTTCTATCATCGTTAATGACTTTTCTATAAAAAAAGATCATCGTTGATGACGTTTCTATACGTATAGAAAAGTCATCAACGATGTTCTTTACGTATAGAAAAGTCATCAACGATGTTCTTTTCGTATAGAAAAGTCATCAACGATGATCTTTTCGTATAGAAAAATCATCAACGATGATCTTTTCGTATAGAAAAATCATCAACGATGATCTTTTCGTATAGAAAAGTCATCAACGATGATCTTTTCGTATAGAAATTCATCAACGATGATCTTTTCGTATAGAAAAGTCATCAACGATGATTTTTCGTACAGAAAAGTCATCAACGATGATCTTTTCGAATAGAAAAGTCATCAATGATGATCTTTTCGTATAGAAAAGTCATCAATGATGATCTTTTCGTATAGAAAAGTCAACGATGATCTTTTCGTATAGAAAAGTCATCAACGACGATCTTTTCGTATAGAAAAGTCATCAACGACGATCTTTTCGTATAGAAAAGTCATCAACGACGATCTTTTCGTATAGAAAAGTCATCAACGACGATCTTTTCGTATAGAAAAGTCATCAACGACGATCTTTTCGTATAGAAAAGTCATCAACGACGATCTTTTCGTATAGAAAAGTCATCAACGATGATCTTTTTATATAGAAAAGTCATCAACGATGATCTTTTCGTATAGAAACGTCATCAACGATGATCTTTTCGTATAGAAACGTCATCAACGATGATAGAAAAGTCATCAACGATGATAGAAAAGTCATGGACGATGATCTTTTCGTATAGAAAAGTCATCAAAGATGATCCTTTCGTATAGAAAACTCATTAACGATGATTTTTTCGTATAGAAAACTCATCAACGATGATCTTTTCGTATAAAAAACTCATCAACGATGATCTTTTCGTAGAAAACTAGAAAACGAAAAGATCATGGTTGATGACTTTTCTATACGAAAAGATCATCGTTGATGACTTTTCTATACGAAAAGATCTTCGATGATGACGTTTCTATATGAAAAGATCATCGATGATGACTTTTCTATATGAAAAGATCATCGTTGATGACTTTTCTATCCCAAAAGATCATCGTTGATGACTTTTCTATCCGAAAAGATCATCGTTGATGACTTTTCTATCCGAAAAGATCATCGTTGATGACTTTTCTATCCGAAATGATCATCGTTGATGACTTTTCTATATGAAAAGATCATCGTTGATGATTTTCTATCCGAAAAGATCATCGTTGATGACTTTTCTATCCGAAAAGATCATCGTTGATGACTTTTCTATACGAAAAAATCATCGTTGATGACTTTTCTATCCGAAAAGATCATCGTTGATGACTTTTCTATACGAAAAGATCATCGTTGATGACTTTTCTATACGAAAAGATCATCGTTGATGACTTTTCTATACGAAAAGATCATCGTTGATGACTTTTATATACGAAAAGACCATCGTTGATGACTTTTATATACGAAAAGATCATCGTTGATGACTTTTCTATACGAAAAGATCATCGTTGATGACTTTTCTTTACGAAAAGATCATCGTTGATGACTTTTCTATACGAAAAGATCATCGTTGATGACTTTTCTATACGAAAAGATCACCGTTGATGACTTTTCTATACGCAAAGAACATCGTTGATGACTTTTCTATACGCAAAGATCATCGTTGATGACTTTTCTATACGCAAAGATCATCGCTGATGACTTTTCTATACGCAAACATCATCGTTGATGACTTTTCTATACGAAAAGATCATCGTTGATGACTTTTCTATACGAAAAGATCATCGTTGATGACTTTTCTATACGAAAAGATCATCGTTGATGACTTTTCTATACGAAAAGATCATCGTTGATGACCTTTCTATATGAAAAGATCATCGTTGATGTCTTTTCTATACGAAAATATCATCGTTGATGTCTTTTCTATACGAAAATATCATCGTTGATGTCTTTTTTATACGAAAATATCATCGTTGATGTCTTTTTTATACGAAAATATCATCGTTGATGACTTTTCTATACGAAAATATCATCGTTGATGACTTTTCTATACGAAAATATCATCGTTGAAGACTTTTCTATACGAAAATATTATCGTTGATGAATTTTCTATACGAAAATATTATCGTTGATGACTTTTCTATACGAAAATATTATCGTTGATGACTTTTCTATACGAAAAGATCATCGCTGATGACTTTTCTATACGAAAATATCATCGTTGGTGACTTTTCTATACGAAAAGATCATCGTTGATGACTTTTCTATGCGAAAAGATTAACGTTGATGACTTTTCTATACGAAAAGATCATCGTTGATGACTTTTCTATATGAAAAGATCATCGTTGATGACTTTTCTATACGAAAAGATCATCGTTGATGACTTTTCTATACGAAAAGATCACCGTTGATGACTTTTCTATACGAAAAGACCATCGTTGATGAGTTTTCTATACGAAAAGATCATTGTTGATGAGTTTTCTATACGAAAAGATCATCGTTGATGAGTTTTCTATACGAAAAGATCATCATCTTTTCGTATAGAAAAGTCATCAATGATGATCTTTTCGTATAGAAAAGTCAACGATGATCTTTTCGTATAGAAAAGTCATCAACGACGATCTTTTCGTATAGAAAAGTCATCAACGACGATCTTTTCGTATAGAAAAGTCATCAACGACGATCTTTTCGTATAGAAAAGTCATCAACGACGATCTTTTCGTATAGAAAAGTCATCAACGACGATCTTTTCGTATAGAAAAGTCATCAACGATGATCTTTTTATATAGAAAAGTCATCAACGATGATCTTTTCGTATAGAAACGTCATCAACGATGATCTTTTCGTATAGAAACGTCATCAACGATGATAGAAAAGTCATCAACGATGATAGAAAAGTCATGGACGATGATCTTTTCGTATAGAAAAGTCATCAACGATGATCTTTTCGTATAGAAAAGTCATCAACGATGATCCTTTCGTATAGAAAACTCATTAACGATGATTTTTTCGTATAGAAAACTCATCAACGATGATCTTTTCGTATAAAAAACTCATCAACGATGATCTTTTCGTAGAAAACTAGAAAACGAAAAGATCATGGTTGATGACTTTTCTATACGAAAAGATCATCGTTGATGACTTTTCTATACGAAAAGATCTTCGATGATGACGTTTCTATATGAAAAGATCATCGATGATGACTTTTCTATATGAAAAGATCATCGTTGATGACTTTTCTATCCCAAAAGATCATCGTTGATGACTTTTCTATCCGAAAAGATCATCGTTGATGACTTTTCTATCCGAAAAGATCATCGTTGATGACTTTTCTATCCGAAATGATCATCGTTGATGACTTTTCTATATGAAAAGATCATCGTTGATGATTTTCTATCCGAAAAGATCATCGTTGATGACTTTTCTATCCGAAAAGATCATCGTTGATGACTTTTCTATACGAAAAAATCATCGTTGATGACTTTTCTATCCGAAAAGATCATGGTTGATGACTTTTCTATACGAAAAGATCATCGTTGATGACTTTTCTATACGAAAAGATCATCGTTGATGACTTTTATATACGAAAAGACCATCGTTGATGACTTTTATATACGAAAAGATCATCGTTGATGACTTTTCTATACGAAAAGATCATCGTTGATGACTTTTCTTTACGAAAAGATCATCGTTGATGACTTTTCTATACGAAAAGATCATCGTTGATGACTTTTCTATACGCAAAGAACATCGTTGATGACTTTTCTATACGCAAAGATCATCGTTGATGACTTTTCTATACGCAAAGATCATCGTTGATGACTTTTCTATACGCAAACATCATCGTTGATGACTTTTCTATACGAAAAGATCATCGTTGATGACTTTTCTATACGAAAAGATCATCGTTGATGACTTTTCTATACGAAAAGATCATCGTTGATGACTTTTCTATACGAAAAGATCATCGTTGATGACCTTTCTATATGAAAAGATCATCGTTGATGTCTTTTCTATACGAAAATATCATCGTTGATGTCTTTTCTATACGAAAATATCATCGTTGATGTCTTTTTTATACGAAAATATCATCGTTGATGTCTTTTTTATACGAAAATATCATCGTTGATGACTTTTCTATACGAAAATATCATCGTTGATGACTTTTCTATACGAAAATATCATCGTTGAAGACTTTTCTATACGAAAATATTATCGTTGATGAATTTTCTATACGAAAATATTATCGTTGATGACTTTTCTATACGAAAATATTATCGTTGATGACTTTTCTATACGAAAAGATCATCGCTGATGACTTTTCTATACGAAAATATCATCGTTGGTGACTTTTCTATACGAAAAGATCATCGTTGATGACTTTTCTATGCGAAAAGATTAACGTTGATGACTTTTCTATACGAAAAGATCATCGTTGATGACTTTTCTATATGAAAAGATCATCGTTGATGACTTTTCTATACGAAAAGATCATCGTTGATGACTTTTCTATACGAAAAGATCACCGTTGATGACTTTTCTATACGAAAAGACCATCGTTGATGAGTTTTCTATACGAAAAGATCATCGTTGATGAGTTTTCTATACGAAAAGATCATCGTTGATGAGTTTTCTATACGAAAAGATCATCGTTGATGAGTTTTCTATACGAAAAGATCATCGTTGATGAGTTTTCTATACGAAAAGATCATCGTTGATGACTTTTCTATACGAAAAGATCATCGTTGATGACTTTTCTATACGAAAAGATCATCGTTGATGACTCTTCTATACGAAAAGATCATCGTTGATGACTTTTCTATACGAAAAGATCATCGTTGATGACATTTCTATACGAAAAGATCATCGTTGATGACTTTTCTATACGAAAAGATCATCGTTGATGACTTTTCTATACGAAAAGATCGTCGTTGATGAATTTTCTATACGTAAAGATCATCGTTGAAGACTTTTCTATACGAAAAGATCATCGTTGAAGACTTTTCTATACGAAAAGATCATCGTTGAAGACTTTTCTATACGAAAAGATCATCGTTGATGACTTTTCTATACGAAAAGATCATCGTTGATGACTTTTCTATACGAAAAGATCATCGTTGATGACTTTTCTATACGAAAAGATCATCGTTGATGACTTTTCTATACGAAAAGATCATCGTTGATGACTTTTCTATACGAAAAGATCATCGTTGATGACTTTTCTATACGAAAAGATCATCGTTGATGAGTTTTCTACGAAAAGATCATCGTTGATGAGTTTTCTATACGAAAAGATCATCGTTGATGAGTTTTCTATACGAAAAGATCATCGTTAATGACTTTTCTATACGAAAAGATCATCGTCGATGACTTTCTATCATCGTTGATGACTTTTCTATCATCGTTGATGACGTTTCTATACGAAAAGATCATCGTTGATGACGTTTCTATACGAAAAGATCATCGTTGATGACTTTTCTATATAAAAAGATCATCGTTGATGACTTTTCTATCCGAAAAGATCATCGTTGATGACTTTTCTATACGAAAAAATCATCGTTGATGACTTTTCTATCCGAAAAGATCATCGTTGATGACTTTTCTATCCGAAAAGATCATCGTTGATGACTTTTCTATCCGAAAAGATCATCGTTGATGACTTTTCTATCCGAAAAGATCATCGTTGATGACTTTTCTATACGAAAAGATCATCGTTGATGACTTTTCTATACGAAAAGATCATCGTTGATGACTTTTCTATACGAAAAGATCATCGTTGATGACTTTTCTATACGAAAAGACCATCGTTGATGACTTTTATATACGAAAAGATCATCGTTGATGACTTTTCTATACGAAAAGATCATCGTTGATGACTTTTCTTTACGAAAAGATCATCGTTGATGACTTTTCTATACGAAAAGATCATCGTTGATGACTTTTCTATACGAAAAGATCACCGTTGATGGCTTTTCTGTACGAAAAGATCACCGTTGATGACTTTTCTATACGCAAAGAACATCGTTGATGACTTTTCTATACGCAAAGATCATCGTTGATTACTTTTCTATACGCAAAGATCATCGTTGATGACTTTTCTATACGCAAAGATCATCGTTGATGACTTTTCTATACGAAAAGATCATCGTTGATGACTTTTCTATACGAAAAGATCATCGTTGATGACCTTTCTATATGAAAAGATCATCGTTGATGTCTTTTCTATACGAAAATATCATCGTTGATGTCTTTTTTATACGAAAATATCATCGTTGATGTCTTTTTTATACGAAAATATCATCGTTGATGTCTTTTTTATACGAAAATATCATCGTTGATGACTTTTCTATACGAAAATATTATCGTTGATGAATTTTCTATACGAAAATATTATCGTTGATGACTTTTCTATACGAAAAGATCATCGCTGATGACTTTTCTATACGAAAATATCATCGTTGGTGACTTTTCTATACGAAAAGACCATCGTTGATGAGTTTTCTATACGAAAAGATCATCGTTGATGAGTTTTCTATACGAAAAGATCATCGTTGATGAGTTTTCTATACGAAAAGATCATCGTTGATGAGTTTTCTATACGAAAAGATCATCGTTGATGACTTTTCTATATGAAAAGATCATCGTTGATGACTTTTCTATACGAAAAGATCATCGTTGATGACTTTTCTATACGAAAAGATCACCGTTGATGACTTTTCTATACGAAAAGACCATCGTTGATGAGTTTTCTATACGAAAAGATCGTCGTTGATGAGTTTTCTATACGAAAAGATCATCGTTGATGAGTTTTCTATACGAAAAGATCATCGTTGATGACTTTTCTATACGAAAAGATCATCGTTGATGACTTTTCTATACGAAAAGATCATCGTTGATGACTTTTCTATACGAAAAGATCATCGTTGATGACTTTTCTATACGAAAAGATCATCGTTGATGACTTTTCTATACGAAAAGATCATCGTTGATGACTTTTCTATACGAAAAGATAATCGTTGATGACTTTTCTATACGAAAAGATAATCGTTGATGACTTTTCTATACGAAAAGATCATCGTTGATGACTTTTCTATACGAAAAGATCATCGTTGATGACTTTTCTATACAAAAAGATCGTCGTTGATGACTTTTCTATACGAAAAGATCATCGTTGAAGACTTTTCTATACGAAAATATCATCGTTGAAGACTTTTCTATACGAAAAGATCATCGTTGATGACTTTTCTATACGAAAAGATCATCGTTAATGCCTTTTCTATACGAAAAGATCATAGTTGATGACTTTTCTATACGAAAAGATCATCGTTGATGACTTTTCTATACGAAAAGATCATCGTTGATGACTTTTCTATACGAAAAGATCATTGTTGATGACTTTTCTATACGAAAAGATCATCGTTGATGACTTTTCTATACGAAAAGATCATCGTTGATGAGTTTTCTACGAAAAGATCATCGTTGATGACTTTTCTATCATCGTTGATGACTTTTCTATCATCGTTGATGACGTTTCTATACGAAAAGATCATCGTTGATGACTTTTCTATATAAAACGATCATCGTTGATGACTTTTCTATATAAAAAGATCATCGTTGATGACTTTTCTATACGAAAAGATCATCGTTTATGACTTTTATATACGAAAAGATCATCGTTGATGACTTTTATATACGAAAAGATCATCGTTGATGACTTTTCTATACGAAAAGATCGTCGTTGATGACTTTTCTATTCAAAAAGACCATCGTTGATAACTTTTCTATACGAAAAGACCATCGTTGATGACTTTTCTATATATCATCAACGATGACTTTTCTATACGAAAAGATCATCGTTGATGACTTTTATATACGAAAAGATCATCGTTGATGACTTTTCTATACGAAAAGATCGTCGTTGATGACTTTTCTATTCGAAAAGACCATCGTTGATAACTTTTCTATACGAAAAGACCATCGTTGATGACTTTTCTATACGAAAAGATCATCGTTGATGAGTTTTCTATACGAAAAGATCATCGTTGATGAGTTTTCTATACGAAAAGATCATCGTTGATGAGTTTTCTATACGAAAAGATCATCTTTGATGAGTTTTTTATACGAAAAGATCATCGTTGATGACTTTTCTATACGAAAAGATCATCGTTGATGACTTTTCTATACGAAAGGATCACCGTTGATGACTTTTCTATACGAAAAGATCACCGTTGATGACTTTTCTATACGAAAAGATCACCGTTGATGACTTTTCTATACGAAAAGATCATCGTTGATGACTTTTCTATACGAAAAGATCATCGTTGATGACTTTTCTATACGAAAAGATCATCGTTGATGACTTTTCTATACGAAAAGATCATCGTTGATGACTTTTCTATACGAAAAGATCATCGTTGATGACTTTTCTATACGAAAAGATCATCGTTGATGATTTTTCTATACGAAAAGATCATCGTTGATGATTTTTCTATACGAAAAGATCATCGTTGATGATTTTTCTATACGAAAAGAACATCGTTGATGACTTTTCTATACGTAAAGAACATCGTTGATGACTTTTCTATACGAAAAGAACATCGTTGATGACTTTTCTATACGAAAAGAACATCGTTGATGACTTTTCTATACGAAAAGATCATCGTTGATGAATTTTCTATACGAAAAGATCATCGTTGAAGAGTTTGCTATACGAAAAGATCATCGTTGATGAGTTTTCTATACGAAAAGATCATCGTTGAAGAGTATTCTATACGAAAAAATCATCGTTGATGAATTTTCTATACGAAAATATCATCATTGATGAGTTTTATATACGAAAAGATCATCGTTGATGAGTTTTCTATACGAAAGGATCATCGTTGATGACTTTTCTATACGAAAAGATCATCGTTGATGACTTTTCTATACGAAAAGATCATCGTTGATGACTTTTCTATACGAAAAGATCATCGTCGATGACTTTTCTATCATCGTTGATGACTTTTCTATCATCGTTGATGACTTTTCTATAATAAAAAATCATCGTTGATGACGTTTCTATACGAAAAGATCATCGTTGATGACTTTTCTATACAAAAAGATCATCGTTGATGACTTTTCTATACGAAAAGATCATCGTTGATGACTTTTCTATACGAAAAGATCACCGTTGATGACTTTTCTATACGAAAAGATCATCGTTGATGACTTTTCTATACGAAAAGAACATCGTTGATGTCTTTTTTATACGAAAAGATCATCGTTGATGACTTTTCTATACGAAAAGATCATGGTTGATGACTTTTCTATACGAAAAGATCATGGTTGATGACTTTTCTATACGAAAAGATCATCGTTGATGACTTTTCTATACGAAAAGATCATCGTTGATGACTTTTCTATACGAAAAGATCATCGTTGATGACTTTTCTATACGAAAAGATCATCGTTGATGACTTTTCTATACAAAAACATCATCGTTGATGACTTTTCTATACGAAAAGATCATGGTTGATGACTTTTCTATACGAAAAGATCATGGTTGATGTCTTTTCTATACGAACAGATCATCGCTGATGACTTTACTATACGAAAAGATCATCGTCGATGACTTTTCTATCATCGTTGATGACTTTTCTATAAAAAAAGATCATCGTTGATGACTTTTCTATACGAAAAGATCATCGTTGATGACTTTTCTATACGAAAAGATCATCGTTGATGACTTTTCTATACGAAAAGATCATCGTTGATGACTTTTCTATACGAAAAGATCGTGGTTGATGACTTTTCTATACGAAAAGATCATCGATGATGACTTTTCTATATGAAAAGATCATCGATGATGACTTTTCTATATGAAAAGATCTTCGATGATGACTTTTCTATATGAAAAGATCTTCGATGATGACTTTTCTATATGAAAAGATCATCGATGATGACTTTTCTATATGAAAAGATCATCGTTGATGACTTTTCTATCCGAAAAGATCATCGTTGATGACTTTTCTATCCGAAAAGATCATCGTTGATGACTCTTCTATCCGAAAAGATCATCGTTGGTGACTTTTCTATCCGAAAAGATCATCGTTGATGACTTTTCTATATGAAAAGATCATCGTTGATGACGTTTCTATCCGAAAAGATCATCGTTGATGACATTTCTATCCGAAAAGATCATCGTTGATGACTTTTCTGTACGAAAAGATCATCGTTGATGACTTTTCTATCCGAAAAGATCATCGTTGATGACTTTTCTATACGAAAAGATCATCGTTGATGACTTTTCTATACGAAAAGATCATCGTTGATGACTTTTCTATACGAAAAGATCATCGTTGATGACTTTTCTATACGAAAAGATCATCGTTGATGACTTTTTCTATACGAAAAGATCATCGTTGATGACTTTTCTATACGAAAAGATCATCGTTGATGACTTTTCTATACGAAAAGATCATCGTTGATGACTTTTCTATACGAAAAGATCATCGTTGATGACTTTTCTATACGAAAATATCATCGTTGATGACTTTTCTATACGAAAAGATCATCGCTGATGACCTTTCTATACGAAAAGATCATCGCTGATGACCTTTCTATACGAAAAGATCATCGTTGATGACTTTACTATACGAAAAGATCATCGTCGATGACTTTTCTATCATCGTTGATGACTTTTCTATAAAAAAAGATCATCGTTGATGACTTTTCTATAAAAAAAGATCATCGTTGATGACTTTTCTATACGAAAAGATCATTGATGATTACTTTTCTATACGAAAAGATCATTGATGATGACTTTTCTATACGAAAAGATCATCGATGATGACTTTTCTATATGAAAAGATCATCGATGATAACTTTTCTATATGAAAAGATCTTCGATGATGACTTTTCTATATGAAAAGATCATCGTTGATGACTTTTCTATACGAAAAGATCATCGTTGATGACTTTTCTATCCGAAAAGATCATCGTTGATGACTTTTCTATCCCAAAAGATCATCGTTGATGACTTTTCTATCCGAAAAGATCATCGTTGATGACTTTTCTATCCGAAAAGATCATCGTTGATGACTTTTCTATATGAAAAGATCATCGTTGATGACTTTTCTATCCGAAAACATCATCGTTGATGACTTTTCTATCCGAAAAGATCATCGTTGATAACTTTTCTATCCGAAAAGATCATCGTTGATGACTTTTCTATAAGAAAAGATCATCGTTGATGACCTTTCTATACGAAAAGATCATCGTTGATGACCTTTCTATACGAAAAGATCATCGTTGATGACCTTTCTATACGAAAAGATCATCGTTGATGACCTTTCTATACGAAAAGATTATCGTTGATGACTATTCTATACGAAAAGATCATCGTTGATGACTTTTCTATACGAAAAGATCATCGTTGATGACCTTTCTATACGAAAAGATCATCGTTGATGACCTTTCTATACGAAAAGATCATCGTTGATGACCTTTCTATACGAAAAGATCATCGTTGATGACTTTTCTATACGAAAAGATCATCGTTGATGACCTTTCTATACGAAAAGATCATCGTTGATGACATTTCTATACGAAAAGATCATCGGTGATGACTTTTCTATACGAAAAGATCATCGTTGATGACTTTTCTATACGAAAAGATCATCGTTGATGACTTTTCTATACGAAAAGAGCACCGATGATGATACGAAAATACGTTGATGACTTTTCTATACGAAGAGATCATCGTTGAAGACTTTTTAATACGAAAAGATCGTTGGTGACTTTTCCATACGAAAAGATCATCGTTGATGAGCTTTTTATACGAAAAGATCATCTTTTGATGTCTTTTCTATAGGAAAAGATCATCGTTGATTACTTTTCTATACGAGAAGGCCATCGTGCACTGAAAAACAGGTGTACTGAAAATCATTGAAATGTTCTTAGCTTTTAAGATTTTTTCTTTGATTTGGCTCCAAAGACAAAGACTTTTAAACTAAGTAAGTCTTGTACGACAATTAAAGTAATTAATCATCTTTAAATCAGAACAGCAAAGGTCTTTGAAAGAATTACGCCTTATACCACGATGAAAGACTTCACATTTTTAAATCAATTACGTCTTTGCTTACATTAAGTACATAAAATGACTTTAGATTAAATACATTCTGTATTTAAACCAAGCACATGATGTACTTTAATTAAATGTAAAATATTTATTTATTTTTATCGCCTCACCTTAGAGAGGGGGTATACATATATCATTTGCTACGAACCAAAAGTATAACACATCGAAGGGGTAACCTAGGACCATATGTACACTGAAAAAAAAAAAATAGTAATAAAACTAATGATGACACATTCTTATATTAAGTATGCTACCTCGGCATCAATTCAATGACAATTTTCATTAAAATAATGAAAATTTACACGTTTTTTACGAAATTTTCCTTAACCCTTTCGGTACTTCTTTTTTATTTTTGACATAAAAAATCATTTTTATCCAATTTGTTATGGTTTAGGCCATCGTTATGAATATTTAAAAGTAATTTTTTAAAATTTTGCTTCCAAAAGTGGTTTTTGGGCATCATGCCATATGGCATAGAATGTACTTAAGGGATTAAAACTACCCTAAACATTTTTTCATGAATAGTATATAGATAATTTTAATTTTTAAATAAGTATATTTATTTTAAACTTAAAAATTCAAAAAATTCATTTAAAACATAAAAAATAAATCATTACTTATTATATAAAACATAAAATATATAAAAAAAAGAATTCATTGCCAATTGTATTTCCATCATTAGGTCTGCTTCGGTATCTGCCCTGAAAAAAAAGGAATAAGAAAACCAATTTATATATAAAAATTTATCTATTGCTTACCTTATTTTTCATGATATACTCTAAAACAATTTCTTGTGCCATTTGGAATGCATAGATGGACGTTGCATTTTGAACAAGTGTATCTAGAATATCCTTTGCATCCTTGTATTTTACATATACGTTTTACAGCTGTATACTCTGGCCAATGTTCAATGCCATCGAAACGAATCGAAACTGAAGGAGCCCTTTCATATGTCAGCCTTGGTTTCGAAGTTGATGGAGTGTCGGAAAGATCTAAGTCTTCAGTTAGTCGTGGTCTTCCTCGTTTTCGAGACAGGTTTTGAACTGATGACAATGCTAGCAATCCATAAGCTACATCATTCCGGAATGCTAATAAATCCATTTGATCTTTTTTTCTTATAGTATTATTATCACTGTCATTGCGATATTCCAACCAAGAGTTACATACTGCTAAGTCGGTGAAATGGTCAAATATTTTCAGGGTCCACTTTCTTGTCCGAATAGAAATTCCGTATAACGACAGCAAAAAGTCCATCTTGTCGACTCCTCCCATATTTTTATTATATACACCTACAACGTTAGGTTGTGGGACAACGATTTTCTTTTTCAGCACTAAATCTGATTACCTCTTTTGTATCTTTATCACCATAAATAGATGAAGCTAATATAACACAGCCACCATCTAGCCATTTTAAAAGAAAAATATTTTGGTTCCTTTCAATACAATAGTCATAACTTCCTCTTCCTTGCTTTTTCAAATCCTTTTCTGTTGCAAGCGGAACTTTTCCGGTTCTGTTTCCTCGCATGGTTCCTGTTGCCCATATTCCTTTTTCTCGCAAATATATTAATAAATTAATTGTAGTGAAATAGTTATCAAAAAATAGTTTGTGGTTTTTATTTTCTGGAATCGTTTTAGAGAGGTGAATGACAATATCCGAGCAAAAACCTAATTTTGATTCCCCAACAACTGTATTTTTTCCTTGGTATATTTCGAGATCATATACAATTCCATTTGAGCTACATAGACAAAAAACTTTTATTCCCCATTTGATAGGTTTTTTGGGCATATACTGTTTCAACCCGGTTTTTGATTTGCATGGAATTATCATTTCATCACAGCAACAGTTTTCATCTTTTGGAATGTCATAGGATCTTTTCAAGAACGTATTTATGAGTGGACGAACTTTATAAAGTTTGTCGTTCAAGTTCTCCTCTACACTGAACTTAAGATTAGTGCGTATTGTATGAAATCTATTTTTTGTCATGTGTTTACGAAATGCTGGTATTTCAGTAGCACTATTCCAGTACATCGCTAATCGAGGATATCCTATTGTTCCTATAATAATTTCTAAGCCCATTAATGTCAGAATCTCTTCTCTTGTAACATTAATTGCAGTTCCTGTTTTCATAAGTGAGGCTTGGTTTGTTGCCTGAACAATTGTGTCAATAAATTCAAATGGAAAATACTTTAAAAAATATGAAACAGGAGTTTTAACATCTTGCTTCAGATAATTTTCAGAAAAATCTGAGCTTGGAGCGCTCCAAGCTCTCTTTGCCCATCGAAAGTTAAGAATTTTTTTAAATGATGGATCAGTAACTTCATCCAAGTCCAGTGAATCATCTTCCGCATCTAAATTGTTCTCAAATAAATCGATATTCCCATCTGGATTAGTTAGCTCCTCGATTAAAAAGGAATTGTTTTTATTGTCATTAAGAGTTTCCAATAACGTTTCCAAAACATCATTTTCTTCTTCTTCATCATCGCCAAAGTCAGATAAATCTGAGTCATCAAAATTAACCAAAATATTTTCTATTTGTTCGTTTTTTAATTTATTAGACATCGTTATTACGGCCAACCACTGCGACTCTCTTCAATCAAATAAAAAAAATGTATTTCCGATGGGTAAAATCTATGCCATATGGCATAGTACGAAATAAAAAAATTCGCACAGCCTTATTGAACTACTTTAGGGATCTAACTTTTTTTACACTTACTGAAGCGATAATTATCTACTAAATAACATAGATAAAGTTATAAAATAAAGTAATTTTTGTAATAGAATATATAAAAGTATGATGAGATCTTTTTTTCAAAAATACGAAACTCGATGGGCACGCTCGCTTTCTGAACCTTTACGATTTACTTGATCATCTAACTAAAATTTTTTTTTATTAATTTGTACAAAAAACATCAAAGAAAAATATAAAATTACAAAAATAATAGTAATCATAAGTTTTTTAACTTAAAATAGCCTCTGGAAAGGGACTATGCCATATGGCATAGAATAACCGAAAGGGTTAATATAAAGTTTTTTGAATTTGAATTAATGTAAACATTAGTTTTGTATACGCGCTTCTTTAAATGTACGCATTTAAATTAAAGAAAAAATCATTATTTTTGTGACAATCCGCATTATTTTAAGAAATATTTCAAGACTTTTAAGGATTTTCTACATTAACACTACGACGTAGACATGTCATAGCTTTAATGCCGAATCGGACTTAATTAACAGTATAAGATATTTGAGTAATAAATTTAAGGCTATGCTCCTCTTAAAGGAAAGGCTGTCTTGGTAATAAATTTGATGACTATTGCCATTATTTTTAAGAATACATACGAGAGAATTATACAATCTCTCCCTCCCTCTCTCGCTCTGAGAATCAGTTTTGTTTGGTAATGTGTGAATCAATAATTGCTATGGAATGCTAGAAGAGAAAATAGAGAACAGTTCTGTTGTTCGTTTTCTTTTAAATCGTCAGTTATTTACAAGCGATCGAAGGAAACGGTTGTCTGTTTTCGGGAAGCGGATTGTGAAAAAATGTGATTGCTGTGAATATGTAAGTATACGTGCATTAGGGGTATTCTATTTTTTTAACCTATGTTTTACATGCCCATTCACGATGAGAAACATTAAAAAAATGTTAACTGCGTTTTTAGTTTTTTATTTCATTCAAAAAAGTTCACGCACCAAACGATTTTAAAATTTACATGCCCATATACACACAAACATGTACATTTGCATTGGCAATGTATAGCTGTTGACCGCTTTTGCTATTTGTTTTCGTTTGCTTTCTAGTTCTTATAAAAATATTTACCGCTATTTTGCAGTCAGAACTGGGTACTTCTCTGCTTTCATTTTATCTCTGAAAGCAAATTGATTGAAGCACTTCAGTTATTTTGTGCTCGCTGATCGGTGCGTTGTGTCATAAACAATTTACATTTTTAAACAGTGGAAAAAAATGAGTTTCAAGAAAAGTACAAATTTCAAGAAATTCGCAACAATGGGAAAAGTCTTTGGTTCGCTTCGAGAAAAGCAAAAATAGACGGCAAGAAATAAAACAGGTTGACAAAAATTTGAACGCATTTTGCAGAATGCCTAAGAAGACCGTTATCATAGGTAGATATAACTCATTGGCAAACATCGAAAAAAGTAAAAAAGCAAGATTTAAAATTATTGCCGACGAATTGGTGGATTTATGGAGAAAATTAAACTTTCCAAGTATAACTAAAACTTCAATTGAAAGAAAAGTAGAAAATCTCTTTAAAAATTATTCCAAGTTTTTAAAGCGACCTAATGGAGAAGTTTCTATAGTTTTTGGAGAACTGTTTGATATAACCAATCCAAATGGCATTTGGCTGAGCGTTGAAGACAAAAACTTGTATGCACTTCAACAAAATTCCAATGGAGATGTTGGATACACCACTGAAAAGGAAACAAATATTCATCCATCAAAAATTGTTTTACTTAAACCAGTGACCGTACAAAACAAAAGTAATATAAATTCAAGTGTATCTGACACAACAATATCGTCCCTGGAAGGAGATACTGAATTGTATGACCCTGAACCACCTACAAAAAGACTTACAAAAGTCAAGTGTCAAACAAGGGTCGCAGTAGACATGATAGAGGAAACAAGTTTGAGTAGCAGAAAAGCAACTAAAGTATGTGAAGCATTAGTGAAATCAGGCATTGCTATTCCAGCACCCACACAATCTGCCGTATATAAAGCCTCAATGAAATCAGCCGAGCGATTGGAAGCAAAATATATGACAACGTTACAAAAAGAGAATTGGTGTCTTCATTTTGACGGGAAAAAGTTTGGAAAAAAGGAAGTGCAGGTAGTGGTATTGTCAAATGAAACTAAAGAAGTGCGAGTAGCAGTAATGGTGCTTGAGAATGGAAAAAGTGTCACAATATTTGAAGGTAAGAAATAAAAATTAAGATTTTATATACATTTCTAACTCTACTTAAATTTACAGGCATAAAGGAAATTCTCAACCGATTTTCTTTGTGGAACTCGGTTAAAATGATTGTATGTGATACAACAAATGTCAATACAGGGGAAAAAAATGGAATTGTTCATAATCTACAATCATGCTTTAAAGAAAAATCTTTGACACCGGCACAATATGTTGGTTGCCAACACCATGTTTTGGACTTAATTCTTAAGCATGTAATGGATGAATTACTTGGCGCGAAAACAGTATCACCAAATATTTCCTACGAAATATTTTCAGATATAATAACTGATTTTCAAAATCTGAAACAAAACTTCCAACAAAGCGACAAAAAAATGAAAATTCCTAATATCAAATGGCGCGATGACATGCAGTATTTGTATGACCTTGGACAATACTTTAAGTATTATCAAAAACATAACGTTTTTCCGTTCATTAACTTTCGAGTTTTACCATCGCTCAGTAACGCCCGTTGGAACTCCAGAGCTATTCTTGCATTGCTCACATTTATACTCCTTCCCAATCACAGAGAAAAACTTTTACCACTTTGTCAATTTATATGCAGTGCATGGTACGAAGTATGGTTTTCCGACCAACGTTTTCGCAACAATAATTTTGAATGCACATCAATGTTTAAATAGACACTGGGTGAAGGAAGATTCAGCCATTCCAAATTTAAAACGGTCTAATATATGTGCCGAACGAGCCATTAAAGAAGTGAAAGATTTATATTCGTTTTGTAAAAATGGACGAACCTTGAATTTGAAATTTATTTCTTCTAATGTCAAATTAAATAATAAATAAAAATATTTCCAATGTAAGAATTTTTTCATTTTCAAGTATAACAACAAAAACAAAACAAAAGCAAACGAAAACAAATAGCAAAAGCGGTCAACAGCTATACATTGCCAATGGAAATGTACATGTTTGTGTGTATATGCGCATGTAAATTTTAAAATCGTTTGGTGCGTGAACTTTTTTGAATGAAATAAAAAACTAAAAACGCAGTTATGATTTTTTTAATGTTTCTCATCGTGTACAGCCATGTAAATTTAAAAAAAAAATAAAAAAGTCATAATAGAATACCCCTAACGTGCATACATACAGTAGTTGGCATAAGTATTTTGACGAAATAAAAATCTTGCATTTTTGACTTTAACTTTTAAATGGCTTTATAAAGAAGTCTTGTTTATTTTTACCTTTTTTATATTACTAATACAAATTTAAAAATAATCAAATAAACATTTTTTTCATAGAAACTTAAAAAGGTAAATTAATTAGTTAATTCATGGGTTGGCACAAGTATTTTGACAAGTATGTAATACTAAGAAAACATAGTTTAAGCTTAACAAAGGTAAAGAAATGAAGAACAATTTAGTAAAATGTATAACCTCCTTTGGCTTCAATAACTTTTTGAAGGCGTCTCGGTACTGAATCCACGAAATTTTGAAGAATCTCCGGAGATATATGATTCCGAAGAGATGTGACCTCAGAAATTGTCCACTCTCTGGTTTTATTTAACGAAACTGTTTATTGTGTTTCAAGAGAGAGCAAACGTTTTCTGTAATATTTAAGTCTGGACTTTGAGGTGGCCAGTCCAAAGCCGTATCACCAACATTCTTCAAAAAGTTACTTATCTTCCGGGCTTTGCTTATATATATACTTTTATCCTGCAACAGGATAATGCACCCCCATTAAGCCTATCCAATCAGTGAGCGCACTGTCCAACGACGTTTAAAGGAAGAAGATTTATAAACAATTACAGCTAAGGACGTACATATCAAAGGCAAACAAACTTAAACGACTGGCCTTCGCAGAGAACATCTACACAAGCCAAAGGAGTTCTAGAGAAGCGTTCTATGGACAGATGAAAGCTCCTTTGAGTATAACTCATCAAAAAAACAATTTTTTGCAAGATTACGAAAGGTAGTAAGGCAAAAATATGGCCTGTTTGTGAAAAGGTGAGCCATGGTGGAGGCTCTGTCATGTTCTGAGGATCTGTTGCGTATAATGGGCTGGGTGACTTGGTTCCAATCAGCGGTTCGATGAACCAAAGTCAATATCTGTGTACCGTAAATAATAATGCATTTCCTTTCGGAGATATGCTTATTGAGGAATCTTTCATCCTGCAACAGGATAATGTACCATGTCACAAAGCCCGGACGATAAATATCTTTTTGAAGAATGTTGGTGATACGGCTTTGGACTGGCCACCTCAAAGTCCAGACTTAAATATTATAGAAAACGTCTGGTCTCTCTTGAAACGCAAAAAACAGTTTCGTTAAATAAAACCAGAGAGGGGACAAATTCTGAGGTCACTTCCCTTCAGAATCAGATATTTCCAGAGATTCTTCAAAATTTCGTGGATTCAGTACCGAGACGCCTTCAAAAAGTTATTGAAGCCAAAGGAGGTTATACATTTTATTAAATTGTTCTTCATTTCTTTACTTTTGTTAAGTTTAAACTATGTTTTCTTAGTATTACATACTTGTCAAAATACTTGTGCCAACCCATGAATTAACTAATTAATTTATATCTTTTTATGTTTCTATGAAAAAATATTTGTTTGATTATTTTTAAATTTGTATTAGTAATATAAAAAAAGGAAAAAATAAACATGACTTCTTTATAAAGCCATTTAAAAGTTAAAGTCAAAAATGCAAGA
Organism: Eudasyphora cyanicolor; assembly: GCA_963930755.1. Taxonomy (NCBI): domain Eukaryota; kingdom Metazoa; phylum Arthropoda; class Insecta; order Diptera; family Muscidae; genus Eudasyphora; species Eudasyphora cyanicolor. Next base: position 162,682,309 of record OZ005735.1, read on the forward strand.
TTTTTATTTCGTCAAAATACTTATGCCGACTACTGTACGTGCATATTGCACCGAAAATAATTTTAATATGAGCTGTTAACAGTTATTTTTGCTAAAGCATAGCAACAACAACAAATGAAACCGTCGTGTACATGTGTGTATGCATGTGGTTATGCCGTCGGCGTCACCATCGATCTCTGTGATAAGGGAGTGCGTGTGTCATAGTTATTTTTGCTGTATGTTATTTATGGCGATGTATGTACATGCGTTTTTGAAGGAGATCTTGTTTGTAAGTCCTGTGAAGAGATTTGTGCCAAATGGATGACAAAAATGTGAGTAATAGATTTTGTAATACTGAAAGAGACAATGGGAAAATGTTTAGGTACGTGAAAAATAATATTATTATCCTTAAATAAACATCTTATTGGCAATTACAAAATTAACAAAACACATTTTAATTGAAAGTATTTATTTATTAAAAATACCAGCGCATAATGCAGAAATGTAAAATTATTTGTGGCAATATAGAAATTTATTATTATTAATATGTTATACATATAACTATCTTTTTTAGTAAAACAATTTTAGAAGGGGTCTTTTGTGAGAAGATTGGCAAATTTTACAAGATATTTCAACGTAAGTATTATATATTAACGGTTGAAATATTTCTCTTAGTTTTCAGCGTTATCCAATTGTGATATGATAAAATTTATTTGCATTTTTTTTGTTTATTTTATTTGATTTATTTTCAGAAAAAATTTAATTATTTTAATTTTAGATCACGCAATATTTGAAGATAAATGTGATGGATATATGAAAAATGCAGTGCTGAATGCCATTTATAACTTGCAAAAAATAAGTGAGCATACACCTACATGGGAATGTTTGAATTGAAAGGAAATAGATTTGGAAACAATATTTGTAAGTATTATGTATTTCTGAACAAATATATTTTATTTGAAAATCAAGAAATTTAATTTGGAACGCATATATTAATGTACTAGAACAAAGATATTTGCGAACTGACGTTCACATAAAAAATACGTGTTTTCACACAAACAGAGTTATGTTAAAAAGTTTTCCAAATATAATTTATTTAAAAAAATTTTTCCTTTTTTTTATTTTAGTTTTAATTTTTCCTTGATTTCGTGTTCATAATTGCTTCATAAGTACTTCATAATTAAACCTGCTGTTAGATTAGGCCCATTTGGTCCAATTTTTGTATCGTTTCCTTTATAAACGGTAATATATATAAGTATATGTATATAATGCCTTATAATTGGGTCCAAGGGATATTTTTGTTTTACTAAAATCAAAATAATAAGCGTTTTGGCTCAAAAATAATTGTAAATAAGCTGCTTTCTTTTCACGAAGTATTGAATAAAAATAAATATAAAATATTGTCTTCCATATTCATTTTATATGAAAAATGTAATGTTGACCAAATGGACTCTTAATCTAGGATTCGTACAGATTTGCTAATCTAACACCAGGGTTAAGAATGTCATAAGCAGCATTAGCTTCTGTTTTACAGAAGTAATTTTTAATAAGTTTTTGTAGTTTTGTTTGCTAACAAAACTTAAGATTTTAAAATCTAAGTCACGATTGATTTTTTTGAGAAAATTATTTTTGATAACTCAATTTATATGAAAAATGTCACTTTCGCCACTTTCAAAACAATCAGTTTCTATTATTAATAATATCTTACATAAATATTTTTTTTAACTTTTAGTACAGCAACTTTTGTATGGATCTATTATGAGAATTTGTGTCGTAGAAGAGTGACTAAATATTTCAGTTAAGTAAGTATATTCCAAAGATTTTAATATATATCCTATCTTTCAACATTTTGTGACAGTTATATGATAAAATTTATTTTAATACTTTATCGTATATAAATCATTCTATTTGATTCTATTCAAATTATTTTTATTTTAGTTCGCGCAATTGAACATTATTTGGATATATGAAAAATGCAGTGGGGAATTAAAAATTTACAAATTGCAGGAAATGAGTGAGCATCCAAACTATATGATATAATAATATAATATTTGTTTTATATAATTTCTATTTAAATTCCAGCCAAATTCTAGGTTAAAAATCATTAAGGTCGGTTCCGATAAAAATTGTTCATGGAAAACAAATAGAGAAACGAATCCCGCTATAGAATCGATACATAACAATACAATATTCGAATAAAAGTCAAACTTCATAGTGTGTTGGCCGATTTGTCTTTATACAATTACATATTGTTTTAAATTATAAAATGTTCAAGGTTATCCGTAATATGTATTATATTATTTTTGTATTTTCCAATATAAAATATAACAAATAAACTATTTATTTAGAAAGATAAAGTGTTGTGTTATTGAATTTTCTATGAATAGTAAATGATTTCAAAGAAAATGATTCATTTAAAAGAGTAACATTATAATCAATATAATGTAATGAATTTTCCATACATATTTAAAAAAACTGTATTTAAATTCATGTATGCCTTAAAATAATTACCAGTATGTTCTTATATCAAGGACAAACAGTTTTAATTTTATTACGATAATGTTTTAAATTATATGATATTTTACTAAAAATAAGCACGCGCCATACTTAAATTTACGCCAAAATGTGCTTATTTTAAGACCAAACTTAATTAGTTTTATTACCCAAAATTCTTAATTCTATGAAATGCATCCTCAAAACAAGTACTATTCACGTCTTTAAATTAACTATAAAACCTTCTTATTTTTATAGTGATTGTCTTTGGCTCGAAATCATTGCCGAAATCTTTAACTTTACGAAAAATTCATTGATTTTCAGTACGCTTTTTTTTAGTGTATGTTCGGCGGATATCCGTTTTGGGTCATTTTAAGTCGAATGAGCAATGTCCGTCCGTCTGTCTGTCTTCTGTCTGGTGCGCACGATAACTCTCGAAAGAAGTAACCGATTGACTTCAAATTTGGTGTGTGGTAATATTTTCTTCTATCTCCAGCTAAGTTCGAAGATGGGCCATATTGGTCCACTCCTTCTAGTACCTCCCCCACGAAAGGTTAATATTTAGTGAAATATTGACTATTTAATAACTTCTATACTACTTATTTGAATCTTCTGAAATTCTACACATAGTATTAGTTTATTAGTCACTATTACCTCGAGAAAAATGGACGAAGTTGCCACGCCCCTTTTGGTACCTCCCACGCAAATGGAAAATTTTGAACCAAAAGTTAATAGCTTATAACTTTATTACCAGTGTATTTAAAAACTTTAAATTTTGTACTGTGTAAGGTTTAATAGTTCTTACGACACAGTGAAAAATGTGCATTATTGCCACGCTCCTTTTGCACCTCCCACACAAATGGACCTTTTTGTACCAAAAGTTACCAGCTTATAACTTTAATACCAGTGCAGACAAATACTTGAAATTTCGTTCAGTGCAATGCTTTTATAGTACAAAGAGTCTAGAGAAAAGTAGCCGTAATTGGCACGCCCGTTTTGGTAACTCCCACACAAATGGACCATTTTACACCAAAAGTTAACAGCTTATAAATGTAATACCAGTGCATATAAATACTTGATATTTTGTACAGTGTAATGCTTTTATAGTACCAAGAGTCCAGAGAAAAATGGGCGTTATTGGCACGCTCCTCTTGGTACCTCCCACACAAGGAGACCATTTTGTACCAAATGTAAGCAGCTTTTAACTTTAATAGCAGTACATACTTTAAAGCAGCGATGGGCAAAAGCACTACACGGGGTTTTTCCTTTCACGTGTACATGAGAACACACATTGAATGAGAGTTCACTATCATTCAGTCGCGCTTGGACATTCGATCGACGAGGTTGTGTCGTCGCTTGTTGCTTAGCGTGCACATAAAGAATAAGTGGATAATACATTTATTACAATACATACATACTTCAAGTATAGGAATAAAGTTTAGTATGTATTGTATTTTTACCGAAGAATTTATAAACATTTCTAAATACAAGTTTAAATTATATTATATTACTGTAGAAATGTATATATTTTCTTTTTGTCAAAATTAAAGAAACGAATTTTTTAAAATAATTTTAAATGTATATACATATTATTATCTTTTAAAGATCATTTAATAAAATGTGTACACCTCTATTTATAAAATATTTGTTTTCTATAGTAGTATAGAAACAAAAAGGTATAAAAATTTACAACATCCTTTTATTATAGTTATTCCTAGAATAATTTTGAATATTTTGGTAATTAATTTTTAAATATATTGAAGAATCTGCAACCTATAACTAAAAAAAACCTAAATATACTAACCAAAAAAAAGTTGGACATTCGAAAACAGTTAGTACAAAAAATAAAGAATTAATTAAATAAAGAATGTGGCATAACCAATAAGAGGTTGCACATCTTTTCTTCGAAATCTACTTCATAATGTTCGTTGTTCACTTTATTTATTATCTTACCCAACAAATATATGTTAGGAAAATGCAAATACCATTTCTCGCAGTGCATAAAGAGAGTGTTAACACTTCTTACAAATATATAAACATTTTGTAGAAGTATTGTGTGCACATCGCTGCTTTAAAGTTATTAAATGCAATTTAAATTGATAATAATTTAATTAAAACAAACAAATAAATAAATTCACTAATATTTTTTGGGACTCAAGGTGAGGGGATTTATAAGTCGGTTTACCCGACTGAACTTTCTTACTTGTTTTGTTATCAATTCGCGTAACTACAACGCACACACTCACATTGTTTAATGTACCCCTTTTTGTCTCATGGTGGTTCATACGACCACCAATCGAAATGTCCAGACAATTTATTTTCAACTACATGTGTAATATCATCGCCGCTTTCATTTTGTTAGTCCAGATTTACACTAGGATATTTTCTTCAGCAGATTATCCCCTAATTCTCTTTTAAACTTGCATCTGCGTTTAGACACGTAATTTTGTTTCGAATATTCCTGTGTGAATTGTTGTTGTTTCAAAGTGCGAGTGAAAAACGCAAAACGTTCAGCCCGAGTACGGGAGAGTTTTTCCCCCTCTTGCCGACTGCCTCTCTCTCTCCTACAAAACGCCGATAATCTTCTGAACATTCAGCCAGTATAAATCATAAACACTCAAAGTAATAGATGGTCCGTCGTACTCTTTAAAAAGTGACAGTTAAGAACGATTAAATTTTTGACATTTGTTTTGCTCTCTTCGAGTTATTTTGGCATTCTCTTGTTAACTCTCGAGATTTAATTTGCTGATTTAAAGATGTGTTTTTTGCAATTTTATTTTAAAAATCAATTGTGATTGTAAAGTGAAATGTTTGAGGAAAAATGCCAAAAATATGTATAAAAAATAAAAACAAATTTGTGCTCTTCTCTTAACTACTTATGTCAAAAATTTAATCGTTCGTAACTCGAGAAATTTGCTTAAGGGAGCGAAGGACCATCTAGTAGTTTGAGTGTTTATGGTATAAATCGGGACTTAGAAGCAGCGTTGCCAGGTATTTTTTGAAAAAAACTTAAAATTTTCAAAGAAAAAACTTATTTTGCAACAAAAAAACTTATATCTATTTTATGAAAAAATTGGAAAATAGTTGGAATGCAAATAGTACAAGAAATACAGGGGTTTCCAATAAGAGTGATATGATTTCTTTGAAAAAAAAAACACACTTATTGTTAAGGAAATTCAAAAGTTTTTTATTTAATGTGAAGTACAATCGATACAATTAAGTTCTAAATAAAACGTCATTCAAATGGTCTCCACGACATCTTCTGCAGGAACGAATTCGATGAACCCAATTTTCCAGCACTTTTTCCACTAAATCAAGTCGTATGTCATGAATGGCACGTTCAATATTGACTTGTAAAGCTTGAAGTCTGTTGTTTCGCAAGACCACTGACTTCAAATAAATCCACAAGAAATAGTCTAATGGTATTAAATCACAACTTCTTGGAGGCCATTCAATATAACAATTTCTTGAAATAATCGAATCTCCAAACTTTTCTCGCAACAATTCAATTGTTTCACTTGTTGTGTGGCAGGTAGCCACAGATAGCTCTTAACGAGAGCTAAAGTATTGCTCATGGATGTCAAGGTCTAAGGTAGACAGGAAAGTGTTTTTTTTTTGGATTTAAAAAATGGACTTAGCATCATTTTCAAATGTGACCGGAAAGTTTATTTTTGCTCTAGCTCCTTAAAGGTACGTCGGATCGGAAATCGGTCAATGACAAAATGATTATGTGTCAAGGTCGTAGGTCGACTGGAAAGTGTTTTTTTATTTTAAAAAAATGGAATTAGCGCACGAAAAGTTGCAATTGGAGAACGATTATTTTGATAATAAAACTGAATAATTCGTAAACGTTGTTCTTGCGCATATCTCTCCATTATGAAATTGTAAACACTACTGAATACAATGAAAAACAAATGACAGATCATGACATATTACAAATGGCCGAAACGTCACTTAAAAATCATATCATCCCTATTGGAAAACCCGTCATAAATTAAATAATTGGCGTTGGGCCATATTTCTCAAATCAGGATAAAATGTAGTCGACAAAGGTATAAATATACAAAACAATTATTGTATAATTTTCAAAATAAAGGGATGATCCAAAATAGAAATTTTTCCTGTAACTCCATGGTGAATTCCGCCCTTTACCCAGCTAAATTGCAAGTTTGAAAACCCTAAATTGGAAAATGTGATTTCTGAAAATTCTTACATTTTGAGTTTCTTATTAAGCCCTTTTATTTTCTTGTTCTTTAAAAATGTGCATTTCATTTTACAGTAAATTTTGTCGTATTCTTCCACCTAAGTGATTTATTATATTTTCAAAATTTAATATTAATTTAAAATTAAACCTAAAATTAACTGGTTTGGGAAATGTTTTGTGTTTTTCTGAGATAATAATATAATATTACATTTTTACAGGATTAAAAAAAACTTATTTGTGGAAGAAAAAACTTAAAAGTTATATTTTTTACTCGAAAAAACTTGAAAAATAAGTTTAAACTTATCATCTGGTAACGCTGCTTAGAAGGCACATACACTGCCGACAAACAGCCGCCGACATTCTTGCTATTATGGTAGAATTAAAAATGTCCACTCGCACAAGCGCACACAACCTTTCTCTGCAACCGCTCCACAAGAACTGATTCCAAAAATTCCAAGCAAACTTCACCGTAGCTCTCACTATTATTCTCAATTTTGCTAACAAAGAGTCTATATTTTCCTCTCTCTGTTAGAAATGATCTCTTAACTTAAAAGATTACTAATTCTTAATTCAACGTTACCAAAAAACATGACAGAAAATTAAAGTTATATTGTTTTTAAAAACATGACATGAGAATTTCTACAATTTTAAGGAAAAAAATCTTACAAACTGTTAAAATTTATACTTGAGCTAATGACAATTGTACTACAATCAATTATTATTTCTTTAATTTTATTACGTAACGTTAAAGTCAACATGACATAGATTTATTGACATCTTATCAGAGAAGTAAGGAATTTTACTTTCAACGAATGAAAATGTCTTTGAAATCAAGTAAATTTTCATAAATTTAAAGAAATTTGTTCTTCAAACAAAGACATATTAAATTTTTGATTAAAGGGCAAAATTGTTTTTAATTTCAGGTCAATATTTTATTCAGTTTGGATGACTTTTCAATACGGAAACATCATTGTTGATGATTTTTTATACTCCTGTAGAGTAAAGCTGAACCAAGTGAACTTTATTTGTGCAAAACAAAAACGCAATTACATTGGTGAAGTTTTAAAATATGAATAAACTACTAAACGTATACTCGTATGTTATACAAACTAAATATAATATGATCGTATGTTTATATAGTTAGATAATTGTACGTTCAATTATTGCTCCTCTTCCATTTGGGCTTTTAATAAAGTGAATAGTTGATATGCTGTGGTCATTAACTGTAAAACAAAAGGCAATAACTAAAAAATATAATTTTTATTAAAAAAACTAATTATTGAACTTACATTGGAAAAAGTCTCCATGGTAATGTCAAAAAACTTAAATGCTGTTAAATGTGATGGTCTCTGTGCGCGGGCAATGGCCAGCACCAACATGCGCTGATAACGGACATTGGTCATATACCATTCTTGGCCAATCAAAGATTCACTCACACGGGAACTCTTCACATGCAAATTAACGTGGGTGACGTATTTTCGATAGGATTCGTTATAAGTATATGTATGGATATCGATACCTGCATATCAAAGTGTGCTAAGTGTAATATAAGAGATTTTTGAAAAATAGTTTTGATAAATAAATATATAATTAAATAAATCTGAAGTTTTGACCGAATTTTTGAATGAGTTGGAGTAACAACGAATTTGAATTGAATTATTTGCAATTACCCGAAAACCACTTTGAGGCCATTTAGCACACTTTAGAATAAAGGTTTCGATATGTGCATATGTATAATGTCTTACGTATTCCATTAGTAGTGTTCCAAAATTGCAAATGTGGTACATCTGTGCAGTGGCCGACATAAAAAATCCCACAAATTTTATTAGGTCCAAACCAAAATCCGAACCGGCTGTTATTTGTATGCCAATCATGACAATAATTAATATCGAAATCATATAATTCAAAAGTATAGAAATGCTGAAAACTTCATTGATCGTTTTAGCCAAACTGAAACACACAATTTTAGAAAAAAAGGAAAAAAAAAAATATAAATTTGATGTGAACATTAGGTTTTTTTTGAGAAATTAAGTTATAACTATTACCAACCTAAACCAATCTCCAAATGCTTTCTCTATTTTAATTTCTTCACGTTTGTTTTTTTGGCTATGTCACAGTATTGGATCTATCGGTCTAAACACTCCATGTCCTTATTTTAAGCAAAATCTTCAATATATACAAATATGCTGTATGGCATTGTCGTGTGGTAGACACCTCTGCAGGAATTCACATTCTGCGCCATACTAAATTAAGTTTATCGAATGTCTGCAATGTCTATCACTGCTGCATCCACTACTATTAGAGTATGGGAATTGTCAATCTGATCAGGAAACGGCTGCGGACAAAGTGTCATTCAAGACACACTGCCTGACCTTCCGGCAATGTTGCTTACAGTATGTCTGAGCCTGGGCTTTGGTGTCTTATCACAGCTATGGATTGCAAAAAGACTGCCTAATCACTGTAGCGTTTTCCAGACATAAATCTTAGCTATTAGAGAGAATGTACAATGACAGAAAATTAATTTTCTGACCAAAGTCGGTATCAATATAGTCCGATAGTCAGACTGCTAACAAGTCCATGGGAACATTCATGAATTCAAAAACTGCTTTCGGATATCTCACTTATCGTGCCCCTCACTGCCATATTGGATGGCACAGAGAAAGATTGAATGTCTTACGAAATGACATTTGCAGAAGCTGCAGTGACAAAGAGTATCAGGTATTAAATAGAACATCTTCTGTGGCTCTCATTTCTTTTGCAGGCTTTGCTGATGCTAAAATCCGCCAACTGTTGATCTTCCTTTTCCAAAGGATCTTTAAGAAATTTAAACCAATAAGGAAAGACTAAGTCGAGCGATGTCGGATTATTAGTTGCCAACCAGTGTTCGAAGAAATATATAGGGGTTAGGACCCAGCAAAAAAAGAGCATCCAAAGAAGCGATAAAAATCCCCAATTTATGTTCCGGAAGTTGTTCTAATTTGGATTTTCACCAATGAATTTAACAAGGGCTTGTCGGGCCGGGGAAGTACTTATTTGTCACCACTTTTGCACCACTACCTTTAATGCGCTGTAAGATTTGCTTTTTTGGTGTACACGCTGAAAAAAAATCGCTTCTGTAGTATATTGTCCCAAACATATTCGGCTTGAAACATATATATGTTTAGGGTACACTCCAAACATAAAATTTTTGATACACACAAAAATTATATATTTGGGAGGATGTTGTTCTAAATAAATCTTTGTCCACATCCCAATATGTGTTTATTTTGGACTATTTTTTCCGAAACAAATACTTGGTTGCATTTAAGTATTCAGAAAATAAGTTGAGTTAAATTTTTCAGTAATACAAAGTACATTTTTTAGAAATTTTTCATGTCGTAAGAATAATAAATAATAATAATTGAAATCGTATAATCTTGGATCGAAATCTATTACTTGGAGGATTGAAAACTAATGATGGCTTGGAATACTCAGAAATTTTAAATTATTAATTTAAAACAGAAGTTAATGCTGCATTTCGTATCATAACTGGGAGGTTCAATGCTAAACCTAAATTCGAAAAATTCAACAAAAGTTTCGAAAATATTTTTTAAATAAAATATATTTGGAGAAATTCCTAAACAATAATTTTATTTGTTTCCCAACACATATTTTATTTGAGAAATTTAGTTTGCAAATATTATATGTTGTAACATATTAATATACGAGTTCCAAATATATTTTATTGATTTTCAAATAAAATTTATTTGCTCAGAAATATATAATATTTAAAAATTTGTGTTCCAAATATATTTTCTTTCGATTCAAACATATCAGAAAAGGCGATTTTGCCCCGTGTAGTATTTATGTATTTGATGAATGTATGTCATTCTTATTAACATCTTTGGGTGCAGTGATAATTCCCTTCTTTTACATGAAAACAAATGTTGAGCCTTAAATGTAATATTAATAAAATATAAATATTTATTTCGTTATTATAAGTTAAAATTAAGTTATAAGTTGAAATTAATAATTTCAAAGACGGATTTTCAATTCATAACAAAAGGCTTTCCATGTATTCTTATAAACCTAACATATGGATGGAAGTGCATTAATAATTTACTATTGGCCAAAGTGAATACCAATCCTATATATGTTAGAAGAAATCCGCTTCAGGACTTTTTAGACGTTTGTAATCCGTAACACGTTTGTTATCCAACGTTTGTATGCGTATGGTATGGATGGCTGTTATGTGGCCGAATGACGCCTACGCCACCTTATTAGCACCGAATAAAAAAACATATATATTGTTGCTCTAGATCTAAAATAAATAATGATGGAACTTCCGTCTACAAAATTTCATAATGGCGGGAAATAATATACAGCTGTAATCGAATAAAGCATATATGGGCAAATATCAAAATAGTTTAACACAGGGGTAATGTACGTTGTTTTCCCTTTTCTCGCTTTGTGTACAGATTTCGTTGCATAAGTTGATGGAATTAGATAAACCACAAACATACAAGTTTTTTCACAAAAAAGTTTGTTATTATCTAAAAAACTTTAGAAGTTATAAGCACATACATTTCAAAATTGTGGAAAAAGTCCTAGAAATGTTCATACCTGTATCCATTCTTTTATAAGTTGTGGCCAAACTATTTATTCTGAAGTAACTGGTCAGTTACAAAAAACACGAGGGGCACATGGAGCACTGTTCATGTGAGATCTTTCCGCAAAAAATTATAGCTCATAACTTTTTGAAATGCAATTGCAAGTGTTTTTTGTTTTTTGACCGCGGTCATCGCGGCCTGCGATGTGATGAAATAACACTGAAGAAGCGGTTATAGCGGCTTGAAATACCTATAAATCTATATAGGTGTCGTTGATGTGCTCTTAATGGAACCACCGCTATAGCTTCCCAAACCTTTATTAAACTTGAGTGAATTATTTTTTGATAGTGTATTTCATGGAGCACATCGACAGTTATGTATAGGTTGAGCTGAATTAATTATCCCAGATGGCTTTTGAACTGGTGAATCCAAAAATCAGGGGGCCGTAACAAAATAATGAATCGCTGAAATTTTATTCACTTTTTGCAAAAATTACAAATTTTGTCCTTGGCATTTTTAATAGTTTAAACGTCTGAAATTCATTTCTATGTTCTTCGGGCGTACTGCTGTTTTGCACTTAACAATCATGGATACTTATTTGAAGATTGAAGTCTTGTACGCGAAGAACGTGACGCTTTTGTCTCAGCAATGATCGTCAAGGCACACCCAGTGCGGGGTACAGATATGGCGGAAGTGTATATAAAATAATAGGATTTTTAACGCTCTATTCCGAAATCGGAGAGCCGTCATTTTATTTTGATGATTGTGCAAATTATGCACATTACAAAAATTATATTTCCACAAAAATAATGTTCGTATGATAACGATGAAATCATAAAATTTTTTTATTAAAATAAAACACATATGACGTGAACTTCGAATTTTGAAACAAACATAACTTTTGAACTTTTGACTAGCGATATTATCCTCATTCCTTTTGTAGGCCACAGAAAGTTGCCTCATATAATGGTGAAAATTAGACTTATATTTTTTTCCGATTTTCATATTTCGCGGTATTCGATATATTACATAATTTTTCAATTAAAAATTATTTTGATTCGCTATATTTATCCGAATAATGAAGCTACAGCGAATATTTTGTCATAGGCTGATAGAAATGCTAATGTTCTATGATTGTAATTTTAGTTTTCCGAATTCCGCTGAAAATTGGATTTTATAAATTTTTTTTTAATTTAAATTTGGAACCGCCATAACTTTCGCGGCCTTTGAAGAAATTTATTCACAACAACGGTTTTTGCATATTTATATTTTTATCTTCGTCTGTTGTAAAAGCCGTTGATGTGCTCGCCAAAACATTCTTGAAAAAAAATGTACTTCAAAATTAAAAAATTTTGATATTTGCCCATATGTATATATTGGTTAACCGATTTTCTTCAAATAATAATAAACCATGGCTCTATCTCTTTTTCTTTTGGGTGTTAAAAACAAATGCACAAATTTAGAATACCCCATACGTGTAGGGTATTATTAATTCCCATTATTTCTGTTAGAATCATTTAATTATAATCTACTCCACACTGTGGTACAGAGTATTATAACTTTGTGCCTTTGGAGAGTTAGAATCACTTTCTGAGTCAGTTTAGCTGTGCCCCATTATTGTGCATGAATTCTTGTGATCAAAGTTAGGTCGGAAATATAGTCCGATCTCAAAGAAACTTTAGGTTAGGTTGAATAGAGGAGTCGTTTAAACGTCGCATGTCCATGGACATTCACTTAAGCCAGTGGTTCGGCCTGTTGTGCGCTCCTTATTTATGATTTTTATACGTCACGGGTTACAGAAAATCGGTACAAGACACGTATTTTCTCAGTATCTTCCAGTCATATCCTCTGAGATGAGTCATGTCTGGCAATATGTCGGAACCGAAATATCGGGATCTTGCATATGTGAAAGTTGGGCAGTGACACAGAAAATGTTCCATCGTTTCGATGTTTTCCCTGCATGCCCTGCACTCGTCGTTTTCTGCTAGTCCTATGCGATGAAGATGTGCCTGTAAGCTTGAGTGTCCCGTTAGAACACTCATCATCTTACTAATCTCGATCTTGTTTAGTTTCAGAAAACTACTTGTTTTCTTCTCATTTGGGTCACCTCACAGTATCTTTGCAGTTGCTCCTACAGTTGCTCTATTCCACACAGTTTTGTGACCCATCACTGCCCAGTGCTTCAACTCATCCTTCGTGGCTTCGAAAGGTTTCCAATTTTCCAAGTTTATTACTCGAAGTTCTCTGCCCTTTGAAGCCAAGCTGTTTGCTCGTTCATTTCCAATCACTCCGTTGTGTCCCGGTACCCAGAAAATACGCAGTTGACCATGGACTGAGTAATTATTTATCGTTCTTTTACAGTCCAACACTGTTCTGGATTTGACCTTTTCCGATGTTATTGCTTTGATCGCCATTTGGCTATCTGTGAATATGTTGGCATATTTAGGCTTTGTGGTATTACTGAGCCAGTTAACACACTCCGTGATTGCTCGAACTTCTGCTTGAAATACTGTGTTATGGTCTGGGAGGCGGAAGTAAAGTTCGACTTCTGGTTCATCAATAAAAAGTCCCAGACCCGTCCTTCCTCCAGTGTAGCAACTAGTTGCCACTGGCGCATGAGCTAGTGTTCCGTTTTCCCAGGAGTGTCTGTCTGGCCGCACTTCAGGAATACGGTCGGAGATTTCCGTTGCTTGAATATGACCGACCAGTGATTGTGATATCTTCTGATGGTACGACTTGTGGTCTCGATTTATCCATACACCCATCACTTGTAGACGTCTTGCTGTGAGGGCTGCCTCATACTTTATACGGATATCTATTGGTTGGAAGTGCAGTATAGTCTCCAACGCTCTTGTTGGTGCGGTTCTAATTGCCCCGCTTATGCTTAGACAGCACATACGTTGCACTTTTTGCAATGGTATTACGTTATACTTTTTGTCCATTTATGTCCACCACACTACAGAGGCGTAGGTTAGTATTGGTCTAATCACGCTCATGTAAAGCCAGTGTGTCATATTAGGACGTAGACCCCATTTTGAACCTATAGCTCTTCTGCACAACGACCAACATCTGTGGGCCTTTGTAACTCTTTCTTCAATATGATCTTTCCAGTACAGTTTCTGATCTAAGATTACTCCCGAGTATTTTACCTTTTTAGATATGGCAATATTCTTATCCAGGAATCGAGGCACGATAAAAGGATGAATCTTCCTTTTCCTTGTAAATAGACATATTTCTGTTTTGTCTGGGTTGACATTTAATCCCCTTGGTTGTGCCCAGTTATATGCTATGTTAAGTGCCTCCTCACCTCTTCTGCATAGTTGGTTTGGATGTGTGCCCCTTAGAAGTATTATAACGTCGTCTGCATAACAGACTGGTTTAAGTCCTTCATTGGTGAGGGCTTTAAGGAGACTGTGTATCGTCGTAACCAATAGGAGAGGCGATAAAATGCCCCCCTGAGGTATACCATGATTTACCTTGTCTCTGATTTTTACGTCATATGACCCACAAATAATCCACCTATTTCTTAGCATATTGTTGATCCAGTTTATCAACGCCCGGTCAACCTGAAACTCGTCTAAGGACTGTATAAGTGTATCGGTCTGAACGTTGTTAAAAGCGCCCTCAATGTCTATACAAACTGCAAGTGTGTAAATTTCTTTCCTCATGTACTCGTAGAGCTGTTTCCACTGATCTTCCTTTAACATATGTATGCGTGTTGCTTGAATTTTAGCTTGTCATCGGCTATCTTACTTTTGACCATGTCGTCAATTATTCGCTCCATTGTTTTATGCATTACCACTCGGAAAATAACTTTTCATCAAAAGCCTGACGGTATCATCTATAGTTTCCATCCTTTTACCCGTTTCATCCACCAGTGTTTCTGTTTGGATATGAGTTTTTGAGAGGAACTTTTTTATATTAGACATGGAGTTACGTTTCGCCAGTCTAATGATTTTATTGTATTCTTTGAGTCTTCTGTGGTAGTCATCCCAATATACTGATAGCTTTTTACGTCGAGCTCTGTTGTAAAGTCTGCGGACATCCTCGCCAATCGAGCGAATTTGCCCTGTCATCCAGGGTTTCTCATAGGCAGATTTCCTTTCTCGAAGCGGGCAACTATCTTCGAATGATTTTACAAGAGCCTCCGTAATCCTACTCACATTGATATAAATGTCTTCTGTACTTGGATAATCGTGTTTAGGCAGGCCCAACCGATTTCTAAGTAGATTGCCGAATTTGGTCCAGTCGGTTTTAGCCTTATTACGGAAACTTATTGGGTCAGGCGGTGGCCGTGCAATTTTAAACCTTATATAACGGTGGTCCGAATAGGAGTGTTCATCCGAAACCCTCCACTCATGGATCACATCAATGAGGACTTGTGAGCATATCGTTATATCTAATACGTCTTCCCTAATTTTGTTAAGCAAGGTCGCCTTGTTCCCTATGTTGAGAGTTAGGAGATCGTTAGTATTCAAAAATTCTATATAAGGGCTTGTCTCCTTTTATTGGTGTCAGTACTACCCCAAGCAATATGGTGTGAGTTGGCATCACAACCAGCTAGTAACACATTACTTGTATTTTTGGATTCCCTTACCAGACGTTGTAATTCCGACGTAGGTGGCAATGTCGGCGCATCGAATGACAGGTATACTGACGCCAGGTACATACTTCCATTACCTTGCATCAGTACAGTTGCGTCCGATGTTGACAACTTTGGAGAGAACAGATAACATAAGTTTTTATGGCACAGAATACAAGTCCTTGGACGAGTACTTGTGTTAGCGTAGAAAAGATTCTAGTTCATATGGTTTAATCCAGTAACGTTGTTACTAGTAGTCAACGGTTCCTGGACCAAAGCAACATGAACCCTGCCTTTATTTAATATGTCCATCAGAGCAATGGATGCCGTTTCGCTCCGGTGGAGGTTTATCTGGATGACCTCAATCATTGTCATTCCAGTAAAAGTTTCCTTTGGGAGTCGTATATCCTATCTGGTTGCACTCCCTCCTTATTTGGTAGTGAGTCATTCTCCTCCTTTCGTTTACTACCTATTACACACTCTTCAAGTAGACCTCTTTGGGAGGCGGTGTTACTATTTGTCGTTCCCTCTTTGTTTTGATTCTTTATGTATCTATTCCTATCACCACTATTGCTGGGAACATTCTGCAAAATTGGTGATATTATCGGCAATTTGGTAATGTTTTCGACCACTTCTAGGAAGGCGGTTTTTTTTTGTCGCTCCCACTTTGTTTTGAGTTTTTGTGTCCCTCTTCATATCCTTATCACCACCTTTGCTGGGAACTTTCTGCAAAATTGATGATATTATCGGAAATTTGGCAGTGTTGTCGACCATTTCCACCTCACTTTTTGGAATTGTCTCACTCGCTTCTTTCTGTTCACTATTTTCGTTTGCCACTGCAGGCAGTGCTTTCGTGTTTGGGCTCGATTTAACTGCCCTGCCAATGGGGGTTTTTCCAATCTTAACGAAGATTTTCCAAATCCCGAAAAATGTCATGCCTTTTGTCATGACAAGGCTATCCCTGGAATACGGGTCTATGCCTACCCCCAGGAGAGAACCATCGGGATCATTTTTCCTGTGGAAGACTTCCCACTTTAAGGTTCGAATCTTGTTTTCCAATGACGCTGAGTATGCGCTCTGACGGTACCTTACTTGCCCATCCTCTGACATAGAAAGATGTTTTTATGAGTACAGGGATGTCGCTTTTCGTTACCAGTTTCAGCTTTGCGCCGTCCCAAAGTGAGGGGATGCTCTCCACTAGTTTTTCGAGGACATCGACACAGCATTGTGATGCCATTTTTTTAGTGGTTTTGAGATATTTAGCTTTTACGTTTTTTAACTTTCGCGCCTTCAGTCTTATGTTTTAGTGGCAGCCGGTTTTACCAGCGCACATAGACCAATTTAGGTTCCTAACCTAAACCTAATAGTAAAAGGCTTGAAAGATAAAAAACGTAAAAGCTAAATATCTCAAAACTACTAAAATGGAGATGTGACTTTCTTTCTTAGGAGGGCAGTCCTCCTCTGTAGAATTATATAAGTATTTGTCGTCGGCCGGAAGTTTGACCCCAAGGAAATGTACCCAAACTGAAAATGAAAGTGGGCCCTAAATTTGGGGCCTATTTTCGTTACAAAAAGTGATTTAGGAAATTACACCCCAATCAAGAAAACAGCATAAGATGTAAATACACCCCAAAAAATTAAGAAAATTGATCATCGTAAGGGGAGTACATAAAATACACATATACGAACCAACATTCTAATTATAACTTTTTTCTTGCGCGGTCGGCCTACTCCTTTTGTTACATTTGCAAAATTTAAAAAAATATATACTATATGTAAAAATTTAGGACTATTGCCCTTTTTAAAAAAATTAATTGCTGACAAAATGTATATTTTTTCCAATTACTACTATTTTTACTTAAAAAATGTCCTCCGAAGGTTCCAAGGGCTCTTGTAAATATCACAAATGGCCTCCTTTTCTGACACAAATGTCCTCCTATCCGAAAAATGTTTATGGTAACCCTGCTCACATGGACATTCCGTTTGCAAGTTTTGATGTGATAAAAGAGCACATATCGAAAGATGACGTTTTTACGAAAGTCATTTAGTACGTTCAAGGTGGGTGGCCCAGTGATAAAAAATTTGTTGAACAGAATGTAGCACCATATTTCAAAATAAAGGATGCAATTACTACTTTAAATGGAATTTTGCTCAAAAATAATCAGATATTCCCGGAAGTTTGCGTAAATTGGTTTTACGAAAGCTCCATGAGGGTCATTTGGGAATTCTTAGGTGCAAGAATTTAGCCCGGCAGAAGGTTTACTGGTCTAATATTTACAATGGCATTGAGAACATGGTATCCAATTGCGAAATTTGTCTTAAGTACCAGAATTGTAACACACGACCCGAGTTAATGTCACATGAAATTGTTGATTTACCTTGGTATAAAGTTGGTTGCGATTTATTTCAGTTTGAAAATAAAACGTATCTATTGGTGGTAGATTACTTTTCTAAGTATGTGGAAATTGAGGTTCTTAGTAATGGTTACAATAGCTCTTTTGTTATTGCAAAACTTAAGTCAATTTTTTCTAGACATGGGATCCCAAATATGTTGTCTCGGATAATGGACCTCCCTTCAATTCAAAAGAGTTTGGAACATTTTGTAAAGATTGGCAGATAGAACACCGAACATCCAGTCCGTACCTACCAAGCTCTAATGGTTTAGGTCAATACAAACGGTAAAGAATTTACTTACTAAATGTCTCGAAAGTGATTCAGATCCATACATAGCATTACTTCACTATAGAACTACCCCTAAAGGAAATTTGCCTAGCCCGTCTGAGTTACTCATGTCAAGATCCCTTCGTACTAAAGTTCCCGCGATTCTAGAAAACTATCAACCAAAATTAGTTAATCTACATAAATATAAACACAATTTACAATCGAGTTGGAAAAATAGCTCAAATTAATATAATAAAACTTCTAAAATTTTAAAACCCGTAACTGAGGGTGAAAGGGTAATGTTTAAAAAGACACCTGATAGTTGTTGGTTTTCCGGCGAGATTGTAAATGTTTGCAAAGAACCACGATCATTCGTAATTTTGGCTAACAATGGCTCTCTTTTCAGAAGGAATCAGGAACATATAAGAAAAATGCCCAAGAATCTTGTTAATAATGGATGTAATGAAAGGGATGAAGAGAGAGATCATGTTGAGCAGAATGAAAACATCAATAATGATAAATATGTGACCAGAAGCGGCAGGACTGTAAAGCAACCCGCAAGGCTCAATTTGTAGTTTGAATGGATTTAAAGATTACAAATTACATTTCAATGAATCTTTCAACACTTTACTGTACTTTGTTATATCTAGTTTAAATTAAATAATTATAATAGTTCTCTTTATACCCTACACCACACTGTGGTACAGGGTATTATAAGTTTGTTTCACGGCAGATGTTTGTAACACCTGAAAATAACACAGCTTGACCCACCTTAAAGTATACCGATCGACTCAGAATCACTAGCTGAGTCGATTTAAGCATGTCCTTCCGTCCGTCCGCCGTTGTTCGTCGACTACAGGTCGCAATTTCACTCCGATCGTTCTGAAATTTTGCAGTTTAGAGTATTTCGCAGCTGTTAAGATCGCTATTGAATTTGGTTGAAATCGGTTCAGATTTAGATATAGCTCCCATATATATCTTTCGTCCGATTTGGCCCTTTAGTCCTATAGAAGCTGCATTTTACATCCAATCGTTTTGAAATTTAGAATGGAAGAGTTTCTTGATCCATGAACCAACATTGCCGAATTTGAAGAAAATCGGTTAAGATTTAGCTATAGCTCCCGTAGATATGTTTCGTCCGATTTGGCCCTTTAGTCCTATAGAAGCTGTATTTTACATCCAATCGTTTTGAAATTTAGAATAGTAGAGTTTCTTGATCCATGAACCAACATTGCTGAATTTGAAGAAAATAGGTTAAGATTTATCTATAGCTCCCATATATATGTTTCGTCCGATTTTGCTTTTTAGTCCTGTAGAAGCTGTTTTTTACATCCAATCATTTTGAAATTTAGAATGGTAGAGTTTCTTGATCCATGAACCAACACTACCGAATTTGAAGAAAATCGGTTAAGATTTAGCTATAGCTCCCATATATATGTTTCGTCCGATTTGGCCCTTTAGTTCTATAGAAGCTGTATTTTACATCCAATCATTTTGAAATTTAGAATGGTAGAGTTTCTTGATCCATGAACCAACATTGCCGAATTTGAAGAAAATCGGTTAAGATTTAGCTATAGCTCCCATATATATGTTTCGTCCGATTTGGCCCTTTAGTTCTATAGAAGCTGTATTTTACATCCAATCATTTTTAAATTTAGAATGGTAGAGTTTCTTGATCCATGAAACAACACTACCGAATTTGAAGAAAATCGGTTAAGATTTAGCTATAGCTCCTATATATATGTTTCGTCCGATTTGGCCCTTTAGTCCTATAAAAGCTGCATTTGACATCCAATCGTTTTGAAATTTAGAATGGTAGAGTTTCTTGATCCATGAACCAACACTGTCGAATTTGAAGAAAATCGGTTAAGATTTAGCTATAGCTCCCATATATATGTTTTGTACGATTTTGCTCTTTAGTTCTGAAGAAGCTGTATTTTACATCCAAACATTTTGAAATTTAGAATGGTAGAGTTTCTTGATCCATGAACCAACACTACCGAATTTGAAGAAAATCGGTTAAGATTTAGCTATAGCTCCCATATATATGTTTCGTCCGATTTGGCTCTTTAGATCCAATCGTTTTTATACCCTACACCACACTGTGGTACAGGGTATTATATAAGTATAAAATGTCCCAAAAGTAAATTTATGTAAACAATTTATACATGAATTACAAAATTTATATATCAGAGTTATTCAATATTACGAGAGAGTTATTCAATATTAGCCTTTCCTTACTGGTTAAACATTGAATTCTTATCTTATGAAGGGAGATGTTGTATATGTATATGCTTACTCATAACTTTATTATATGTTATAATTATTCCCATCTCTGCAATTACCATATGTTACCATATATGCTATGTATTAGACACACCCTGTGATTTGTAAGCTTGAATAATGATCAAATACTTTGTAACATACACACAGATAGAGAATGTTTAATAAATATACATAGAGATACAACACATAACATAATAACCCCAAGTATGTTCGGCGGATATTCGTTTTGGGTAATTTTAAGTCGAATGACCAATGTCCGTCCGTCTGTCTGTCTGTCTGCAGGCTGGTGCACACGATAACTTTCGAGAGGAGTAACCGATTGACTTCAAATTTGGTATGCGGTAATATTTTTATCTATCTCCGGATGAGTTCGAAGATGGTCCATATTGGTCTACTCCTTCTGGTACCTCCCACACAAAGGGTTAAAATTTAGTGAAATATTGATTCTTTATGGATGGTTTGGTGGACTTGCTCACCTTCTCAACAACAGGATCAACTTCACCTCGCACCATTAACGGATTCTGGCTAGAAACTCCTTTTTTTGAGAGATTGAACAGGTTTCTCCGAAGTGCTGGATGCCGGTGAGCTTTTTTTCTTCTTACTCTTCTAGTAGATGTAGAAGAGTCAAATTCAGCCTGTAATATCTTCTGCCGGTTCATCTTATTCAGTTTCCTTCTTTGTACCCCTGACAGTCTTTTCCGATTTTCAACAATAGTAATATTGTTATCACTTGATGACTCAGAGTTTGAGTTCCCACTAGCTTTTAAAAGCTGGGGTTGCTTAGAGCCCCCCTTGGGTTTTCTTTATATTCCTCATCGTTTCTTTTGCCAAAGGCTAGATGTGCTCTTGTATATGTTTCGACTACAGGATCCGAGTCACCCAACCCCGTAGAAATTACTTGCTCACGATTGTTTGATAACGACGACACGTGACTCGCGAGTAAATCAACGCTTTCCGCCGGTACTGGGTTTATTTTTCCCTGCACCGTAATATCACTTACTTCATCAGGGTTAATCATAAATTTTTGGGAGAGACGCCCATAGCCAGTATTTGTCCGTAAAAGGTACGTCGATGTTGGCCTTCCAGACTACTTCCAAAATGTCTGTCCTGAGACCGATGCAACAAATTCAACCCCCACTTTAAGAACAACACACCTTGTGGTTGCGTAGTATGTAGGTGAATAGGTACTGCGTAATAGGTTGAAAAAAGCATCCGCTCTGCAATAACACGTCCGTTCGCTACAACAGGCGGCGACTAACTTTACTCATATCTTTATTTAAGGGTCACGGTTCATATTTAAATTTAACTCCCGTATATATCTACCTAAAATCTTCATACTTATGATATGGAAGTACGTTCTTTTATTTTTTGCTGGGGAGTTGTTGCAGTATTAACTTCTGGGTCAGAATTTTTAATATAAATCTAACGAGTTTATAAAAAGTTGATTAATTGAAAATATGTACAGGGTGGCTGATGAAAGCTGCTACCAAAAAAAAATTAATAACTTTTTGTCTATTTAATGAATCTGTTTAATTTTTTTTTATTTTGCAGATTGATTTTTAGATTTAACTAAAACTGGGACACTGAAGCAAGAATTTGGATTGTCCGCCGCTATTACGCACTGAAGTCCGTAGTTTCGGTTCAAAGAGAGTATAGGGGCACGTTAGGCGGCAATCCCCCGAGCAGATGGACCATAAAGAGACTTGTTAGCAATTTTTCCGAGCATGGGACAGTCAACAGAAGACCTTACCATCGAAACCCTTCAGTTCGGACAGAGGAAACAATCGCTGCTGTAGCTGATGCCATACAAAACAATCCAAGAGTTTCGACAAGAACCTTATCTGCTCAAATGGGTATAAGCAGACAGTCATTGCAGTCAATTATCCCATATAAATCCCATCCCATCCAGAATTACGCCGAATGAGAATTTCTTTCAACTCTGTGTGGTTTCAGCAAGATGGTGCAACTCCTCACATAGCCCGGCCTGTTATGACAGAATTGCGGCGAAAATTTCCCAATAAGCTGATATCCATAAACTCCACATTCCGTTGGCCCCCCAGGTCGCCTGACCTTACTGCACCTGACGTTTTCTTGTGGGGTTATTGCAAACAGGAAGTCTACAAAGCAAAACCAACAAATTTGAATGAACTAAACCAATCCATTAGTATGTATTAGTCGAACTACTGCTATGTATATAAAATTGACGTTTTGAAGAAGAGAGCCCCAAAAAGGTTTAAAAGGCGACCTTGGTCTTCCTTACCAGTATCTCGTTAAGACTAGGGACAATTTCCTATCTAGGAGACAAGACTTGCTCCATTTCAGTTATCCGAGGAGGATCCCCGTGCGGTGGTATCAGAGGTGAATAAAAGCTCATAGCTGTCGGTGATGATCTGTGTCGAGTGGGTGAAGTCTGGCCCGGCGCCCTGTGGGATGTTGTTGGGAAAAAGACTTTGGCTAACTCCAAGGCTATTCTAGAAACCTGCTTTTTGACCCGGAAGTATATTAATATTTTTCTCTTAAATAATTTCAGTGGTAAAGGCGAAACAATTACCATTCTGGAGATAGAAAATCGAAGATGCTATATGATCTCCAGTTAGTTACCATACGAAGGAGTGATAGTACCGTCAGCGGTCTTCAGGGCAGCAGTAGAAGAAGAAATATTAAACGAATGTGAGCTGATAATTGACGCTGACCTTAACGCTTGTCATCCTATTTGGGGTAGCACAGATATAAACAATAGGAGCGAGACACTTCTTGACTTTATTCTAACAAACTAACAAAGACACTAAACCGACATTTACAATTAAAGGAACGTATGAAGTACTCGATGTTACATTCGCTACTGACTCGCTGTCGTGCTAAATTACTGTTTGGAAGGTATTGGACGACCACTCGTTCTTAGATCACCATTTTATAGAATACAAACTCACTAAAAATAGTTTTAAAAATTCCTCAATTCTGAATTTATAATCGATATCGATAACTTAAAAATGGCAGACGAAGTTTTTAAATATAACATCCATGGAAATAATGTCCCTGGACGGTACTCGTATGGCACGCAATCCATTTTCAATAGGAAGAAATGCCGACGTAAATATCGTTTCATATTAGAGCCCCAGTAGGTGAGTTGGTAGCGAGCTCGCCTATGAGTTTGGGGGTCGTGGGTTCGATTCCCACCAGAAGCTCTGGTCCGTCGCAACAAAAATTAACAAGCAACATGGTCTTTCTTACCCTGCTTCTCCCTGGACCGTAAAATTGGAATATAAATTTACTTTGTATTGTAATTCATATAAATAAATAAATAAATCGTTTCATATTAGCATCCTGGACATGGCTAAATCGACTTAAAAAATAATTCTAAAGCAATCGGTATAATAAACTATGTGTCTATCTATACCTCGTCTCTCTCCAACAAAACTCCAAAAAAATAATATGAAGTCGGTATTTAAATTCAATATTAAGAATTTAATAATGTAATATTCTTAAAAACATGCTGAGTTCCCACTAGCTTTTAAAAGCTGGGGTTGCTTAGAGCCCCCCTTGGGTTTTCTTTATATTCCTCATCGTTTCTTTTGCCAAAGGCTAGATGTGCTCTTGTATATGTTTCGACTACAGGATCCGAGTCACCCAACCCCGTAGAAATTACTTGCTCACGATTGTTTGATAACGACGACACGTGACTCGCGAGTAAATCAACGCTTTCCGCCGGTACTGGGTTTATTTTTCCCTGCACCGTAATATCACTTACTTCATCAGGGTTAATCATAAATTTTTGGGAGAGACGCCCATAGCCAGTATTTGTCCGTAAAAGGTACGTCGATGTTGGCCTTCCAGACTACTTCCAAAATGTCTGTCCTGAGACCGATGCAACAAATTCAACCCCCACTTTAAGAACAACACACCTTGTGGTTGCGTAGTATACAATACTTTGTATTGTAATTCATATAAATAAATAAATAAATCGTTTCATATTAGCATCCTGGACATGGCTAAATCGACTTAAAAAATAATTCTAAAGCAATCGGTATAATAAACTATGTGTCTATCTATACCTCGTCTCTCTCCAACAAAACTCCAAAAAAATAATATGAAGTCGGTATTTAAATTCAATATTAAGAATTTAATAATGTAATATTCTTAAAAACATGCTGAGTCGACTTTACATACTTTGGAATGAAGGTATGAATATTTTGTTTAATATTTTTCTCTACCTGTGGTTAAGGCTATTATATATATTTATATACAGTCCGCTATGCCCGACTTTAATCTTTCTTTACTACTAGTTATATCTCACAACTTACTTATTCAATAAATTATGCCGCTCCAGAATTGTGCACACTTCTTTCATATCCTTGTCATAGTCACTCGCCACGAAATGTTCAATACGCCAGCAGAGATAATCGTATTGCATTATCACCAAATATATGGCACATATCAGCAGCAAATCCGAACCCATAAAGTAGCAGGATATCGTAAAGCCACCCATCAGTTGAGAGAAATAGGCAAATATGTACCCGAAGCCGTAGGTTATATCGAACGGATATACCATTATGTAGGGGACCCGAGGCACAAATACCGCGGGTCCATCACCCACATTGCCCAGGTACTCAATAGTCGACTGAACTATGGGAAACACGATGAACATAAAGGCAATAGTTAAGTGTTGAACACTCATGATCTTGACGTTACGCATAATGTATTTGTAGCATTCCATCAGGCGAAAATCGCGACGTTCTTGCATCGTCTGAGGAAATATCATATCAACATCCTTGAGCACAGTGTATAACTTCTTACGACCAAAGGCTACAGAGACCATTTTGCAGAATCCATTGTTGGCGAACATAAAATATAGGACCCATTGGGTTAGGTGCATAGTATCAGCGAATTCGCCGAAAAAGAAATACAAACATTTGGCAAGAAAGTTGAGTCCTAGATTCAAACCCAGCAAAACAAAGACACATTTCTCCCTGTTTGTCATATAATCCGAATCGTCCCATTGGAACATTTTAATACCTACGACACTGTAAAAACGCAGTGGCACTTCTATAAAATCGAGCAGACTTAACGAATTGATTGATTTAGCCATTTTCCGATTCAAGAACTTTACAAATCAAATGTTTTAAACAGAATGAGAAAACATTCGGTTCGAATCGTGAAAGTAATTGAAATGTAATTATTGCATATGTTTTCTTTAACCGAACAACGTTTTTAATTACGGGTTTCTTTGTAAGGAATTACATTGTATAGTGTTTAATCAAGTTCAATTAGCTAACCATTATATCAAAGGATATTTGCAAACAGTTTGTTATAATAACTATATCAGAACGTCAATAAAGTTCCTCTTATAGGTTAAATAATTCCTAACAAAATTTCTCATTAGCAAATAGTCTGACGGGCAAGCTGGACTCTATAGTAAAGGGTTGTTAAATTTTAAGGGCCGATGTTGATTTTGAATAAAACAGAAATTATTTAGGAAATTATTGTCATTTCTTTTTATTATGATAATATTGGTATGGTTCAATTATGTACGGAACAAAATATCGTCCAAATGGCCTCCGCGACCTCGGCGACACACCTCCATTCGATGGTCCAAATTTTCGATGACGCTGACGTATAATTGAGGTTCTATGCCGTTAATGTGCCGAATTCTCTCACCCTTTAGGTCTTGAATTGTTGCTGGCTTATCGACGTACACCTTTTCTTTAAAATAACCCCAAAGAAAGAAGTCCAACGGTGTCAAATCACATGATCTTGGCGGCCAATTGACATCGCCACGACGTGAGATAACACGGCCATTGAATTTGTTGCTCAAAAGAACCATTGTTTCGTTAGCTGTGTGGCAAGTGGCACCGTTCTGTTGAAACCACATTCCAATTCGGGCCATAAAAAGTTCGTTATCATCTCACAATAGCGAACACCATTCACAGTAACTGCCTGACCGGCCTCATTTCGAAGAAGTATGGCCCGATGACGTCGCCAGCCCATAAGCCGCACCAAACGAACTGGGCGAGCATGCACATGTGTTTCCACGGACCCGGTTTGCGAAATTTGCACACAATTCTCCCGATTGTGGACACATTTGGTCGATTATGCTGATCAAAAAAACGTTAGGAAGTGCACGAAATGCATTTTGATTTGAACGCCCATTTTTGTAAAAGGCTTAAAAAACGCGTTGCTCGATTGTGTATCTTTCCATGGTTCAATTGAGTTAGTCTGAAATTGAGAAATGTCAAATGAAATGCAGAAAAAAACTTGACGTTTAGGCGTGGTTCACATTCAACATCGGCCCTTACAATTTAACCACCCTTTATATTACATGGGGCAAAATCAACGTTTTTTTATATGTTTGAATAGAAAGGAAATATATTTGGAACAGAAAATTTTAAATAACGGGTGAGCCAAGTAGATATACGTTTTTCAATAGCCTTTTTTGACAGATCACGTGTGAGTCGTCTCATGCTGTCATGTTATTTTTGTTAAGTATTGTTTGGCATTTCATCAGGGAAAGACTTACGCCTGAACAACGTTTACAAATCGTTCAACTTTATTACGAAAATACACATTCTGTGAGGAATGTGTTTCGTGCACTTCGCTCAACTTATGGTCAACATAATCGAGTCATTGAAAATTGGACTCAACGGATGGACCATCTGAGACGTAGCCGCGGCCAACATAGACATAATCTTCAAAAAATAAATGCCAAAGAATGTTCTTTCAAATGATAATAAACATTCCCCATTCAATTTGAATTTTCTGTGTTTTTTTTTTCTTTAAAAAAGTAGGGAACCTCGAAATGGACCAAGCAAGAACAACTATTCGATGACCAGCATAGGGTCAAACCGCGATTTGAAATTTTCTAAAGCCTTTTCAAAATATATATTATCGCACCACTTACTGTGGTACCATATCTAACGTTGTCAATATGGTCAATTGTCAGTCTGTGGTCAGTGTAGCAGTGACCAAAGCATTTTCCACATACTTAGTACATACTTAAAAAGTCCCTTAAGAACTATGAGCCCATAAATGTATGTGTCCATATAACTACTGATCTCCAGGAAATTATATTTTACGCCAAATGGGGTTTGACCACTTGACAGCTGAGGCTCCAAGCTGAGGTAAGAGCTAAAAAGGTGAAATTTTGCATATACTCGTATATAGACTCGAGTGTTGTATAACCCACGGACAATTCACATAGTCATTTTTTGGCCAGGGGTCAGTTCTCGCGCAATAAAAATCTTTAATATTATTTCTGTATTTCAGAAGCATCTTAAATGATACAAAGATAAAATAGAATGCACAATTATACAGGGGAAACCCAATTTTGATTACTAAGATTGTGGCCTGTTCCTTTAAGTAATAAAATTCTACAAATTGATGTTGAGATTCAAAATAACTATCCGATGTCCAACCTGAGCACAACCCGAACATAAAACCGTATTTTAAAATCTTGAAATCATATACGAGTATATACGGGAGCAATTTTCATTCTTCCAATACTTTAAAAATCCTGTAAAGAACTATGTACCTACACATATATGTACACATACCGATCTTCAAGGAAATGCGCCAGGTGTAGGTTTTTTTGCTGTGGTCAGTTCTATCGCTATCAAACATTTGGATGCTGTTTTTGAATTATATTATAAAATTTGTAGCTAAAACCATAGTACTTCATTATTAGCTAAATATTGGCCATTACGAGGCTATTTCTGACAACAAAACATATGAAAATCGTTGAACGATATATAGTATAATATATATTTTGTACAATTATGATACAAGCCTAAACGTGCGCGAAGTCCCGAAACCAGGATTTTACCCGTAAATCCGGATTTGGCGGGTGTCTGGGGAATTTAAAAACTGACTCTTATTTTACTCGACAAGACCTGCAAGAAAAATAATATCGTGTGCCAGGGTTTTAACTTCATGTTTTTTTGTCGCACAGTGTTATCTACAACTTTTTATACGCTCCCATGTATGCCAACTTAGTGCTTTTCGCACCAGATTTAGTGCTTTTCAGACCCCCCCAATACACGAAAAGGGTTCACTTAGTGCCAAACGAAAAAAAGCACTAGGTGTACGCTTTTCATGTTTTTTGTTGGTGCTTTTGACGCTTTTCGTACATTTGTCAGATCAAATCTGGCAACATAATGAAATTATACCATTTTTGCTACTCCGTGTTATGATCATATTTATATGCACTTACATTTTACTCTCTGTTTTGAAAATTGCTGTTATCACTTCTGCAGTTTAAATTTGATTGAAAAGTAAAAGAAATAGCTTTTTAATACCATAAAAAAGTATTGCCGAAAGGGGTTTTGCCGAAATATTATGGTTTTATAAGAACACGATTCTGCGGAACAGTGTATAATACTTTTGTTTTGTAAGGCCCTAAAATATTGGGTGGCACGTCATAATGTCCAGGGACATAATGTCCATGGATCTTATGACACTTTGGTCCGCGTAAGCGGCTTTGGAAAAGATTTTTAATCCCGGCCGAAGGCTGTCCACGCAGGGTCACGTTGGTCCGCGTAGCCATCGTTGGACATACATCAGAAGGGAAAATCATTAAACCTGGCCAAAACCGGTCACGCAGACACATTTTGGTCCACGTAGCCCGCTTTGGAGATATCGATAAGTGGATAATCGTCTTCAAAGATAACATACAGACTAAATGGTCTATTGACTCATAATCACTAGCAGATTCGAATTATTATAGGGATAAATCGAATCTGCTAGTGATTCCTTATTGTTCAGCAAGCCTTTATGCAATTTAGCAGAGAAAAAATGTATGAATCTAAGCGCCAAAAAAGCAAAAAGTTTGAAAGTATCATTTTAATTAGGGAAACAACTTTGATTAAAATTTGATAATTACTTTTATTTTAAAATTTTTAATGTTAAATTAAGCCTTTTTATTGCAAATGAAAGAAAAATAGTTTAGTGCCTTTTTACACTTTTTGTCTGGAATTTTACGGCTTTTACGCTTTTTAAATTGTTCATTACGCTTTTGCTCTGCAAATAGTTGGCATCACTGTACGCTCCACCATAGGATGGGGGGTATATTCATTTTGTCACTCCGTTTATAACACCTCTAATTATTGATCTTAGACCCCATAAAGTATATATTCTTAATCGTCGTAAAATTCTAAGAAGACTTAGCCAAGTCCGTCTGTCCGTCCGTCTGTTGTAATCACGCTTCAGTCCGTGATAATATCGGGTCCGTCAATAAGAGCGCTACAAAATTTTTTTTAAATAAAACAAAAACGGTTTTGGATATCAATGGAATTCTTTATTCCTGTGAAAGTACGTTCGATGCCATTATGTATGGAACTCGAGATCTTTTGCATGGCCACCACGGGCACGCTTGCAGAAGTCCAGACGCTGAACCCAATTTTCGACGGTTTTCAAGCATAAATCGGCCGATACTGCTGCAATTTCACGTTCGATATTCGTACGAAGTTCATCAATCGTCGCTGGCTTGTTGGCATAGACCATAGACTTGACGTAGCCCCACAGGAAATAGTCTAACGGGGACAAATCGCACGACCGAGGTGGCCAATCGACTGGACCATTTCGTGAGATAACACGTTCTCCAAACTTGGTTTCCAATAAATTGATTGTGGCATTCGCTGTGTGGCTTGTGGCGCCGTCCTGTTGGAACCACATGTCCTCCAAGTCCATATCCACCAATTGGGGCCAAAAATATTCGGTTATCATTGAACGGTAGCGATTCCCATTCACAGTAACATGCCGGTCTTGATCATCACGGCAGAAGTACGGCCCAATGACGCCGCCGGCCCATAAACCGCACCAAACCGTAATTTTTTCGCGATGCAATGATGACTCATGGAGTACGTGTGGATTGCTGTCTGACCAGTAACGCATATTTTGTTTATTGACGAAGCCATTCAGCCAGAAATGAGCCTCATCGCTGAAGATGATTTTTCGCGCTCTTTACGTTGAGGCCACTGACTCCGAATTTCGGTAGTAAATTTTAATAATTTCGACTCGTTGTTGGCACGTATATCTTTCCATCATGAAATGGCAAACCTTACTGAAGAGAAATGTCAAAAGAGCGGCAAAAAATATGGCGTCGTTTGTCTACTTTTGAAGCGTCCCTGTTGAAAAACCCTTTAGAGCTAGGTTGAAATACTTGGTGGAAATACTTCTTATATTTGCAGGTTGTTTGGGATTGCAAATGGGCTATACCGGTCAATGTTTTGATCAGATCCCCTATAAAGGTCGCTCCAAAAAATGTTTTTGGTTTTAAAGCAATTTAGCAGAAACTTTGCAGTTTGTATTATATTTTGACAAGAATTCATAACAGCAAAAACTAACAAATCGGTTCATATTGTGTTATAGTCACGCTGTAGAGGTCGCTCCAAAATATACGTATTTAAGCCATATATACCACATTTTCTAAATATTTTAACTGAATCGTTGCAGTTTGTATTTAATTATACACTCCCCCATAGGATGGGGGAATATTCAGTTTGTCACTCCGTTTATAAATATTGATTGAGACCCCATAAAGTATATACAAGGTGGCGCAAAAGTAATCCTCCTATCAGAAAATGCTTTAAATTTTGCGATTGGCCCCTAATGCCTAATGTTGACATTTGTGTAGTAAACACATGCGAAATACACGTTAATAAACAATGTTACGCTACACTGCTCCAGAACGCGGAATATTGCTGACTATTTATTTGACCAATAATCGGTCGGTGACTTTGGCACAAAAAACATCGAAAGGTTACTTTTGCGCCACCTGTTATATTATTAATCGTCGTTAAATTCTAAGACGATGTAGCCCTGTCCGTCTGCCCGTCCGTTTGCCCATCTGTTGTAATCACGCTACAATCTATAAAACTTGAGGTAAGTGTAAGAAATTTGGTACATATACTTCTTATATCTGCAGGTATGTTGGGATAGAAAATGGGCAATATTGGTCTATTTTTTGATATAGCCCCCATATATGTATAGCATTTCTCCGATTTGACTTCATAACGCCACAGA
Organism: Eudasyphora cyanicolor; assembly: GCA_963930755.1. Lineage (NCBI taxonomy): Eukaryota > Metazoa > Arthropoda > Insecta > Diptera > Muscidae > Eudasyphora > Eudasyphora cyanicolor. Next base: position 162,714,116 of record OZ005735.1, read on the forward strand.
GACCACAAATTTCAACCGATCGGGCTGAAAATTGGTAACTGGGTTTATTTATACCCAGATTCCTTCACACGAACAACGGTAGTCATAGCTCCATGTTTTGATATAGCCCCCCATACAGAGGTCCCTCTATATTTGACTTCGTAATGCCACAAAAACTTCAAATTTCTACGGAATAGGCTGATATTTTTAAAATCCAAAACAAACCACTTTCCAGTCGACCCACGACGTAAGCTCTCGTTAAGATCTATCTTTTTGCCATTGACCGATTTCCGATCCGACGTACCGTTAAGGAGCTAGAGCAAAAATAAACATTCCGTTCACATTTGAAAATGATGCTAAGTCCATTTTTTTGTAAAATCCAAAAAAAACACTTTCCAGTCGACCTACGAGCTTGACACTCTCGTTAAGAGCTATCTTTTTGCCATTGACCGATTGTGGCTACGTCCCACACAGCAATTGAAACAATTGAATTGTTGTGAGACAAGTTTGGAGATTCGATTATTTCAAGAAATTGTGATATGTGCTCCAAGAAGTTGTGATTTAAGACCATTAGACTATTTCTTGTGGGGTTATTTGAAGTCATTGCTCTTTCGAAATAAACCAGACTCTTCAAACTTTACAAGTCAATATTGAACGTGTCCTTCATGACATACGACTTGATTTAGTGGAAAAAGTGATCGAAAATTGGGTTCATCGAATTCGTTCCTGCAGAAGAAGTCGTGGAGGCCATTTGAATGACGTTTTGTTTAGAACTTAATTGTATCGATTGTACTTCACATTAAATAAAAAACATTTGAATTTCCTTAACAATAAGTGTGTTTTTTATCAAATAAATCATATCACTTTTATTGGAAAACCCTGTATATACTTCATGGGGTCTCAGATCAATAGTTAGTGGTGTTACAAACAGAGTGACAAAATGAATATACCCCCCATCCTATGGTGGAGGCTATACAAAAGTTTATACGTCTCGGACACAAAACAAAACCAGTAAGGAAAGGCAGAAAGTCGGGCGGGGCCGACTATATAATACCCTACACCTCCCTAACAATACGATAAGGGTCATTGCGATAATAATGTGGAATAATTGGTAAATGGGTAGGAACACATTTTTTAATTCTGAACCGATAATCGCTAAATTAAGTAATATATTTCTTCAATTGAGAAACATCTTTTTAATGATCGGAAGTAAAGTACAACTTCTATAGCGGTTATATATAAATCTGAAACCATTTTCCCTGAATACACATTCATCTAAAAATACCACTTTCTGTCGAATTTCGTACTGGTCGGATATAAAATACAGTCTCTACAGCGCTTACATATCAAATCGGGGGTAACATATATATGGGGGCTATATCTAAATCTGAACCGATTTTCTCCGAATTTGCCAGTATTCCTTCATGTAGAAAGAAACCTCTTTTTGCCGAATTTCGCACTAATCGGGTATAAAATAAAAAATGTACAGCGCTTACATGTCAAATCGGGGGTAACGTATATATGGGGCTATATCTAAATCTGAACCGATTTCTTCCAAATTTAAAAGTATTCATTCACATAATAAGAAACCTTTTTCTGCCGAATTTCATACTGATCGGATATAAAATAAAGTTTTTACAGCGCTTACATGTCAAATCGGGGCTAACATATATATGGGGGCAATATCTAAATCTGAACCGATTTTAACCGAATTCAATAGGAATCGTCCTTGGGCCAAAAAAAAGGTATGTGTTAAGTTTCGTCGAGATCGGACAATAATTGCGACCTGTACTTTGATTACAACAATACATGCACATACCGACGGACAGACGGACATAGCTAAATCAACTCAGAAAGTGATTCTAAGTCGATCGGTATAATAAACGATAGGTCTATTTCTTCTCCTTTTGGGTGTTACAAACAAATGCACAAAGTTATAATACCCTGTACCACAGTGTGGTGTAGGGTATAGTATTAATAATGTTATTATTTGAAGGACGGGTATACTTGCCATAGGAAAGCAGACAGAGTCACCGCCTTAGAAGAAAACGTTGAATCCAGTGAGGATTTGTTGTCAGGCCTAGGTTTAGGTCCTCGTATATTAGTTGCCGTCGGTTTCGTTTCAGTTATGTTGTTGCTAGACCTCGAATTTTTGCATATTTTGAATTTTTCATCCGATTGGAACCAAACTTTGTTTTATCGATCAACAATTTTCTATATGTGAACGAAATAACATTTAAATGCAAAGCATGGTTCTAAACGGATGAAGAATTAAAAATATGCAAAAATCTAAGGTCTAGTTATTATATTTACGTGAAATCGGCATTTCTCTAATGTTTTTTGTAAAAAGATTTTAATAAAAACACATTGAGCTAAGTCGTTGAAGTTCCATTACAGACAAATTAAAAGTGATTTTTCTCAAAAGCATGTTATTCGTCTTAGGCAGTTATTGGTTATGACCACAGAATTTATGTGTCTATGTCCAATATATATACTAGGGATGTAACGAATATTCGCGTTCGCATATACGAACGCGAATTATTCGCATCATTTTTAAATTAGCGTCATTTCATCATTTTAAAAATGCGAAAGCATTCGCAAAAATTATCTTTGGAATATTCGCTTTCGCATTCGCCTGCTCAAAAATATATTTCAGTATGCGCTTCCATTCGTTAAAACTATCTTAACCGCTCCACACATTTTGAACATATTAATACCAATGAAAACCTCTCCTACTTCTCTTCAAAACAGTTGAAAAAATATGTCTGTCCTTGTTGTAACAAGAGGTCAAAATATAGAAAACGTCCTTAATACTTGATTTTCGCATGCGCATATTTTACTATTCGCTTTCGCAAAAATGCTTATTTCACTATTCGCTTTCGCATTCGCAAGAAATATATTTCAATATTCGCTTTCGCTAAAGTCACTTTCGTTACATCCCTAATATATACACCTCATATGGGTGCCTAAGCATAGGGCCTTAACAGGTAGATTACGAAACCTAACCTTTGTAGCGTTAGTTTGTAAAGGGGGTTTAAATTTGCTTCAGTTTTGATTATGGAGTGGTCAGATAATGAGAACCGTATCGCTGTTATAGTGCTTCTTAAATATGGAATGAAAAAACAACATTTTCAAAACGCTCTGTCCGTTTGGGTTAGTCTCATGTTCATCCACCGGTGCATAAAACTGTTTGAGGAGACTGTACAGCTCGAACGCCGCAGATCATCAAATCAAGAATTCTGCGAATTCCGCTCCGAAAACAGAAAATCGTGGCCCATGAGATAAATATTACACAAACGTCCTTGAGTCAAATTATCAAAAACGACTTAAGACTTGGGGCTTTCAAAGGCCGCAATGGACATTTGTTGACTTCAGCTTTATAAAAAATAGGAAAGAAAAATGCAAACTCGTTTTGGTGGAGCACGCTGATAACTTCCACAAAAAAATCTTATTCACAAATTAAACAAATTTTACCCTGCAAGAAAAATTCAACAAACGAAGTGATATTGTGTGTGCACGGTTGTCTACGGAAGCATCTCAAGTGATTCCACGGGTCGAAAAGGTCCATCATAGATGGGGTGTATCTTACGATGGGTTCACTGACTTGCATTACTGTGAAAAAAAGGGGGTCAAAACATTGGCCACAAATTACCAAGAAACTCTTATGAATGACTTTATGGCAGCCCTGATTTAAATCCACAAATTGTGGACAGTTTTAGAGGACACGGTCTGCCACAAAAGATACCCCAACATCTATTTTCTTAAGACTGCTGTGATTCATGCTGTGGCCACTTTCCCAAAGGGACGAGGTGCGTGCGGCTATTGATGATTGGTCAGTGCGACTTAAGGCATGTTTGAAGGCCAAAGACGGACATTTCGAGTGAGTGCTTGCTTTTTGTATAGAATACATATATGTCAATAAATATGTACAATAAATGTGATCCAAAAGGATTCATTACTTTTAATATTATAGCATAAAATGTGTGTAACAGTATTTATGTCCCTACTATGTATATTGGAGCGCCACTATTCACGTGCAAGCTTTGGCTTAGGCGAGAGACAGTCAGGCAGTCCATCGAAAGATGCACAGAAATCGACACCAGTGGGGACGCTAGACTAATCTGGCCAAGGTATGACCTGAGAAGGTCAAAATATCTACTCGCACTAGAGAGGAAAAAATTGTCTACGTTAGTATCAGTTCTGACGGGACACTGCCTGATCGGCGATTTTGTATTGACTCCAATGACTTCTGCAGAAGCTGTGGAGATGAGGAAGAAGGGAAGAGTATTGAGCACTTGCTATGCGACTGTCCCGCTTTGAGTAAACGACGACTGGACATACTGGGGTCGGCCTTTCTAGGCAGTCTAACAGATCTTTCCTGTACCGATATTCGTAATATTGATAAATAAGTGTATCAAACAGGTTGGTTCCGATGAGGGGAACTTCAGCCCGTGGTAACACCAGGGACCTATGTTGGTCTAAGTGAGCTGACTAAAAAAAACGGCTGCCACCCTAACCTCAACCTATACCTATGTACAATAGTCAAATCGTCTTCGATGTTTACCCTAATTTTGCTCCAACAATGTTTAGGATTAAAACAAATTTTCTTTAATTTTTTTGTAATCTTAACGTTTATTTGTTATTTCTTGTTTTATTTGTTGTTTGTTATTTTTAATTTCTTTTCATGTTGTGTCACATTCTATTTTCTTCTCTTCTTGTCCACACAATCATTTTGTTATCATTGCTATTATTTGGTATTTTGAGCAAATTAATTTATTCGTCTTTCTTTCGTTTTCGTTTACATTTGCAATTTGTTCACATTTGTTCATGTTGTTATTTATTATTCTTATTGAATGTGTCTAATCATTATTTTAAACGATTTTTGTGTGTCAGTTTTCTTTTTTTGTGTGTTATCTTTCTCCTTTTTTAACTTTTGTTAATTTCTTTGTTATTATTATTAATTGTTTCGTGTAACTAAAAAAATAATCAAATATTTTTTTTTTGTAATTTTTTGTTTTCATTGTTTAATATTGTTTTTTATTATATTCTTGTTAAATTTAAATATATAAATATTTTGTTTGTGTGTATTTTTTTGTTAATTTTATTTTATTTCGTTAATTTATTTTAGGGGTTCGTGTTTTTGGTTTGTGGCTAAATATGTGTGTATGATAGTGTGTTTGTATAAAAAAAATTAAAATAAATATATTGATAATATGATAATCTGTAGAAAGGGGGGCAAACTATTTTTCTACTCTTGGAAGGATAATTAAATCGAAATAGTAATTATATTCTAAAATTAGTGTTTATTGTTAAATTTGGCAAATTGTCAAATATATTAAAAAGTTTTAAATTATAGATATCAATCCAAAAAATTCTTGCGAAATCAAAAGCAGTTGGAAATACGCAAATTTAAAATCCTAGCCTAAGGAGAAAGAGATTTGGATTTTCGGATACTGATTTATAATTTCCTGCAAAATAATTTCTGGCACCCATAGGTTCTCTGATCACAATTGGCGACCCCGACGGTATTCGAGAACCAACGCCAAATTGATGACATAGCAAAAGGAGGGCAGAAAAGTTTATGGCTACCAACGAGAGCGATTCCGTAGCAACAGGACCGAATGTGCAATAACCACTCAAAACGGAATACAACAGCGTTGTTGCGGCCATTAAGAGCAGTGTTCCATCCCAGATCAGCGAAACAGTCTTGAATCATCCTATCGTGAAAATGTACGGAGTCTTGAAAACTAGACTACTGGAAAAGTATCCAGACTCGGAGCAGAGACGAAACAAGAAACTAGTGCAAGACCTCCAACTTGGTGATATCCGACCATCACAACTATTACGCAGAATGCAGGACATGGCAGGCAACGAGATGAATGAGAATTTGCTTAAATCGGTATGGATGAACGGATTGCCATCGAATGTTCGTTCTATAATATCGATTAGCAGTGAACCGCTGAGTAAGATAGCCTGACTTGCAGATAAGTAATGGAGTTTAGGACATGCAACAAGTTTCTGTAAATTCAAACCCTACAAACTCAACGACTCCAGAGTCAACACTAGAGAAATACATCAGCAGGCTCACAAAGGAAATATCGGAACTGAACGCAAACACACAGCTTCGACCTCGTAGCAGATGTCGTTTACGAAATAATCACAACGAAGATAACACTGTGCGACACAATGTTTGTTTATTTTCAAGACCTAAAAACTTTTTTTGTGTAGATCGAGGCATACTATTTTATAAAACCAAAATAAGAAACTTTTTTGGTATAGTCTTTTTTTTTTAATTTTTTTCTAAAATTCCAATTTTTTTTAAATATAAAAGCTCGGATGTTCTTTATGTTGGAATATCACTTTCACCTATTTTTTGTTCTATTTTTTGAAAGCTTGCATCCTAATGAAGAAAACAATGCCGATTTGAAACAAATCAATGGACAAATGTATAAATTATGACCCATATTGCAAAAGCAAGGAAACTCAAAAAAACTCGTTTTTCATATATTTTATTTCGGTCATTTTGTTTAGGATGTACCAAATGGGGCGTTACAATAACCCCCAACCGAATTGAAAATTCATTGGGCTATCAAAGGCTTTTAACCTTGTAAGTCGCCGGGACCAGGCAAAGTCTCGCCGGCTGAACTACAGGCAGTGGCTGATATAATTGCTCCCTGGCTAAGAGAAATAAACACATGTTGTATCAATCCAGCTATGTATGCCAACAAATAGAGAGAAACCAAGGTTGTTTTCATCCCAAAAGCGGGAAAGCCGTCCCACACTGGCGATAAGGAGTTCCGGCCAATTAGTCTATCGTCATTTCTCCTTAAAACTCTGGAGAGATTAATAGATAGATAGTTTAGGACTAAAATTGATCACAGGATACTGTCCACTCAATAGCATGCCTACACGCTGAAAAAAAAACGCTTCTGTAGTATATTGTCCCAAACATATTCGGCTTGAAACATATATGTATATGTTTAGGGTACACTTAAACATATAATATTTGGTACATATAAAGGTTATAAATATATTTGGGAAGATGTGGTTCTAAACAAATATTTGTTTACTCCCAATTTGTTTTTATTTGGGACTATTATTTCCGAAACATTTTGTTGTAATATATTAATATTTATTTGCCCGGAAACATATAATATTTCAAAATTTGTGTTCCAAGAATATTTTTTTTCTATTCAAACATATCAAAAAAGGCGATTTTGCCAGCTGTCACAACAAACGAAATTTCAGTTCCGGCAAACGAGAATTATAGTTGTCTAATATTTCGTTTCGCAGAAACGAATTTTTTCTTTGTGTGTAGGTTCATTCATAACCTTCTAATAGATTTGTCAGCAGGGGAACGCCCCCCAGGTGGTGTTCTGTCTCCTCCCTCTCCATATGGAATCTCTCCATGAACAATATTTTACTTTCTCTGGAGATGATGGGTGTCAGAGTTGTTGCCTATGCAGATTACTTGCCAATAGCTGTTCATACAACCGCACGATGGGCTTCCGGTAATAGTCTTGGTGTTAAATCGACCTAGACGGAACTGGTTCTTTTCACCAGGAGAAATAATGTACCACGAGTTACACGTGTCTCCTCGGGAGGTATAGAAATTCCCTTCTCTGAAAGCGCAGAATACTTACGTATTTTACTAGCACTTCAAATTCTATATTTTTGAATTATACCTGCAAAAGGGCAATGAGGAAACGCTGGGGTCTGAATCCGCGGTATACGGCAGTAGTCAGACCGATAATGCTGTACAGCATTGTCATCTGGTGGATGACAATGACAAGCTCTGCAGAAATCCACCTTCGGTGCGATACTAAACAAGGTTCAGCGAATGGCTGCTATATGTATTACTGATGCGCTGAGAACGACACCAACTGCCACACTAAATGTTATAATGTTATACTATATTTAATGCCGCTAGATATTACAGGATTGCAATATGCCGCATGTACTGCAATTAGACTTCGGGAACTGACAAAAAGTCAGTAAATGGCTACGGAATAGTGTTATTCTAGACTGAATGGCAGACCTTCCGGGCGCTCTTGATTACACAATTACTGTACCACTCTTTGACAAGAAGTATCTCACTCTTATACCTGATAGATCAGAATGGAATGGTCGTATTCCAGGGCAGAGAAGATTCGTAAACTTCTCTAAAGACGGTGTCTTTTCTGAGGAACTTGAGCTATCACTTGCAAATGAACTGCCTGATTACTGTAGTGTTTACCAGGCAGAAATCGTAGCTATTAAAGAGGTAGCGGAATGGCTGAAAATTAATGCGCAGACCAAAGTAGGTACGAGTAATAACATTTTCTCCGATAGGCAAGCTGCCATCAAGTCCCTGTAAACTATATCCCTGAATTTAAAAACCGCACCCTAGTTCACAAAAGTGGGGGTATAAAAACAGGATTTTGTTGATATTCTCCTACTTCTACCAAAAGGGCTATCATTTTCACATTTATCTTTAGATTTTTTTTCAAATATTTCAAATTGTTTTTCGGTTTTTGTACTATTTTGTACGTAATTTTTGTGGCAACAAAAAAATATCTTTTGGAAAAAATCTATTTTTCTAACTGTAGTAACGACAGTTACTAAATGTCAACATTTGTAGCCCTGATAATTTCCTTTAATTTAAAGGGAATCAGGGCTTTAACGAGCCTCTAAATACTAAAGGAAAATCCTGCACAATCGCACTTTAAAAGAATTTACCATAAACTTTTTTTCCATATTTTTTTGTGTGCTTGGAACTCCATATTACAACGGAAGATGCTAATTTGTTCCGGTTTTATAAAATATTTTTTTTATAATTTTTATTAATAAAAAGTGATTTATAAATGAAAAGGAGTGTGTCGTTTGTATAGTTTGGGATATGTTTCACTCATTAGAGTCCAACAGTAGTCGCTCATCATACCCTCGTCCCGGGTTGTCAGAACTGGGATTTTGACCCCAATACTGGGGTTTTGTCAATGCAAATTGGGATAAAAAAAATAATTTGGGGATGGGGTTTTTCTTAGGTGATTTTGTAAATTTTGTTGGGGTTTCTTGGGGGGTTTTTAAGCAATAGAAATATTTTCGTTAACAAGTTTGCAATAAAAAAGACTGAATAGGAATAAGTTGCTAAGAATTTATACGAGAAAACGAATTTGTAATTAATAGATTTGATTCTGTTAAAATCTTTTGGCTATTTAAAGTCTTATAATTTCTTGAACCATTTTAACGAGTATTTTCTTTTAAAAAATAGTACGAGCCTTTAAAGGCGTAGCGATGTAAAATAATGTGGAGCCGTAAAATAATGCATATTAAATTTTTTGGTTGAATAAGTCGACATGGGGATTATTTAAATTCGAATCAAATTCTGTAAACAATTTATTGAATTCGGAAAATATTGTTCGAAACAAATGTACACTTTGCACAATTTTCTTTCGCATCGGAATTGCAATAAACACACTGATATGATTCAGCATTCAATCGTATTTAATAGAGCTTTATTTTTCAGTTTTAGAAGAAATTTATTTAGAGGTTTGGAAAAAAATTGAGGTTTAATTTTTATGGAAAATATTTATTTTTATACTGATAAATCTTTGAGGCAAATCTCCCCCTTTTCATTTGAATTTTCAGTTTTTGGAACAGAAAAAGTCGCATGAGGCAGTTATGAACTCATCTAGCTCATGCGACAGTTCTTTGGTTAAAAATTAGCTATTTCTGACCAAGCTTAGTTGGTACAAGTTTCATGTCAAAAACTTGTGAAAAATTGCTTGAAATGAGCCAACCACATATTCGCAAGTTTAATGTCTGGTTGGCTCAAGACATTCGACAATTCTCCACTAGCTTTCATTGCTTCAACGTTTCTATCGGTTATTGATTTTCCGAGTCGTCTAGGGAGCGAACTTCCTTCTGATGTTCTCTCTGTGATGTTCTTGCACAACATGTAATAATTAAATTAATGTACATAATTAATGAAAGTTAATTAAGCGCGTTAATTTAACTTTCACTCAAAATTTAATACAGCCTCTTTGATCCATTCTCCATTCTCCGATAGCTCAAAGCGCTCTTTTGAGCCGAAACAAAGCGACCTTTATATAACAAAACAAAAATAATTTGAGTTAACTTAGTTGGTTGGCGTTGGGGTCCGCCAACTTATGAAGTTTTTAAGTCAATCAAATTGGATCAACGGGAGGGGCTAGGAATGACTTAAGTTTTTCCTTACGTCCCTGTGGTAATACAATGTAAGAGAGTCTGTTTTACAGGCTTGCCACTCTTAACCTAACCTACTATCCACAAAACCCTGTACTCGAGGAACAGCAGGACCAACACGAACTTATGAGCACTAACGAATCGTCCCTGCATTTCAAGGAATTCACCATGGTGGCATTTCTTGACATAGAATGGGCTTTTAACAACATTCACTCAAATGCAGTAATTGCGGCACTGTAACATCTAAAAGTTGACTCTAGTTTGATTAGACTAATTCAAAGTCTGCTCAACAGAAGACGCATAACAGCATGTCTTGGGTCCACAACTCTAACAAGGTTTGTAAACAGAGGGACCCCACTAGGAGGAGTACTGTCTCCACTAATTTGGAACCTAGAGGTGAATGAAATCCTGCTAGATCTAGAACGTTGTGGCTGCAAGGTCGTGGCATATGCTGACGACTTGGCTATCGCAGTGAGTGGCAAATTCGTAAACGTCCTCCGAGACATCCTACAGGTGGCTCTGAACAAATTGGCTAAATGGGCCAGAAGCAGCGGTTTGGGCATAAACCCAAACAAGACAGAATTAGTTCTCTTTACCAGGATGAATAAAGTCCCACATGTGGACCCTCCACCTCGGATAAATGGAACAGATCTAGTCTTTTCTGAAAGTGCAAAATTTTTAGGAATAATTCTAGGTAGAAAACTGTTATTTAGACTTAACGCATTGGAACGTGTAAGGAATGCCAACGTCGCCTTATATTCCTGCAAAAAGGCTGTAGGGTCGCGGTGGAGCCTCTCTCCTAAAATCGTCCACTGGATATATATATCAGTAGATCGTCCTATACTGCTATACGGCATTATGGAATGGTGGACGGCAACTGACAAACTAACCATCACAAACCTACTAACAAGGGTTCAGAGAACAGCCTGCCTGTGCATAAGAGGAGCCTTAAGGACTACAGCTACCGAGTCTCTACAAGCCCTACTCCATATACTGCCGATTAATATTGTGGCGAGAGAAGTTGCAACCAAAGCAGCAATAAGATTAAACTGCCTATCAATGTGGAGGTACAAAAACTACGGTCACATGAGGATATCAAAGTGTAGTGCTATGGTAACCGGCCGAGTGGACTATATACCAACTGTGTACACCTTCGAGAGAAATTACATCACTATGATTCCCGCCAGAGATGAATGGGTTGGAAGAATACCAGGTAATAGAAACCATCTCCACTTTTACACGGATTGTTCGAAGCTTGATGGAAAGGTTGGCTTCGGAGTTCACTGTGCAGAGCTTAGTTTGGATATAGCTCGCAGACTACCAGATATCTGCAGTGTCTATGAAGCCGAAATAATGGCAATATGGGAAGTAGCCAAGTGGCTGAGTCGCAACATGGTAACCAACACTGGCCTTGTCATTTACTCGGACAGACAGGCTGCCATCAATTCTCTGGAGGCCACATCCCTAAATTCACAAATAGCCCTCGACTGTCGCAGATCTCTTAACGAGATGGCTGAGCAGTTTAATATACACCTCATATGGGTGCCTGGGCATAGGGATATCCCGGGGAACTGCAAAGACGATGAACTTGCTAGGAGAGGGACGACATTACAAATTCTGCAAGAATTTGCATATATTGGAGCGCCACTATCCACTTGCATGCTTTGGCTTAGGCAAAATGCAATAAGGCAGTCCAACGAAAGATGGACAGAAATCGGCACCTGCAGGGTAGCTAGACAAATCTGGCCAAGGTATGACCTGAGAAGATCAAAATATCACCTCGCACTAGAGAGGCAAAGATTGTCTACGTTAATATCAGTTCTGACGGGACACTGCTTGATCGGCGAACACGCCAAAAGATTGGGTATTAACTCTAATGACTTCTGCAGAAGCTGTGGAGATGAGGAAGAAGCGGAGAGCATTGAGCACATGCTATGCGACTGCCCCGCTCTGAGTAAACAACGACTGGATATACTGGGGTCGGCCTTTCTAGACCGCCTAACAGATCTTTCCAGTACCGATATTCGTACTATCGATAAATTTGTATGCTTACAGCAAGGCACGTCTACAAAATCATCCCAACATTTCAAGCAATTCACATAGAAGGGGCTTTTAACAACATTCACTCAGATGCGGTGATTGCGGCGCTGTTACATCTAAGGGTGACTCTAACTTGATTAGACTAATGGTGTTTTATATTCTAAAAAATTATGTTGCCCTGTCAGGGAGCAGCACTTTAATATTGTCGCCTCCACCCTCTTGTATTGCTGCATTTATTATAGTCAGAATCGAAAAAAATTAACAATTAAGAAAGTTTCAGTCGGGTAAACCGACTAAGGTATACCCTCACTTTGTGAGTACTGTAATATGAAATATTACACGAATTAATCTGTCAATTTGTATGGGAGGTACCAGAGGGGGTTTAACAAATACTCCTATTTTTCTCTAAACAGTAGATACTTCAAATATATTGTAAGCGTTTATGTGCTCTGGTATGATCTATTAAATGATCTATTAAATTTTGGTATGATTTGGCCATTTTGTGTTGGAGGTACCAAAGGAGTTGTTGGGGCGTGTTGATAACGCCCATTTATCATAGGGCTATATGTACTTTAAAAATATTACACTGTACAAAATTTTGTTGTATTTTCGTGCATTGGTACTCACGCTATAAGCTCTTAACTTTTTGTATGAAGTGATACATTTGTGTGGGAGGTACCAAAAGGGGCGTGGCAATAACCCCCATTTTTCACTGGACTGTAGGCACTATAAAATCATTACACTGTACACAATTTCATGTCTTTGTATGCACAGGTATTCAAGTTATAAGCTGTTAACTTTTGGTGCAAAATAGTACATTTGTGTGGGAGGTACATAAAGGGCGCGTCAACTTCGACCATTTTTCTCGAGGTGATAGTGACTAATAATCTTATATTATGTGTAGAATTTCTGTGCATTGGACGTGAAAGTAGCCCCACAAATAAGAACCTCTTTATGATTCGTTTAGTCAATTTGGCTCAATTAATAATTAAATGGCTATACGAATTTTTTGCCCAATGTGGATTTTTAGATCTTTTTCTATATTTTTTCTCGGTATACCGTACAGAATATCTCATTTGTGTCTGAGTCTAAGTTGTTGATATTGAATAGGAGAACAAAGAAAAAGCGGAACAAACCTACCCGAAAAAAGTGCATCCAGTGCCTTAAAAATCGCAAAAATTTTCTACAAATGACCTTCGCGGAGCGAATTTGTGGAGCATATGTGATTTTGTTTACTAAAGCCGGACAATCATTGCAAAAACATAAAGAGGTCGTCGCATGGTCGTTAATATATTTACTTCGCAAATATGGCGCAATCATAAATTCATCAAAATGTCATTTCGGAAAACAAGAAGTTATTTTTCTCGGATTTCTTATCGACAAGGATGGAGTTCGCCCACCATCTGAACGAGTGAAAGCACTAACCGAATATAAACGTGTTTGCGATTTAAGACGCTTTCTTGGAATGAAGCATTTTCTTAGACGTTGTTTGCCAAAAGCTGCCGTTGATCAGGACACTCTAACCCGGTATTTTACCTTTTTAATTTATATATGATATATCAACCATCTCCGACGGAAATCCATCTCCTCTTATAAGTCGATCGAATTTTCGCTTATAAAATAAATAGATTAATTTAAAAACATTTATAAATTTTGTGTAAAATTGTCATGTTGTTGCAATGTAGGTCTTAATGAAAGACAAATTTAATCAATCAAGAAATATTGAAAAAATAAATAAATACTCGTAATTAAATAAAAATAAGGCTAAGTTTTATAAATTATATGTATTTAGTTGTTTCTATCTTCTGTTTACTATATACAAAACGAATAAGAGGTGTATATGAATATAAATTATATCAGTCTGTGTTATAAGAGGAGTAAGGTGAACATAAAGGCTGGGTCAGAAAAAACCGTAACCGTACCGTTGCGGTAACGTAACGAATCAGTTAATCGTGTATGTCTTATGTAGTGTACACTATTGCGTATACGAAAATGTGCGTAAACGGAACGGAATACTGCTGGAATTTAATTTGGACGCTACACAATATATTGTTTTATTTGGCAAATGAAATTATGTGAAAATACTGTAGTACAATGAACATAAGACAAAAAAAAAATAAAAACAAAATTAATGAAGTTAGTAAACTTTTTAGTATCTGAATGTGTAAATCATACGATCGTACTGGACAACATGACGGCTACACTAAGTCCATATTTACACTAGGATCTTTTTTTCAGCAGATTATCCGCTAGTTCTCTTTGAAACCTGCCTCTGCGTTTAGACATGTAATTTTGTTTCGGATATTCCTGTGTGAATTGTTGTTGTTTCAAAGTGCGAGTGAAAAATACAAAACGTTCAGCCCGATAAGCCCGAGTACGGGATAGTTTTTTCCCTCCTCTTGCCGACTGCCTCTCTCTCCTACAAAACACCGATAATCTGCTGAACATTCAGCCAGTGTAAATGGGGACTAACGTTCCGATAAGTTTACGTGATACAAATGTGACATTCGGAAAATATATAAAGGGGTTTTCACAATAAAGATCAAATGGTTTAGAAAAAGTGGAAATGTAAATTAGAGTAGGAAATAGACGTTTGTTTTCATTTTTGTTGGAGTGGAAAGATCATCTACACTATTTTGTATTTATGTACATATTTACTAAACCATATACACTTGATTGAAAAAAACTGCAATTGTAAAAAAGATTATCTTATTTTCTTTTATTACAATATTTTTGCATAAATTATTGTTGCATAGTTTTACTCACGTTGTTGACTATATTAACTCAGTTTTTACTCAGGTGTTTGAAAATGACAAAACCCCAGAAGGTTCTTCTGTTACGTTACGTGTGAATAATCGTTTCCCGCAATACAAATTCCATCAGCTGACTCATTACGCATCAGTTATGTTTACCCAATCCAGCCTTAACATAAAATAACGTAACCCAAAATAACTCAATGAACTTTTAGTTGATGAATGTCTGTTTGCTGCAACTATAAGTTTCTTTTCATTGCTTTTGTGATGTTTAACTAAATTGTTTGTATATTGTTTGTTTTGTTATTTATAAATGATGTTAAGGTTTTATTGTTTTTTTGTTTGTTTGTTCGCTTAGCTTAATGTATTTAATTTATATTTATTTGTTTTTTTTTCTATGCATATTTCATTATAAACTATTTTAGAATTTGGTTTTCTTCTTACTTCGCTAGTAATCGCTTATTGTTAAGTATTGTAATTTATTCTTCTTTGCGTGTTTTTTTTATTATTTTTTGGTTTCGTTAAAAATGTCTTGTTGTATGTCTTGCATTTGCAGTATGAGTATTTTTTTCATCTAAATTGTTGTTGGATTTGCTAAATGTATTTACATTTTTGTGTTCTTTGTGTTTTTCTTCTTTTTTCAATTTTCGTTTTAATATGGCGCCAAGTTGTGGGCTTTTAAATGATAAAAATCCTGAATTTGCGGAATAGAGAAAATGTTTGGGATTTCAAATTAATGTTTAAAAGCATTTGGAGAACATTTTGGAATTTTTTAATCAAGAACTTTAAAGAAATTGTGAAAATAATTTAAAAATTAAAAAAAAAAATGTATTTGACTTTAATCGAAAGGTCATTGATAATAAGCCGTGATTTTATTTTTGGAATATCGACCCGTCATTGATTTCTACAGCTCAATATTTCACGAACCAGCCTGATGCGAATGTTGCAAATAAACCTCGCAGCAATTGAATGCACAAGACCATCCACTTCGTTATCGTTATTCGATTATGGCTTAGAGCAGCTCATCTCGGCACAACTGCCGCAATTGGGAATCAGAAAACTTCCATATTATCGTCAAGAAGCCAATGCTTCCTCAGAGTGCGATGCATCCTCGGCCTAATTTTTTTGAAATTCAGCTGGAAACTTGCACGAGTTCTACAGGACGGCGCGGCATGCCCAAAATCCATAGCCGCTATCATTATTTTACGTGCCCAGTTCCGAAGTCGTGTTATCAGCTGTCTCGCGATATAAACTGGCCATTTCGAAATTGTTCCGTGAAACACCGATTTTATGCGAACAATCGATTAACGATTCATCCCCTTAAGGCGAATAAGGAGCAAGTATGTAGTTCGTAAGATGTAGCCAGAAACCGTCACCAAGGTCTTGCAAACCTTGGTTGACAGGATGCGATACTGTGAAACTAGCCGAGGAAGGCCACATGACTGAATTCGTGTTCCATATTTTCATTCTGTTAATTTTTTTTATTTTTGATACTTAAAACTCAATGATTGCTACAAATGCGGACTGCGAGCGTTGCTAGCTTGTTGACTGAGAGATCCAGAATAAGCTGGGCTATTAACACCTTTGAGCCCTTCAAGTCACCAGGACCAGACGGCATTATTCCCTGGCTGGAGAAAATTTATGTAGGTTGTATCAGGCTTTCATACATCCCTAATCGATGGAGGGATACCGAAGTGGTATTCATACCAAAAGCGGGGAAGATATCACACACTAGGCCAAAAGAATCGAATCGTCCCAGTATTTGAAGGAATTCACCATGGTGGCATTTCTGGACATAGAAGGGGATTTTACAACATTCACTCAGATGCAGTAATTGCGGCACTGTCACAGCTAAAAGTTAACTCTAGTTTGATTAGACTAATTCAAAGTCTGCTCAACAGAAGGCATAACAGCATGTCTTGGGTCCACAACTCTAACAAGGTTTGCAAACAGAGGGACCCCACAAGGAGGAGTACTGTCTCCACTAATTTGAAATCTAGCGGTTAATGAAATCCTGCTAGATCTAGAACGTTGTGGCTGCAAGGTCGTGGCATATGCGGACGACGTGGAAATCGCAGTGAGTTGCAAATTCGTAAACGTCCTCCGAGACATCCTACAGGTGGCTCTGAATAAATTGGCTAAATGGGCCAGAAGCAGCGGTTTGGGCATAAATCCAAACAAGACAGAATTGGTTCTCTTTACCAGGATGAATAAAGTCCCACATGTGGACCCTCCACCTCGGATAAATGGAACAGATCTAGTCTTTTCTGAAAGTGAAAAATTTTTAGGAATAATTCTAGATAGAAAACTGTTATTTACACTTAACGTATTGGAACGTGTAAGGAAGGCCTACGTCGCCTTATATTCCAGCAAAAGGGCTATAGGGTCGCAGTGAGGCCTCTCCTAAAATCGTCCACTGGATATATATACTCGTAGCAGTAGTTCGTCCAATACTGTTATACGGCATTGTAGTATCGTGGACGTGGACCAGCAAAGGTTCAGAGAACAGCCTGCCTGAGCATAAGCGGAGACTTAAGGTCTACAGCGACCCTTCTTCAAATACGGCCGATTAATATTGTGGCGAGAGATGTTGCAACCAAAGCGGCAATAAGATTAAACTGTCTATCAATGTGGAGGTACAAGAACTACGGTCACATGAGGATATCAAAGTGTCGTGCTATGGTAACCGACCGAGTGGACTATATACCAACTGTGTACACCTTCGAGAGAAATTACATCACTATGATTCCCGCCAGAGATGAATGGGTTGGCAGAATGCCAGGTGATAGAAACCACCTTCACTTTTACACGGATGGTTCGAAGCTTGATGAAAAGGTTGGCTTCGGAGTACACTGTGAAAAACTTAGTTTGGATATAGCTCACAACCTACCAGATACCTGCAGTGTATATCAAGCCGAAATAATGGCAATATGGGAAGTCGCCAAGTGGCTGAGTCGCAACATAGTAACCAACACTGGCGTTGTCATTTACTCGGACAGTCAGGCTGACATCAATTCTCTGGAGGCAACATCCCTAAATTCACAAACAGCCTCCGACTGCCGCAGATCTCTTAACGAGATGGCTGAGCAGTTTAATATACACCTCAGATGGGTGCCTGGGCATAGGGATATCCCGGGGAACTGCAAATTCTCGAAGAATTTGCATATATTGATGCGCCACTATCCACGTGCAAGCTTTGGCTTAGGCAAGAGGCAATCAGGCAGTCCAACGAAAGATGGACAGAAATCGGCACCAGCAGGGTAGCTAGACAAACCTGGCCAAGGTATGACCAGAGAAGATCAAAATATCTCCTCGCACTAGAGAGACAAAGATTGTCTACGTTAGTATAATTTCTGATGGGACACTGCTGTGGAGATGAGGAAGAAGTGGAGAGCATTGAGCACTTGCTATGCGACTGCCCCTCTCTGAGTAAACTACGACTGGACATACTGGGGTCGGCCTTTCTAGGCAGCCTAACAGATCTTTCCAGTACCGATATTCGGATTTATTTGTATTTAACTAAATAAATAAATAACTCATATTTCTAAATAAGTATGATTGAGATAGCTGGATAATTTGGAAAAATGCAATATAAGGTTTTCTTTCACAAAAAGGTGATGACTACAAGGGGCTCCTAATGTTGGCAGAAATAGAATGTCGGTTGGTAAGTATGCACTTTTGAATATTGGGCTTATTTAAATTTAAAGTTATCCACATTATTATGAATAGGAGTTCAGACGAATCGGTTTTACTAGTTTTAAAAAATAGCACCATTTACACCGACTGGTTTTGACGTTTGCGGTATTTAGAAGCTATATTTGCTATTAGTTATTTATAGAGAAGAAAAATTTAGAACATAATCATTTCCTTGCTTGCATTGTTTTTGCGATGATAAATTAAAGTTCCTTAATTTTTCCAAAAAAAATTGAAATCGAAATTTTTCTATATTAGTTTTAAATATGGAGTTCAGTAGAACTTTCAGATTCTCAAATCACCAGAAGTCTGATGAGTTATCCGCAAAATTCAGGCGAAATTTATCAACTAAAGAACACACCATGAACATTGTTAGCCTAAGTATTTATTTTGAGTTTTTTTTTTGTAGTTTTTCTTATAAATTTCTATTCAACGTGTATCTTCGGAAATTTTGATTTTTTTGGTTCGATTTTATTGTTAATAACTTTCTAAATATCGTAACATAAAAAATTTTACAAAAAAATTACTGACTTTTTGTGGTTGTTCATATTTAGCTAAATTTCTTTCACTAAATTGTCTATATTTAAATGTAGGCTTAAAATTAGCTTTTTTGGTTGTGTTTTTATTTAAACATTAATTTCGTATGTACAAAACTGTTGGTTGTTGTTTTTTTTTCTTTATATTAATTTTTAGTTTTTGTATTATTTTTGTTGTTGTCATAAAACAAAAAAATAAATAAACCATTTTGGCAGTGCATCGAAATATTTATTTTATAATTAATTTCTTAATTTTTGTCTTGATTTTTAAACTACAGTATCGTTAATTTAATGTTGCTCTGTCTTTTTTTATGTAATTTATAATTTAATTTTAATTATATTATTTATTTCATTTTTTTCCACGAACTTAAATTTCTTATAGCCGCCTGGATATAAAAAAAAATTATTTTTTTTTGTTAAAAAAGAAAATCAAACGTACACACATTCAAATAAACCTTTGTTTAAACATAAAATGTAATATTGCGTTAATGGAAGACAACAGTTTTTTATGTTAATAAAATTGTTCAATACAAAAATATAAAATTTACATTTAAAAAAAGTAAATATTAAATAAATTCAATTTCAAATATTCGGAAATAAAAATCCATACCTAAAATTTATTAGGAACCTTATGTATTTTCGTAATTTATTATAGACAAAATAGGTTAGTAATGTAAATTTGAACAGAAAAATATTTTGTTAAATGACACAATATGTTTTATAGTTAAAATTTTTATTGTTTTTCAGATTTACTCGATGCAGAAAGGAAGTTAACGCTTAAAATACCGGATATGAAAAAGGATACCTTACCTTATTGGGTATATTTGCATTTAAAGTTATCCCATGAATTCAATTAAATTATTGGAATATACAATTCAGCAAGGTTGAACTATGTACGAGTAGATTCGTATTTTGGTTAAATTGACATATGTATTTGTAAAGTTTTCTCAATACTTTTCATTTGTTCACAGTGAACGGATAAGAGTTAAGGAAATACCGAATGAGCAAAAGTTATCTGTAATAGAAAACACTTCAAAGGAATGTATTTGCATTCAAAGTAATTCTATGATAAAATTTACATATAAAACGTATGGGACTATAAGGTTTAGTGAACTAGTTCCATAATTAAGTATCCAGCTCACATTCGCTCACTAGCTAATTTTCGTCCACCACCTCATTTTCGTTCACAACCTCACTTTCGTTCACCACCTCACTTTCGTTCACCACCTCACTTTCGTTCACCAGCTCGCTTTCGTTCACCAGCTCACTTTCGTTCACCAGTTCACTATCGTTCACCAGCTCTATTAAAGGAATATGATTAGAACTAAAGTTGGGCATTTAAGTTCTTTTTAGTTCAGTTCAATTGAGTGAACTAGTTCGTTCATTTAGTTTACCAGCTCTTTAGCTCACTTTATATAAACAGCTCTTTAGTTCAGCAGTTCAAATCAGCCGCTATTAAAGGAATCTGATTGGAACATGAATTGAATATACAAACGCTTTTGTATAGGAAGAATCCTACATTCTTGATGACATAAAAGTAGAAACAACACATAACAGCTGAGAAGAGAGAACGAAATTACAGGGTTGAACTACTGAGCTGAAATGAACGAGTAGTGTGAACTTGTTCGTTCCGTTCAGTAAAGTGACCCGATCAATTGAACTAGTTCGTTCACGAACTACACAACTTTAATTAGAACATGAATGGAATGAGTTCAATGAAGTTGCTGTGAAAAACAACAGTGAATAAACAAACGCGTTTGTTTAGGTAGAATCGTGCATTCATTATGTCAAAAAACTGACAACAACACACACCAGCTGAGATGGGACGAAAAAGGCATGGTGAACTACAGAACTAAAATGAATGAGAAAAATGACCGGTTCGATTGAACTAGTTCGTTAACGAACTATACAACTATACTTGCCGGTTAATAAGTGCTACAATAGGAAATCCCTCATGTAAATATACATATGTACTTATATAAACAGTTTATGCTGCTCCATATACATATTATAGATATATAAAGCGTAATAAAAACATAGAGAATGTTTTTAAGTATTTTATGAATAGGAAAAATTTAAGTAATATACAGTATTGCAATTTATTATTAATGAATATTAAAACATGTTATTTTTTTCCAATACCACAAGTTGGAGGGGAATGAGTTAAAACTGGAAATACGAAAAAGTTTGCTATAATACAAAACCTTTCTGGTGTATATGCTCCCATTTCAAGTTACTCAATTATATTTATAAGTTGTAGGAAAATAAATACATATACGCACAGCAACTCCACCCATTTTGTGTATTTAAAAAAAAACGTAAAAAATGTTAAGGAGAGCCGAAATACATTTTCTTTTGCAGTACAATTCATGTGCAGAGTTGAGTGTTGGAAAAAGTCACAAAAATCTGACATTTCCAGGAGTGTCATATATGAACCGATAGATAATGATTAACTGAATATATTTATGCTAAAATCCCGTAATCGAAAATTTTTGTTTAATTTTTTGAATAGGGCATATTCTACTTCTATTGTTTTTCAGGTCCAAACTGTGAGTGGCAATAAAACGCAGAAAAAGTTTGCTATAATGGAAAACCTTGCAGGTGTACATATTTGCATTTAAAGTTCTTGCTTTATAACTACAACTGATTCAGATAAAAGTATCTGCACGGAACGAGTACCTCCATATTTTAATAGTTTATGGGACCAAAGTAGTTTATTTATGTACAAATATTTGAAAATTTGTTTTTTATTTATACATTTTTGTATTCTTGGTTTTTTTAAATTTCACAGGGTCAAGGAAAAGGATTCACAACTGGGAGCTATGTTGGGGCCCGTTAAGTTTTCGTAAAGTTACGACGCAATTCATCTTTTATGGTCGAAAATTACGAATATTCCTTATGAACATTAATATACTCTTGAGAAAGAGAATGATATCTAGTGATGAAAAACTTATGAAAATATAAATATTAGGCTGACCGTAAAAAGTCGATGTTGTATTTTTGTCTTCAAGAACCCCACAAAATGATAAGTCTTTGCTGATTTTACAATAGCCAAAATATGAGCACGATTGGAGTATTTTAACACGTGCCGCTGGGGGCTCAAGTATTTATAATATTTCATATGGTAAAATATGCAAAGACTTATAATTTTGTGGGGTTCCCGTTGTCAAAAATACAACATCGACTTTTTATGGTCACACTAATAACTTTATACGCATCCTCTACTAATTTTTGTAATTTATTTACAAAACCAACATGTACCTCCGTGGTCTGCCTATCTCAATATCCCGGAAATCTATATATATGCTAATGACATGGCATTCGCAATACAGCACAAATCATTAGCTCATATTGAAAATACTGCCAAAGCACTGCCAAAACGAAAGTGAGTTGTTTCCAACTGAACCACCAAGAAGCCTGCCGTGAATTAAACATCCAATTAAACAACAAACGCCTAAATTACAACCATAACGCGAAATACCTTGGATTGACTCTGGACAGGACCCTTTCATATAATGCTCATCTCATCAAAACGTCTGAAAAGCAAGAAATAACGTAATTAAAAAATGACCGGTTCTTCGTGAGATGCCAATTTTTCTTGTTCGTCAATTTCAGCGCTATCTCTGGTTTTCTATGCAGCTAAATAGCATCATATTTAATGATCATATTCCGCTAAGAAAAGTTTAAGGAAAAAGTTGATGTGGCCCTATTTGATGTGTGTGAAAAAGATTGCTGTAACAGAAAACATTTGGGGTGAATATATTTGCATTTAAAGTTACACTGAATTAAGTCTGGATACACAATATGTGATGGTTGCTCTAGCAGAATACAATTGTCTCTTGTGGTCATATTTGTATTTAAAGTTACTGTATATAAGATTAACATTCTTATAGGCGTTTGTTAGTTGCGATGATCTCCAAAAGTTCTTAACGGATTGAGGGTCAACAAAAAGGAATCACAATTATAGACATGACCGCTTTGTAACCATGGTGTTTTCATATAATAATTTGGTCCTGTCTTGCAAATCAAGTACTTTTAAGCATTGAGTGATCGATTTAAAATCACGAGATTCTCAAAATTTTTGTGTACAGAACACCATTTATGTGAAACCCATATCACTTCAACGTGAAGAGATTTTAGAACAGGCCTGACAGAATGGGATAAAGTTTGCTGTTAGTAAGATTGTTTTTTTATGGCCATATTTGCATTTAAAGTTACTTCATAATTTATTTGCATCATCTATGTATGTATATAAACTTTTTACGGGCGTTTCCAAAATGTATTGATGTCATATTTTCTTAACATTATAGTAAGGGTCAAGGATATTTTAAGGACCGGTAGGTTGCGATAAATCTTTATTTTAGGATATTATAACTAATATGTTGTATATACATTAGCATACCGTAGAGAAAGAGAATGACAAAAATAGGACCCCATATATGGCTCTGTAGTAGAGTGCACAGTACACAAATTCTTAGAACTCGGAAAATGTTGTTGAAGGGAGGGGCAACGCCTACTGCCGAGATACAAAATCTTACAATAAACAAAACGTAACTAATAATAATATTTTTTCCTGTAAAAATAACACCCACTTAACGGGTTTTTCAACAGGGACGCTACAAAAGTAGACCGACAGGGACAGCAAACGACGCCATATTTTTTGCCGCTCTTTTGACATTTCTCTTCAGTAAGGTTTGCCATTTCATGATGGAAAGATATACGAGCCAACAACGAGTCGAAATTATTAAAATTTACTACCGAAATTCGGAGTCAGTGGCCTCAACGTTAAGAGCGCTACGTCCAATTTATGGTCGATGAGCGATGAGGCTCATTTCTGGCTGAATGGCTTCGTCAATAAACAAAATATGCATTATTGGTCAGACAGCAATCCACACGTACTCATTGCATCCCGAAAAATTACGGTTTGGTGCGGGTTATGGGCCGGCGGCGTCATTGGGCCGTACTTCTTCCGTGATGATCAAACCGGCACGTTACTGTGAACGTGAATCGCTACCGTTCAATGATAACCGAATATTTTTGGCCCCAATTGGATGATATGGACTTGGAGGACATGTGGTTCCAACAGGACGGCGCCACAAGCCACACAGCGAATGCCACAATCAATTTATTGGAAACCAAGTTTGTAGAACGTGTTATCTCACGAAATGGTCCAGTCGATTGGCCGCCTCGGTCGTGCGATTTGACGCCGTTAGACTATTTCCTGTGGGGCTACGTCAAGTCTATGGTCTATGCCAACAAGCCAGCGACGATTGATGTACTTCGTACGAATATCGAACGTGAAATTGCAGCAGTATCGGCCGATTTATGCTTGAAAACCGTCGAAAATTGGGTTCAGCGTCTGGACTTCTGCGTGCCCGTGGTGGCCATGCAAAAGAAATCTAGTTCCATACATAATGGCTTCGAACGTACTTTCACAGGAATAAAGAATTTAATTGATATCCAAAACCGTTTTTGTTTTTTTTTAAAAAAACTTTTCTAGCCTTCTTATTGAAAAACCCGGTATTTGTGTGTTGTTATTCCCAGCCGAAAACATCCTATGCAGGTATATTGTGGTCTATCAGAATACAATTATCTTATGTGTTCATATTTATATTTAAAGTTACTCTATATACAATTCTAATAATTGCACGTATATATAATTCTAACGGGCATTCGTTAATCGCTGATGATCCCCCTGATTGAGGGTCAAGAAAAAGTAACCAAAACTTGGGGATATACATACAGACCTGCTCTGTAATCACAGAGATTTCATAACACTGATCCTTATGAAATCACATGGGTTATTTGGTCCTGTCTTGCGAATTCTCAAAATTTGTGTGTACAGAACACCATTTATGTCAAACTCGTATCACTTCAATGTGCAGAGATTTCAGAACAGGTCTGACAGAATGGGAGAAAGTTTGCTATAACAGAAAACCTCTTTTGTGGTCATATTTGCATTTAAAGTTACTTCATAAATTTTTTGCATTATCTATATATGTACATATATAAAATTGTTACTGGCGTTTTTTATTCGTCGATGACCTCCAAAACGTATTTCCTGATCGATGTCATATTTTCTTAAGATAATAATAAGTATCATAGCTGTTAATTTCTGGTAGGCCGTGGTCAAGTTACAGTTAAATTCTTCTTCTATGGTCGAACATGACGGACATTCATTGTATACATTAGCTCAAAGTCGAGAAAGAGAATGACAAAAATAGGACTCGACATGTGGCGCTGCAGTAGAGTTATTAAGAATTCTTTTACTTCTGCACAACAATGCACTAATTACAAGAACTCGGATGTTGTTCTATGTTACGAGAAGGAAAGAACAATGTCTGTGAGATATAAAAATAAGGCAACAACTGGTAGACAATATTCTGAAAAGTAATTATTAACAATATCTCTACGGGTAATGCGGAGCCAATTGTCCAGCATTTGCAAAACCCATAAGTGAACAAATTAGAACATATCCCACCTATTCCCCAAAAGGGTAACAACTCAAACTGAAGAAATTTCACTAGATCCCAAAAAATGTTCGCGTAAATATTATTTAAAAAAATTAATATTAACGGAAATATGTCATTGCTAGAAAATACAATTAAAAGGATATTTACATAAGTTTTGACATATTTTTTAAATGTTCATAATATTAACGGAAGCTCTTTATGGCATCTACTGACATTTTTTTCATTTTGTTTTGTTACCATTTTGTTGAACAGGTGCGATATGACTAATCTGATCGTCTACGAATTGATTGTCGTCTATTGATGGGAGTTAGATGCGCCAAATAGTATTACCAGATGAGCTACATCATTAAAAAAACCTTTTCGAAGTTATTTAATTATATGACAAAATATGTAATTGCTTTTAAATGGGACTTATACAGTAACTGACATTTTACTAACACGTAATGTAGGTATTCCTTTAGATCAGTATATCAGTGGATATCTTACAAATTGTCAATTTACCAACAATATTTAAGTTGACGGTTTATTTCCCATAAAAGGGGAAATCTGGGAACCGTCCCTATCCTTAAGGAATCTATCACGAATATGACTTTGCACCCGCTTCAAATTTCCTATGGGGAATTTTTCTGCAAATAGAAATCTGACTTTTTTCTATTATTAGCTATGTATATGGGTGTGTCTAATTAAGCTATAAAGATTGTGATACTTACAGGGCATTAAATTAATGCTGTAATTTTTAAATAGTTTTAATTATGTTTGAGTTTTCTCACTGTGTAGATGAGCTGAAGATCAAAGGGTTCCCTTCTAAGTGAAAGAAGGTATTTGAATAGTCAAGTGAAAAAGAAAACGACCTTGAAACCCAACACCTACCACTACATCACGGTTCACTGGTGGTAAATCAGATCTTCGGATGCATAGATGTTGTTTTTCGCCTGTGGTCCAATTTTCATAATTTCTATTTATATGAAAAATAATTCAAATTTACATATAGGAATTACTTTCAAGTAAAAATCATCTCAAGTCAACCGACTGCCACTGTAGTTCTTTTTTCCCTTGACTATTCAAGTTATTTTTGTTGTTGGCAGATGTTTTTTCTACACAAACAACTTGCTGGCGACGTTCTACTTTGATGAATCCCTGTGAGGGGTGGATCTATTATTGATGTTATTTTTGAGTTTTCTCACTGTGAATGAGCTGAAGATCCATAATTCTGCGGTTTTCACCAATAAATAAAAATGTTCAGGGGACATTACGGTCCAATTTCGACATCATTTATGGCATTGAAGTTTTTAATTGAATTCAGTATTTCAGATAGGTAGATTTAATCAATTTAAGAATAGCAACACTATTATCGAAGGTACACACCAATTTTTAACTTCTTAACCGAGTTATGCGAAATTTTTAAAATATATCCTCCAGAGTAATGACGGAGGAGTATTATATCCGAGGATCCTTGATCTTATGACACATTTGGATAGAACACCTCAAAATAAGAACTGCAATTTATCGATAACTTGCTTAGGTATCGAGTTATCGGACGATAAAATTTGAAAAAATCGACAAAAAAATGATTTTTTGATAAAATGAGGTCAATAAAAGAAAATTATATTACACTAGTTACTGTAACATCAAAAAAAAAAAGAAAAATCTACAAATTTTCTAGATAACTACCTTATAAAGGGTGTCCCAAGAAGAACGCAATTTTTAAATCTCGCAACATTCGAAGTGTCATTGTTTGACATTTGAATAATTGTTATTGTTTGTTAGTAGAAGGTACGAGGTTAGTAAAAATGGAGAAGGACAGCGAAGGGAGTTCGTTAATTGGGTATTGGAGAGACAACATGAAAATGCTGATTTTGCCGATAAAATCATCTTCAGTGACGAGGCCCATTTTCATCTTGATGGCTTCGTCAATAGGCAGAATTGTCGCATTTGGGGTGCGGAAAATCCTCGAGTGATTCACGAGAAGCAAATGCATCCTCAACGTGTCACTGTGTGGTGTGGTTTTTGGGCTGGAGGAATCATTGGACCTTTGAGGCAGGTCAAGCGCAAACAGTCAATGGTGTTCGGTATCGTGAAATGATAACCAGTTTTTTCTTGCCTAGAATTGAAGAAATGAATGTGGAGGGCATGTGGTTCCAACAAGACGGCGCCACATTTCATACAGCCAGAGAAACAATTCAATTGCTGCACTTCTTTTGACACCCTTTAGAAATTGAAAAAATCTTTTTTTATTATTATTTTGAATTCATTTGAATGGAAAAAGCAAAAAAGTCGGGTTACATTTTTCGATAACTTTTGTCGTTCCAATGGGTACAATATCCAAAAATGGATCAGAAAAATTTCGATAACTTTTCAGTTATCGATATCTGCCTCCGTAATCGATAACTTCGATTCCAAGCTATGACACCGAGTAGCAGTCTTTGGACACACTCCAGAGGAGAAAATCGTTAACGACTGCGATGGCTGGCCACGCCGTCTTTGGACAATGACGCATATCTACAGGGACAAAAAATAATCATCCATAAAAATAGTATTTGATACAAAATTATAAACAATAATAGAAAACCTAAATCATAAAATACTACATTTTTCATTGAACCAATTTTATTAAATAAATAGTAACTATTTTTGTCAACAATTTTGAACAAATTAAGTAAAAGTAGAGTTAGGGACAGCCAGGGGAATGACTTTTTTTCATAAAATGTATATATTTTAGTGAACGCGTAGGACCTATAAAGCTTTATAATAAAGTAAATTTCAAAGTGGTATATATTTTATTTTTCCTAATTTAAATACATAAGGACAGCAAATTATCCGATAATGTCGAAATCACCCATATATGTTTTGGGTTCTAGTGCTTTCCTGATGGGAGTGAACAATTTCCTTTGGCCATAAAATGCTCAAAAACGACTATTTTCGCAAATGGTATATATCAGTGGGTAGATCGTGGACAAATTAATACATTTATCTAAAAAACTCGAAAATGACTTAACTCGACGTAAGTGGTTTTTTGGGAAAACCACAGCATTATTGATGTTAATGCTTTCACCTTCCTCGATATCCAAAGAAAACTCTGTATCAAATTTCACTAGATTTGAATCCACTTCAATAAGAAATGTATATTTATGAAAAGTTATTATTAGAGTCGCATCAGCATAACATCACACCTCAGCGCACGGCCACAAACGAGTTCGAATTACCACTGTCCAGAGATATATACACAGAAAACAATTTTTGTCTTAAAATTAAAGACGTCATTAATCCTTGAAATATGTACCTTTTGTACTTAAAATAAAGAAAATTTACATAATTTTAATGAAATTATCTATATTTTGAGAGCAAAATGTACTTATTAAAATTTTTTTTTTCAGTGTAAGACCACTTTAGCTTATTTTTAGAACAGCTGTGCAAAATTTAATCTTATTCACTGCTTTGGAAGCTCTCTTTATCTCGGTATTATAAATCGAGTTGTCCGGGTTCAAATCCAGCAGCGGGTATTTAGCTTTTTTTTCAATTTATTTTTTTTTATTATTTTAAAAGCCGATTTCCATAATCAACATTTTAATATTTTATATTTTTCATAAAATATAGATATTTTCATGACTACTGCAAAAGAATATATTAGGAAGTGAAAAAAAGCACTAACTACATTTTAGGAAATACTTCAAATGTTATTCCTTAGGAATAACTTCCATATTTTTTTTTGCTTGGGGATCTATGAACTATTTCTAAACCGCTTGACCACAGTTAACCTTGCTGAAGATTGCAGCATTGTTCAAAACTTTTCCAATTTCATATTCGGTATCTTGAACTCAAATGCTAGTGGAATTTTCGCATAGAATCACTTAAAATTACAATTGCTATCCACTATAATTTATTGATGAAAAAAGTATTTAATGAAAGAAACACCGAGGTTATATAATTTTTAACAATATTGTTAGTTTTTTAATACTTTATATTATTTTCAATGATGGATTTAAACACAAAAATAAAACCTAAACTGAACTTAATAAAATTAATCTATAAATATATATAATAAATACACTCAACAAAAATTTCGGTATAAATTCTTTACACGATACAATATATTACTATAAGTCTTCACTACGATTTAAAATTGTTGTTTGTTGTATCTAGAATATTTTTACAAATTCACTTGATGTTATAACAATATTTTATTATTATTATTATTTTATGTTAATATATATAAATTAATTAAATATTTTTTGAGATTTATGTTAATTTTGGGGTTTTGGTACTAAATGTTATTTCATTATACTAAATATTTTCTTTAAATTACTGTCTTTGTTTTTTAAATATAGTTAAAAAGTATTCACGTTTTTTCTCTTTTGGGAGTGGTAGTTTTTCCACCTGTGGTTCCAAATGTATTTAAATATTTTCTGTTTTTCAATAATTTTCAATGTAATTTAACTAAATGAAAATTATGAATTTCAATTTAACTAATCTTCAATAACAAAAGGAAAATGTATTTCTGTTACGTACAATATAAAACAGTAACGTGGTTGTCTTTTTTTAAAGAGGGGGGTTGGGGGTATTAAATATTATTTAAGTGCATTTGATTTGTTATTGGTTGGGTGGTCAGGGTCGGGGGTTTTGGGGGCGGTTTTCTATATGTCTATCATATACATACATATATTTGTGTATATATATATCTCCCTCATTCACTCCTTCGATTTATAAACAAATAACTATTTTTTGGTTTTATTATTTAACTAAGTAATTTTAATTTCTTTAAGTGTATTTCTTGTGGTTTGCCAAGCTAAAACTACGTTGGTTTTATTTGTTTTCTTTTTCATTTGGTTTGGGCTTTTGTTAATTTGGTATTTATAACATTTGTGGTATTTTGTTGTTGTTTTTTATTTGTTCATTTATATGATGTCGTTGTGTATTAAATGTTTTTGTTTTTGTTTTAGAATTTTTTTTATTTCGGTTTACAATAATATTATTATGTATATTCTGTGAAATGGATTTTGTAAGTGAATTCTTGGAGCAAATACACCAGCTTTTAACGAGCCATCTGGCCTCGGGCGGGAGGCCGCCTTAACTATTTTCGGGGTTACATTTTAATTTGTATCTCTGTTCGGATCAATGCCAGCCTTTGTTGTTCTTGGGAAAGGTAAGAAGGGTTCTTTATTTATTCCAATTTCTGTAGATTTGTTTTTTTTTTGTTGTTGTTTGTTTTTCGTTTCGTTTGGCAGTGTATAACTTAAGTTTTAAATGTTAACATTATTCGTATGATTTCTTTGTTATGTAATTTATTTAAATATTTTTCCTTATTGCTTGTTTAGGTAATTTAAAGTTTTATTATTAATTGATTGCTTAGTTTAGACTATTAAGTTGGTTTTTCTTGTATGCATTTTTTTATGTTCGTTTTTTCCATAGCTTTGCTTTGCTTTCTAAAGTGCAGTCCGACAAAGTATATAGTTGAGTCAGTAAAAAAAACTAGTACGGCAACCTTATTTCACAATTAGTACCGAGTGAGAGTGAAACAGAATGAGTGAGACCAATGTCATTTATTTGCTTTACACAAGTCCTCTTAATACTGTTTTAGCGGTTTTCTCTGTCCAAACTCTGTGATTTATTCTTAAGATGCAAGACCACATATTTACGCCCGAAATAAGGTGAAAAATGTGGTGAACCTGATTTAAACGGGAAAACGAGAGAGAGAGAGAGAGAGTAGAAAACGAGAACAAACATGTAATCATGTAACGCTTTTAAAAGAGTATTACTTGTGTGGTCTCTATTCGTAGAGCTCTGTGCTTTTTTTTGTACAATTTTTAACGTGAGAGCGTGACGAGTTGAAAAGCCTGGTGTAAGAGTATGCGTGAGCTTGGAAAGCGTTTTACAAAATATAAATCGTGTGAGAGCAGAATCAGTGAATGAGTTGTCTAATAAAACTATGTCATTTTGAGAAACATCCTTTCTTTTCTGATGAGGGGATTTTAAGCAAAAGTACAATGGAAGAGAGAGAGAGAGACAGAAGGAGGGAGATCACGGGGCTTTTCAAAAACTAGAAAAACAGTTCGTTTTATATAACGCAGCCATTAATAATGGTAAAATTTGAAAATGTTAATAATGTACTCGTATATACATATTATTTCCTGTAATTCCTATAAGGAAAATAGTGCCACATTTTTATAATAGGGTCAAATAGTCTTACCAAATGACAAAAGTATAAAATCTAAAATGCGGGATATCTGTGAAACGCCTTTTATCCTTTGAGGTCTTCGTCTGTACTACAATCGAACAATGAGTTGTTTCTCTCTACTAAAAACGACTACTGTGGCTTCCTCTAAACTAGAGTCGACCACTGAGTTCTTTCTTCATAATTAGGTCGATCACTGAAGTCTTCATGTACATCGGAGTCGACCACAAAATTCTTGTAAACTGGAACCGATTAAAAAGTTCTTATCCTGTGCCAGATTCAGCCACAAAGGCCTTATCGAGTATTAAAGTTGACCACCGATAGATATAATACACAGAAAGAAAAAATTGAGTAATCCGTACTTGAATCAAGCCGTAGCGGTGTCAAAAGTACGGTAAGTACGGATTTTCTGAAACCAAGTACAAAATATTTAAATCATGTACGGATTTTTAAGCCCTGAATTCTTAATCATAGGGCACATTAAGGCTTGATTTTAAAAGAATGCAATTTTTTTAAAATGGTATGTCAAAAGCTTGGCAGCAAAAGTAAAAGCTTTGCTGTAATTATTTGGTTTAAATATGAAACATAAAAGGAATAGCATCAACCAAACGAACAGGAATTATTAACAACTTCGAAAAACTTAAATCATAAAAAATCACGCCAAATAATGAATTCGCAAACACCGCTTGAACGAGAAACGAATTGGATATCGTTGCGCACAAATGTTTATACATATACATCTCGTCGATTTATATGCGTGTGTGTTTGATGTTGCGTCAGCCAAAATCAACCACTTAAATGAGAGTGGTTGAGAGGGTAATTTTATTGTGCTCTATAATTGCTTTGCCTCTCAGAGATGAAAGTAAGTTTTTTCTTCTTACTTTAAGCCATATTAGGCTTAATTTTCTTTTTCAAGAATTTTTTTCTTGAATTCAAGCATTATATACTTTACAGCGCTTGATTTTTTCAATTTAAGCCGATTTAAACGTACTTAAATTTTAAAGAATTAAATTAAGAATTTTTTACTTGAATTTAGTATGCCATTTTTCTTTTTGTGTACGAATATATTTCTCTGCGCTCTAAACTGGATGCGAATAAAGACATTTTCTTGTATACTTAAGTCATTCACTGAAGTCTCCCTCTATACCAGAGTCGATGAATGTGGTCTTCCTCTGTACCAGAGCAGTACATTAATACACAATAATTATATTCTGAGCCAAATAGCAGGCACTTTAATCCATTGTCCTCTTCTAATGTGGTGATTCTGCCTGTTACTTCGGGTTTCTAAGGCATGAATACCCTCCGTTCAAAGAAGAATAACACGCAAGGCTCTCGGTATCCTTGAGACTCTTGAGAAAGCCGAACCTGCATCTATGTCCAGTAAGCAGAGATAATCTCTCAAATAGAATTAGTACGGCATGAAGTATCGCTGAAGAACAGGATAGTTGGCAAACTTCCATACAACAGCAGATTGTTAAAAGCGGTCTCCGGAGGAACTAGCGGTCATCAACGGGGAAGAGGAAATCGGCAATATTCCTAGCGCGACGTGGAGTTATGTATAGAATCGGCTGTGCTCTGTACACGCAAGACGATTTAGCCATGTCCGTCTGTTGTAATCGCACTGTAATCTATAATACTTGAGCTAGATTGCTGACATTTGGTATAGATACTTCTTATAGCTGGAGGAAACTTTGAAAATTGGTAACTGGGGTTAATTTATACCCGCACCCTTACACGAACAACGGTAGCCATAGGTCCATGTTTTGATATAGCCCCCATACAAAGGTCCCTCTAGATTTTACTTCTTAATGCAACAAAAACCACACATTTCTACGAATCGGGCTGAAATTTTGTAATATGACTTTATTTGTGCCCGAAACCATTCACATGCTATCCATGGTGGATGGTATACAAGATTCGGCCAGGCCGAACTTAACGCTTTTACTTGTTTAGGGATTATCGGGTACACCTCCATGCTGTAAAGACGCCGGCTAGTACCAGAGTACCTGTTGAGTTCTACCGATAATGAGAGATGATAGTTCTTGAACTACAGTACGGCATCGCTGGAGTTAACGCTAGTCCACGATCCTTCGCTATAGTTGCTAAGAACAGCTTGGCACTGGCGGTCATCAACATGGGCGAGGTAGAGAACAATATTCATAGGAGCATTTTGAGTGATATAGAGAATGAGCTGTCCTCTGTATACTCAGACATGTTATAAAGACGCCGGCTGTTTGCCACCGCAAACGAGAAACGATAGTTCTTGGATTACATCCAGTGAACAATCGCTGGCGTTGCTCCCGGATACACATTTCCTGGTCAACTCTGAGAGGAATTGAATACTTCAGTTGGGGATTTCGTTGAAGTGCAGCCAACAGAGGTCGCCAACGAGAAATCTTGAATTGTTTGGGCTACAAAAAGCTGTCAAGTCAACAGGACCAGAGTGGAGCTTTAGTAAATTAAATGCAGCCGCAATTTTTGCGGCTGACAACTTTTGGAGTTGATAACAATATATCAGGGTCCATTCGTAACCTTCTGGTTAAGAGACTCATTTCAGCTATATTAGGGTCAACTAATTTCCACATATATTTCATCAGATGGCGTTCTTCACCTCTGTGGGGAATCGCTTTTTTGCGCAGACGATGTGGCAGTACCGGAAGTTTCCGAAAAATTTTAGAAACATACTACAGTAGACCCTTCATACCACCACAAGATGGCCTTCCGATAATGGTCTTGGTAAGAACCCGACCATGACGCAACTAGTTCTTTTCAGCCGGACATATATTGTACCAACTGTTGTACCTATCGCCATGGTGGGTATTGAAATACCTTTCTCTGAAAGCGCAAAGTACTTAGATATTTTCGTAGACAGAAAGTTAAACTTTAAACCCAATATTATGGAAAGAGCAAAAGAGGCTGTGGTAGCTCTATATACCGGCTCTAAAGAAATCCACCTAATGTGCGATACTAAATAAAGTTCAGCGAATGGTTGATATACATTAAATGAAACATGTACTATACGAATATTCAATGCTGCTAGACATTATAATATGACAAGATGCCAGAACAACTACTATTAGACTTAAGTAACGGTCACTAAGGTCAGGAAATGGCTAAGGACTTAGTAACATTCTAGACACAATACCTGACCTTCCATGCAATATTGATTACACTAAGTCTGATCCACTTTTTGACAGGAAGTATCTCATTCTTATACCTTATAGATCAGAATCTAATGGCCGTATACCAGGTCATAGGAGATTCGTGAACTTCTATACAGACGGTTCCAAACTCAACAATCAAATGGGCTTTGCTGTTCTTTCTAAGGAACTTGTGATGTACAATGCAAACAGATTGTCAAAAATGGACGTAACACTTGTCGTGTGTTTCATGACGGGTCACTGCGGGATTGAAGATGTTGCGAAATCACTTTTCTAGAAGCTGTGGAGATTCTAAAGCAATCAACTTGGTTAAACGCGTAGCACAATGGAATGTATAGTCAAAATGTGCCTGACATACGAGCTGCCACTGTTAACCTAAATAGAATTGCAACTGACGGACTTCGTTGTTTCTCGAACTTTATCCTGATGGTAGGAGTATTTGTTTTTTATTTGTATAACCCATAAAGTGTACAGATTTAGGCTTACAGCCCCGAGCGTACTTAGTCTAAACTCATACCAATTATAACGGGTGATCTAAGTAGAGATACTTTTTTCAACAGCCTTTTTTAACAGATCACGTGTGAGTCGTGTCATGCTGTCATGTTATTTTTGTTAAGTATTGTTTGGCATTTCTTCATGGAAAGTCTTACGCCTGAACAACGTTTACAAATAATCCAATTTTATTATCAAAATAATCGTTCGGCAATTGCGCTAAGTCCATTTTTTTTAAATCCAATAAATTAAATTAAACTATTTGATGCCTGAAATTGAAGCTCGTGATCTCGGCGACATTTGGTTTCAACAAGACGGCGACACATCGCATCAATCAATGGATTTACTGAGAGAACACTTCGGTGAGCAGATAATTTCACGTTTTGGGCCGGTTGATTGACCACCAAGATCGTGCGATATCACACCGCCGGACTTTTTCCTGTGGGAATATGTAAAGTCTAAAGTTTATGCGGACAAACCCGCTTCGATTCAGGCCTTGGAGCTAAACATCAGGCGTGTCATTCGCAAGTTACCAGTCGAAATGCTCGAACGAGTCATCGAAAATTGGACTCAACGGATGGACCATCTGAGACACGTAGCCGCGGCCAACATTTGATAGACATAATCTTCAAAAAATAAATGCAAAAGAATGTTCTTTCAAATGATAATAAACATTTCCCATTCAATTTGAATTTTCTGTGTTTTTTTCTTTAAGAAAGTAGGGAACCTCGAAATGGATCACGCTATATATTAAGACGAAACATTTTTCCAACGAAATCTTCGACACTATTTCAGAACAAAGACAATTCGTTTACGAAAAATAATATTCAAACGACTTTATTGTACTAACTAACCTTGATTGTATGTATGTAGGAAAAGGTTTTACAGTTGTTAAAAATATGTTTGGTTCTTTAAGCATGAATGTTCGCTACTATAAATATAACTCCTTGGCATTCTCACAAAAATACGTATGTGGAATCTCGAAAATCTGTATGAATAAAATGTATATAGTCTCTTCCCTCACTCACATCTTAAAACTCCGCTCTCTCTCTTTTTATACCTCACCTTATCGCCTCAAAATATATTATGCTCTCTCACTCGTTTATTTCTTGCGTAAAAAGTCTGTGTATTTGCGTGCTCTTTTGCGAACTTTTTTCAAAGCATTGCTTATCTTAAAGCTTTCTCTCAAGTGATGATCGTGTATATGATGATGCGAATGCGCGTGCGTGTGAGCATGAACGTGTGACCTTTGGATGCCAGGCGGATAATCATAGTGTGGATGATGTTGTTGCAAATGAACGTAAGATGTCGTCGACGGATTGATGGAAGCCGAGTAAGTTGATGAGGCCGCTGGAGAGCCAGGCGATAACGGAGATCGTGGCGTAGTTGGTGAATATTGGCAACTGCCGCGATGCGAAGAGATCAAATTGTGACCTGAGGTAGCATCGAACGATTCAAATGAGACTCCTTGTGGTTCCGGTGAATGCAGTGATGAGGAATGTTGACTAGAAGAAGTAGTGCCACCGGTCGTATCATCACCTCTGTGCATACTGGTGGGAATTTCATCGATTCCCAGAGGTTTGTCGAATGTGGAATTGATCGACATATTTGTGTAGTCATATGTGGGATAGCTATAGGGTAAATAGGTGCTGTGGTGGCCTTCCGACGACACCACCGAAGTGGAAGTGCGAGATGTGGTATTGATGAATTTCACTTCATTGGCATTGCGTTCCGTGGAGGAACTGAAGACTATATTAATGTTGTTCGTACTCGAAGATAAATTGATATTGGCTGGTGATAGTGGATTCGAGGTGCTGGCTGAAGATATAGCACAGGCTGCTGTGCAGGATTCAGCTGTCGAATTTTGATTGAGATTCGTTTCTTTGCTGGAATTGCGCCGGAAACGACTGTCATAGCTGCGCATACTTTCCGCACCTTCCACCGAGGACAAAGTATTGGTGGCAGTGTTATTATTGGCAAAATTATTCTTATACTGAAACTCCAAAGCATTGCTCGGCTGGAAGGGATACGTTTTGGTATTGTTCAAGATATTGCCGACATCCTGTTGACCCTTGGCCAAATAGTGGTGTATGTCTTCACTGGTAATTTGTAGGTCTTGATCGAGGTATGTGTTGCATTGTATGTAGTTGCTGCAACAGTTGTTGAAGGCTTCGGCATCTTGATGGAACTGAACCATGGTGGACTCTTCGTATTTGCATGGGCTTTCGCAGCATTTGCGTGAGGTCGAAGGCCTATCGTCCGAGGGTATAGAGATAGATTTTCTGTGTTGAGATTGTGATCTTGGTGGCTTTTGGGGATGTTCGGCGGCTCGGGGTTCTTTATGGGCTCGCTCTGGCTTACGAGGTTGTACGAGCGTCGGCTGTTGCTGATGATGGTGTGGTTGTGGTAGTGGTTGCTGATGATGTGATCGTGTTTGACGCTTGGATTCGGTTGCTTCCTTTGATTTGGAAACAGTTCTTTGTGTTGTTGAAGTTGATGTTGTGGTTCCGTTAGTCTCTTTGGCCGTTTTGCCATCAGCCAGGAAGCTCCACCTTATCGGGGAGGGAGAACAAGCATATTCAGGTAGGTCATTACTTAAAGCATCTTTCGAAGTTTGTCTTTCTATAGTTACCTTGGAAGCAGAGCCGTGTAGCTTCTCACCATTTTCAGCATATTGTTTGGCACGATCGAAGATGGAAGCTAAAGAGCCCATATTACTACTGGGCCTTGAGTCGTTAAGGGCTCTAAGAGAAATCGAGTGATAGCTGGGTTGACGCTGTTGACTCATCTTCTTTTTTCTCATAGTAACGGAGGCCGATTTCACCGAGTTATTACGGCTGAGCGAGGAACGAGACCCGTATAGGCTTGTCGAATCGGTTTGATAACAATAGTCTGAAGAAGTGCAGCAGGACGAAGGCCTCCGGGACGATGAACCATAGAGATCTTCGGCGAAATATTGAGCCAGTTCAGGACGTGAACCTGTGCAGCAGGTCGAGGACTTATGTACAAAGATTTCCTGAACTTCTCGATCGGTACACGAGGGATCGTTGCAGGTATTGAGCGAAGTATTGGATAGATCGGTTACGGAACGATGGCGCCGTGTACAAGTGTGCTGTGCTGTATGTCCAGGCACATTGCCCTGACGGGAGACTGAGTGGGCCGTGATCTCGTGATGATGTTGGCCGTCAGTTTGGTTGCGATCGTTATCTCCGGCGCTCGTTCCGTTATTGCCGCTGCTGGGACCACGTTTACGTAGGCGATGATGGTGATGCGAATGATGATGTGGATGAATGTGAGAAGAGGTACTCCTCACCGAAGCCCTCAGTGCACTGTTGCGCACAAACGGCTCGGCAGCCGCTGCGGTATCTGTGCCATTTTGTTGATTGTGCTGCTGATCATGCACGTGATGATGTGCCGACTGATGAGGTGAGGTGTGTGAATGTCCATGGGCGTGGCTATGACCATGCTGCCCACCATGTGGTGAGGTATGACGACTGTGTGGTGAGGTGTGGCGACTGTGAGGTGAAGTATGACGACTATGAGGTGAAGTATGACGACTATGAGGTGAGGTATGACGACTGTGGGGTGAGGTATGACGACTATGAGGCGATGTATGGCGACTGTGTGGTGAAGTGTGCCGACTGTGTGGTGAGGTGTGACGACTCGGGTGTGGACTGTGACTGTGACCGTGAGCGGACTGTTTGCGTGGCATGTGTTGGTGACGATGATGCTGCTGCGGCTGCGCAGATGCGTGTGGATCTGGTTGATTGAACGGCAGTGAATATTCGGCGGTGCAGGTGGCGGTGGTTGCGGTGTTGGTGTTGCTTTGTGGCCAGTGCTCGTTGTGTTTCTGTGTCGCCTGTTGTGGTGGCTGCTGCTGCTGCGAGGGCTGGTGATGGTGCTGGTGCATTTGATTTTCATCACATACAATATCCTTTTCATAGCTACAATGTACGTGATGATGATGATGTTGTTGTTGCTCGGTTTGTTGTTGTGGCTGTTCACTGGAGTGTTGCTTTTGTAGTTTGTATTGTGGCTGGTGTTGCTGTTGCTGCTGTTGTTGAGCAGCTGACGTTTGTTGTTCAGCGCTCGTTGAATGTACACTGGCAGTTTCAGGAAGTGAGTCGTTCCTCAGTCAAGGCCCGTTGTTCTGGTAAGCATGTACTTGCTGACGAAGGTGATGGGGCACAGAGGCAGCGTTCCGGCCCTGGTGTGTATTTCGGCCGTCTCCTAAACAACGCTCGGATGCAGCTATAGTTCGAAACAAAACACAGGAAAAAAATACCACAACATTAAATAGGTCAGGGACACAAATGGCTATGCAGATACTTCGTCTGGTGTCTTGGATTAATTAATTATTATTTTTTCTTTGGCATTTTTTAGTTTACTTTAAGCGTGCTTTTGGGATTAAACGGGATAGAATGGATTAAAAACATAATTATTGAGAAAACTACGTCAAGCTTGGTCATGCTTTCTCCGTATATACTTGCCAAGTTCATTTAGCTTTTCATGCTTTCCTAAGACATGCTGTCATTATAAAAAAAGGGTAATATTGGGCAATATTGTTAAAAAGAAAATTGAACAAAAATAAATCAATTCAATACAAAATTGGCGGTAGCTTATCAACGGTTATGAGTAAGTGGGTTTACGGGGAGTTGGCATTTTGCGGTAAGTTTTCTTCTGGTGTGGACAGACAGTTCTCTGTTTTTTTAGATTTGTCTTTGGTGAAACAATTGGATTTACTTTTTTCTTCTTCTTAGCAGTGCTTTGTGTTGTGGTTTTAAAATATTTAATTTTGTGTAAGCCAAATAAAAAAATTAAGTTAGAAAAACATTTATGTATATGTGAGTGACTAAAAATTGGTGAAAACAATTTTTTATAGATTCAAAATGTTTTCGGTTTGGTATAGCATCGATGGGAATGGGCAGGTAGGTAATACTAGTATCATAAACTATAATATGTTATTTTTATTTATTAGAGAATTTGAGATTTCTCAATCTTCCTATAAATCGTCAATCAGTGGAAGCGGAAGGGGCCTTTTCTTGCAGCTACGTACATACATATGTACGGACGTGGTCCCTTTTTTATAGGAATAGTTTCAGGCAACTTTTAGTAAATATTTTTAGAACTTGAGGATGATAGGTGGCACTTTGCAATATTGAAGGAAAATGTATGTATAATAATTTCTTATATTTAAGGAATAATTGGATTTTTATAAAAGTCACCAGAGCAAGTCTCTTTTAAGTTTCCTTTTCAAAATATCAAAGATTTATATATCGATACCTCCATTCTAAACTATGCTAAGTGCAAAAAGGTAGTTTTTAGGAGATGTAATCAAAGTTTGATACATTGTTTGAATATGTGTGGAATTCCTCTGTGAGGGAAATCGTATGACCTGTACTGTTTTGTGAATAACTTTTGATTGGGTTGACGAATAAACACCAAATTTTGACTTAAAATAATTTGGCATATTTAGAAATTTAAAATACAATCTCTCTAAAAACATGCTAAGTCGACTTAGCATATTTTAGAATGGAGGTATCGATATGTCGAATTGCTTTATTATTTGGGTGGGTGAAAAACTTCGCTTTGCTGTTTTGTTCTTCTAAAACTTAATATTCCGGATATTTATCCCCTCACCTTAGAGAGGAGGGTATATATCATTTGCTACGAGCCAAAAGTGTAACACATCGAAGGAGTGACCTAAGACCCTAAGTATGTTCGGCGAAAATCCGTTTTGGGTCATTATAAGTCAATTGAGCAATGTCCGTCCGTCTCTCTGTCTGTCTGTGTTTCTGTCTGCAGGCTGGTGGTATGCGGTAATATTTTTCTGTATCTCCGGTTATGTTCGAAGGTGGTCCATATTGGTCCACTCCTTCTAGTACCTCCCCCACACAGGCTTAACTTTTAGTGAAAAATTGATTCGTTAATACCTTCTATACTACTTACTCGAATCTTCTGAAATTTTACACACAGTATTAGTTTGTTAGTCGCTAACACGTCAAGAAAAATTGGCGAAGTGGCCACTCCCTTTTTGGTACCTCCCACACAAATGGACCATTTTGTACCAAAAGTTACCAGCTTATAACTTTAATAACAGATACTTGAAATTTTGTACAGTGAAATGCTTTTGTAGTACCTAGAGTCCAGATAAAAAATGGGCGTTATTGGCACGCCCCTTTTGGTACCTCCCACACATATGCACCATTTTACAGCTTATAACTTTAATTCCAGTACATGCTTTAAAGTTATTAAATGAAATTTAAATTGAAAATAATTTAATTAAAACAAAATAATAAATAAATAAATTTACTAATATTTTTTTGGGACTCAAGGTGAGGGCATTCATAAGTCGGTTTACCCGACTGAACTTTCATACTTGTTTAAGGTTGTTTTCGTACCAGCAAAAACCGATGTTTTGGAAGAAAGTCAATTTTTTTCTAATTGTTTTAAAGACAGTACTAAACTTTCAGCATTTTTCCTTTAATT
This sequence comes from Eudasyphora cyanicolor, assembly GCA_963930755.1. Classification (NCBI taxonomy): domain Eukaryota; kingdom Metazoa; phylum Arthropoda; class Insecta; order Diptera; family Muscidae; genus Eudasyphora; species Eudasyphora cyanicolor. Next base: position 162,756,104 of record OZ005735.1, read on the forward strand.
TAAATGGGATCTCGGCTTAATCGAGCTTTTCCTTCAAATAATATGGTTCAAATACTAAAGGTAACTTCCATGAAAATTGGAATTCTAGAAAAAAAATAAAAAAAAAAATTGCCATAAAAAATAGTTTTGGTTTCATAAAGTAGTATGCCTCAATCTATACAAAAAAAAAGTTTTTAGGTCCCGGAAACAAACAAAAATTGTTGTTGCATAGTGTAATCAATCCAATAAAAAATGTTTTAAGACGGGTTAAAAGCTCTATACGTGGTCTGTTCTATTGGGAAGGTGTATTTTGGAATTTCTAGGGGCTATTCGATTAGCGTTTTTTTTCTATGGCACACTTGTCTCAAACATATGTTCTTAGTTGAGTTTGTGTTTAGTTTAGTTTGTTTGTGTAAGACGTCTTTTGCTTGTTCGGCGATTCGGTTTTTGTCTCCTTAATCGTCGCTGAGCGCCATCCTCTCATTTGTCTCTTCAATTTTGGAAACAGGAAAAAGTCATTATCGACCTTCCTTGAAAAGCTGTAAAAAATTTTCTGACGCATTTCAAGTACTCTCAACATTTCAAGTGCTTTTGAGCACATAATCCCGATTTTTACACAAAATTTGATGCAAATTCATTGATCCATTTTTTTCACTGCAGAAAATCACCGAACAAACAAAACCCCCCTAACTTTTTTGTTTCTCACAAACAAACTAAACTAAACACAAATAAACTCATCTAAGAGCATATGTTCGAGACAAGTGTGTCAAAAGAAAATTAATAAAAAACCCTAATCGAATGCACGTAGCCCGTAAAAAATAATTTTAAAAAAATTGCTCGACAATTTATTTTGCGATGGACCAAAATCTTCCAGAGATCAAAGTTCTTTGAATACTGACAATACTCCATTTCGAAAGATTTTGGCTCGCTGAATCCAAATATGATGTCAGAAAAACTTCGCGTTTTATATAAAAGTTAATGTCAGTTCGACTGAATGGTGCTAACGATAACTCTGAGAAGAAGTGACCAACTGACTTAAAATATCGTACGTTAGAATATGAGAAACTCATTAAAGTAAATATGTAAATAAGTAAAAAGTTCAGTCGGGTAAACCGAATTATGAATCCCCTCAACTTGAGTCCCAAATTAGTAAATTTATTTATTAATTTTTTTTGTTTTAATTAAATTATTATCAATTTAAAATGCATTTAATAACATTAAAGTATGTACTGGTATCAAGGTTAAAAACTGTTTACTTTTGGTACAGAATGGTCCATTTGTGTGGGAGGTACCAAAAGGGTCGTCCCAATAACGGTCACTTTTCTCTGGACTCTAGGTACTATAAAAGCATTACACTGTATAAAATTTCAAGTATTTGTATGCACTGGTATTAAAGTTAAAATTTTTGGTACAAAATGGTCCATTTGTGTGGGAGGTACCAAAAGGAGAGTGTCAATAATACCCATTTTTCACTATATTTTAGGTACTTTTAAACCATTACACTGTACAAACTTCCAAGACTTTGTATGCACTGGCAATAAAGTTATAAGCTTTTAACTTGTGGTTAAAAATTGACTTTTTGTGTGGCTAATAGTGACTAATAAACTAATAACATGTGTAGAATTTCAGAATATTCAAATAAGTAGTATATAAGATATTAAATAATCAATATTTCACAAAATGTTAACCATTTGTGGGGGAGGTACTAGAAGGAGTAGACCAATATGGCCCATCTTCAAACTTAGCCGGAGATAGAAGAAAATATTACCACATACCAAATTTTAAGTCAATCGGTCACTCCTTTCGAGAGTTATCGTGCGCACCAGCCAGCAGACAGAGAGACAGACGGACGGGCATTGCTCATTCGACTTAAAATGACCCAAAACGGATATCCGCCAAACATACTTAGGGTCTTCGGTCACCCCTTCGATGTGTTACACTTTCGGTACGTAGCAAATGATATATGTATACCCTCCTCTCTAAGGTGAGGGGATAATAAAGAGTTATAACAGCTTTAACATGTCACAAAATGTTAACCATTTGTGGGGGAGGTACCACAAAGAGTAAGCCGATATCAAACATAACTGGTTTGAATTAAATATTATAACGTATGAAGTTTTAAGTCATTCGGTCACCCCTTTCAGAGTTATCGTTAGCGCCATTCCGTCGAACTGACAGACAGACGGACACTAATTACTACATATGTTTTAACCCATATGTAGTATTTGAGCCATGCTCAAATTTTTATATTTTGTGGTAAATTATGTGGGTAATTATTTTAAAATAAAACGAAAAATGTATGATATACTATTCAGGATAATCAGGGATTAAGGACATTTTCGTCCTTTTGATGACCTAAAGAGACAAAAATTAATTACTTAATTTATAATTCTTGAGAGGATGTTAAATTCTGTCAAATGGTACTTATATCATTCAATTCTGATATTTCGTTCAAAAGTTATGTAGACTTCCAAAAGGCTTAATTTGTAAAAAAAATCGGTAAAAGGTAATAGCCTGCATGGTCTTCAAGTATACGCGTGAAAAATTTCATTGAAATCTAAATCCATAAATATTCGGAGTGGGTCGGGTTCCTTTCGAATTACCCAAAGGTTCCTGTCCTCATTGAAACCCTTATACAAATTTGTGCAAATGTGTGTACGAAACGAAAAATTTTAACTCGACATTAAAATGGTGATTTACAACGTTGAATTGGTAATATTCATATTATTATTACTTTTATTTTAAATTTTTATACAAAATATACAGAGTTGTAGACAATATTCAACGACCATAGTTCTCAGATGATACACACAACCGGCCAATTTTACTTATCAACTTTTTAACTCACCTATCATCTGAGAAGTCTACAGTGTATTTATTAAAACGCATTTCAAAACAGACATTGTATGCACATACAAAGGTATACGGTTAGAACAGCAAGTGTGAGTTGTGATGTGATAATGTGTTTCTTTTCTTTTAAACGTGTAGGTGAGAGTGAACGAGTTAGAGAGAGAGAGAGAGAGTGAACACAGAACGCATAAAAGTCTACCTGATGACGTACACATTCTTCCATGAGCCGAATGACGACGGAAATTGTCATGATCGTAACTATAGTCATAGTAACACTTTCGTATAGGAACTGGCGTATGTATATTTGTACCATAGTTCGTGTAGCACGAAGCGTTCGGGGCCAAACTTGTCGAGGGCCCCAAGAGGTTGGTGCTATCGCTTAACGGATATGGGCCCATGCCTTCAACCGTCAATGAAAATGAAGTTGTACCAAAGACTTTAGTTAACAATTTGTTCATGCAATTGTTGTTTGTAGTTGTTGTTTTGATGGTGTTCAGTAGAAATAATGATGGATTTTTTTTTTTTGGTTTGTTTTTGTTTTATGTTAGGCCAATTCGGGTGAAAAAAATCAGGATGTGTGGTAAGGTTGTTTCGGGTGGTTGTTGTTTATGATGAAATTTTTTTTTGGTTTTATTTTTATTTAAGATTGAAATAAAAATCCAATTGTTGCGTTTTCGAGGGGCAATACGTTTGATTTGGGATTTCGCATGTTTTTTTTTATTTTTTTTTACCGCATAAATGATAAATGCCAAAAAATAATGAAATATTTTTATTCATAGGTTTTTTTTTTCAAAAATCAAGTTTAAAGGAATGAAAAAAGATTTAAAATTATTTTAATAACTGTAAGGAAATTTTGTCATTTAAAGAAATATTTATACAGGCGAAATACAACTTATTTTGACGTCAATTGAGTTATTTGGTTTTCGTCAAATTAAGTTTACATTTCATACCTGGGACGACCAATAACATTGAACACATAACGAGCACAAACATTCAGAGCTATATTTTTGTTAGAGATAATTAAAATAAATTATATAAACTAATGAAATATTATGCAAAAGGCAGACTATAAAAAGAGGTTTAGCGTTTAGATGGAAATACTCAAATACTTTTTTTATATTTTAGGAAATGACAAGATTGTTCTATAAATGTTTTATTTTTTCTTTTATGATTTTTTTTGAAGATTTTGTGACAAAGTAAGGATATTTTTAATTAAACTAGAGAAATTGTAGAAAGTCCGGCCGGGGCGAATCTCACTGCTTCCATTCAATTCTATAACCGATAAGTGGAACAAAAGCAAATCATGGATCGCTAGGTTCTTTTTTGTTAAAGTAAAATCCTTAAAAATGCAAAAAACTGCAAGATTAGGTCAGAATAAAACCAGTAAGGAAGGCCTTAAGCCAAGCGGTATTATACCACCCTTTCGAAGCGGAATAAGTAGAGATACATATTATAAATAATTGAAATATCTTATAACGCTTAGATTCAAAATGGAGATATAAGTATAGGGTGATCCAAGTAGAGATACTTTTTTCAATAGCCTTTTTTTTTGACAGATCCCGTGTGAGTCGTGTCATTCTGCCATGTTATTTTTGTTAAGTATTGTTTGGCATTTCATCTTGGAAAGACTTACGCCTGAACAACGTTTACAAATCGTTCAACTTTATTACGAAAATTCACGTTCTGTGAGGAATGTGTTTCGTGCACTTCGCTCAACTTATGGTCAACATAATCGAGTCATCGAAAATTGGACTCAACGGATGGACCATCTGAGACGTTGTTCAGGCGTAAGTCTTTCCATGATGAAATGCCAAACAATACTTAACAAAAATAACATGACAGCATGACACGACTCACACGTGATCTGTCAAAAAAGGCTATTGAAAAAAGTATCTCTACTTGGATCACCATATATATAACGGGGCTATATCTAAATCTGAAGCGATATTCTTTAAATTTGTCAACGTCCTTCTCAGTTCAAAAAACTTTTTTTTTCTAAATTTTATAAAGATCTGTTCAAAATGCGTATTTTATAGCCTTAGATGCAAAGAGGGGACATTTTTATGTATATATAGGGACAATATATATTAGGGCGGGTCAAACAAAAATATCGCAGCTGTCCGCATATCCAATGAAAGCTGTTTTGTTTAGTGAATATCGCCAAAATATTTCGGCTATATCTTGAGCCGCCAGTGAGCTAGAGCGATATTACATAACCATTAAAATTCATGTTTTTCTTGCAAATATCGAACAACTTGGTCTAAAGCGCGACATTTTTCGGATGTGCAGCTTCAACTCGCTATTCTGTTTCAAAAACAGTACCAATATTGTGATTCTCGCGCTGATAGAACCGAAGTAATTCACGATTTGAGGGTGAAATTTTGCATGAAAGAAGCTGTGGTCGGTGGGTTGCGGACATACCTTAGCAAATATACTTAAAAATGTGTAATAGGAATGTCCACAATCCCTGACCAAAGTAAACTTTATGCAAAGTTGCATCGCGTTTGCTGTGGTCAGAGATTGTCGCGCTTTAGTTTAAGATGTCCGATATTTGCAAGAAAAACATGCATTTTTGAGGGTATGTAATATTGCTCTAGCTCACTGGCAGCTCAAGATATAGCCGAAATATTTTGGCGATATTCACTAATCGGAACAAGCTTTCATTTGAGATGCGGACAACCGCGATATATTTTTTTTTTACCCGACCTAATATATATGTAAATCAGAACCGAGTTTCTTAAAATTTGCCAAGTAACGTTCTTGGTTCAAGAAACTGTTATCTGCTAAATTTGTTAAAGTTCTGTTCAGAACTGAGGTTTTTCCAGCACTTATATGGTAAATCGGGATATAGGTATATATGGGAACATATCTAAAATTGAACCATTTTTCTTCAAATTTGGCAGGTTTTATTGTCGGCGATAAAAACTTTTCTGCATTCAATTTCGAAAAGATTTGAGGCGAAATATGACCCTTACACCGCGTAGAAGTCAAATTGGCACATATATATGCACTCTTGGCATAGTACTTAAGTGCAGGTCTAGTAAAGAGTCATACCTTAAGCCTTAAGAATCGGGATCTATTGTTTGCAAAAGCTGGGCAGTGACAGAGGTAGTTCTCAAATTTTTTGCCATTCTCCCCGCATGCCCCACAGACACTGGTATCTGCTATACCTGCTTTATGCAGATGTGATTGTAACCTTCCTCATTTCTGTCTTGCTCGATTTCCCACAGGATTTTTGTTGTTTTCCCAACGGTTCCACTATTCCATAGCGCTGTGTGGTTGTTTTTTCCCATATTTTTATCTCGTAGCTTCGAAGGGTTTCGCTTTCTTTAAGTTTGTTGTTTGCAATTCATTGGCTCGTAAGGTCAAGGTATTTGCTGACTCGTTACCTCTTACTCCATGATGAGCGCTAATCGCCATTTTACAGTCTAAAATGGCCCTTGATTTTACTGTTCTAGTCGTTATAGCTTTGACAGTCATTTGGCTATCAGTGAAAATATTTTCATTTGTTGGCATTGTGTTAGAACTGAGCCAGCTCATAGTCTCGGAATGCTCGGACTTCCGTCAGAACGTGTTATGGTCTGGTAGGCGGAATAAAAATTCGGTTTCCGATTCTTCGATGTAAAGTCTAACTTCGAGCCACCTGTATAACAGCGAGTTCAAGCAGACATCTTCGGGGTTTCACACTCAGTAGATATTCAGTAAGAGTTAGATTTTCGATCGAATACTGAAACCTATACTTTGTATGTCAGTTGGGTTCCCCGTCGTTACCTCATTTATTTTTTTATGATCGCTTTCGATCCATTCGCCCATCATTTTTAGTCTCATTGCTGTAAGGGACGCTTCATGTTTAATCTGTATCTCTGTGGGTTAAACATTTAAAATTGTTTCTAATGCTCTAGGAGATATGAACTCTTTATTTTTCTGTTTTACTCAACATTAGAAAAAGCGTGTTAATAAAACTAGAATGTGAAAATTTTCACTTAATATAAAAACATTGAAGTCTTGTGATGAACTGTATGTAAGTAATTTATATATATATAATTCACATAGCCTTTTAACGATACTACTCTTGGTTCAAAAACAGAATGGCGTTTACGCCACTTTCAAAATAAACAGTTCACATTCGTCGGATCTGTTGTAATATTTATACCCTACACCACACTGTGGTACAGGGTATTATGACTTTGTGCATTTGTTTGTAACACCTAAAAGGAGAAGAGATAGACCCATTGTTTATTATACCGATCGACTCAGAATCACTTTCTGAGTCGATTTAGCCATGTCCGTCTGTCTGTCCGTCTGTCCATGTATTCTTGTAATCAAAGTGCAGGTCGTATTTATGGTCCGATTGTGATGAAATTTAGCATAGTGCTCTTTTTTGGCCCAAGGACGATCCCTATTGAAATTGGTTAAAATCGGTTCAGATTTGGATATAGTCCCCATATATATGTTTCACCCGATTTGACATGCAAGCGCCGTAGAAACCACATTTTTCATCCGATCTTTATGAAATTCGGCAGAGAGAGTTTTATTATTACGTGAATGAACACTACCAAATTCGGAGAAAATCCGATCAGATTTAGATATAGCCCCCATATATATGTTTCACCCGATTTGGCATGTACGCGCTGTAGCAACTGTATTTTAAATCAGATCAGTACGAAATTTGGCAGAGAGAGTTCTCTTATTACATGAATAAACACTGCCAAATTCGGGGAAAATCGGTTCAGATTTAGATATAGCCACCATATATATGTTTCACCCGATTTAACATATAAGCGCTGTAGAAATCGTGTTTTATATCCGATCAGTACGAAATTTAACAGAGAGAGTTCTCTTATTACATGAATAAACACTGCCAAATTCGGGGAAAATCGGTTCAGATTTAGATATAGCCACCATATATATGTTTCACCCGATTTAACATTTAAGCGCTGTAGAAATCGTGTTTTATATCCGATCAGTACGAAATTTAACAGAGAGAGTTCTCTTATTACATGAATAAACACTGCCAAATTGGGGGGAAATCGGTTCAGATTTAGATATAGCCACCATATATGTGTTTCACCCGATTTAACATTTAAGCGCTGTAGAAATCGTGTTTTATATCCGATCAGTACGAAATTTAACAGAGAGAGAGTTATCTTATTACATGAATAAACACTGCCAAATTCGGGGAAAATCGGTTCAGATTTAGATATAGCCACCATATATATGTTTCACCCGATTTTACATTTAAGCGCTGTAGAAAAGGTGTTTATATCCGATCAGTACGAAATTTAACAGAGAGAGTTTTCTTATTACATGTATGAACACTGCCAAATTCGGGTAAAATCGGTTCAGATTTTAACATAGTCCCAATATATATGTTACACCCGATTTGACAAGTAAGCGCTGTAGAAACCGTGTTTTATATCCGATCAGTACGAAAATCGGCAGAGAGAGTTTGCTTATTAATGTATGAACACTGCCAAATTCTTATCGCAATGCCCATTTTCGCATTGGTAGGTAGGTGTAGGGTATTATATAGTCGGCCGCGCCCGAATTTCTGTCTTTCCTTACTGGTTTTATATTGCATTCGATGTCCACCACTACTACTGATGCGTAAGTTAGAACAGGTTTAATTACGCTTTTGTAGAACCAGGAATGAGCCCCATTTTGAGTCTATGGCTTCGCTGAATATTGACCAACATGTGTGAACTTTGATTACTCGTTCTTGTATGTGGAAGTTCCAGTTTAGTTTCCTGCCCAAGATTACTACTAAGTATGTAACGTTATAGAATATTGAAATCGTCTTGTTAAGGAAAGTGGATCATTGTAATGACCAATCTTCACTTTTCTTGTAAACAGGGTCACGTTTAGACCTCTTGGTCGAGCCCAGTCATATGATATTTTTAGAACCATTTCGGGTCTTCTAAATATTTGATTTGGATTATTTTCCCTAAGGAGTGGTGATAATGTACCTCTGTGTAGTGTTACCTGTGCTACTCTGTCTCTAATTTGTAAGTAGTGGACATGCAATTTGTCCACTTACCCAGTCTCGGAGAGTCTGGTCCACCCGAGACTGAGGATTGGATAAGTGTGTCGGTCCTTACATTATTGAAAGCCCGTTAAATGTTAATGCATACCGCAAAAGTATACAATTTTTCATGTAAGGACTATTCTTTATTCTGTACTACCTCGTGCAGGGCGGTTTCCACTGATCGTCCTTTTACATTTCTTCAGTTGTTTCTATTCTTCTGCCCACATCGACTGCCATTATTTCGGTTTGGGTATGGGTTTTTGAAAGGATGTGATATTCGTCCCAGTATGTATACTGCAGATTTTTTACGGCGTGCACATATGCCTAGCTGTTTAGAAAATGTGACACCTATGGTCGAACTAAAGATATTTAAGAGCGACCTTTGTGTGGAGACCACCAGATCTGATTGCTGAAGGTGTGATTGTAAACCTGCATAAAAAAGAGACCTGACGGATCGGAAAAACTGGAGAGGGACCGCCCTACTCAGCATGCTTAACAAGATAATAGCTCAAAGCCTAAACAAAATATTGTCGGATAGTTTGTCCTCTGCTCTCTGTCGATCATATTAACAGCTTAAGCGTAATCATAGAACAATCTTTGTAGGCTTTTGATACCTGAATAAATCATATGAAATGCACTGGAATGAGAGGGCGTTCCTCAAAAAATAATAATAAAGCTCATCCAAGGTCTATATGTAATGCACGATAACTCCACCTGCGGAATCTTACATGGAAAAAAGCTCAGCAACACGATTGAAATTCACTCCGGAGAAGGTCACGGCTGCGTATTATCCCCCATGCGTACTCGACGTTGTACGAGTAAAGAACAAGGCAACACTCATTTGACATGGTATTACAAGAGGTCTTCACGGCAGACTGGAGAATCTTGACTACGTTGATGATATTTGCTTGCTCTCTAACACTTTCTCAGGTATGCAAGCAAAGCTGTCAATGGTCCAGGAAGCAGCAGCACAGGATGGCTTGCAAATAAACACCGGCAAACTCAGAACTCCTCAGAACATTTTTACTTTTGCACATATACATATATGGGCAAGTGAGTGATGTCAAGTGAGTCAATTTTGAAAACCGATGTCGTCTGATCGGGTTGATACTTGCACTAAATTTAGTCTTATTGGATAGTACTTATGAACAAAACTTTAATGGGACCAGACTGTCCGACTTGAACGGTGTTATATATTAACATTTTGGTCAAAGGGGAATTTTTTCACATCCATATAACTGATTACGTATTGTATTTAGAAAATCTTCTCCATAGCCTTTTCTTCAACATTTTAAAGAAAATAAAAAAAAAAATTACCAAAAAAAATTTTTTGAGCATTTTTTTGCAAAACTTAAACTGTTTTTGACATTATTGTCAAATAAAACATATTTTTAGTATCCCCTCACCTTAGAGTGGAGGGTATATATCATTTGCTACGAGCTAAAAGTGTAACACATCGAAGGAGTGACCTAAGACCCTAAGTATGTTCGGCGAAAATCCGTTTTGGGACATTATAAGTCAATTGAGCAATGTCCGTCCGTCCGTCTCTCTGTCTGTCTGTGTTTCTGTCTGTTGGCTGATGGTATGCGGTAATATTTTGCTGTATCTCCGGCTATGCTCGAAGATGGTCCATATTGGTCCACTTCTTCTAGTACCTCCCCCACACAGGCTTAACTTTTAGTGAAAAATTGATTCGTTAATACCTTCTATACTACTCACTCGAATCTTCTGAAATTTTACACATAGTATTAGTTTGTTAGTCACTAACACGTCAAGAAAAATTGGCGAAGTGGCCACTTTGCACCAAAAGTTAACTGCTTATGGCTTAAATGCCATTGCATATAAATACTTAAAATTTCGTACAGTATAATGATTTTATAGTACCTAGAGTCTAAAGAAAAGAGGCCGTTATTGGCACGCCCCTCTTGGAAACTCCCACACAAATGGACCATTTTATACCAAAAGTTTTCAGCTTACAACTTTAATCCCAGTGCATGTAAATACTTGAAATTTTGTCCAGTGTAATGCTTTTATAGTATCTAGAGTCCACAGAAAAGTCAGCGTTATTGGCACGCCACTTTTGGTACCTCCTAAAAAAATGGACCATTTTGTACCAAAAGTAAACAGATTTGAACTTACCAGTGAATACAAATACTTGAAATTTCGTACGGTCTAATGCTTTTATAGTATCTAGAGTCCAGAGAAATGTGACCGTTATACGCCCATTTTGGTACCTCCCACACAAATGGACAATTTTGTACCAAAAGTAAACAGCTTTGACCTTTAATACGGGTACATACTTTAATGTTATTAAAATTTAAATAAAACAAAAAATAATTAAATTTACTAATTTTTGGACTCAGGGTGAGGGGGATTCATAAGTCGGTTTACCCGACTGAACTTTCTTAGTTGTTTTTGAATTTTTTTGCTCAAAAGAAAGCTTAGGTCATTTACTTTGTGATCTATTAGTGGGATGGGTCTTGTTTATATATTAAAATAAACATCTTAGAAATAGAGGTAGAACCATATATTATACCATAACTGGAGAACTATTGGCCGTAATTGGTTCAGGAAAGCTTTCAAAAATCCTAAATTAAGTCTTCATCTCCTTATGTATCAAGTTTTCATCCCATCAGCTGTTGCAAAGATATCTTACAAGATATTGGGAAAAATCCAATTTTTTGAGAAAATTTTAATAATTTTTTAATAAAAACCTCTCAAAATGTCGAAAAACACAATTATTAGAGTGTTATTATTTAATCGTAAAGTCTGATCGGTCATGAATAAAATGAGGCCATTCCGAAGAATATCTATAAATATTTTAAAAAGTTGTAGCTAATTTAACAAATCTGTCCACCCCACAAGTTATCAAAAAAAAAAAACGAATGTCATAACATTATGTTAAATAACATAATATCATCATAACATCACACTACTAAAACGAAAATTCGTTTGAGCAAAAAAAGTAAAAATATTTTTGTAATTTTTTTTAAAGATTGTAGAGAACGCTATCGAGAACTCTTTGGACAAAATTTTGTAAATACAATATGTACTTAGTTATATGGATGGGAAAAAGAGACCGTTTGAACAAAATGTCCAAATTCCACATCCCCCAACTCGGACAGTCCTTAGCCGATCTGGTTGAAGTTTTGTGTCATAACTACTATCCAATAGGTCCTTAGAACGGCTGAAGATACTTCCATTTGTCAATTTCCATATTGATTGGGTATAAGATAGAGCTTTTGTAGGACATAGACTTCAGGAAGTGATTCCAAGTTAATCGGAATAACAAACGATGGGCTCATATCTTCTCCTTTTGGAGATGTGCACAAATTCATAATACCCAGGACCACAGTGTGATGTTGTGTATAAAATGGTCGTAATCCGTCCATATTTGTGTATAGTCCCTTAATAACGTTCTAAGTTTCACAGTCACAAATTAGCCTGATGGAATTTTACATTATGTATTTCAAAATATTGGATAAAATAGGTTAATTGCTCAAAGCTTTTATGTATCCCCTCACAAATGTACCTGGTTGATTTATCCATGTTCTAGAATCCACATTTGAACGATTATAATTATTCATTTGCATAGAAACTATTTTTGGAAAATTAATTGATCAAATTTATTTATCTCAGGAAATATATGTAACCGTATGTATCATAAAAGTAGTGAATGGTAACATACGAGTATAGTCGGCCCTGCTATCCTTTCAGCTTTACTTACTGGGGTTTTCATAAAATATATGTATATTATTTTAAAACTGCTGCTCATTGCCTGCCTTAAAATTGCTACCTTGGACATACTTCAAAATTTTTGCTAGGTATTTAAGTAAATTAGCCTGACTTCGCTCCAACTCCGGGAATTTAAATGACTCCGGATTCAGACTCAAATTCCATTTATTATCTATACAGATTTCACTAAAAATGTATGTAAATTAACGAAAATAGAGTATGATTATTTTGACATTCTAACCATTTGAAGTAGTTATACATATTTTTTTTGTATGTTCTCAACGAATTTTTTTTTTTTGCTAAAATTACAATTGCTTGTATATTTTCCGGAGTCGGAGTCATGACAAATTGTTTGACTCACACTTACTATTCGACTCCAATGAAAACCTACACACTGCCGTTTCAAAAACTCCACCCTGGTTGACAATCTTCAGTATGTTGTGGGTTCATACCATTGCCAATTGATTGCAATTGCTTGTATATTTTCCGGAGTCGGAGTCGAGACACAATTTTTGACTCACACTCTGTCCACGACTACAATGAAAACCTACAAATTGGCGTTCCAAAAACTACACTCTGGTTGACAATCGTCAGTATATACATACATAGTTCATACAATAGGTTGCATACATTTCAATTTACGTATTAGGTTATTTAGGTAACAAATTTATAATACACTTCCTAAACCTCTTTTATTGTCTCTAGGTTATATATGCAACTAAGACGAAACATTAATTAGACAATGAACAAAACCAATAAAATGTTTTTTTCTATGAAAATATAATAGTAATAAGATTTATGCAATGTATGAGTGACGACTGTATGAATGTGTAGTATTATATTAATGATACGAAAGATTAGTATGTAGAATATGTTGTTAGAATGTATGTTGTGTGAGGGAATTTGTGTATGTATTTGTTACGAGTCCATATCGTTCAAACATAGATAGATATGATGTAATTTGTTATAATTTTAACTGATTACAAGTTCATAAAATATGAAATTGAAAATTACAAAAATAATAATAATAAAATCATTGTTAATTTACTGACACTCAAAAGAAGAAATAAAATTAGTTAGTAGTCTATATCTTAAGTTAAGTTCTATATTAGTATCGGTAACAAATAATTTTGTTATACACAAATTTATGATTCTCTACTTGAAAATCAAATAAATCAAAATCAGAAAAATTAAAGTACGAACAAAAGACATTACAGTAGATAGACGTTATACGACAATTGTGTGTTGTACGATTATTACTTAAGTTTTAGATATGTAATTTGTATGATGAAAATATAGTACAAATCTCTTACGTGAATCATGTTGGGTTTTCTCCTCAGACACCATAAGGGCGGCATGTTCAATGCCCGAATTCATACTTTGTGGCTCCGAACTATTTGCGCAGTTTTGCATACTCCTGAAATTCGCACACTCTACGATTATGTTTTAAATTGTATGGGTATTTTTTCTCAATATTATATAAATTTCTTAAATGAAAAAAATAATTATGTAGTTTAATTCTCGGCTCAAATTGTTGTAAACGAAACACAAAGTACCCCCCTCTCAGGAAGAGGAGGGAAAATTATCACGAGCAATTGCAGGGGTATATTTTATAAAAATATTTGGATCCCGGGTTGGGGCAGGTGACACATATATTTTCGGAATTTTTTCAGGAACATATCAAGCTAACACGTTTTATATCTGGTTAATAGTTTATGAACGTATGGTGGTTAGAGGAGAGTCGTTAATAGATTTGGACATCAATAGGAAAAGTTTTTGTTATGTTGGGACTGATTTTTATTTGGAATATTCGACATATGTAAGTAGAGTCAACTCAATTATTTTATTATAAACGTATTGGATTTTTCAATATACGAGTAACTAAAATTCGTCTATTCATAAGATTCGAAATTACATTGGTTTTATTACACTACGCAATGATATATTAAAACATTCGAAAATTATGCACTTTTATTTGAGTTATGGTCCCCTGATTGCAAATATAAAACTATGCAACAAAATCAAAAAAAAAAATATGTTTTTTTTGTGCTTAATAGTCGTAGATTGGAAACTCTCCCTGAACAATATTTTGCATTCTCTGTAGAAGATGCGTGTTAAGGTTACTGATGGCATTGCAACAACGGTTAGGGAGGGGGACGTTCATGAATACTCTCAGAGACATCCTACAGCAGGCCCATTATACCATCGCAAGATGGGCTTACGGTAATGGTCTCGGTGTGAACCCGACCAAAACAGAACTAGTTCTATGCGGCAGGAGATATTTGGTATCAACTGGTGTACCTATCTCATTGGAGGTATTGAAATTCCCTTCTCTGCAAGCGCAAAATACTTAGGTATTTTGCTGCGCAGGAAGTTAAACTACAAACCCAAAATCCTGGAAAGAATAAAAAAGGCTGTTGTCTTTAAAATGCCAATCTGAAAACGCTGGGATATGCTGCACCGGACGGCTCTGCAGAAATCCACCTTTTGCGCTGTACTAAATAAAGTTCAGGGAATGACAGGTATATGTCTGTGTATCACTGGTGCGTTGAGGACAACGCCGACGGAGGCGTAAAAATCGTATACTACATTTAATGCCGCTATATATTATAACAAGGCAATATGCCGCATCTACTGGTGTTAGACTTAGATTACTGTCACCCTGATCAGAAAATTACTACGGACGTAGTGTCGTTCTAAACACAGTGGCGGAACTTGCAGGGATAAAGGATTTCACTATTTCTGAAGCACAATATATAAATATCACAATGGAATGTAGATTCGTGAACTTCCAAACACAATAACCATGTGTGTATCGGTGTTGTTTTCAATGGAACTAGATTACACAGTACAGCATTTTTAAGCTCATTGATTTGGGACTCAATTCTGAGAATTGGACGTGAATGAAAATAAGAACTTATGCATCATTCGTTTAGTCAAGCCGGCTCAATTAATAATTTAATGGCCATAAAAATTTTTTTGCTCGAGGAGGATTTTTATCACTTTTTCTATATTTTAACACGGTTATATCTCGGTATGCCGTACAGAATATCTCTCTTGTGTCTGAAGCAAAATCGAATATTAAAAATTGTAGATATTGAATAGGAGAAAAATATGCGGAACAAACCTAACCGAAAAAAAGTGCATCTGGTGCCTTAAAAATCGCAAAAATGTTCTGTTCAGTTTTATATAGTTCTGTTTTAATGTATTACGTATCAAGTGTTACGTATTATGTATTACATATTACGTATTATGTATTACATATTACGTATTACGCATTACCTATACGCATTTTTGAATATTTTACTGACAGATATGTTATGACTTTGTGGGCTTTTTTGCGATTATTAAGGCACTTAAGGCACTGAATGCACATTTTTCGGGTAGGTAGGTTCCGCATTTTTTTTCTCCTATTCATTATCTTCAACTTTGCTTCAGACACCAAAGAGATATTCCGTACGACACCGTACCAAGAAAAAAAGTGGAAAAAAATTCACCTTGAGCAAAACAAAATCGTATGACCATTAAATTAATAATAGAGCCAACATGGGGCTTCTTTTACGTCTATTTCCCAGAATTGAGTCCCAAAATCATGTGTTGTACCGTGTTATTGTAGTGCTTACATCAAAATATCAAAAATCTTAATCTTAGCTATTACAAAGGTAGCAGAATGGCTGAGATTTAACGTTCTGCCAAAAGTCGGTATCAATAATTTCACTTATAGTCAGGCTGCTATAAAGTCCCTGGAAACTGAATTCCTGAAACAAAAAGTAGACTCGGCCGCCGCAGTTCTCTTAACGATGTGGCTTAACAGTTCAATATTTACATAATTTGGGTGCCGGTCCACAAGAACGTACCAGGGAAACAGATGAACATGGAGGAGTGGGAACTACCTTACATGTTCGAGGGTAACTGTAATATGTAGGATTGCCTCTTGCGACCTTCAAGCTATTCTTGAGAGATAGTGCCGTTACGGCAGATGATCAGTAGTCAAAAACTGCATGCATTCCAGGCTGATGTAGCCCTGCCTAAACTATAAACGCACCAACGCACACTGCTGTCGTAATTGAGACCGGACGTTTCATTTATCGTGTCTGTCATGACGAGTAACTGCCTTATTCGGCGGCACGCAGAGAAATTGAAGGTCTTGCGAAATTACTTTTGCAGAAGATGTGAGGAGGAATTAATAAATGACATACTGTGTCTGTGTCCTCGGCTCTCACTTCTTTGGTAGCATACTTAATCTAGCACACCCAATTCAGTTTTTACATTTCCGTCGAAATTCCCGAAATGCCCTGCTTTCGCTGGCTATCACACACAAACTAAGTGATAATGTACATATGCTCAAAGCGATGTAGATTTATAGTTAACTACGAGGAAAAAAAACGTGGAATTGTCAAACTGTCCTTGTAGAGTGGTTAATTGAACTATTTTAGTTGATATTGTGATCTATATTTCTAATATCGACCTAAGAAGTATTTTCTGCACTACATCTTAAACATCGTTTTTGCAAACCTTTATATTTCTTGGCCATTTACTGGGACAGTCTGTCATAAATTCCCTGGAGACTACATCCCTAAATTCACAAACAGCCTCAACTGCCGCAGATCTCTTAACGATACAGCTGAGCAGTTTAACATACCCCTCATATGGGTACCGGGGCATAGGGATATCCGGGGGAACTGTAAGCTGATGAACTTGCTAGAAAAGGGACAACATTACAAATTCTCGAAAAATTTGCATATTTTGGAGTGCCACTGTCCACATACAAACTTTGGCTAAGGCAAGAGGCAGTCAAGATGGACAGTAATCGGCACATGTAGCGTAGTTAGACAAATCTGGCCAAGGTACCAACAAAGAAGGTCAAAATGTCTGCTCGCTCTGGAGAGGAAAATACTGCCAACGTTTGTGTCAGTTCTGGCGCGACACTGGCTGATCGGCGAACACGCCAGAAGGTTATGCATTGAGTCCAATGACTTCTGTAGGAGTTGTTGTGATGAGGAAAAAGTGGAGAGCATTAAGCACCTGCTTTGCTATTGTCCCTCATTTAATAAACGGCGTCTGGATATACTGGGATCGTCCTTTCTAGGAAGTCTGACAGATCCTTCCGGTACCGATATTCCTACTATTGATAACTTTGTTTATCAAACAAGTTGGTTTCGATGACAGGCATCTGTGTCCGTGGTATCACTAGGAACCTACATTGGTCTATGTGATCTGGCAAAGCTGACTGCCTCCCTAATCTAAACCGATATTTATATATTTAGGATATTGTCAAAGCCATTGTAGACTTTTATTTTTTTAAATCAAGAAGTCAACTTTCAGAGTTCTTTTAGAATAACCAAAAGGCGCCTTTACTATTTCGAACTTTTTTACCAGAAAAATCGATTAGTCCTATAGTAGATCAAGTTTTCTAGAATATGATAGAAAACAAATATTATATCACGGAAAAAAAAAAGGAAACATAATATGTTTGGGAGCAAAATTTAAATAAAATTTACTTTGGCGCAAACATTTGATATTTATAAACCGTAAAAATGGTTAAAATATCTCGTTTATAAATATTATTTTTTTAGTCGAATTTGTTTTTCGACTTATAGGAAAAAAGTTAATGTTCCCATATATAATATGTTTCCAGAAAATATACTACAGAAGCGATTTTTTTTGCTTAGGGTACACATGGTAATAGATTGCTAATTAGACTATGCAACAAATGAACACATTTTGAAATATACACGGACTTGGCAGTATAGGTTCGATTCTGCTATAAAACCTATACTCGGTTTGGCGAAATAGGTGACCAATTTTTTTTATGGGCCTCCAAAGTTTCTGAAAATCAGTGGGGCCCCCCGAAATCAGTGTAATCAGCTTTTGTCCAACAACTGATTCAGACTTAGTGATACCGCTTATGTATATTTGGCAATAATGTAGTTAAGAATATGCTGAATAAAGTTTCTTAAAATTTTTTGCGAAAAAAATTTTTTTCCAACGTAAATCTGAACAACTTTTGTAAACATATCAATACAATCTGAATGTGTCTAGGCACCCTAAATACCTCATAAAACCACATTGTGCCCCAAAAATTTTAGTATTTCACTATTATGTAACAAAAATATATTTTTTTGCGTTGGCTAAAATTTTTTTGGTATGTTCAGCAACTTTATAGAAAATATTAAGGCCAATATTTTTGTGGAACATATTAACCGTCTAGCTCCCACACATAACTGTAATTTTTGGCCCCATTTTTTTCACCTAAAAAAGTGAAACGAAAATAATTTTTTCCTTCACTTTTTCAAAAAAAAAGTACAGGAAAAAATTTTTTTTTTCGCAAAAAAATTTTAAAAACTTTGTTCAGAATATTCTTAGCTTTATTATTGCCAAATATACTTAAGCGGTATTACTGAGTCTGAAATAGTTGTTGGACAAAAGCTGATTACATCTTTTTTGAGGGCCCCACTGATTTTCAGAAACTTTGGAGCCCCATAAAAAAATTGGTCACCAATTTCGCCAAGCCGAGTATAGGGTTAGTAGAATCGAACCTATACTGTCAAGTTCGTGTATTTTTTTTTCACTGTTGCGCAGTCTTGAAAAGTTTGAGGGTGAGTACCCAACCCATAGTATCGAAGACTTCCCAAAAATGTCGATTCTGCATCGAATATCTCATTGGTTTAGAGCTCGGCAACAGCGAATTATCCGAGCTGTGGTTCCAACAAGACAGTGTAACATGTCATACAAGCGAAGTAACGCTCGAAATTGTGAAGGAAAGATATGGCGTATGGGCCGTCTCACGGCGAGCGACTTGACACCCCTGCGTTATTTTCTCTAGGGCTACGTCAAGACCTTAGTTTACGCTAAACAGCCAACCAGTTTGGACAAACTGAACTGAAATTACCATAGCCTCGACAAGAACTTCGATATAATGATAAAAATATATATATATCGCACCTGTTCCACAAAAGGGTAACAACTCAAAATTTATAAATTTTTTAAATTTTGAGTTGTTACCTTTTTGTTTAATTAAAAGGAAAACTCCTATGATAACACAGTCCAAAAACCAAAAACCGCGATACTATTTATCTTGTTGGTCTTGGCGTGTAGAACAACGTTTGTTCTACAAAATTTGCCGGACACCCCCAAAATCCGGATTTACGGGTAAAAAACCGATTTTCTTGCCTTTTTTCACTTGAACGCCTATAACTTTGTTAATTATTAGCCCATTTTCAATCTATGAAAGAATTTGGAATGAAGAGAATAAGACCTTTCGAACGATGTATATCTTGTTTATTTTAAGCTGTAGGAATATAGGTTTATTTGTCCTACAAGCACATTGTTTTCATTTTTGTCCGTCATTTTCTAGTTTAGGCAATGTTTTTACCAATTATACTGTGATATAACCGTACGATTAATTAATTTACATATATAGTATATTTTATAAGGAAAAAAATGCAACCAATAGTACAGTTATCTCACAATATAATTGGTAAAAACATTGCCTAAACTAGAAAATGCCGGACAAAAATGAAAAAATGTGTTTGTAGGACAAATAAACCTATATTCCTACAGCTTCAAATAAACCTATATTCCTACAGCTTCAAATACATAAACAAAATATACAACGTTCGAAAGGTCTCATTCTCTTCTTTCCAAAGATTGAAAATGGGCTAATAATTAACAAAGTTATCGGCGTTCAAGTGAAAAAAGGCAAGAAAATCGGTTTTTTATCCGTAGATCCGGATTTTGGGTGTGTCCGGGGAATTCCAAAAAAAGATTAGTGTTTTACTCGACAAGGCCTACAGGAAAAATAGTATCGCGTCATTTGCTTCTCAACTTGAGTTTATCTTGTCGCACTGTGTAATCTATTAGTAAATATAGTAAGTTTTATGTGCAAAAAAGTTCTTAAGTCGATATTAAAATTGTCGATGCATTATCAAATTGAGTTGCATAGTTTTGCTATTGTAATAGGGGTTATTATTTCCTA
Organism: Eudasyphora cyanicolor; assembly: GCA_963930755.1. Classification (NCBI taxonomy): domain Eukaryota; kingdom Metazoa; phylum Arthropoda; class Insecta; order Diptera; family Muscidae; genus Eudasyphora; species Eudasyphora cyanicolor. The sequence continues at coordinate 162,776,671 of OZ005735.1, forward strand.
TCCTATTTGTGAGTAATAGAAAATAATAGTTCAATTTAATTTTGAATCCTTATTCGTAATTGTGTTCTGTAGAAAGGAGTTTCATCTGATTCCACATTTATGTTGATTAACTCAAATTCTAAGTATTAGAAAACTATGAAATTATACGAAAGTGTTACCACTTTGAAATTTTGTTAAATATGAGTTCATATTTGAAAGAATTTCACGACTTTGTTGTAGAGTCAAAGAAATGTGGATGCCGAAGTTGTCATTAACGTAAAGTTACTACACTTTGAATGGATGATAAATGTAATTTTGTTAATGTTTTTTCTTTGGGAAATTTTATAAATGACGGGTGTAATTTACATCAATTTGATAAATGTTTAGAATAAACCAAATTATAAGTAAATTGTTATTTATTAAATACATATATGTATATATGAAATGTTGATGAAATATTTAATAAGTTATGAAACCGAACATAAAAGATAAATTTGAATGAAAGCAATATTTTGATAATACAAGTATACAATATCATTGTTTAAATTAAAAAAATAAAAAAAAATTGCCAATCAAAAATTCTCTTATTCTATGTTTTATCAGAAATAATAATTTATATTCTTTTTTCACAAATATGTATTATGACCACAGTAAAACTTATTAATTTTATTTTTTTTCAATTCGCGCCTATTTCGCCTTTGCTGACTATTTAAAAATTTGCAATTAAATATTTTTTCTTTATCACATAACGATTTATGATATGATATCAGATTTGAAAAAGATTACGGGGGAATCAAAATATTTATTCCTTTTAGTGATAAATGTAAACTTTTCAATATGTATTTTTATTTAAGAACTAGGCTACTTATACTTCAAAAATCACCGAATGTAAACTTTTGAATATGTACTTTTATTTAAGAACAAGGCTATTTATCCTTCAAAAATCACCGACAAAAATTATTATGTGGTAAACA